>CM056993.1:240138728-240858728 GCA_029891345.1 Dryococelus australis
TAGTAAGTGCCAGATAACTAATTAATATGGTGGCTGAGTTTCAATAATTCATTTGTGATTCCCACTGAATGTCAATAATTCAACAGCTACAAGTCACGTGTTTGAAGTTAATTTGTTCTATTCGCCAATCAGCAGTAGCTTATTAGCTGACTTTCAGTGAATGTTATTTCACCGATTAATATCACTGATTCCGGCTTAGAGTCTGAAGTTCTGTGTGAGTTGAAATAACTAGTAGAATATTGCAAATTAAAAGTTCAAATACTTTGAATCAATTTGTTTAAGGGCACTGAAATATCTGTTTTATTGAAACATAAAATACTGCAAAAATCTATTTTCTCTAAGTAACGATACATGACACAGTCAAAACTCAGTGTAGGCCTAAATAGCTATAATTTGCGTTTGCCCCCAATGTGTAATTTTCTACTAGGGGCCTGTACATGTGACATATAAACATATACGTAAACACGAACATTATGTGGGTACGAATATCTCCCTCGCGAAACAGCGTTCAACCAAGTATTTAATCTCTCTTCACTGTCAGGAAACTTAAAGACATGTGTATCGGTACATCAGGGTTAATTACCAAGTCAATGAGGAACACAGAACGGAAACACTACAGTGCAATATTACACTTTAGGCCACATTTTTATTAAAAATAAAACGCTCCACAGGCCTAAACAAACCAACCTGCCAGACATAATGGCCACTTACGTTGATCGAGTCGTGACGTCTCTTGCCTGGCTATAATATTCTGTACGGCGTTGTCTAGTTTATTCACGCCAACTTCCAATTTTTATGAAGCCCTGCTGAAGTTTTAATTCTAGGATATTCCTCCGCCTCATATAAACAAAGCTTAGCCGAGTCTAGAAAATTTTTGCCAGAGGGACGACGCACTGCATTCGTGCTCACTCGATGAAATAATATTTTGCATTAAGAAATATTTCTTACTAGGCATTATGCACACACCTATTTTAACTCTGTTTTATTTGAATGGATTATAAACGAATTATTATAATTTATGGACAAAACATAAGTAAAAGTTAAATTCGACCATAAATTATGTACTTTTATGTCAACACAAATATAAGATGCTTATGATATATGATATATTTAGGATACAACCAAACGCGTTATACATAGTGTGTTCCTTTTGATGGCTTTATTCAAAAAAAGTGTGAAGGAGTAGGGAATAGACCATAGTCTCGGTGGTAAGGCTAGGGGGGTCAGACGATAGTCGGCACAAAACAATCATGAGTGGCCACACTATATAAAAATATTCAATATGGCAAATTAGACAGAGTCATAAGCGCCCCTATACATGTTTTATCACCACTATACAGTGATCTATGAATGACTGTTTCAATGAGGCTGAGTAAGTGATTGACTCGACTATTGTTTTAGACTAATTTCATTACAGAGCTCATTAAAAGATTACGATAATGCCCGATATGTCTTCTGTCTAAATCTTTCAAATAAGATGTCGGAAAGGAGTGCATCTGGAAAATAATTTTTTTTATTACCTTACACAATTGTCAGTTGAAGATAATAAGTGTACAGGAATGTTACGCAGTAATTCTACTGAGTCATCAAACCAGAATGAACTGCTTTCATTAGAAGAAGCACATGGAACGACTGTTATTTACCGCATACGTTTGTTCGTTGAAGACGCGAACGACAATGCAGTAAACAACCCGTCCGAAAAAGACAGTCAAGAACCGACTGAAGATATCCACGTTCACATACGTAGGGGCGTATGTTATGGAAAACCATCTCCTCGCTGCGTATCATCTTGTAGTCTGAATTATGGCGAATGGCTTATCATCCGCTACGTCGAAGTCAGCTCGGCTGTGAGCCTTTCTTTTTATTATTTTCACTCCCCTGCACGTCTGTGGTTTCCATTTATAAAATTCCCTTTCTTTTTTCCTTTCGAACTGAATCCAGAAGCCTCCCATTCATATTGCATCTCCTGTTCTCTCTATTCCCAAGCCACCTGTAATACATTCTTTAATATCGCGGCCTGCCTACCTCTGCCTGTTTCTATACCGAACAGAATATCCTACGTGTCTGCCAGATAAAATGAAGAAATTTGTGTACAATGGTAAGGAAGTTTTTTGATTCGATAAATATTCTGCTAGGAGTTTCACGTCAAATTTTCCCTTTAATACAGTGTGTATAAATTTAATCAATTTCCCGTATTAATTCTCTATGTGTGCTATAAACGTCAACTTGTAATTACACATCTTACACATGTATGCACACAATAAGCTCTAAGAACTGCATGCAAGAGGTTTACGTAAAAAAAAAACTTTAAAATTTCACTAATTAGTATTACACTGCACAGCAGCTTGAATTTGAAACTAATTTTACTAATTTTAAAAATTCCCACCTAATATTTCCGCTGGAAATGCTGTGTAACTGTCCGATAGCTTCATCTCGCCCTTCACTCTAATTGAACTACCTAGTTACAAGACGGTATAATTTTCACTTTTTAAAAACATATTTAAAAAAATGGCTTTGTGTTTAAACACTGGCTCTTTACACAATTTTGAGCACATAAATTACTCATATGACACTTTTAAATACCAGTTCGTGGTTCATACGACTTTAAGACTTTTTGTATATAAATAATTTACTGCAGATCCCAACTACTTGATAACAGATTTTATTTCACTGTAATTTACTAAAGTTTTGTACCCCTAATCCTGGATCAAACTTGAACTCTAATACTTATCAGGTTCAATATACCGCACGACACTGCTAAATTCATATGAAAAAACATCAGCGATGTGCAAAAATTAATTTGAACGAAAATTTTCCCTAGGATTCAGAAGATATTTAAATGTTAAATATATACATACTTAGCCCACATCTTGTTCCATGTAAAAAACCGAAATATTGTGTCACATGACTGTGTTACTCACGAGGTATTGCAGTATATGCTTTAAATAAGTTAAAAATGAGGTATCTCCATTCTAATACGTTTCGCAATGGAATGTCTGCTATTAACTAACTACGCGTGTAGTAATCCACAGTCGGCCGACTGTGTTTATACTGCTGGCACTGCTGGATGACTACTGGCACTGTATATCAAGGGTTTACACAAATGGCCCTATTATGGCTGACTGCTGACAACAGAACACTTGGCATGCCATCAATGCCACGTTAATGGGATGTTGATGGAAATGAAACTGATGGCTAAGAGTTGGTATACTGCTAATGATCCACAAATGGCTTGCCAACTGTATTCCTCTACTGGCAGCACTTAACTTATCTGTTTTTGGGGCATTTATGCCACTTCACTATAGTGTTTCGTGCACTTAAGAGACATTCGGCCGACTGTGGTTTTACAGATGGCATTGCTGGATTGCTGCTGGCCCAGAAAACTTATGGGTCTACACAACTGGACCTGCAATGATTAACTGCTGGCATCAAGACACTTGGATGCCATTTATGGCACAGTGATGGAAATGAAACTGATGGTTGAGAGTAGGTGACCTATTAATGGCCTACAAATGGCTTACAAAATATATTCCAGCAAAAGCCGCACATAACCTATTATTGCTGGTAAAATTATGGGTAGCCATCTATAGGCCATTTTATGGCTGTGAACTGGTACATCGATGGACCATTGCTGGTGCAATTTGGCTTATTATGGGAATTTTTATGGCTCCCATTATTCGCAGATAACTTCTTCAAACTACACACACGTATATGTACATATATGTTTCTATGTCTAATTGTTTCAATTATAGATGTATGATACAATGAGTAGATTATTTGTAAATATATAGTGATGGAAATATCTATGGCGAAATGCTGTAAGTACAGTATTAGGTGTGACTTCGTGACTGGTATTGAATAATTTGGCATAGGCCTATGTAATATTTTACATTAATGACTGCATATAATTAAAATGAGCAGTTGAAAAAAAATGCGTAACCACATTTAGATAATTAACATTGAAGGGCTTTTGTTGTTTCACGTCACTAAAATACTCATAACTGGCGACTGCATTAAAAACAGATGAATAGCATCCAGGTCACATACATACTGCGAAAGATTACATTAAAGGAAAGTTTTTGGTTAGTATCGCGGTTCATGTAGGAAGATTTCTCTCAACGACAGTATTTTTTTCTTTATCTAAATCTTTTTAAAAACTGATTTGTTCGCACGGTAAAATCTAAGACTATGGAATAACTGGTGTAATTTATATTATATTACTGCTTGTTAATCATTCAGGTCCAAATATATTCTAAATTAGTTCATATAAATAAAAGAATACACGTAATGGCGCTCTGCCCTGATAGCTCAAGGGTAGGGTGGCCGGTTCGCGCCCCGGTGCCTCCGACGCGGCAGATTTTCAGCTCTCCTGTCGCACTGGGACTTTGTCTGCAAGTCTCTCTCACTAGAGCTTCGTCAACGACAAATGTCACAACAACGTCAAATAAAGGAAAACGGAAGAAAAAAATTAACATGTTGCCCCTTTCAATGCAAGGGGCATGGATTCGTGCCTCTTCTCTTGCAGTGGTGATCTTAAAACTTCCATAGTGAACTAAAGGAAATAAAAAACAAAGAAAAGTTGATATTGATGGTAAAATTAATTATTTTTTAAGAAATAGTGTTAGAAATATGGCGAAATCATAGCTAGCCATCAGTAGGCAATCTAATAGCTGTGAAATGTTACATCGATGGGCCATTGCTGTTCTTAGCACATGGGTAATGCTTGGGCAATCTGTGTTCACCACACCTGGGCCAGTTATGGGCAGATTATGGCTAATTAGTGGTGCCACTTCTGGGCCAGCAATCATGCAGGGTGCATGCCAGCTGTTGGCCAACTGTTTGCCGGCTTGGCTTCCGACTGTAAACCATCAATGGGCCTTATGTGGTTTTCTACACAGGTAGAGTATCTCTTGATATTTATATAAATGTAAGCCATGAAAATATTATTTGCAACAACACGGCTTTAACTCATCTGCGTGGGCGTTCTTCTTTACGGGAACCTCGCAAATGTCAATGGAAGGAACGTAGGAGCAAGATCAGCATCGTAAATCCAACAAAGGCGAAAGCTGGGCACTGGAGCAATATTTGATTGTATGGTTCTGTGTAATTATATGTATTTCCCCCACTTTCAATTCATCTCACGTGTTGCGTAGTGATCACGCAGGAAGTTCAAATATTTGCCATGCGTTTTGAAGTAAGGTTTCATTCCGAATGGTTTTCAGAAACCAAGTTTCAGAGCAAACACTTCAAACGTTTCTCTCTGTAACTTACAGGTACAACACACAGGAACATATATTACAATAAAGAAACTCTGAGGAGAACTTTGCGTGGTTTTCTGTATCATGATCGAAATCTCTCACGTGTCTGAGTATTTATGAACATAATTTACCTCATTAAAGATAAACCTAAAAAAAATGGAAAATTAATACCTTTTATGTACAATTTGTAATGCAAATCCATAAAATGATTTCAAGAACGAGACACATAATTTTATGTTTTTTGGAATGTAGTCATTTGCATAACAGCAACTTGTCTATCTAAAATAATGTGCTGTAACGACGACCAATATACAACTGCGTTAGGGTCACATACATTTTCAATTATAGTGCCCATCAAGGCAGATAGCGGGTGCTTGTGCATAATGGAAGGTTCCCGACTTCCGGAATATTATTTTGTAACTTCCTATACAGACGCACAGAAGTCTAACTTCTTCTAAAAACATACTGCACTACGTAACTCTCGTTTCTCTTAGCGCTACCTCAGGTTTTTTTTTATTTTAGCACAAATTTTTTTTTTTGTTTTGGTTTCTTGTCTTCACTCTTGGAAAGATGGCCGGCATTTCTCACGTTCATAAACATAAAATTGAACAATGCCTAATTTGTCACGTTCAGGTGTGCATGGCTGTATATTAAATAATTTTATGCGGGCGGCACATCTAATTTAGATTTCCTGCCGGCATGCTCGTTACTCGCAAGAATAAAATCAAGTTCGTGGTGAAGATTTTCATGCTATAATTGGTACGCTAATAGATTGTCTTTACAAAAATTGCTGAACAAATATTTTAATCGTGTTGAAATATGCAATGTTTAACTCCAATTATTTTAAAGGGTCGTGATGAAAAAAATTATGTATGCAGTCAGTAAAAACAGACTCGGACTGCTCTGTGTTCAGTTGAACAAACTGCTTCCCGATTTTGATTGGATTTCGAAAATAGGTCACTGATATATTATAAGGCTTAATTATTGCATTTTTCTGTTATTAGTTGTTAAAACAGTGTGGCATAGAAAAAATAACTTTAAAAATCTTATCATTATAATATATATAAAAAAACGAATTTAATTGTTTAAATTATACTTTAAACAATATAGGTGCAATTAAAAATGCATAAATCTGCATTTTTGAAAATAAGCGTTTGATCTATTGTAATATTATAAATGTTAAGGTCCTTATGCAGCATCAGCAGTCAAATAGTTACTGAATCACAATATACAGGATATGGGTCCGTGGGCGGTACCTACACATCAAGTAGCACCTCTGAAACTTAAGAAAAATCAAAATGATAGACGGCAATGTTAACGGCTAGAAGGGATACTCGCTAACCACATTCTTCACTTCATTCTTTATATCTCCTCATTTTTTGTTGCTTAACATATTTTACAAATATGCAATGTAAAAGCGAAAAATTCAAATGGGCACACTGCAAACAAAGTTTCCAATTGTACTGAGGTCTCTGTTTACAAACCTTTGTAAAAATACGATAATATTGTGGCGAAGGTTTCAGTCAATCAAGAATCACCTCACCCTTCCAACTGAAACTCTGCAGATCATGCCCAAGAAATCTGTTACAGGAAAGGATGCAAAGCATTCAACTGGAAATAGTTAAATAAATACAAAAAAGGACAAAATTCACTAGAACGCATTTGATCAACATATAC
Source organism: Dryococelus australis (assembly GCA_029891345.1). Classification (NCBI taxonomy): domain Eukaryota; kingdom Metazoa; phylum Arthropoda; class Insecta; order Phasmatodea; family Phasmatidae; genus Dryococelus; species Dryococelus australis. Next base: position 240,145,664 of record CM056993.1, read on the forward strand.
ATTTTTACACATACTGTAATTGTTTCCAAATATTTATTATATATATATATATTTATGTATTTATTCCACTCACTAATAACCACCAACAATAACATTTTCATAAAATTCAAAATTCCAAAACATGACTTAAATGTACATTCTATATAAATTCAAAAAACTATATTCTTCTTTCTGAATTGCATGTTTATTTACCGCTATTAAAAGGAGAAAACATCCTGTACAGGCTCCAAATGATAGTTTCTTCAAATAGTTCAACCACACTGCTAGGTTCAGATTTCCCGTCTTGCACACACCATTTCCAAACTCGAACCAGTCAAGAACTGAATTTTACTTCCCTCGACATACACCGTGAGATGCAGGTAGGACTTACTAGTCGATCACTCGTTCAAAATATCATAGTTTCCTAAGCGGATTCTCCGAGTCCCATCATCTAGAATCCTGACTGTGACCGCGAAGTGCCGCGATGTCCCAGACTCTTCTTAATTTACTACAGCGTATCTGCCGCGAGATATAACCTTTACTTAATCGTGACCTGAAGTTGCAAAGAGATTTTCCTTCTTCCGTAAAAGGCATGTAAGTCCCCCAACTGATTACTTCTGTAGTCTTAACTTAACTGCCAAAACACTTTCAACTTCACAAACTTATGTCTCAACTATCAATAAATTAATATAAATATGACGCTTGTAATAGATATTATCAGTATACAAAATTTTGTCGAGATTGGCCGTACGGTATGCTAGATATACCAACTAAACTTAAAAAATTTATGGTTGCCATTTTGAAAATAAGTGCCTCATCTATTTAAGTAGCCCATGTTTACATAGCCTTTACGAGCATTAATAGTTGGCCGAATTTGGAGAGAATTGTTTTAAAGTGTTTCGAGATATAACGTAAAAGATTAATTTTTTCATTTAGTGTTGTATTCCAAAATGGCAGACTAACAGCAATATTCATCTCTTAATTAAATACTCACATGATACAGTCAATATACAAACTTTGGTTTAAATCTAATAATTGGTTCCCGGGATATGATACAGCGGCCTAAATTTTTTATGGTCTCCAATTTGAAAGTAAACTCTCGGCGTAATAGATTACTTAAAGAGTAGTATATCCTTACTCTGTACTATATGTATGCCAAATTTGGTTCTTGCCTTCAATTGGTTTGGGGGGACATAGACACAGGCACACATACCTACACATACACACATATGCACGCACACAGGAAAGAGATCTCGTAAGCATTTCTTTCCTTCAGAAATTATGCGGAAAAAACCGCGTTGTAATAATCCTCTTAAGGTACCGCAACCAGCATAACATTTCTGCTGTACAGATATATGCACAACCAGGCGATGCATCTTCTGTGATACTATTTCAGTTGGAAAGGCGATTGGAACAGGATTTCTGCTTGCCTCTCGCAAATATTCTGTCGCACATCCTTGTCATAATAGTCTTTCTGAAGTGCCTGGACGTGATTACAGAATTGTATCCAGTCTTCTGGCCCCATTAGATTAAATATGTCCTCGCAGAGTTTTTTCACATCAGCCAAATAGCAAGTTTTGTTCACGTAAGATTATAAGCTCGCGTATTAGCACTGGCAATTCACAGTAAAGGAAGCAATTTTGACGCCCTCCTAAATATATATATAAGCCAATCTCTAACTTATCACCTCTTTATAGTAAAAACACTGCCATATGACTAGTAAACAATGTGTATACATTTCACCAATCTCGAAAGTGAACGTCTGAGACTGCGAACGAATATACTTATTAGCGGTAAATTCCTGTTGGGAGGGCCTTAAAGAGTGCTCACTTTACCGTGAATAGACTACAACACATGTGTATTACTCTCATTTCCACAGCTGTACTTGGACAGCGAATGAATAAAGTCATTAGGTCCATGTCAATGTTAAGTTTGATTGGCGGAAGGATACAGTACGAGGAGGAAAGCATATCTCAAAGAGGGAACCAAGACTGCTCGATTAACCGTGAACATCATGTACTGTGTGAGTGGCGTTTTTTCCACTCGTGTATTCTGTTCACGCTTTCTTCACAGTGTTTGAATCAAACCTTTGAAAAATCATTCCACAAATGAAATGTTTAGTTGTTTCCTTAATATACCATCTATCACAATCGTTTTTGTACTTCTGCTAACATAAAAATTTCGTCATTTTTCGACTTTTTACTCATATTTTACCTATATATTATAATAATTTATGTATTATTACTACGAATAAAAAGAGGAGGGTATAAATGTGTTGGTAATGCTTAGTAAGAACGAGTTCTTATGCAAAATACAGGTTGTTCCGCGACTCAACCGACATACTTCGGCAGCGTGTTATACAGATCATTGGCAACAAAAAATGCGATATACACAAGCAGGCAATGCATCCCCATTTCAGAGTTACAGAGACGTAAATGCAACAAAAACACAAATTGGAATTACTTAATGTCTTTATTTAATTAACTACATGCATGTGGAATATCTCACACGAGGTGTTCAAAATGTGCACTATCTGATCGCAAACAGGCTGCGATATGTTGTAGTCTACTATGGCGTGTTGCCATTGCATGCCTGAATGTTTATTTCTGAGTTGATTAGCGGTGTCAGTTATCGCCTGTAGCAGCTGGTCTCGTGTGTCTAGTCGCCGTCCGCTGTAAACCATACTCGTCAGACAGCTCCAGAAGAAGTTCAATGGGGAGAGGTCTGGAGAGCGCGTTGGCCTTGGGACTGGTCCACCTCTTCCGATCCACCTGTGTGGATACTCAGCTGCTGCACCACGCCCATTTACGTCACAGTATCCATAAACAAACACCATGTCTGCGTACTCTGCACGTGTAAACATTCCTGGCATTGTATCACAACCACTCGCCCCTCCAGCCTCACTAGCAGTGTCTGCTTACAGTCAGATTGGGCAATTTTTGAACGTCTTGTGTGGGACTTACAATATGAATGTGGTTAATTGTATTAAAGATATTCAGTAATTCCAATTTTGGTTTTTATTGCATTTACGTCCCTGTAACTCTGAAATGGCGCTGCATAGGCTCCTTGTGCTATGACATATTTTGTTGCCAATGATCTGTATAACATGCTGCCGAAGTATGTCGGTTGAGTCGCGGAACATCCTGCAATATAACGCTGGGTGTGCACAAAAGCGGTGCGTTGTCCCATAAGGTTGTTTGTTGTCTGTTTTAAAAGCAGTGAGTATTTGGTACAAGGAAATGCATGTTAATGGAATTCCGTTTTTTAAAGCCAATTTTGAAGACGAAAACTTGTAACAAAAACCTGAAGTGAGAAATAGTACTCTCAAGCTCTGTATAAAGATGAATATGACAATTTGTTTTCCAGTAAATTTTTATTTAACTAGTTATTTTATGATATTTCCAGGAAACATGTTTTTCATCAATACGTCAAAAGTCTTCGATAGCAAAAACGCGACTATTTTTATGCTCCAAAAACCCTGATGGTATATATCTGACTTTAACAGGAACGCCAAGAAATGAATTTCATTGACATGTATTTTCCTATACCAATTTCTCACTATTTTCAAACCATGCAAAAGCCTAAAGTGTAATGTTAAAGACTTCGTTATGAGTAGGATGGAATGAAGCATTTTCTGTGAAATAGTTGTTTGCCCGAATACGCGTATCTCGGTAAATAAATGTTTAGCAAATACAACTTTTGATCAGAAATTATAAAAGACAATTAATTATCTATACCTTTTTTTTTTTTTTTTTTTAAATTATCATATTTAGTATATTCTTGGCAAAAAAAAAAAACTTCTTGAAAATGGTCAAATATCACATTTTTAAAGCTTGTGTATGCAGTTTTCTTAAGCGGCAGAGAAAAGTACAAAGATGCGGGTGTAGTTAAATTTTGTGGGTTTTCGTAGCGTGTAATAAAACCCGAGTGTTACTAATCTAATTTGCATAGCACAGCGTTACAACGGAAACACTGCAGGCGATGAGACCCTAGAAACGTGTGTTAGTGCCGCCCGTGTATCTCCCTCTCTTCTTGACCTTGTACGCGCAGCTCCATTCCACTGTTAAGCTTAGTCTGCATGAGGTAGAGTGATATCCTCGAAGTATAAGGCCCGTACACAATTGAAAACTTTAACATTTCACTTTAACATTTCACTTTACGTTAACTTTCCGACATGTTTCTTATGGAGCTTGACACGATGGATCTGTGTAAGGTAAAGTCAAGCACTTTTAACTTTACAATTTCGAAAAGTTGAAAGTTAAAGTTAAAGTCAATCAGCCATTTTCCCGAGAATTTAACAGAGGTTATGTGGAAGGTGCATTGTTTTATTGTATGGTGATTTTAATCTCAGTATACTAAACAAGGATGGTCTTAAATTAAATAAATGGCAAACAAATATAATGTGAAGAGGAAATAAATGAATTGGTATATTTTAATAAAGTAAACAAATGAGTTTTTTGTTTTGTCTTGAAATAAACTTTTAATATAAATTTTAAGCCTATTTAAATAAAAAAAGTACGTAAAATATATTCCTAGATAATATGAAAATTACTTACATAACAAGATACACATTTTGACGAAGCTGGCAGAACAGATGTTCAGTTGTCTGAACTCTGACTTTACAATATTGTATTGTGTGTTGGTGGTTTCGTCAGAGGAAAGGAAATGTAAAGTGAAATTCTAAAGTTGTATACTGTGTAAGAAGCTTTACTCGAGCAAGGCTTGAGCGAAGTCGTAAGTAACAGTGAATGTGTGTGGTGCAGGTGCGAGTGATGCTGAGGTTGTGCGGGGACTCGCCGACCACCGCCCTCGCCCTCGATCATCGCAAGAAGCAAGTGACCTTGGCGGACCCCAGCCCGCCCCCGGGTCGCTCCATCGCTGCCCCAGGATGTTCGCCTTCGACGCCGTCTTCACCGACCACGACTCGCAGGTGGGATGCCCCGAACTCCAGCCCGTGCCGTACCAAGGCCGTCTCACCCCTTGCAGGCCGTTCACGGTCAAATGGCCACTTTTGAAAGACCCGCTTAAGATCTACTTGCATACACGGTGTGTGTTCTTCCAAAATTAACATTGCCGTGGGCCTTGTCACTTTATTCTTGCGTCGGTCAAGCGAAACTGAAAGATTATCACGAAAGTAAACAATTCATAAATCTGCTGATTTTTACACACTGAGTCGTTTAAAAAACAGAAAGCGTAAGAAATAACTGCAATTATCGCATATGGAAAACTAATGCTTTTTATTCGACGTTAACATATGGAACTACTTTCCAAATTTTGTTACCAACGTTATCGGGCACATGTCATTCAGTGCGCACGTTAAAATATATGCAGGTAAGGGCAGTGACATTTTTCTAAGGTTGATTTCAAAAGTGCTCACTTTATCGTGAACAGCCTTTACAAATAAATGATTCGTTTTAGTGTCATAACATAAGAGAAAGGTCATCAGTGAAGATGTTTCATGTTAGAAGCATTACATTTCATGGTTCTGTGCACATTTTTGTACCTGATTTTTAATAGGTGTTGCCTGGTTGTCATTAAAAGGTGAGAATGAAACCATATACGTAGCGCATTCTCAGAAAAGGAACCTTAAGATCAAACACTCATTTTTGGGCTGTCGGCTGTTTTTGTAAACAATTATATGAGGATTTCAATAAAACAAGTCGCACCCTTGAAGCGTTTATACACTCAGCATGTTCCGTTTATATCTCGAAAACGGTACTTTTCGAATTTTCAACCTTTGTTTGGGCCTCCTGAGGTACCTTTTGTGAGAACGTGGCACATATGAAGTTTTGTAAGTTAATTGTTGCATAAATAATATTAAGTTATATATATATATATATAATCCGTAATGGTGGCTAAGGTTCTATTGTCAAATTTTACAATAAATCCTCCTAAATTTGAATCAGAAAGAAATAAATAAATAATTCACTATGGTGGGTGACACGGGCTCTTAAGGCCCCTCACGTCTAACTGTCGCTTAAACTGCGTAGCAGAGTGTTTGAAATTCACGCTTTCCCACGACGCTATTACACGCACATCCAGTTTGCTCGTCCACGGAAAAAAAACACTCTCTTCAGACGAGGGCGGCTGAGTGCTTTGAAGACATCACGCGTATTAAGAACACCATTCCTTCAAAATACAAAAAAAAAGCTTCAAACGGCTTTTTCAAAGCGTTGTATCTCAGAATGTACGCGCCAGACACATACAAAACTACTCAAGGGTCATATGATGAACCTTTTAAGAAATAAAATAATATAGCAAACGCTGAAAGTTCAATAGGTACACGCACACTCTAAAAAATGTTTCGTACTTTCACAAGAAAAATCCTTGGAAACCCAGTTGCCAAGGAAATCCTTTGTAAAACTACAAAGAGATTTCTTGTAAAATCTGCAAAGCATTTCTTTGTAATATTACAACTAATAGCTTTTTATTACAACTGACATTATTGAGAAGTTTACATAAAATTGCTTTTTTTCTTCTAGAAAACAAACTTGATGAATTAATAATAAAAAACAACTAAAAATAATTATTAAAATAATTATTAGCCAGCGCCTTTAATCGCAAGGTCAACTTGACTTACGATCTCAACACTTATTTTTACTGTAAATATATGTTCAATAACATACAAAATTATATTGAACTTATACGGTTAAGAAGAATAGGTACATTTATTTCTTGTTAAGAGTTCAGTTGTTGAGTTAGAAAATTGGACGACTCTTAACAACGGGGTATGAAGAGCCTATTTAATAGTTGTGTGTAGCTAGGAAACAATAACAAATAATGAATAAAACTGTTGTCTTAAGTGTTTTACGTAATTCAGACTTGCAAAAATTTTTTTGCACGCAGCTACACATTACATCGCCAATAGTTTTTACACAAAGAGCTATATACGGGTTTACGTTGGTGAGTGTCCGCCATATTGCTGAAGCTCGTTGAAATGGGTCAGTATAGTACAAATATTTCCTAAGGTATACTACAAACACGGGCCTTGTAATTTTACAAACGAGTAGTTTTACAAGAAAAATCTTTGTAATGTTACAAACATATGTAAAATTAGAAAGAATTTCTCAGTAAAAATTACGAATTTTTTTAGAGTGCAGGGTGATGATAAAATTGCGCGCAAGTTTCAGAGACTTGGGCTTAGCGGCGATGGTGCACTTGATGGGCGTGCCACTGTCGCACTAATAACTCCCGCGTTTCTCGACCTCGAACGCCCATAAAAAAAGCTCCAGGTATAGGCGGGAGCCTTAAGAATTTGGCCACACAAAATATGTTTGTATTTAGTGAATAGTTGATATATTTTGAACGATATTTGTACCGAATAAGGTTCAACGTATTGACGTTACTTGTTATTACTGCTAAATCGCAAAAAATTAAGACATATTTCTGCATAAATAAATGTCAAAATCACAATTTCACTGTTTCAGAAATGTTCAAGTAATGAAAATTTACTTACATAGAGAAACGAGATAATTACTGACAGAATACGTCAAAAGTTACTACAAGACATCTATAAAATCGCATAAAGAAATGTTTTCATCTTTAGAAAAAAAAATTGCTAAAAAATTAAGAAATTCCCCATTAATTTAACTTGTGGCTGCCCCTCGATTCTTACAAAGTAACTTCTGCTAAGCATACCTTTAAATGAATTAGATCATTGCCTTTCAGTTGCACTTTGTGAATTTCCTACAAACAGCCAGTTTTATTTCATTTGTACATAAAAAAGTCCATTAGATATTAACTTTAACGTAGTTTTACAAAAACCATGCGATCTAAAAAAAAAAAAGAAGATATTTAAGGGAAAAGTAGTTACAGATAATGTGTTCAAGTTGAATAGTGTGTGTCACAGATATAAAATGACAACTTTTTCCGTGACGAACGCCCTAAAATGCTTCTAAACGGCTCAATTGAGAATGAATCTCCAGCGGAAGTCATAGTGAATTACTGGTTTTTATGACTTCTTTATAATTTTAAAACGAAAATCTCGAGAAATTTCCGCTACCCCATTTGCTGCCGACCCAGCTCAGCAGGACAGACATAACGCCTCAACTATGAACTCCCACATGTATGTCAAAATAATGAAATTTTCAGATTTAAGTAGAATTATAAGTTCAATGCTATTATGACTTGTTAGACCCCGTGTATTGTCTGTGCTGCAGTGTAAGGTGAACCGCTAGATCTGGGTAGGAATAAATTCGGAAATGTTACATTAGTGTAAGTATAAAAAAGTTAGAAAAAATCGAAACTCCAATAACGTGGTGCAAGTTTCCTCTCAAGGACGCAGCTCAGCATTCCCCTGGGGAACAATGGGAAGTCGGTAATGAGGACGGGCCTCCCGGGAATCGACCCCCCCCCCCCCTGGAAACCGAGTCGAGTGTTTTAACTTCTGTGCTACCTTGATCTGTTTCTTGGTACAACCTACGTGACAGATCACCTGTCCGTTACAGCACGTCTTTATCCTCTGTAGTAGGAAATATGTTTTCCTCTTATAGTAATTAGTTATATGCGATTTTGTGGTTATTTCCTATGGAGGGTGTTAATGACGTGGTCCTCCTCTTTTTTCTTAACACGTTGAGTGCTGGCGACGATACATGATGTCACCTAAGTTCAACTGAGATGTGAGTTTGCAGTATCGATACGACACCTGCACTGAGAAAAAAGTTTTGTTGAATCAAAAAAATGTTTGTTTGACGCAACCAAATTAATTGTTTGCGTAGGGGCAAATAAACATTTTGTGGTAACGAAATTATTTTGTTGTTCTGATTTGTTTGCCCCAAAAAGGTTTTTTCGTTGCTGAAACCAAAGATTTGTTCGGCTTTACTGGAAGCCAGACTAAGATTAGAGCCTACATCTACCGAGCGTTACGCCTAGCGACCGCAGTTCTAGTTACTACACATGAACATAGAATATTTTTTAATACATACATTTCAAATTCCGGACGTTTTAAAATAAATATTTCAAATTTTACAACTTCACGTTTTATTATCCTGTGGAGCTTGTTTTATAAGGATATTTACACAGTTATTATCCTGTGGAACTTGTTTTATAAGGATATTTACACAGTTATTAAGCACCAATGAATTCAGTAACACTGTTACTATCTTAAATGTGACAGAAATGCAAACAAAATCTCGAGCTATATTTCCAAACGAATGCAATCAAATGGGTGGCAAACGAACATATGCAGTCGATTAAACAACATTTTTGTTAACATTCTAATTTCTTTAGGCGCAACATGCACCTTGTTAGATGAGCAAAATTATTATTATTATTTTTTTTTGCTTTTCAAGTTTTGTTTACTCAAAAAAAAAAAAATCTAATTTTGGGACAAGTAAATATATTTTCGGCCTTATACAAACGTTGGCCTCCCTCTCAGTGCACATTATTTAAATACACGGGTGACGAAATAATATTTCGCGAACATTATTCATTTGGTTCTTTGCAGCGTAATGTTACGTCATCAACATTGAAAGAGTAAATGACCTAAATGAACAGGATGTGTTTATATTATTCTTAGAGCTAGTGATTTTTCACGAAAAAAATATCAGTACACGATAGGCTTCAATAGCATAAGCACCCAACAGTAGTTTGTCTATCGCCATTTGTTGCTGTCTGCTTGAGAAGGCGTTTTCATATTTGATCGACCCACTCGGAATTCGCCAACATCGGCACTGCTCCTACGTGATTCGTGTGCAGAAAGTTAACGTGTGTCAAAATGTAATTCAGCCAACTAAGATACGTGAACTAACCTACAGTGTTTTGAAATATAACTTGTCTTGAAATCTTTTCCCGAAATTTCACCACCCCAAATTACTCTACGTAGGAAAGTACATTTGATTGGAGCACCTTCAACTCGGCATAGTTCTGGTAACACGCTGGCTAATAATGAAGGAAATTTAGTAAGCGTGCCCGCCGTGTTATGTAAACCCCTTTAAATATTATAAATAATAGTATAGAGACTGCTGACGGTCTGCAGTCGTGAATATAGGCAACTCTCGTCTACCTTGTCTTAACTCTCAGTACATCTGCACCGCACTCAAAGAGTTAGCATGTGAGGCAACTATGTCTCCAGTCGCTGCCATGTTCGCCCTATCCCAGAAAAGCTGCGATCCATATGTCCCGTACACAGAACATTTCCTGCGTGCCTACAAGTACGATATGCATGCCTGAAACGCACGTATGTTTCTTCCCTGTCTAAGACTGCTGCCGTCTCTTCTCCTAGTTTTAAGTTCGTTTATAAAAAAAAAACCGACACGCTTTTGACGACTACTAAGGTAAGCTTTCGTCACTAGGTCAACGGGTTTGTATGGCCAGTGAAATAACTAAATCGAACCCGAATACAACGGAACGGTAAATGGAATGACGAACGATAATTCGTAGTATAGAGCAGTATGGAGATTTTAGCATTTAAGTATTACATCGGGTAAATGTAGGATCATTAGGAGTACTGCACCAATCTATCAGAGGCGTGCAGCGAAAAGTGTTACCTGGCCATGACCACAGTACCATAAGATTTAATTAAAGCAAAATAAATGATTTTATATGAAATATAACAAAATAATTGTTTCATATTATATTCCCAGACGATAAAATAAATTTTATTTTTCACGATATTATTAGTTGTACAGGATGCCAGTTAAGATTCAATAGTTAATAAATAAGAAAAGTCAACAAATTGCGTTAAAATTATCAGCATTTTGAATAGATTATTTCAATGATTTGTTTGGAGGTATATGCTCTACTGATAAAAAAAACTGTCCCATTAACATGATTCAGAAACCTGTTTCAGTACTGTAAAACACCGTTCGCACCATTGCCACAAGTATTTTCACGTACTAAAGGAGCCGCGGTGGCTGAGCGGTTAGACTGCTCGCATCCCACCAAAGCAAACCGGGTCCAATCCCCCGCCTGGTCACTCCCGGATTTTCGCAAGTGGGAATCGTGTTGGACGATGCCGCTGGTCGGGGGGATTTCTCGGTTTTCTCGGGAATCTCCCTTTTCCTCTGCCCTTGCATTTCGGCATTGCCTCATTTCACCCTCATCAGCTCTTGAGACCTCGTTGATAAATGCCGTCCAAATCTCTCAACTCAACACGTATTAACAAAATAGCATTGCTAAGTATTAACCCCCAAGCTTTATTCTGAAACACCCTTAAACATTTTATGATACATGTAAAGTACTTTTTGATGTATGTTCATTCTAAGGTTGTATTTACACCGAAGCTCCTTGAAAACAATAGAGACTTGACTTGTACTGCTTGGCTTTCTTCTCAGGCTGATGTGTGCTCTAACTCGCTGACTGATGCGATCCATGCGGTCATCAACGGAACTGACGGCTGCCTCTTCTGCTTCGGCGCTCCTGCAGCTGGTGAGTAACACACCTGCCTACAGTCTGGTTCCATACTCTCATTATGCCACCTTTTCACGATAAATATACTGGTTAGGTTAAGTTCACTCAGCCTAACATATTTAAATATTTACATTTTTTTTAAATATATGATGTGTTCTAATACAGATATTTTTTTTTACTGTGCCTTTTATGACTTTATGTTAAATTATAATTATGCTCACTTTAGTAATTTCAAGGCACTAAATTGTTTTATTGATATCTCTCTTTTCTGAACATTATTATATTTCAGACTCTCACAAGGGCTTAACGTTCTCTAAAATACACTCATTGTAATTTGAGCGCTTGTTTTACATCCGCTATAATGTTAACTACTACTGAATAACATATATTTGATATATATATATATATATATATATATATATATATATATATATATATATATATATATATATACTCCTGATGTTTAACTCATAGCTTGTTATAGTTGATTCACGATAACTTCGACCTTTTCTGAAACCCTGCTAAATATATACTTTTGGTTACTGATTACGTATCCTTCCGCTACACGTAAACATAAACACTGCCATGTGACGTCTACATTTATAACTGTCAAATGAGTTGGTTGCTGTTCAAAGAATGCTGTCATTTTCCCTACGAATGTTCACAATTTAGGCCTATAACAATATTTAGGTCGGCTTTATCACTATTTGTTACGTCACACATGATATAGCACGTTACATATAATACACATTAATATTTTGCCTCGGCAGTGTTTGTTACAACTGTGGCGGAAACAACAGTAGTATTTAACCTGTTGTTATTAATATGTGTTGGGTTATTTCATTAAAAGGACGGCCTTATATGGAATAAAAATCAAAACGAAGGGGCACAGTAAATTCAAGCACGCAACTTGTGTCGCATATTTATTGTTTTTGGCATCCACAAACGTAAAATATTGTAGTGAAAATGCAAACACATAGGCCTATCGTAACGTTCATTCCGCTAATATTTGCATGCATTGGTACTTACTGGTTTGTAGGTTTATTTTATTATTTATTAAAATTTATCTGGTTGGGCTTAGTATTTTGATGGGATCGTGGAAGACATACAAATCACAGAAATGTAAGCTCGTTACACAACTATATTTCAAACTCCTAGCGCAAAGGTCCGGCGTTGTGATAATCAGACGTGAATTTCAATAAGTAACTTCGTCATAACTTCAGTTCATGGTTAAAACGTATAAATTTTGCACATATTTGAAATCCACACACACCTGGCCTGTACAACGATTACAACGCAGCCACTACACCCTTTCAAACACAGCGATCACAACACAACACGTTTAACCCTGCCGTGGAAACACATTTTTATCACAACATTGTAACTAGCTAGAATATATAAAAAAAAAAAAAAAAAAAACACGAGTACGAACTTGACGCTTCGTTCAGAAACACGCCGTGTCATTCACATGTCGCCACATCACTGCCAGTCCTAAGGCAATGGGTATAATCGCCCGCCATATTGGGTTGGGCCAAGCGCGTGATTCTAGATTCTTCTTTCCACACCACGTCTGCCAACCTGCTGGATTTGTAAGCGTCGCGCCATCGTATCGCATCTAAATAACATATAATAGGTATTTATACAATAAAATCTCGTTTTAGTTGTAAATTACAATTTCAAACATAATTATTGTTGGTGTAATTAGTATAAAATGTGCTGAAATTAGAAGTAACAAGATTTATACTTTTCCTGCCACACAGGTTGTAAGAACTTCCCGAGAGAGAGAAAAGAGATAGACCGAGAAAGAGCGATACGATCCGCTTCGCTTAAATTATTCTTTTGGACGGAAAACACAGTATCACTAGAGCGACCCAGCGTACAGTAATTTCCGCTGATATTTTTTACTGCAGCAAATAAAATGTGTTTCCATCAGTGCTACCTAACAATACAAATATATCCATTGGCAACGCTTGATTTACAAATAGTATACATAAAAACTAGGTTAAAAAATATTGTAACTGTGAATTATTTCTCATCGGCCGTTGCCAACACGTCGCTGCTCTCTCTGTTGTTAATTCGCATTTAATACGAAATGAATATTACAAGTTAAATTGACTATAATGGACTATAATGCCTTTGCTAGTTTCTTTTCAGCTTAATGTAGACCATCCTCCCAAGTAGTATGATATTCTCCATTCGGTTACACAGGGATCAGGTAGTGGCACCGGGGTGCCAGGGGACCCAGCGGCCATCTTAGATTCTGGACTTTCCGCTCTGTCAAGCCGGTCACGCGACCGCCATCTTGGATTTCACCATGTGGTAGTCAGTACGCCACCATTTTTGTAGTCAGTACGTCGCCATCTTGGGCCCACCATTTTGGTAGCCAGTATGTAATGTTTCATGCTATATAATTCTGTATTGCCTTTCTATCATTTCGAGGGTTTTCTCCGAGTGATCCCATTTTTTTCTCGTTTGCATTCTCTATTTCTCTTTCTTTCCCTCTTTTTATCTTTCTCTCTTCCTTCCTCTCTCCCTCTCTTTATTTCCTTACCCCCTCTTTCTTTCCCATTCGTGCAACCCGCCATATTTGTTTACATCGCCAACTTGGTTTCTTTCGTTTGTCATTTGTTTAAGAGTTTGTCTCTCATCTCTGTTTGACCACCATATTTGTATACATTGGATGTTGCTGGGAGAGCTGGTGCCACACTTGTTCGATAAGCATATGTGACGAATAAATATCATGTGGTTATTTTATTCAATTTTTAAGTATTTTTTATTATTCAGATTTAACTTATATAATTTTTAAGTATTTTACTATTTGATTTTTTAATTTATGTCTTAAATCTGAAGCATTTTTAACGATATTTTTTACTTTTACATACATTTTTTAAGTTTTTAATTATTATTTAGATATAAGTTACATATAATATAATATATATATATATATTTTTTTGCTGTCCCAGCAATAAGTATTTTTTAAATTATATATTCCAGTTTAACAATTTTAAGTAAATATGTTTTAACTGATGTAATTTTTAAGTATTTTATCTACACACGATATTTTTTTGTCTATCCCAGACTTAAGTTTTTTCATTAAAGACATGCAATAACATTTTTTTTTTTTCATTTTGTAGTAATATTTTTTTAAGATATTTTTTTCATATACGCAAAATTAATTATTAAGATATTTTAAGTATTTCAATTACATGTAGGGGCTTTGTTACTCACACTGAAAGTAGAAAAAAATTGATATCCCCTATGTTGAACGTGGAGTATTTCTACCCATCTGTAATGTAATGCTAGGACTTGTAAATATTTTGCATACATACCATCCCTTAATCATACATATCAGTTCAGAAAAACCCAACCTAACTTTACTTTTCTATCATGTAAGACTTGTATGCTCTTCACACTCTTGTTTAGGTCTCTGAATATATTTTTTTTATTAGCAACTAATTTCTCATCTATACTCGACATCCACTTCACTTAACATAAAATTACTTATATAACACACCGTGATGGCTCTCTCTAATTCAATTTCTTTCTCTCTTTCCTTTCCCTCTTATCTCTCTTACTCCATCTATTTATCTCTTTCCTTTCTCTCTCATTCCATCTCTTTGTCTCTTGTCTCTCAAATTCGTTTGACATCACCATCTACGTTATTCCTTCGTCGCCTGCTAGTGTGTGCGAATCGCCAGTGTGTATATTTATTTACGAATTTTAGGATGTAATTTTCCATACACGAGAAGATATATAAAAATGATTGTAAAGTACATTCCAGGTAGTACTTTGTAATAACTATTCGAATTTCAATACATTTATTTAAATCGATTTTTTTATATTTTACATTATTAAATTAGTTTTTACATTTCTAAGAAAAATAATGTAACCTTGAAAAACAAAGATGAAGCCGTCTAGCCTTGTAAACACACACGCGCCGGCAGGTACACACGGCAGACACATGTGCATGTAGAAGGCGACAACTTAACGCCAACTGCAGGGAAGAGGAAGACAATAATCGCTATCGCTCGCGCTGCTATGTAGCTTTGTCAAACAATTGCATTTATAAATAATTAGAATTATTTAAAATTTATTTCATTTATCATTTTTAAAATGCCGAAATCTTTTAAAAATGCAGTATCAATATTTATAGTCACAGGTGAATATAATTTTCGAACTATTAAAACCGGGCTTGTGGAATTCAGTTTTCAAGAATTATTTCTGTATCCATTAATTTATTTGTTTTAGCCCTTCATAAGCGTTGTGATAGGCTAAAAATAATATTTGCATCATAGAGACGTTTTTAACGAAAACAGTTTATAACAGACTGTTTACCCTACGACATAGGATTAAAATAAGTAATAAAATATTAAATTACAAATGTATCAAATTTTATTACAAAAACAGAAGAAAAAAAATATCAGTCCTTCGTTAAACATAAAACCAACTCTTCAGGCAAAGTCCCTGCAGCAGAAGCGACTCCGAAATGCCATTGAAAGTTCTGTAGATGACACACCAGGGGTCCCAGATGGTTCGGCTGTCGTCATGTCGGAAGGAGCAAGAACTCTGGATGAAGATGTCTTCATAGAAAGAAATATTGCACCTGCTGATGAGTTGTTGAGTAATATATTCGTACTTGGTGTAGGCACTGAAATGCCGGAGTTACAGAAATAAAGCGATGTTATCGTTGTCAATCACGACGATAATGGACCAGCAAGCGTTGTTTCCATTATACATTCCAATTGCTTACACGAGCTGAGACGAAGTCTCTTTCACGACTGCCACTGTCAAACAACTCCATAAAATGAACCGATCTACTTATATACCTGTTGACTTTGCCCCCTGCAGTTGTTTCTGGTAACCATATTACTTTTCATAGGCATGGGGGTATGTCAAAAATATGTATTTATAATTGGTTTTTAAAATTTGTTTTATTATATTTTTTTAAGTTGTACTTACATTGTACGTAAAGTACAGCGGAACAATGCAAAAAGTTCTCTCAACCTCGTCAGAATTCATGTTTTGTATGCAGTCAAATATTCATGCAATTTGTATACTTAAATGTCCTGTATGCGGATCTGACTCTTAACAGTCGAGTTCTCACAGAACCACTTTAAACTTGCCAGGGATAAAAGGATACGACACGCAAGAAAAAAACATAAAGCAATTATTTTTAATAGTTTATTATTATTTTGTAATTAAATTTTTAGAACATACCTCTTTCATGTTTGCGTAAGCCCCGCATTTTTGAAGCTCAAGCAAATATCTAAATCTGTCTACAAGTAAATTTGGATCCTCGGGAAATACGTAGTCAGTATTCTTGGCATCTTCTGCCTTCTCCATTCCTCTCTTGCAGCAAATGAACGTGCATTCTTGATGCCTTCTGCCTTCTCCATTCCTCTCTTGCAGCAAATGAACGTGCGTTCTTGACGCCTTCTGCCTTCTTCAAACCACCTGTCGAAGGAAACTCGTTGGGGGGTGTGTCAGTGCATTAAGGGAATCATCATCGTTTTCATCACTATCACTATCTTCATGGTAGTCTTTACTTCCTGTTTCATCCCCAATATAAAGTTTGGTTTTCTTTGTAGGAGTTCTAAGCTCATCAGTATTTAGAACAAACGACTGTTTATTTTGAAGTTCGTCAATTTCATTCGAACATCTTGCAAAGTATATTCCAAACCTACTGACTCTACTACCCTCTGTAAGTCACTCATTCCGTCTTTATCATTAACTATCTCATTATTATCACCTTTCGCATCGGAACCCACCGATGTAGCAAGAGATATTGCCGGAAACACTTGCTGGCTCCCAAAAGACGAACCCTTGCAAATGCCAATATGTTCCATCATTGTATCACCTTGCATAAACAGCATGTTGGTTATTGTCGTAATCCTTCATCGCGCGAAAAGGTGTTTTCGTACAGGACGTTCTCTCATGCCGACGAGCATTGCAACTTTTACTGCAGGATCTGGTACAGTAACAGCAACGAAGCCTGGACGAAGTCATCAGTCGCAGTACTGCTGTAGGTGAACCATTCTAAGAAGTCGATGGGGGCACTGGCGCCATTTCCGTAGCAGATGGCAGCGGTTCTACTGTAGGCACACGATCCGAAGAGGTCGACTGTGCTGTCGGCACCATGCCTGAAGAATTACATGGCACAGCTGTAGATCCCATTAGCTCTGGAATGCCCTAAGACATCACAGATACTGAATATGATGTCGACTGTAGATGCTAGCCGAAACTATATGTCTTTCACGCCAGCCGTTTTTAAACTAAGTCTCTCAGCTAATCCCATACTGCTTATAATATACGCGTATGAAAACCATATGACTTCATATTGACTTTGAACTATCGTATTGCACCATTAATACATTGGTCGGACAGCCGATCACCAAATTGCCACGTAATTGCAGCTTGCCAATTGCGTGAAGGCATTGAGACACCACATACGGGATCAATGGAGCAATGGAGCGATGGGTCGATGGAGCAGTAGGCAAACGGATCGATGGATCGATAGAACGATGGAGTGATCGATCGATGGAACGAGTCATTTTGAGTCCTTTATATTCATTTTGAGTCATTTGGAGTCATTTTGGAGTAATTTAGAGTAATTTATAGTAAGGAGTCAAAGATCAAGTCTTGTGATTGGCTGGTCTGTAAGGAGTCAGAACAATGTCAGAACCTCATCTGCCATTTTTTCTATATAAATGTGGTTATACTTTCTCCCATCACTCGGAAAACGTCATCCGATATTTTTCTAACGCCAAGAGAAAATTAATATTATTTTAATTATTTCGGGTATCGAACATAGGCCCTTACGCTATACCTAACAGTTACAAATTGCTTAACAATTTGTACGAGTTGCGTATGAATACTAAAAATTGCACGAACTTCCCTAATAAGCTAAAAAAAAAAGTTCGCTGTTAATACCATTACAAACCTTGTATTTCATCCCGACTCCAGGATTATTGCATTTTGCATTCATTATGTATTACTATAATATTTACCGAACACTGGAAAAAATTATCACTTTTTTTTTTTCAAAGTCCGAAAATCAATTAATATTTCTATGCGTTCGGGTCTCGAACGCAGGTCCCTGTACAATGCTTAACTGGTGAATATCGCTTAAACATCTATATCGAGCGTACATCATCAGCCAAAATTTCACGTGCCAACCTAACAGATAACCTTCGAAAATTTTCATCATTAATCGAATAGCGAACCCTCTATCTTACCCTGATCCTTATATCCGATAGCTACAACCATCGTTTCGCCTTTATTATAAGTTCCTAAAATATCTCTGAATTTTTTCAGGTCTCGAACTCAAGTCCTTACACCATACCTCACCTTTTGAGATGACATAAATCCTTATATCAAGTGCGCATGAATACTAAACAAATAACATCGCTAGGAGGGCTTCAAAAACGCGGGTCATCATTCGGTTGCAACCCTTTTATCTCACTCTGATTCTTATATATGTTGTCTAAAACTTCCATTTCACCTTTATTATTTATTCCTATAGCAAACTGGGAATTTTTTTCTAAGTCCGAAAGTAAATCATATTATTTTATATTTTAGTGCAAAGAGACATAAAATCGCGTACAAAGTTCATGTCTGCAAACAGCGTTTTAAGCATTTCACCTATTACCCACGGAAATCAGGACTCTCTGGGGGAAAATACCTTTCAATACACGACACTAAGTGTACAAGATTTTTTTTTTCAATCTGCATATGCATTTCCATCATGTTGTACATTGCCTAATAAATGTCGTGTAACAAAAAGAAAAAATTGTTTGGTAATAAAAACTGTCTACTTTATGTTTAGAGTTGCCAGAAAAAGGTTGTGCGTAAAAGCATAGTAATGAAAAAAAAAAGTTCGTACCTAACAAAATGTTACCCCAAAATAACTAGTTAATGTAATTAAGAGCCCGAGAAAACCGCTCAAGCACAGTGAACAAATTCATGACGACCCACCAGGAATCGTGCCCGGTACCCAATGGAGGGAGGTCAAGTCGAAAAGCTGCCAAGAGCTACTGTACGAGACTGATCAAATGTATTATTACAAAAAAGAATGACACATGTGGTTGGTGACTTCCATCACGGAAAATGAGTGATTAAGGTACTCAAATTTCATCAGAATTATTTTTACAGTAATCTGCTCGAGTAATATGCAGCCCCAGTTTCTACTACTGTATTCGTGAAAGAGCTTTTGAGAGCAGTGCGTTCCCTACACTTGTTTTTATGGTGTTCTGAATACAATGTACTTTGATGCAAAGCATTATGTATACGGTCAGGCAGCAGAAAAGAATTTTAGGAGCACTTCTGCCGCCTGAAGATGTACACGAATTCATTTTTAAAAGGTTGTTTGTAGACCGTAAAATACATTTAATTTTAAGACTACTTATTTATACATTATGGGTCGAAGAACATTTACAATGTGGAAGTTTCGGGCTGAATTTCGTGGCTTGCATTTTGAGCGAGTTTGATATTACCAGTAGAATATAAAATGACATATAAGTATATATAATTTGTGTGCCTTAGAAAATTAAATGCGTCAGAGGTACTGCATGATATGTTAGTGTGTGCACACAAATATACTACATGGATAAGTAACGGTCTTTTTACACAAGTTTAGTGAATGTGTGCATGCCTAGGGTTTCGAACCCGCGTTGCTGTGCGTACAGGGCGATAGCTATTTGCAAATGACTTCCATTAGACATGTGTGAGTACTTAAATTATAACTGCATAAGTTAAATTGAATTTGTCTGTAATAAATGCACCAGCTAAATCAGATGTGGCTGAGCACGTTGGCAACTGACTAAGTACGAACTTCGCAAAGCATCTTTGCACAGCACAACTGCAGGCAGCGTCGCCATGTACGCTGTGCTCCGGAAAGATAAAGCACGGATGGTATTGTGGCTGTCTTGCGCCAATGACTGTTCATACTAACTAAGGCTTGTCGACTACCGCCATCGAATTTTTAGTACCTATAGTCCGCGCCTGTACGTAATGTGGCATTAAACTTTCTAATTAATATATTTTTTACACCAGTAAGTCGGAGAGCAATGGATTTTAATGTTTCCCTCCTGTAAAGTATTTTTTTTCTGTTTCCTGAGGCATTTTCAAAACTACAGTATTACTCTATAACATCAAATTAAAATTAACCATGTTCAGCATTTTAAGCGACGTTTTCACGATGCAGGCAGATTTTTTCTTAAGCTGTGTTTAATGTCAGTATAGGGGCATTTTTTATGTTAGTCGACTCTTAAAGACAATTGGCAGTAATTCATACTACTTAGAGTAGAGATGATAAACTAATTAATTAATGAAAAAAAATATTTAGAGTAATATAGGAGGCGAAATATATTCAAAGTCATAAACAAGTGTATGGCCGCATAAAAATCTTACATAATGTATAAGTTATTTTTAATTAGGTTAAGGGATGCTGTGTGGAAAAAATTATAAGTCCTAGCATTACATTACATATGGCTAGGAAATATACCACGTTCAACATAGGTGGTATGAACTTTTTTCTAAGTTCACTGTGATTAACAAAGTCCCTTCATGTAAATAAAATACTTAAGTCTGTGATAGTCAAAATAATATTATATGTTAAAAATGAATAGTAAAAAATTGTAATAAAATACACAAAACAAGTCTGGGATATTTAAAAAAAACATCATAAATAACTATGTCTATATGAAAAAAAATTCTTTAAAAAGCCGTCATGACAATTAAAAATTCTTATTCCATGCCTATGTATACGTAAAAAATTCTTAAGTTTGAGATAGTCAAAAAATGTATTATATGTAAATAAATTACTTAGAAATTATGTAAGTTAAAAAATATTTACTTAAAAAGTTAAACTGAAAAATATACTTAAAAAATACTTATTGCTGGGATAGAAAAAAAATGTAAGTTAAATACAAATCATATATATATGTAAGTTAAATTTAAATAATAAAAAAATATATGTTAAACTTTTCTACTTTAAAAATACTTGAATTGTAAAACTTAAAATAAATGCTTAAATAGTAAAATAGTGACATAATTTAAAATCATATATTTCAAAACTGAATATTAAAAAATACTTAAAATTGTAGTAAGAACTAACCACAAAAATTTATTTCTTCGTCCACATACGCACAAGCTATACACTTCTTATAAGGTATAAAGCATTAGTCTGGCGAGTCAAGGACTGGCAGTTCGATCCCGCTCTATTCCAGAACTTATTTTGAGTTCTTAAAAAATCAGCTCCCCTAGCTGCCAACACTAGAACAAATATGGTGATAGAGCGACACCAGCGCTCCTAGCAACAGCTGATGTAAACAAATATGGTGGTCGGAAACATATGACAAACGAAAATAAACGAATATGGTGGTGGAACGGAAGTGAGAGACAAACTAAAACAAATTACAAACGAAAAAACCAAGATGGCGGTTGAACGACTGTGAGAGACATATGACAGGAGATGTAAAAAAAAATATGGTGGGCCGAACGAATGTGTGAGAAAGAGAAAGGGAAGAAAGAGAGAAAGAGAGAGAAAGATAGAGGGGGAAAAGGGAAGAGAGGATAATATAGAGAAAGGAAAGAGGAAAAGAAACGAAGTGAAAGAAAGAATGCAAGAGAGAAAAATGGAAGTACTAAGAGGAAACCCTCGAAGTGATTGAGAGGCAACACAGAATGATAGAGCATTGAAAAGCGACATGGAATGATAAATAATGAAAAATGACCTACTGGCTACCAAAATGGCGGGTCCGAGATGGTGACATACTGGCTACCAACATGGTGTTATCCAAGATGGCTATCGCGTGTCCAGATTGACAGAGCTGGAAGTCCGGAATCCAAGATGGTCGCTGGCTCTACTGACGCCAAGGCGTCACTTTCTGATCACTGTGTAACCAAACGAAGATAATCATACTACTCGGCCTCTTTAAAATTTCAACTATTTTGTTGACCTAATGACTTATCTAAATGCGTTAAGACCTTAAGACGCCCTGCGTTTTTCGATACTACCCTTTTTACCGAATTTTCGTCCGAATGTCAACGTGATTTTCGACACGTGCCATCACGGAGCTTTCTCGTCTGTGGAAAGTAATTTCCTATATTTTGAACTGCATCTGGAACCAGCTCCGTGGACCAACGCAGCTACGGTAGCAGCAGTGGGCTTGCTACGTGCAAGTGTTGGAATATATCCGCCACAGGTCAGCGATCCGGCAGCGTGGTTGTCTCCTCGAAACTTGACTGCCTGCAGTGGGCGAGCGCCGAGTCTTATCTCCCCAGCGCTGCCTAGTGATGTGACGTCACGAGTTGTAGGCTGTGTTGCCGAACTGTCACGGCATTTTGGTAGAGCACGCATGTGCCATTTGCTAATTCTTCTTCCTGATTTGACAACTGAATTTTTTAAAGGCGTTACTGGCAAATTGTGCAATTCTGGATGTTTTTTTTTTGGTTGGGTTTTCGGCTATAAAGAGCCGAGAAAAGCCTCTCATCTCGGTCAGCCGAGACAGCACGAAGAGGTTCAGCTGAGACTATGGACGGAGAGGACCAGCGGAGGAAAACCACATTTTCGTGCTCGAATAAGTGTTTATAAAAAAAAAATGTAAGAGTAGGTCAGGCAGATAATAATTTTTAGACCACCAATTTTAATGTTGAGTACAAAGAAACCGTGGAACGACACGCACTTAAACGTAAGCCGCTTTAAGCTTAAATACATTGTATTTGGTATTGCCGCCTCATGACTGTTTGAGTTTGTCTGCAAAATGCAGAAGTATTCTACCACAGTCACTAAAGAAATTGTAATTTCATATGCAAAGTATTTGTGGTAGTTATTTATATTCAATTTATGAATATCATAGTTGTAGAGTATAATTATAGAACATATTTTATACTGAATAATAAAATTAATGTTTTGTATATTTAGCAATTTTTCTTCCATTTAAAAACGAACCTGTTGAGTGATGACTTGTAACTTTGCCATAAAAGACAAACAATTTTTTTATTTTTTTTAAATTTGAATATAGTGGTTAGGTTAGTGTTCCATTTGGAGATGGTAGGATCTGGCTGTAGCCACTCCGTCTTGTACATCTGCTTCTCATTATTTTTGTGCAGAGGCAAGCGGAAAGAGGACTTCCATATTTTCTATGAAAACAATAAAAACATGGATACGTTTGTAATAAATGTTTGTGAATTGAGAAAATTTTTTCATGTGTCTCAATTTTAGTTGATATTTATTTTTAATTATTCAATCACATTTTTTCCACATATTTTGGGTAATATTGTTGCATAAATGACACTCAGTTTTTTATTTAGATTCGTTAAAAAAAATTGTCCACGATAATTTGGAAGTTTGAGATGAATGTACTATATTCACTGCGAACATCTAGTATGTTAAATATTTTTTTCCATTACGTACTCACAGTTCGTTGTTCACGTATTTAAATAACCTCTGCAAAATCCTTTGGATTGTTATCGCAAGTAGATTAATGTATAATCGCTGAATATGATATCTGCAGTAACGTTGACAAAAAATAATGGAAAATAATAATAGTTCTTAATGTTTCATTAAAAAAAGTAATGTTCGGAAATTGTGGCGATTGGAATTATATTCTTATGAACCTGTAAACAGTATATTGAAAATTGTCATAGAAAATTTATTTTAAGTTTTTATTATTTTACCATGTCTCTTCATCGACACCTAGTCTTTGGATGCACGATATTATAGTCCCCTCACGATGTGCGAGTCAACACATTTGTTAGTATGTAGATACTAGGTACTACTTTCAACTGTGCTCCGTTAAGCGTGACCGAGCCGTGATATCCGTAGTTCTCGAGGAGGTAAAGTGAACCAATTATATTGATTGTATTGGTATACGTGTTCTTCGAATTTATCTTGCAAATGTTCTTGAGTCATTCTGTGTTTTTAATGACCCCGGCCACATTTGTTACGTTAGGATTTCACAAACGTAATACAATCATATACATGATACACTTACTTACAAACAGTATTTGTAACACTAATAGCTCAAGTTAGTTTAATTTTGCGTATTCGCTGTGTTCCCTATTTCCGTCATAATGACAATATCAGTAATATTCCCAATCACTGCGATAAAGTGGTTAAACGAGAGAAAAACTGCATTCGGTAGACTTCGGTTATTCTGATCGGGTATTTTCATTACAATTAAGGCATATGTATAGCAACGAAACATAGCAAAGACAAGGTTGACTGCAACGAAACATAGCAAAGACAAGGTTGACTAACGCTCGATTTACTTAAACTTGCGTGTAGAGTGGTGAAGCACAACACAACTTTAAACTAATGTTTGAAACGAAGCTAGTTGTGTTAATTTCACGTAAAAGTAAAGTTAATCTTTGTCGGCGAAACCGGCCCTTACAGCCATGGACAGGGTTTTCAAAAGTGCTCAGTTGAACAGCTAAAGCCCCAGTCACATTGTCAAATATTCACCTTCAGCTATATTTGACAGTATAATTGAAGACAAACTAAAGCTATCAATTTTTTTCCTTACAGCCAATTTTATCAAATAATTTGGAATGTGTTTGAAAATGTGCCACACTGTTAAACTTATTTACTGGGAGAATCTAATTTGAATTATTATTCAAAAATTATTTTCATAGCGAGATATTACTTTTGGTTTTCCATGCAATCCATTGCAGGAAGAAATGTAGGATGAACGTTGAAATTTATTTTCTCTTCTTTACTAAATACAAATTTTAGTTATCAGAGAAGTTTCCTGTAAAAATAAATTTAATTCCTCTGAGATCGTAATATTACGTGCAATATTCACTTAAAATAGTATTCATGCCCAGACAGCTTCTGCATAAATTAGTTACCTTCATAACTTACTTCATTTGCAGCTATTGTTCGTTATTTTAAAGTTCCTTTACGTCCATTTTTGTAGTGCAAGATTCTAATTGGCTGGAACATCAAGCATCAAAGAAATTCTTGAATCGGTCCAACTTTCAAATGTTTGATACAGAAGCCATCCAATTTTTCCAGACAAATATGGCGGTGTTTATGACGTTTCAATGATGTCATAACTGTCCTACTTTATTTGGCCAAACTTATTGGAAGCAGTCTGACGGAAAAATTTGACAGTGTGTGAGGGGCTTAAGGAAGGGGAGTGTTTGACGGCGAGGTGTGTGTGTGTGTTGGCAGACACTGCGCGCACGACGGTTGGCAGCCCTGGGTCGGCGGACGGCCTGGGCGCGATGCCGTGCGCCATCTCGTGGTTGTTCCGCGCAGTCGCCGAGCGCAAGCAGAGGACAGCAGCTCGTTTCTCTGTGCGTGTGTCCGCCATAGAGGTAGTCGCCGCCTCCAACCTCGCCTGCGACCTGCTCAAGGGATACGCCAGCGGTGAGCTGCATTCATACACTACACATGACAGACTGCTTACTTGTCTTCTGCGCAAGTAAAGGCTGTTCACTATAAAGTGAGCACTTTCGAAATCAACCTTAGAAAAATGTAACTGACCCTGCCTGCATATATTTTAACGGTTATACTTAGCGAAATACGTCCAGTAAAGTTGGTAACACGGGATGGAAAGTATAAGTTAACCATTTGTGACAACATAAATTATTTCTTTCAGTTTCTGTTTTTTTGTTAATGCGACGAGTAAAAATGGGCAGCTTTGTAAAATATTTAGATTTTTATAAATATTTCACAGTTTGACTTGACCGATGCATGAATAAAGTAACGAGGCCCATGACTACGTTAAGTTTACAAAAGGCGGATTAATACACAACGTGTATACAAGTAGATCATCAGCAGGATTTTCCTAATGTTCTCAATTTACCGTGAATAGCGTATACTGACGAATGTCCCTTTCAGGGACGGTTCGAGAGGTGTGAGTAGTCAGTGACATGAAAATATCCTGTAACTACTCTATCTACCAAAAAGTAGTTGGGCACCCGTGAAGATAGGTAATTCAGTACGCCAGTTGACTTGTGTTTCACGGCCTTCGGCGTAGCATAGCTGGTGTTTGTCCGTGGTAGCATGAACACAGAGGCCTATTGTAACATTCTGGATAATGAAATGCTCCCTACATTGTGGCGTTTTATGGAATGGACCCGTGTTACTTCCAGGATGACAATGTCAGGTGCCGTGTTTCAAGGGCTACTATGCAGTGGTACGCCGACAACAATGTTCGCCGATTGGACTGGTCCGCCCAGAGCCCCGACCTCAACCTTATAGAAAGTTTTTGGGACGAATTGGATCGCCGGGCGAGGGCTCGTCAGGCGCGGCCAAAATCTATTGCTCAACTCATGGAATGGTTGCAAGAGGAATGGCGACGAATCCCCGTGGATGTCCGGCAAACACTCACAGAGAGCATGCCAGACAGGGTTGATGCTGTTATAGCCGCAAGAGGTGGCCCTACGAGATTATAACGGAGTAACAACCACCGAGCAAACATTGTGGACAGGCGCCCAATTACTTTTTGTTAGATAGTATATTTGAACACTGAGTGAGTGTAGAGATTTGGACGGCACTTAACATCGAGGTCTAGAGAGCCGATGAAGGTGAATTGTGGTGGGTATGGAGCAGCGCCTGAATGAAGGGCGGTAGAAACGGGAGATTCCCTAGACGATCCGCCAACCAGCGGCATCGTCCGCCACGATTCCCACATGCGAAAATTCTGGAGCGACCCCACCGGGAAT
Organism: Dryococelus australis; assembly: GCA_029891345.1. Lineage (NCBI taxonomy): Eukaryota > Metazoa > Arthropoda > Insecta > Phasmatodea > Phasmatidae > Dryococelus > Dryococelus australis. Next base: position 240,172,667 of record CM056993.1, read on the forward strand.
CGAACCCGGTTCGCCTAGGTGGGAGGCGAGTAGTCTGACCACCACACCACCGCGGCCCCAAGAGCTCGTCGACATCATCATATCGAGCATGAACAGCAGGTGCACATCCTGCACAGTAGTAAGTGACAAGTCCTCTAATAAGGATTGCATTTTCTTACCTGCCACCTATCACATCGAAGATTAATATCTTCTGTCCTGTTATGCTGGGAACTCACTTCGGAGAAAAGGTCCACTCCATCGTTAGGATTCCTTTCTTTAATCAGAGTTCTTCCCCTTTCCTATTCTATTACATCTCTACGATATTATGATATGCTTCTTACCTATTTGAATCCCAATCATATGCGATATTACATGTAAAAACCTTTCTCGTCCTTAATTTTGGCTTACCAGCATATCTCTGTGGAGTGGAGAGATTTGAAACGCTCTTAAAATCGAGGTCTTGAGAGCCGATGAGAATGAGTGAGGTGTGTATGGAGCAGTGCCAGAATGAAGGGGCAGGGGAAACGGGAGATCCCCGAGAATACCCGCCGACCAACGGAATCGTTCGGCATAATCCTCACATGCGAAAATCCGGAGTGACCCGGCCGGAGCCAGTATATCTATGTTTACTGTTATCGAAGCTACTTCGCCCCAAGATAGCGGACGAGTGTTTGTGGAACTTTGAGGCCATGGTTACTGCATATGGTTTTGTGGGCAGGGATAATTACTGCGAATGCGCATTATCACTTGTAAATTTCAACGTAGCATTTATTCTAGCCATACAGTACCGAAAAAACTAACCAGGATAATAGGTGAATACACGTTTTAACAGTTTAAATTTGCGTATAATGCGGTAGTCACACAGCCCCGACAAACAGCACGACACGACAAAAACCGCAACCACAACATAACATTTATATTTTCAATGAGACTACTCTAATTTACAGCCAGGCAGTTTACTGACGCGACACTAGTAGAATTTTCCTTTTCGGCGCCATTTAGAACGCGCTGGTGTTGAAATGATGTTCAGAAAGTGTCATCGCTAATTCATACAAACGTAAAATTTTCATTTGTAAGAGTTAAATGCAGTAATCGTGAAAGTAATTTTGCTTTTCAGCAGAGTATTTGCCATACAATTCCATTTTGCAACGTTGTACACTCTGTACGTCGTGCCGCTAGACACAACGAAAATTGAAGTAATTTCTAATCCACAACTGCTGGTCGGACGAAAGAATCGTCGGGATTACGTAAGATCTATCTTGTATTTCATTGGCTGTTTAGTTTTAAGTGTCGTGTCGTGCTGGTCGTGGATATGTGATTCCGACTTAATACCAGTTTGATGAAATTTAGTAGTTAAAAGTAACCTATTATAATGGGCCTATTATAAAGTAATCTATTATAAGTAGGCCATTCGCACAGGCGTATGCACGCAATGCACTTTTTTTTTTGTGTTTGTACAAGTTATTTTATGGAATACTAGCTGTTACCCCCGTCTTCACCCGCTTGCAAACCACCAACCAGCTCACGTTATATATGTTTCCTAAGAAAATGTTCGTTTTTCCGGAATGAAAAGTACTCTATGTGCTAATTCATATTATAATTTACCCCTGTACCAAATTTTATTCAAAGCCATTGTGCTGTTACGACGTGTTTCAGTAACAAACAAACTCACAAACTTTCACATTTATAACATTACTAAGAAAGTTGCCAAATATATTTTTGAATCACTTAAAATAAATGAGCATAAATCTCACACAACCTTAATGTGGAATGTGTATAAGAAATTTAGAATTTAACAATGACGTTTTTTTAGAATTTAAGTTTATTAGGAACACTGAGCTTCATTCATAATTGTGTATGTATTCAAAAATAATGTGATGTAAGTATGCAATATTTCAGATGTGCTGTTACAACAAAATCTTCGCAACTAGTATCCCAATAATTGTTTATACCAGGTACATAATTTGTTTCTAGTGTAGGCATGGCCAAGGTTGTGCATAGTGAGGGGAGACAAGTCAGCAGTGTGGGACGCACAGTTGGCACGTGATGTAAGTGAGGGTTGCTGGTGTGTCGCAGAGGGCGAGCAGCCGCCAGGGGTGTACCTACGCGAGGACCCGTTGTTCGGCACCCCGCTGCAGCACCACAGCGAGCTGCGGGCGCCCTCGCCCGAGAGGGCCGCCTTCTACCTGGACGCAGCCCTGGCGTCGCTCACCTCCAGCTCCTCCCCCTTCGTCTTCACGCTGCACGTCTACCAATACAGCGTCGCCGGCCTGCGCGGAGGTACGTACCACCCTTCCCCCCTTACCACCAAATCATCCCGCACTAGCCATCTATAGGCTGTCCACTTTTTAAAGCCCTGCTTAAGATCTACTCCTCCGCCTTATGTAAGGTTAACATTTCCATGGGCCTCATAACGTTAATAATGCGTCGGCCAAGTGAAACTGTAAAATTATTTTAAAAATAAATATTTCACAAATTTGCTCCGTTTTACACTTCGATGCACTATAAAAAAACAGAAAGCGAAGAAATAATTTAAATGATCATAAATAGTTACCTAACACTTTTTATTCGACGTTAAGATACGGAACTACTTCTTATTCCATCGTTACGAATTTTGCTTTACTTGGGAGGATGAGCAGGAATATTCTGGTAACTATGTCCCTCGGCGCAACGGGTTATTTGGAGAAATTTCGCGACTGCGTCCGACGACACTATAAATACCACCGCTGCTGGAGGCTCCGCAGTCTTTGAGGAAGTCAGCAGGCTGAAGTGTGTTGGTTGGGGAAAGACTGGTGAAGTAAGAGTCATCAGCGGAGAAGACAGACAACGGCAGATGCAGCGAGACGACAGCAGATGAGTGTTTCTACTGTGTGGATGGACGAGAGGGCATGGCACTCGATGTGCTGAAGGGTACTGTGCATGAGAGTGCATGAGAGATATCAATCTCTAGAACATTGCAGACTGGTGGGCTCTGTACTAAACTGAGGGGTGACTGTCTGAACATGTGATACAGAATTTATTGTAAATATTGTAACAGTCGAAAAATGACTTATAAAATTTAGTAGAGTTCCGTAGGGTTCGATGCATTGTTTATTGGGACTGATTTTAGTTATTTGATAACATTCATTCTTTTGAAGTAATTAAAAATTGTATTAGTTTAATTTGTTAACTGTAAATAATTGATGATAGCAATTTATTGTGAACTATTGAGTACAATGTATATCCTTTGCAGTTATTGTAAATAAATTATGAAATTATAGCTTAGCTAGTTAATAAATTTAAGACTTCCATCCATTAAGTGATCCTGGATTGTTTATTTTTAGCTACTGCTTACGAATGTGAATGTTGTATGGAATGTTGGACGACATGAGATGTGATATAACTTCATTCATTTTGTGAAATCTGTTCTGTTCGACTATCATAGCTATTATTACCTCTGTAGTCGCTCCCACAACATAATTAATTATTTTACCTCGGCTGTTGCAAGTAAGAAAATATCAAATGCAGAGAAGGTGTTACAATTCAAGAACGTTGAGGAAGCTATTATTCGTGCTTTGTCTTGCCAAAAATTGTAATGCACATCCTGAAATCGAATTTGCGGTGGAAAATCTATAAAAATAATTCAACAGTTTCTGGTTCTCCTTAAAGAATATGGTTAACTCAGAGTGTATATGTGACCAAATCAAGCCCATCATATATATGTAGTGACCACCTGCACAAGTATACATGTTATAATCATGGTGTGGATCACCAGCTACCAACTCTTCTATCGGCATAGTTGGTAATGATTTAACTACTAATAGTGCTATGCCCCTGAGACTTGGAACGTACGAAGTTAGCTTGGGCGATAGTCATTCTCATCTTCTGGGCTCTTCTTGATCATCAGTCCATCTATCTTCCAATGCTTCCATCCCCCTTTCAATCACTTACACCATTTTTCAAATAATATTCTCAAATTTCTATTAGGCTTGCGATCGGCAATTTTTCCATCAATCTTTCAATCTTTTCATCAATCAGTCGATGAATTTGGTAATCATTCCACCAATTATTCGACCAATCTCGTAATCTCTCGATATGTTTTTTGATCTTTCCATTAATATTTCGATAAATCTCAACATTTTCCGTTCAATCCTTCGGTAAATATTTCAAAGCAAGCATACTAGCTGGCCAAATAAATGTCCCAAGCACCCAATACAACAACAAGACCAAACAACCAGATGTAAATAAATTTCGCAAACTTTCTATTCATTTTCCAGTTCTTCATCCAATCTCTCTATCAAACTCGCATTCTATCATCCGATATTTCGATGAAACACGCAATCTTTCCATCAATCTTGCTTCAAATATTTCAAATAATCACTATATTACCATTAATATTTCGTCCAAACTTTCGATCACGCTCGCAATTTTCCCATCAATATCGCAATCTTTCCATTGATTTTCGATCTTTCCATCTCTGTTTAGATAAATCTCACATTCTTTCGTCCAATCCTTCAATCAGTATTTTCAAACTAGCATACTAGCATACCAATGAAATGTTCTAAACACCTAGGTCAATCAACCACACTAACCAATCACATTCCAAATGTGCCTCAAAAATCATTCCTCAGAAACATATCTCAATAAGCATATATCCAAAAACCTTCCCCTTAAAACATACCTAGAAATATTACCTCAAAAAATATCAAAACATATACTAAAATACACACTTCAAAAATCGATACCTTATAACTAATACCTTAAAAATCAAACCTAAAAACATACCTGAAAAAACATATCTCAAAAACCATATATCGATAAAGGAAAATAAAAAAGGAACTTCACAAAAAAAAATCAAGAAATAAACCACAACAAGAAACTTCAAAATGAAATATCTCAAAAAGGAACCGCAAAATAAAACCTCAAAAAGAAATCTCAAAAATGAAACATAACAAATTAACATCAAAAGGAAACATATAAAAAAGAAACTTTAAAAATGGCCCTCAAAAAGAAACTTAAAAAAGTAACCTCAGAAAAGTAACCTTAAGAAACATACTTCATAAAACATACCTCAAAAACCATAACTCAAAAATTATCCCCTCAAATTTCGTACATAAAAAACATACCTTAAAACATGTCTAAAAACCCTAAATAAAAATTACCCCCTAAATCATACCTCAAATGCCATACATAAACATATACTTAAAAATTTATACTTAAAAAATATGCCTCAAACACCTTATCTCAAAAGGTATACCTAAAAATAAACAACCTGTAAAACAGGTCTTCAAGAACCATACCTTAAAACGTGCTTTCAAAACAATTCCTCAAACACCATGCCTTTAAAATTGGGCCTCAAAATCTGGCTACAATCAGACAACACACAGTTCTCAGACAATAAACATATTTTACCAGAACTCAACCAACTATAAAAGACCCTAGAAAGACAACACTTCTGAATGAATCGTGTATGTAGAGATGTGATAAACGCCAGTAGAATATTTCTCATCTAGCTATTTAGATGTAAATGTAGATTTGTAAGTGATCTCTCTCCTTGTACTGACGGTAATTCATGAATACAAATGCATATGATTGATTGTAATGAAAATGGATTCCAAACCAATTCCTTCATTGTTGAATAATCTTCAATTCAATAAGAGTGACCACTTCCAAATCGATGCTTACATCTAAATGTATAAAGAAGAAATATGCTCCTGGTGTCTAACATATCTGTACTTACACGATTCAGTCTGGAGTGTTATGTCTTTCTAGGGCTGTTCAAAGTCGACCGATCTCTGGTTAAGGCCTGATTTTGATGCCTGATTTTAACGCATGCTTTTAAAGCATGGTTTTGGGGCATGTTTTAGTTATGTCTACAGGTAAGTTTTGAGGTATTTTTAGGTATGATTTTTGAGGTTATTTTTAAGCATGGTTTAAGGTATGTTTTTTGAGATTTGTTTTTGAGATATTTATTGAGATGTGATTTTGATGTATGATTTTTATGGGTATAATTTTTTAAATGTGTTTTTGATGTATATTTTTTATGCATGTTTTATCAGTTATGTATTTGAGATATGTTTACCAAGGTAGGTTGACCAGGGTGTTGGAGACATTTTTTTTTGGCCAGCTAGTATGCTCCTTTGGAAATATGCTTGGAATAATTGGACGAAATATTGTGATATTTATCAAAATATTGATGAGAAGATTGAAAAATTTATGGCAGTATTGCGAGAATAGTCGAAAAATTCGTCGAAAGATTAATGGAATGATTGTGAGATTAATCGAAATAATGATGAAAAGATTGTAAGATTGATGTATTGATGGTCAAGAAGAGTACCAAACTGCCCTTTTACAGCCCAAGTCTCAAGGGGTTAGCACTATTGGTATTTAAATTGTAACCAACTACGCCTGTAAAAGTGCTGGTAGATGCTGATCCATGCTTAGATTATAATATACTTTTGCAGGTGGTCACTACTCGTATGATGAGATTGGTTTAGTCACATGTACATTCCATTATTAAATTTGAAAGAATACTAGTAGCGTTATTTATCCCTACATAACAGTCGAGCCAATTAATAATTTGCAAATTGTCATCATATAAGAATTGGAAAAGGGAATATTGAAAGGAATGACAGAATTCTGCAGGTTCCCAGAATACTTTCTGTAAAATTTCGATACAGATTGAAAATAATAATGTTGTTATTCGGATAACACATGCCAATTTTTGATTTGACATACCCTATGCCTATATAACCAATATGGCTAGCACCTCGTATAAATTGATGGATATGCTTGAGTTGTTAGTGGTCGTAACTGCTGAGCACCTTCGGATATGTGCCCACGTACTCGTGTTGCGTTTGTGACTTGTTTCAAGAAAATGGGTCACTCATCTCAGTATAAATGCAATAAAGCACAAAAATTCTGCAGAATCAAACATACCTCTTATAGTAATTAATGTACTGTTACCGATGGAATGTGCAGACATCCTACTTCTTCTCACACGACTACTTATGAATTGTCACAAACTGAGTAGCATAAAATTTGATAAACCAATATTCTTAATAGTTTTCTACTAATCAGACTGGAATACATTCCATCCATATTTTCTGCCATTATTTATAAATTTTAAGTAACCAAGGAAGGCTGTGAAATCTCTCGCCGGACTAGTTGCTAGTGAAGTTATTCCGAAAGGAATTATTTAATTTAAAAAATGCAATAACGTGAGAATCGCTTAATGAAGAACTTAGCGAGATTTGATGCAAACATGCAACGGTATTAAATCGCAATAATTGAAGAATTGGGTACCACGTAGGAAACCACCCAAATATGAATTTTGATTTTATATGTTGGCCGACGAAATTTAAAAAAAAATCATTCTAACACAAAGTTTACCCTCAGCCCCCGTATTCCTTTAATTATGATGGACGGCATAAACCATATTCTTTAAAATCAGAAACTGAAGTAGATTGTGACTAGGGATTAATTTCTAACGGTTTATAATTCTAATTTACTTGTTAATCTTAAAAATATAACTTCATCCTTTTTATTGATTTAAACAACTATTTTGAGGTTGTACTAAACATGTCACTTATGTAATATTTTTAAATTTCTTGTGCAGAAGATAAATTTAAATTCTCGTATTTAAGTTGATTTGTTTTTGAAATTAAATGCTACATTTCCCTAACTAACTTTGGGCTGCCATTTTATTCATCACAAAAAATGTTTAAAACATAGAATGTTTTTTTTATATCTGGGCATCCTTTAGAGAATGTGTAATATATAAATGTCACCATTTTATTAGAAGCTTACACCATCACGAGAGATTTCTTCCACGATACGGTGTAAGGGCCAACCGGCAGTACGTAGACCTACGATGAAACTGCTCACGAACTTATCCGTTTGACGTAATTGCCTACAGCAGCATCTTAAAAGCACTACAACGCTTCACACATAGTGACAGCCAAAACATTCACTTTGACCGGCCGGGATGAAATCTCGAATGATAGCTTCGCGTGATGGATATCGCTTATAATGCGTGTACGTTTCGTTTGATGCGCTGGAAGTGGTAATCAAATTCATAACAGGCTTATGCACATCCGCTCTGCAGGTTTCATGGAACTGCAATCATGACTGCATGGCTGCTGCCTTTTGCCTTTCATACAGTGTATGCCCGCTGATGCCAAGTGACATCGTGATATTTTCTATAAAATGTTCACTATGTTATTGACTGCCGGTTTTCTTAGCTATTTCGTCTCTTAGCTTTTCTGCGTGACCGTCATATTACACAATTATTTCATCTGAAACCATGTGCTGAGTTGTTATCACTGTAATTTTGATACTTCCGGATTTAAGAATATTTTGGAAGTTATTTTATGGTCGATACATTTTGCTGAGAACCTGCTTTAGCTAACAGGTCACACATTCAATTATAAAGGGGGAAGACGTAGACCAGTAAAGTAAGAGCATTCATATCAAAACACTACAGTTTATTGAAACCACAAAGTAGTACAAACAAGACATAAGAATATATGTTACTTGTTGAATCCTCAATTAGCTAAAAGCTTAATCCAAGTCAAAGTACTGATCTTGCTCTCTGAAAGCAGATAGTTAAAGTCTCGCTCGCCCTCGCCTCACAGTACTTAGGACGCCCTAACGGGAAATATATTTACCCACTACCATGTTAACGGCAATGCTCTGGCTCGTCTCGACAGTAGCTTTTCCTCGGCTTCGAACGCGGACCGCTAGCCTGGTGGTCCTCGCGGCGGAGATGTCTTGGGCGACCCTCCGGCATCGGCTGGATCAAAATGGCCGCGAGCCTCCAGCGTTCGCGCCATTTATTTATTTCACATTGTTCAGAAGTAGGGCACCACACCGACTTTAGAAATATTGGTGGTGGTCGAAGTTTTTTCTTGGCGGTGGGGGAACTAAAAATGAACCATCTTTAAGCACCCTATCAAAAAAGTGGCGGGTTTTAAGGCCAAAATAAAGCGTAGTTTTTAACTCTTATTGTATTTTTTTAAATAAAACCTGACAGATAATTACAACACAGAATATTTATTTATAAATTGAGACGAACTATCAAATGCAGCCAGTTATAGGTTGAAGAAAATTACCCAGAGCATAAAATTTTCATTATAACAGTACAAAATCATAAATAAAATGTCACACTGGTTTCTTAACAAACTTATTTGAACATGTACTGATCCGAAAATATAAACACATTTATAACATTTTCATGTTCACTACTCTTTCATAAAACCACAAAAACAAACCTTTGATTTTATCTTAATCGACGGCAAGCTGTTCTATGTCATGCTACTTAAAAAAAAATTTCATAAGGAAAACTAGCTGTCTGTCACTTAATGCTGCTATGGACCTAATTCACACGTTAGCTATTAATTATGTTCGTGATGGATTAACATTCACTAATTTTGTCTTGGGAAATGCGAGTCATTACTTATTGTCAAATAACTGGCGACGTATTTCAGTTCTTGAGATAAACTAGTCAGCTGTTTCATCCATATCTAAAGTTAGTGGTATTGTCAGAACTAGTCTAATCAACCTAACAGGCTCTGGCAGTATGTCACGAAGAAAATAATATCCAAATGGTATTATTTTGTTTATATGTAAAATGGTCAACCAAAAAAAAATTAATTACATTTTATTTCCAAATACTTGCAGTCTTGATCGATTATTAACAAATAAACTCAAATTCAGAAGTTTAGTATGGATTTGAGCACACTTTTGCGTTTCTTTTGAATCCTTGTTTACACATCAGAAGGCAGTACCTGCATGTCATTATACTAGACAACACTTCTTGCAGCGCATTCCAGTATCCGAAATAGCATTTGCGACGTAATACTAAGGGTCTAAAGAGCTGAAATATAAGCAGTACTGAGCACCCCGGAAAATATTTTTGGGGATGTTCAATATGTAAAGCCTCTTCGTAATCGGCTCATGTGTTCAGAAGATAATACAAATTATCTGTCGTTTTAGACCATACCGATATTTATTATTTCTTAGTACTTGCAAATAAAAAGATCGTTGTGGATTTCGTAAAATTTAGTTAACAACTTTTAAAGTCGACGTGTAATAGCAATTAGTGTAGAAATTATTTTAAAATGGAATTTAAAATGAGGATTTTCATATAAATTGAATACAAATTATATGCACAATATCGGCATTACCACGTCGCACAATTTGAAGCCTTAGCTAAAATATCGTAGTACATTCTAGAATATTCTTCGCGATATAAATAATACCACATGTACCATATAATTTCATTATTTCGTAATATTTCCAACGAAACCAATTGGTGAATTACGTAAATTATTAAATAAATCATATAATATTAATTTTAAGATTATAATAATTATATTTTACTAAACAGCACTTTTAGTGGAAATTAAAATATCCACGCAAGCTTTTGAGATATGAAATGTAGCTATCGTGTGGTATCAAGAAGGGTTTTCAAAAACTAAAAAAGTTTTTAATTTTCAAGTAAACCTGGTATAATTACAATGCACTTGGCAAGTGTGTTATCAACAGTTGCCAAAATAAAAGGGGGCATTTTTTGACTAGCAATCCCTCAAAATGCGTGTACCACAAATCTGACATTGGTCCATACCCAATCCTCTGTAGTTTCACTGAAAATGATTTCTCGTACTGTGGGAATTTCTTAGAATCGACTCGATGATTGTAATTCTTTTTGTCTCGGAGGCAGTTTTCACTGGCAAGGTTTTCTTTATTCCCTTCTACGTTAATCTTTCTCATTGTTTTTCCTCTTTCCCAATGTTCAGTTTTTCTTCATCAACTGTGATTTAAATAAGCACCTATTCCAATTTGCCAGAAAACTTACTTTCTGATTAATCTTATAAAATTCTCAAGTTACTGCAGTTTCGAAATGAAATAATTCCATCCGGAATAAATTCACTAGCTACTAGTCCGGCGAGAGATTTCACAACCTTCTTTGCTTGCTTATAATTTATGAATAATGCCAGAAAATATGGATGGAATGTATTCTAGTGAGTTTAGTAGAAAATATTAAAAACTAAGGTTTATTGATTTTAATGCTACTGCCGCCGATCTGGGGTGCAGAAGGCTTTGGGTTCAAATCCCGGGTAAGCAATGGGTGTTATTTTACGTTAGGTTATAAGTTAGTCTGTAAGCCGTCCCCTGCTAAGCTTTCAAGCATAGAACCAGAGAACGTTAAAAAGCCCTTTACAATGCAATACAATTTATGCTACGGAGTTTGTGACGATTTAATTTTAGACAATATAGCTTTTGCTTACCTACTTACCATCAGAAACATTATGCGCTAAGAAATTTTTTGTGTGCGTCGAAAATAGACAAAAAAGCAAAATAGTCTCCGACATGAATGACTTAAGCATACGGAATCCTAAGAGGATCACGCCACTTGCATAGTTGCAGCTGCTGGGATTGGTCGGACAATGACGGTGTTTTCAAACGTGTCCAACAATCGTTGGTGCGGCGATGTGAACTGTGTGTCGAACATGGCGGCCGTATCACCGACTTTCTTATAGACGTGTTTCTGATACATGGTTCAACAACAAAACCTATGGAACGTCACAGCTTTTTGCTGTCAAATGCAATATGTAAAGTGACACCACTTAAATGTGAAGGTATTGCCCTACGCTGCTGTACTAAATGTTTCAACGTTCAAAAGCTACCACAGTACACAGCAGCAGCGATACAGTTCCAAGTGCATAGGCAATTACAATATATTTACGTCCTGCATCGAATCACAAACCGACTGTCGCCACAATCGATCTCATGAGAACTTTGATACTTGTGGCATCCTTGAAAATATTGTACATTGCTTGGGATAATAATAGCCCATTCGTGAGTTTACTTGAATGGGGATGTATAGTCTGTTAAAATTTGATACGTTATATATCACCATTTATTAAATAAAGTACGTGTTGCAATTTTGTTATATTACAAAATTAACTCTGGACAGAGATAGAAATTTTCGTAATTATAATATCGTGTTTTAATTCGCAATGAGTTTGTGTAATACTATCTGTCAAACTGTTCTCAAGAATTACTTACACTAAGATTGAAATTGTTCTGTTGTTTCCATACTGACTATACAAACTGTCAGGCAGAGATAATATTGCTTCAGGTTTATTTCTTCATCGCAAGTATTTTTGACATGAGTCCGTCTTTAAAATCAAACCGACCCGATGGGTACCAGGACGAAAATGGCGATGTAACGTTTGTAGTATGATCCATTCCGGCACTGTAACTTCGTGTGTAATAAAATTACTCAAATAAATATGGTCTCGTGCTACCGGATATGTGACAGGGCATGCGAGCATGACCTTGATTTGGCAGCACACAAGCGCGAGGTGCTGGTAGGGGCCCGCAGTTACAAGTTTCCATCTTCGACTTTATTGGAAATGTCAGTGCAATATATATCTCGCGAATCAGATGTGCTAATGCGCTGATTTTTGTGCCAAACTAAATACTTTGTCCAGAGCTGTTTATGTAAGCCATAAAAGTCAAGCATCAATTTCGTTATATTAATTCAATTCCCGTGTCTGTACCATCTTAGTACACGTCTGTCTGACGGTTGGTTCACACAAACATGCTTCAAAGTTCACTGTCAGTTACTGCATTCAGCCTATCAGAGCGATGATCGGGCCAGAGCCTACACGACATTTCCATCGGAAAATAACATCTCTATCAATGGACCGAGGCACGTTTAACTGCCGAGAAGAATCTTTTTTGGAACGACCGAATTTGGGAGCCCAAATCGTGACCCTTTCGAACCCAACCCAATCTCCAGTCGTCCCCTTAAACTTTTTGTCAACAAAATCGTGTGTGATCAAGCATTTGTGCCTTCGCTTATGTAGAGCCATACGGGGTATTTTAATTGAGAGCGAAGGGGTGTATCTGGTGACTTTTGGCCATATCTAAGTGAAGCTATGAGGTGTCTTCAAAATAAATATAGTGGTCTACGTATTGATATTCAACATATTATTGAAATACAATATTTCTTGTGGTACAACCAATGTGTAAACATTTATGATATTCCAGCAGTAATTTTTCCTTAAAAATCAAACCCCAATAGTGAACATTTCAAAGGGCAACTAGTGTTTAATTTATATTACATGCCCCAGTGTTGTTTAAACGTATTAATATAAACACAAGTAGTTAATTAGTTTTAATACGTACATGACACTGAAAATGTCATACGAATCTTTCCAGAAGTTTTAATTTTCTGATAAAACAAACACGATTTGACGTATGGACGTTTCAGAAGGATTGTTTTTAATAACTAACAAATTTTATATCAATCAATTTTTTTTTAAATGTTGCTGTATATAGATGTAATGCATCAAACGATTTTTAAGTGTAGATTTTCAGAGTAAGTGTATTCATATGCGTGAAAAAACAACTGACATTTGTGATCGCTGCTTGTAACGTCTTTCATAGTTGTATTTTAACGTCGTTGCTTTTGTGTCAATGGGTTGATCAAGAGACGTCCTACACATTGACTAGTCTACAGTTTTATAAAGAAACAGTACATTCATTAAAGGTTTACCCAGGTTTGGAATGAGAAACCTGAGAGATTTCTGCCAACTAGCACGGGAAGTAATTTCACTGCAGTACTTGCCTAAATGTATCGACGAAAATAAAATGGAACACCGGCAATACAGAGGTAAAATGTTTTTTACAGCTTAGGAAAGTCTGCTAAGTATGACTTTTATTCTACTCATATTGGGAAGCACAAAGTTAACAGTTAGGCAAATAAAAATGTTCAGCTCCAGGTATGAGGCTATTCACGGTAAAGTGAGCACTTTTAAAAACCCTCATATTTGTAATAATAGTCAATAAATGTATTTTATTTTAGCCTTATACATTAACTTCCGAAGACAGTGGAATAGATACACTGTGTTTATTACTTACATTGAAGTATTTATTTTAAAAGGTGATTAAATGAGAAAATATAGCGTAAAGGAAAAAGTAACTAGGGCCTAAAAAGTGCCCACTCTACCGTGAACAGTCTATAGCCCTGATGTACTGCATATGTTGCTGTGGTCCGAAATTCATTCCAAGGTCCAGTCACGAAATACTGAACATAGATCGTTTTTTCAATCAAAGGAAATGCGACTGGCTGGCACCGATATTGGTTCTAATATATTGTTCTGGAATGATGGCCATAATTGTCACAATGACCAAACACATGCAATGTGATGAGGTCCGCGATAGGGCCTGCAAATAGGATCGTGGTTCCCGGTATGTTACCTCATATGGTGCAGGGGTATCAAGAGTGCAAGGAGGGCACACATGTCATAATGCAGGGTTCCTCCATAAGCTATCACGTAGAGTGCTGTACGAGTGAAGAGATTTGGGCGGCTCTTAACAGCGAGGTCTTGAGAGCCGATGAGGGTGATTGAAGTGAATGTGGAGCGGCGCCGGTATGAAGGGGTGGAGGAAACGGGAGATCCTCGAAAAAACCCGCCGACCAACGGCATAAACGCACGAAACACATTTCAATTCGTCATTTCTTTGTTAGAGAAAATGTTCTAAGAGGGAGAAATTAATATCAGAAGAGTTGATTCCCAGAATCAATTCGCGGATGGTTTCACCAAGCCCTTACTAAGTAAAAAAAAAAAAAAAAAAAAAAAAAAAAACACTCTGTATCAAGAATTGGGACTTTCTTAATTTCAAAGTTTTTACAATTAATCGATGAAAGCAGGCGTTTAATCACATCAATTATTACTGTTGACAGGAGTTCTTTCATTTTATAAACAAACTTTTTATGTTTTTTTTATGTTATAAGATGTGCTCTAAGTTGTTCTGAGTTAAGAATAAATAACGTATTCTTAATTAGTGTCAATCTTCTAATTTATAATATTACCTGAACAGGGTACGCATGAGAAATAAAAGTAATATTTAGCTGGCGGCCGATTAAATGTACATTTCTTGTGAGTGCGACGCAAAATGTACACTTACGTTGCACCGCAGTGGAATTAAATATGACAACAGAGAAGCAAGTGGCCACATGACCAACGCGAAATGCAGAGAAATTTGCGCCGGGTAGATACTTCAGCGCAAATGGGATTATTTCTCTCGCTGCTCATGAGTAGTCGACGTAGCCTTACACAACATGACTGTCATTAGAAAGATGGTGGTTCTTCAGCAGAATAAATAACAAATAACGAATACGTGTAAGTTACAAGATTTAAATGATTTTAAGTGATGCAGCTTCATTAAAACTTTTGCTGCATTTGTTGGAACGAAATTTCTTATGGAACAGAAAAGAGTCTCGTTTCACTAACTGTCGAAGAGGTGAGATGACGATAGCCGATTGCAACAAAAAATGCCCACATCATGCAACTCGAGTATAGTTAGAAATATGCGAACTGGCATAAATTAAAAACACCTCATACAAACCGACATATTCAACTCTCAACACCGCACAATTGCGTTAAAATGCAGAAAAATACATATACGAGGCTATATGGAAATTTGTAGTGGACGAAAAATAAAACACGCCATGAAAATTTTTTTTTTTAAATCATATAATAAAAAAATAAATTAACGCAATATTATCTCGGTTACACTTACACCATAGTCACTGACAGTATTGACGCTTATAATATACGATGACACATCTTTTCTTTATGAAACTGTTTTCCGAAATGTGCTTATACATAATATCAAATACACTAGGTGTCTAGTGTGTAGTTGATTCACGATAACTTCGGCCTTTTCTGAAGCCCTGCCAAATTTATACTTTTCGTTACTGATTACGTATCCTTCCGCTACATATAAACATAAACACTGCCACGTGACTTCTACATTTGTAACTGTCAAATATGTTGGTTGCTGTTTACAGCTGTTCAAAGAATGCTGTCATATTTTCTACGAATGATCACAATTTAGGCCTATAACAATATTTAGGTCGGCTTTATAACTATTGGTTACACACGATATAGCACGTTACACATTACTATTTAGCCACGACAATGTTTGTTAAACTGTGGCGGAAACAACAGTAGTATTTTCCCTGTTTTTATTAATATGATTTGGAATAAAAATTAAAACGAATGGACAACCAGTCCAACGAAACGACACAGTCAATTAAAGCACGCAACTCGTGTCGCTTATTTATTGTACATAGCATTGACAAATGTAAAAGACTGTGGTGAACATGCAAACACATAGGCCTACCGTAGCATTTTTTTCCGCTAATATTTACATGCATTGGTTCTTACTGGTTTGTAGGATTATTTTATTTATTTAAATTTATCTGGTTGGGCTTAGTACTTTTTTTGAGATTGTGGCATACATTCAAATCACAGAAACATAAGCTCTTTACACAACTGTGTTTCAAACACCTAGCACGAAGGTATAATGTTGTGATAAACAAACGTGAATATAAATAATTAACTTCGTCATAACATCAGTTCATGGTTAAAACGTATAAACTTTGCACATATTTGAAATCCACACACATCTGGCTTGTGCAACGGTTATAACACAGCCACCATAGACGGAAATGGTGGCTACGCCCTTACACACGCGGCGATCACAACACTTGTTACAGTATATTAATTATCCCTGCCGTGGAAACCCATATTTATCACAACATTGTAACGTCCTAGGATGTTTCAAAAACACGAGTACGTACTTGATGCTTCGTTCAGAAACACGCCGTGTCATTGACATGTCGCCACACCCCTGCAAATCGTAATGCAAGTCACTATTGACATGGGTATAATCGCCCACCTCCCGTCATATTGGGACAAGCACGTGGCTAGGGCACTCCACGGACTAGGGGAAAGTTGATTAAATTCTAGATTCTCCTTTCCACACCATATCTGCCAACCTGCTGGATTTATAAGTGTCGCGCAACGAGCTGTGTCGCGCCATCTCATCTAAAATGTCGTTGCATCTAAATAATATATAATACATATTTAAACATCTCGTTTTAGTTGTAAATTACAATCTCAAATATCTTTGTTGTTGTAATTAGTATGAAATGTGCTGAAATTAGAAATTTAAGAAATGTATACTTTTCCTGAAATACAGGTTGTACGATATTCCCGAGAGAGAGAGAGAGAGAGAGAGAGGGAGAGAGAGAGAGAGAGAGAGAGAGAGAGAGAGAAAAAAAAAAGAGAGAGAAGTGAGAGGGAGAGAGAACGAGAGAGGGCGACACGCTCTGCTTCGTGCATTGAACCTTTATTCCGGACGGGGGAAAAAAACACTAGCCTACACATGGGAATTTGCAAGGATATTTTTAACTGCAGCAATGAAATGTGTTTTCGTCTGTGCTACCTAACAATACAAATATATCAATTGACAATGTTTAACTTACAAATAGTATACATAAAAACGATGTTAAAAAGTATTGTAACTGTGAACTATTTCTTACCAGCCATTGCCAACACGTTGCTGCTCTTGCTGTTGTTAATTCATATTTAATACGAAATAAATATACTAAGGTAAAGTTTAATTTATTCAATAATACAATACTCTAAAGCTAATCACAGTGGTAAATATTTGTGGAATACAAGTTACTGGACAAACAGGTTGACTTATTACGCCCAGGGTGGTTTTTCAAAAGTTCGGTTCCAAAAGGCCGAAAAAAGCGTGAATGTACTATATCTGATATTAGTTTGCAGTATTAAAATATCCATTTATTGTCTAGTGAATATATGTAGTTGACCGCATATTAATCAATATTAGTGAAAGAGACAGCTGTCAACTTCCAGTATAAATAAGATGCGCCATAGAGGAAGTTATGCACAAACGGCTGAGCACCAAGACTGTTTAGTCAGAGCACACCTGAATACACCCGTAGGGATGCCAATGATTCCCCCACGACCATGTAAGGATGTATATTATTGGCTCGTAAAAAAGGCGAAGGGGAAATGGAGTTGCTAGGCAGGGACGACTCGCGTCTGACATTTAATTCCAGCTGTGATCACCGGTACAAATACAGATCAACTTTCTTTGCTCTGCGTTGTGACGGTGCAAATGTCAGGTTGTCATATTTAATCGGTACTCCAGGGCTTTGTAAATTGTATAGCTAACCGTAACCAGCTATAAGTGCAATGGTGAGATGCAGGCCAGCTGTTGTCTGTGAAGCGGCGGCATTGAACAGTGTATGTCGCGAGGCATAGACTAAAGATGAGGTAGACCGGTTATAGGCTGTTCACGGTAAAGTGAGCACTTTTTAAAGCCCTTCTAAATTTTTTCTTTCGTGCAATTTCCATCTTCGTGTGCTTTTTAATGTAAACATTGCAATGTGACCAATAAACATAGTGTATACATTTCACCACACTCAAATTTTAATGCCCAGGGCTGCAATAAGATATATTTATTAGTGCTTAATGCCTTTTGGGAGGGCCTTAAAAACTGCTCACTTTACCGAGAACAGCCTATATGCGTCTTCTGCATATGTACCCAACATTTACATACCCCAAACGAACACAGCTGTCAAAGTCACATAGTCAACAGTAACGAACGTGTTTGTTTATATATATGACACTTATTATATTATTTATAAAATACTCTTACGAATTTGAATTTAATCAAACTGCATTATAATTTGATTAGAGGAAGTATAAAAACATATCTAAGCACTTGCTTACAAATCAATTTTTTTTTAAACTAAAAATACAAAACATGCCGTTTCCGCTAGACGTGTTGAGCGTTGGGTCGCGGAGATTGGTTGTGCGCAGCCAGCGAGATCGGTCTAGCTCATCTTGAGCGTATGTATCGAGGTGTGAGCGGTGACTTGCTGGTCCACAGTTGCCGGAGGACGCAGCCGACTGCACGTCGTCGACCTCGGCGACTGCCACAGGACCAGGAGCAACAAGGAGCTGACGCTGAACAGCCTCGGCGGTGTCCTACTTGCCATCTTCAGCGGCCACAAGCATCTTCCCTACAGGTGAGCGTCCGAGCCTACCCAGGACATCACATGTACCTGTGTGAGTATCATGAATGCGCTGCGTCGTCCCTGTCATTCCATTTTCTAAACTTGTTTGAGCTTGATTTTGCTTGATGGGGGGAAAATACCCTGGACTTTAGCGTGGCTTTAGAAAAGTTGGAATTAACCGTGAATGGGCAAAATAATTACATTACTGTATACGCGTACTGACAAAGCATGATAGTAAATTATTTTCCTTGCGCGTACATGGTATCTTAATAGCTGTTCACGATAAAGTGAGCACTTTTGAAGTCAACCTTAGAAAAAACTCACTGTCCATGCCTGCATTATTTTAACGTGCGCGCTGAGTGATATGCACCCGGTAAAGTTGGTAACGATGGATGGAAAGTAGTTCCAGATCTTAAAGTCGAATAAAAAGTGTTAGGCAACCTTTTGTGATGTTTTAAATTATTTATTTCGCTTTCTGTTTTTTAATGTGTTTTTTAATGCATCAGTGTGTCAAAATTAACAGATTTATAAAATGTTTACTTTTCTAATAATTTCATAGTTTCACTTGAACGACACATGAATAAAGTGATGAGGCCCATGAAAATATTAATTTTACTTAAGGTTGAAGAATACCCAAAGTTCATACAAGTAGATGTGAGGCAGGGCTTTCAAAAGTGCTCATTTTACCGTGAACTGGTTATACCTACATTTATTCAGCAAAAGTCCATATGGGCAGTGAAGTTTCCTCCCTGTTAGCAATCATGCCAACTGGAAAAAAATTTGCCCCGTTAATTAACGTATGCGTGGGACATCAATTACGGTTTTAATGTAATGGACGCCAATATAGCAAAAGCAATACTGAAATTATAGCTTAGCATGCAAATACAGGATGTTTCAAAGATATTAGTTCGATTTCATAAGGCTCTATTTTTTAATCTAAAGGAACAGAGAGCCGTGCGGCAAAGAGTGAAATACATGTCATACGATAAAGTTTTCCTTACCATTATCACAAATGCTCAGTATACCTCCCTGCAGACGCACTGTATAGATCTATACTATAGTTAAACTCGTCCCACACACTAGCGAGCATGTCTGGTGTTACTGCACGCCACTGCTGTTCTTACGAGGTATCGAAGCTCGTTAATTGTAGTAGGTAGGTGTGGCACATATGCTTAATCCTTCACGAACCCCCACGATAAAAAAAATCAGAGAAAGTGATATCCGGAGACCTTGGTGGCCAGTGGTGTAATGCGAAATCAGCAGTTGCCTGGCGGCCGATTCATCGGTGCGGAAGATCGTTGTTCAGGAATGTAGGAACTCGCAAGTGCCAATGCACTGATGGTCCGTCCTGCTAGAAAATTAAACCAGCGGAATCCGCCTGTAACTGCCCCTGGGGAAGCCAGTTCTGCAACATTTTTAGTTATGAGATTCCCGGGCCGGTGTTCTCAGGAAAGAAAAAAACAAAGAACGATGAACCTTTTCTCGGAAAACAGCGCAGAACACATTCGCTTAATTGGACTCTCTCCTATGCTAGATTACGGCATGTGGCTGCTATGATCTTCATACCCGTACGTTGTGGTGATATGCCGTACCACTGAGATGAAACATGGAATTGTCACTGAACAATAAGTGGGAAATAAAAGTACCGTCTTCCAATTACTTTTCGAGAATGAATGCACAAAACCCCTCCCGTAGTGGTTTTTTGCCTTGGAATAGGACACACACACACACACACACACACACACACATATATATATATATATATATATATATATATATTATATATATATATATATATATATATATATATATATACACGCATATACACACACTCGAACACGCACGCACACACACGCGCGCGCACACGTACACGCACACACAACCACACACACGCATACACCCGCGCGCGCACACAACCACACGCACACGCACTCGCACGCACTCACACGCACACACACACATATGTTGTCTACAAGATCGAACCTCTATGGTTTGAATAACAAACACTAACGCAAAACACGCCACACAGTTGTACGAGCAACGGCAATGTCTCAGTTGGCACGGCAGAGTAGACTTTCGTGGACTTGTTACCAAAATCTTCCCCATGCTGCGACCTTTATATTTCTGCTTACACAATAAACCTGTTTGTCGAAACTACTAGTGGCAATGTGGAATACGCTGAGCGGGGTGCAGTGCCGTACTATTGCAGAAAATGACGCTGCATGGTTGTCGCACACTTGCATTTGTTGAACTGGATTACGCAAAAAAACCCTCTGTTGTGGGTTTGTTATCCTGACGCGTGGAACTCGCCAGCTGGCTACTCACCGTTTACGTACTAAACGACATTAGATACCAGCAAATATTAAGTTTACTTTGAACAGCTGTGTGCGATGTAATTAATTTATTCCTCTCTTTCCTTAAAAACCAAAACTTAACATTATTCAACGCTGCTTTACCTTAATTATATTCATCAATGAGGACATTAATATTGTTACTAATATAATAGTGTCATTTTTACTTCAAAATATTAATGTAAATTAAGTGCGTAACCATATATTGTTGAACATACACTATTTACCAAAAAGTAATTGGGCACATCTCCACTATGTTTGCTCAGTGGTTGTCACCGCGTTAGAATCTCTTAGGGCCACCTCTTGCGGCTACAACAGCATCAACCCTGTCTGGCATGCTCTCTACGAGTGTTTGCAGGACATCCACGGGGATTCGTCGCCATTCCTCTTACAACCATTCATGAGTTGAGCAATGGATTTTGGCCGCTCCTGACAAGCCCTCACCCGGCGATCCAATTCTTTCTATAAGGTTGAGGTCGGGGCTCTGGGCGGGCCAGTCTACTCGGCGAACATTGTTTTCGGGGTACCACTGCATAGTAGCCCTTGAAACACGGCACCTGACATTGTCATCCGGGAAGTAACACGGGTCCATTCCGTAAAAACGCCACAATGTTGGGAGCATTCATTATCCAGAATGTTACAATAGGCCTCTGTGTTCATGCTACCACGGACAAACACCAGCGGTCCTACGCCGAAGGCCGTGAAACACAAGTCAACTAACGTACTGAATTACCTATCTTCACGGGTGCCCAACTACTTTTTGGTAGATAGTGTATATGAGCAATTGTTGTGTGGCAAAGAAGTAGAACTGGTGAGGGTTTAGTGTCAAGGGGTTTGGAGTGTTCTGTTTGTAGAAGTATACTTCGGCTTTAAGCATTCCATGCATAAATATGTTCGATTAACTGCATTTATAACTATCTTAACGCTTAAAAATAAACATATTTCTGGACATTGTTAATTTTTACAGCCACGAATTCGTGTTGTATTGCAAGTTAAAGATAATTTGGACAAATATGGGCATTGAAAACTTACAAATCGGTGTGGTTACCTTGTAATATTATTTGTTGCTTTAAGGACACAGAAAATGATTAATATACAATAAGAATTACTTCGCCCACTAGCATTGTGTTGTGATTATTTATATAAGTTATTCTCTAGTATAAATGGAAAAAGTAAATCGTGGATACAAAAACCGATAGAGTGGGAAAACCATCACACTTGCGAAGTAAATACAGCTGCCACGTAAAACCTTAAGGGCGTAGATACAAAAATTACTTATAAAAAATGTATTTATTTTACATTGGCGTTTTAATTAAGGTCGGAATAAGTTAACGGCTAAGTAAACGGGTAATAGCATTTTTTCTTTCAGTATAGCTACGTTTAATAAACAAAATGCTACATGCCTGAATCTATTTATGGACTATTTGAGAACATGCGGACAGGTTACCAAGGTGTAGCTGAAGTAGTTGTTAAGCACAGTGCGTATGTTAGAGAGAGATGTGTGTGTGTGTGTGTTTGCGTGCAGGGAGCACAAGCTGACGCAGCTGCTGAAGGACTGCTTTAGTTCGCTGATGTGCCACACGACGGTGCTGGCGCACGTGTCGCCCTTGCCCTGCCACTACGCCGACACACTCGCCACACTGCAGTTGGCCGCGAGGATGCATCGTATCCGACACAGGAAGATCAAGGTAGGTAGTCGCGCGAGCTCACTATCGTGCTGGCAACTACACCAGTCACATGGACGTCGGATCTTACTGACATAAATAACTCGACATGCTGTTTGATAACGAGTCTAGATCAGAAGATATAATTATATTTTCCCTTATTATAAAATTTGTCCTGTTTCTGCTTTATGTCCAGGAAACTTTTTTTACCCCGGTGTAAACCAGTGGCTTTAAACGCAAAATTCAAGTTAAGTTTTTTCCCGTATGAAAATTACATTCAATGTTATAAATTGTTTGATCTTTCAAATTTTAACATGTGTATTATTTTGCTCTATCCAAATGAACTGAATTTTTTCGTCATAATTAACTTTTTTGGTAAAAATTTTAAAGAAATTGTTCAAGGAAGGAACAGGAATATATCTTTAAAGTTTGATTCTATATACTTTCCACGCTTACATCATACTTGTTATGCGTGTGTCGTTGATTTCAGTTCTTCGGGCCCTCGGTCGGTTGCAGTTTCAAAAGGACGGACAACGCTCAACCTGCTGAAGGCAGCGACGCGGAGCCCTCCAGCAGCGAGCAGTCAGCGGACACCGTCATCTACGTCGGCGCGACAGACGAGGCGACGGATGGCGAACACCCGCCCACCTACGTCGCCGAACTCGCGAAGACGTCCACCTCCGCTAGGCGCCAGGAAGACCCGGCGAGCGAAGTGGCCGTCGACAGGGGGAGCAGAGATTTGATTCACAGGACTCCGGCCATCAGGCGTTATCGTAGTCCTGCTGCCAGGAGCGGGTGTGACGGGCCGGCGTGTCCGAGGGACGGCGGACAGCAGGTGGACAACGTCGCGACGTCGGCCAGCGACGAGCAATGGGTGGACGGACCTCGCGTGCCCAGGTCGCGGTTGCTCTTCAAGGACGGCGAGGTGAAGGAGACGTGGGTGGACGGGCCTCTGCACGGCGGGCATCGCGGCGGCTACGGCTTCATGGACGAGCACAAGAAGCTGATGCTCCGCAGCTGGGTCGAGAACCACACGAGCCACGTGCAGGGGAAGGGCGAGTCCAGGGGAGACAGCACTGACTTGGTGCCCGCCACAATGGCCTTCATCGCCAACACACAAGCGACTGCGGCCTCCAGTGCACAGGCAAGAGGTGGGTCCGCTACGGCAGAGGAAACTTTGCCTGGGAACCTCGAGAACTTCGCGGAGAATACGGACACTCAGCAAGCAAGCCGGGAGATAAGTATTGGTGAGTGCCCTTACACTAAGACAACAAGAGGCACAGCAACTTTTGTAGAGGCTATTCGCAGTAAACTGAGCACGTTTGAAGCCCTGCTTAGTATCTTCTTGTATGCGCATTGTACATTCTTCCACCATATGTAAAATCAACATTGCGTCTGGGCCTGATCACTTCATTATTGCATAGATCTATCAAAATCGTTAAATTATTTAAAAAGTAAATTTTTTAAAAATTTCATAAATTTAATACTTAAGATTTAATACAGAAAGTACAATAACTAATTTCAGTATTATAAATGTCGACATAATATGTTTTATCCAGTATTAAGACATGTAAATGCTTTTTTTTTTTGCCATGGTCACCAACTTTACTGCCAGCATGGCGGTCAGTGGTCCAGGTAAGATCAGTGACATTTTTAGAAAATTCGTTTCAGAAGTGCCCAAACAACCGTAAACTGCCCATAACCTAATTTATTTCCTGTGCTTATGCCCTTTTTTTACATTCGAGGTATAAATTATCACTTAAAATAATCTTATTTTAATGCAAACTCTATTTAATTGCGTTAAGCACACAACAGAAGAATGTATTTTGAGTATAAGTTACGAGAACATTAGATCAGTAAATATAATTGTCTAAACGTTGCCATTTTCACCTGGCTGTGACTAATGCAGAAATATGCATAGGACTTGTGCCACATGTTTATAAAACATGGGGACAAACTTGGGCAGGTACTTTCTTACGAAATTATAGGTCGAAAATGTATATACAACTTATTCCATAAAGTGATTATTAAGAGAGCTATGCTCCCCCAAAATTTGAGTTTTAAATTGCGTTTAATTGAAAATGACAGAAACAACTAATCGGTGAATGGTGTTTTATGAAATACTTCAGGGGCCCACAGCTTCCTCAATATTCACTTGACGAGAAATGTGTACTTATATTTAAGTCTTAATTATTTATTTCGCTATCTGTTTTGTAATGCACCAGTGTGTCATATTCACATACTAATAGTTTATCTTAACATGTAAATAAATTAAAATAAATATTTTTTCTAAAAATACTTTTTTTTCCTTTCTTGAAAGGGAATTGAGCAATTCTAAAACTAGGAATAAGAGTGTTATCTTTGCATAAAAATTTTTGCAACATTTGAAATATTAATTTTTATTGCTTAATATATGCAGAAAATCCGAACACGATATGTCGGCACGTTCTTTAACAGTGGTTTTGTAATAACAAGAAATATGTGTAACGTACAAGCAAAACTGTCGTTTTGTTCAATTATTCAACTTATGTATTTTGGTAATGTTTAGACGTGTCTCAGTACAGTCTTATTAGTGTACTAATAGTGTGACTACTTACTACACTAATTAATGCTTAACTTTCATGGGCATAACGCCAACAACAGTCAAATGGTGACCTAGATTAATACATATTCTCAAACAGAACATATACCTATACATCTAATGCTCAGTCATATCATCTAACCGCTTACATTCTGTATATATATATATGTGTGTGTGTGTGTGTGTGTGTGTAAGTATATATATATGTATATGTATATATATATATCACCCTCATCTCCATATAGTTCTACAGGAAAAATCGATGGAAAAACATCGAGGCTTTAATATGCTGATTTCATAAATAGCTACTCTAGATTATTAGCAGCCTCTGATTCTTATGGTATCTCCTCGGCTTCATTCTTCCGAGAAGCAAAGCAAAAATGTTATGATTGTAATAAATACACATAGAATTTTAATCTAATGGAAATTACGTGGTGTGTGCGTGTATGTTTATAGAATGGGGCGGAATTACACCAACAAACATTGTGAGGTTAATTCTTATAAAATATTAAGTGGGACACACGTGACACACTTGTTATCTAAACGGAGTATTAAGGGTGATATATATTATAATAAATTGAAAATCTATTATTAAAATTTTAATTTGTGAAATATAGGAAACGAAGTAAAATTAAACTGCGATTCTCTGAAAATTATTTTATGTTACCAGGATATTCAACCTAAGAGAAACGCCTCTTAATACCTCCCACCCTAATGAATCAAAAGGGTTGACTATCCTGTAATTGCATACAACGTTTTGACCGTGAAAGTTTATGAAAGTTAGAAGGAGGTTTATTGAGTACCATAATATAAATAAACAAAAGTTATCATCATGTTGTAACTGCTCGGGACCAACTGTTTTCTTACGACGGCAGCGATACAGTTGCAGGTGCGTAGGCTGTACCAGTGCTTCCTGCATGGAATCACTCACCGACTGTCGCCATAAACAAAGAGGCAGCTTCTGTACTGTAAGATTATTGATATATGGTAAATATTGTTTACCAAAACTTATAAAATCTTCTCCGCCATTATCTGGGCAGCGAACACAGCGGCATACCATTCACACATATAGGCAGTATTGTCTAAGTGCTAGGCACTGTATCTCTGCAATCGAAACTTTGTGTGGTTTACACAAGAACTGTGTACTCTGGACATTTGCAACAAGAGCGACAGTTTTGTAAATTACATTATTTAGTTGATGATTAGCAATAGTTAAAAATGTCCATGCAATTAGAGGGTGGCCACCCCTAATATCTTCGTTTCGGTGGGAAATGTTATTGGGAGTTTGCTCTTAGGTTGAAGATCTCAATAACATATAACCTCGTATAAAACAAAGTTCGGAGTTTTGTAATTTAATTTTAGACCCTTTACTATATTTTGCAACAACAAACTTTAAAACCCGACATTAATGCTTTTATCTCCCTTAATATTCAATCTAGTTACGAAGTGTCCCGTATATTTCATACTTGATTTTGCATAATGGAATCATCTCATGGAGTTTGTCAGTCTAGTTAAGTCAAAAACTCTATATTTAGGGTGTTTTTAAATAACAGGTCGAAATTCAAACCACAGCGTCTATGGACAATAAACATGAAATCATAGTAACATAAATTTTGGGAAGGTTATCTAGTAATTTTTAAATTAATTCAGTTTACCTTCGTGGTATGCAATTTGCTATGCTAGCAGGTACGTATAGCTGCAGACTCTGTGTGTTGTTTTGCCTAATTTAGACTTAAAATTAATAATACCAAACGACCTTTCCAAAATATTATTACTACGGTTTTATGGTTATATTTGTCTATAGGTGTTGTGTATGTGTGTGTAAATATATAGTATAGTTATCTTCCTTTTGGCACATGAATCATGAACTAGGAGCTCTGTCATTCCAGTTGACTGGTGGCCATCTTATCCAACAAAATGTTTGGTTTTACCTCAAAAATCACTTGCGAAATTAATTATTTTACCTTTTTTTTTAACCAAAAAATGTACAAAAAATGGAAAAATGAGGAGAGCGAATTCGGAAGCTTCTCGAAGCAAGAGCCATAAAGCCCTCGGGCGAGCAAGAGTATTCGAGGCTCTTAGCGGAATAGGCCACTTAATCCTCAGATCTGTAAAAGATGATTCGAGGCTTCGACTGCTGCGCCTACCACCACCCCCCAACCTCCAGCTCTCCTTCTCACCCGACACTTCTTCACCCTCACCTCACCCCCTTCCAATCGCCGCCCCTTGGAAATTGTTATAAAAATTGCAAGAAAACGAAAAAAATCTAAAAATCGAAGAACTTATAACGTTACACTGCCATATCCATTGCTCAACCAACCACCCTCACTTCACCCCCTCTCTGCCCACACTTCCCGACAATTATTATAAAACCATGAAAAGTAAAAAATTCTAAAAATAAAGGAGCATATAATGTTAACTTCACACTCTCCTCCCTATCACCGTAACCAAACACTCTCCCCCTCACCTTAACCCACCCAGTCACAAAAATTCGAGAATGATAGCAAAAAAAGTCTAAAAATTGATTATAAAAATCGAAGAACGTATAATGTTAACCTCACCCTTATCCCAGCGCAATCACCTCACCCCCTTCTCTGACCCGTATCAAATATTATAAAAGCGAGAAAAATTGCAAAAAAAAATTAAAAATCGATGAACATATAATGTTACCCCACCCTCCCTCCCGTTTAAACCCAATCACCCTGACTATTTACTCCTACTTAGCGAACTTCCAATCATAAAAAAAATTCGAAGAAAAAAAATTGTAAAAATCAAGGAAAATCTTACATTGATGACCCCCGACCTTCATGTTGGTTGTTAAAGTCATTGACCTTAACATCAGTGACCTTGAAAACCGTAACTCCGGCCCCCATGTTGAATGTTGGCAATCAGTGCCTTTACCCCATTGACCTTCAACTCGAAAATCAAGAAAAATCTCGAAAAGTCGTAAAAAATGTAAGAAATTATCGAGGAAAAAATTACTTACCTTTTGCAATAGTCGTATGAGTGCTACATTTTCGTAAATATGGCAGAACATCGCCACTTCCTAGTAGGACAATCAGCATTCGACTAAACTCCGCCTCTATAATATTTCATTGGCTATATAGACGATCAGATTTCCTACCTAAAAAGAGAATGATTGACTTTACATAACACACATACCTCCCACCCCTTCCATGCCCCAGGCCATCACACGTCTCGTCACGCCACTTCCCTAGACATTTGCTTACCATAGCTCAGCCGCCATCAACATCCACGCAAGCCACTAACCCACCACCCGACTCTACCTCCTCTCCCAATAACTCCCCATAGCTCGTCCCCATCGCCATCCACCCACTCTGCTACGCCTCGTAGGTCTCTCATTCCGTCATTAGCATTAACTGTGTTGTCATAATCGCCTGGCGAATCAGTACCCACTGATGCAACAAGAGGCATTGACGGTAACACTTGCTGACTTTCAAAGATGAATCCTTGCATTTCTTCATGTGGTTCTTCGATGTAACATCTTGCATAAACTGCATATACCTATTGTCGTTATGCTTCATCGAACGAGTTCCTTCGTCGACTGCGAACATATTAGGTAGCGTATTAACAGGAGATAACGAGGTCTACACGTGCTCTCTCTAGTCAAGCAAAGGCATGTTACCTTTGTACATGCTAGTGTGTCTCTTTAATCTATCGCTTTCCCAAATGTTATACCACAGTTGGTACATTATAGTGATTTGGAGGTCGGTCCTTTTAAACATTGGCTCTTTTCATGTCGACGAGTATGGCAGCTTTTGCTGAAGATCTTTCCACAGTAGCAACACTGTGTTCCATCTAATTCTCCAGCAGTGGGAGAAGGTACATTCATTGAGGCAAGCTTTACAGTAGACATAGTAAAATCATTGGCTTACATCATTTTCATAACAAAAACAGAATTTATTTCCACAGTGGCAACATGTGTATATATACTTGGCCTAGCTACTGACCTCTCTCTCTCTCTCTATATATATATATATATATATATATATATATATAAACACATTTCGTCAGTGAGATTTAAGCATTTTCATGCAACCATTAAACCAGAATTTTTATCTACTTCCTTGATCACATTACCATGCAATTATATCTTCAACAGTTTCTTCCAGACGATTTATTCACTCAACTTGATCGCATAGTCACACATAAGGCAAATAACTGACTACTGTCATACCTATCCCTCACAATACTGAACCTTTCTGCTTCGAAATTACCCCTAAATTACCTTTTCTGCTCCGTAAATGACCTCTAAATGACCCCTCCTGCTCTGCAGATGAAACCTGCTCCGCAATTTTCCACTAAATTACTCCTTCTGCCCTGTAAAATACCCCTAAATGAACTCTTCTGCTCCACAAATGACCTCTACATGTCCCCTTCTGTTTCACAAATGATCCCTCCTGATCCGCAAATGACCCCTCCTGCTCTGCAAAGGACCTCTAAATGACCCCTCCTACTCTGCAATTCACCCCTATATTACCCCTTTGTATAGACAAATGACCCCTAAATAACCCCTTATATTCCACAAATAAGCCCTCCTGAACCGCTAATGACCCCTCCTGCTCCGCAACTGACCTCTATATGACTCCTGCTGCGCAAGTGACCCCTAAATGACACCTTCGGCTCTGCAAATGTCCCTTAAATGACCCATTCTTCTCTGCAAATGACAACCCCCCCCCCCCTGCTCCGTAGCTGATCCTTCACACAATCCAGGCTTCGCATTCATGAAGTGATTTTCCGGATTTTTATGTTGTAATTCTCTGTAGTCAGGTAGAAGGAAATCAGTTATTACCTATGTACCATGTCGATCGAGCCCACTTGTCCTTAACTCTAAATTATTTACTGAAACCAGGGTCTAATATACCCCCTGGAAACCACTTCTTCTTCCTCTTGGCATCACTTGTGTATACTATCGTCTACATTGCTTTCTATTTCGTCTGCATTATTAACACAGCTACATTCGAGGTATTGAAGGCACTAGTACAAAATTCGTCACTGTGGGTCTCTGGTTTCGTATAGCTACAATCCAGCAACATATTATATTTTTCACCGCCATATTTTATCACCTCATAGATGGTTGGTTTATCATATTAGGTTTCATACTTCACATAAACGAGCAAACATCTTTCAGTGTAATTGACATATTCGATTTAACCTAGTGTTTAAGAACACATCTGAATGTAGATCGCTTCAGGTAAATACCATTAACATTAGGCTTTGGTTCGTAGAGCAATGGCCTAGGTTGTGTCGTACAATCAGATGAGGTTGATGCCGGTCGCGGCTCCGTGTTCGTTGAGGTCAAAGGCAGGCCTTCGTATTCACAATTCATCTTCGCTGTATGACGAGAGAGAGAGAGAGAGAGAGGGGGGGCCCTTCCAATTCTACGGTTTCAGAAAGACAAGTACCATTTTCGTATATATATATAATCGATTCTGTTTACAGTAAAGAGCCCGGCATCTGCTCACAGAAGAAATTCCGTCATAAATTTAAATTTAAAATATATGGAAGAACTTTGAGAAAATCCACAGACACGATCGTTCCAGAAGAAAACATGCAGATACCAATTAAATAATATTAAATATGTTATTTTAATATGCTTACATGCATATATTTGTAGAAATATTAAATATTTTAAAAATAATCTCTACCTAATAAAGTACATTTTTATCTCATATTTATATGTTTATGTCATCTTCATAACACGAGTCCTTAGTTATGAAGTCACTTTCACAAAGAACAAATTCTTGATAAAGCCGTAACTACTACGCATAAGCTGTTAAAAACCCACGTTCCACGCACACTGAGTTAAGTGATTAAGTGAGGTTATCTGCGGATATATGTGCTAGAATTATTTATGAGCGCGTAAGTTATATACATCTTACCACTGCTAGTCTCATTGGAGCCTACACACATCTACTTTGTCCAGGGGCCGCGGCCGCTGTACTTGAGAATATGCCTTTGTGTATAGTCCATCCACGGTTACTTTCCTGAAGCCCTGCTAAAGTTCTACTTCCAAGATATTTCTCCGCCTAGTGCAAAGGGAGTTTAACAGAGTCTTAGAAAATTACACCAAATGAAAACGCACCGCATTCGTGCAAACTCACGTAAAAAATATTTTGCTTTAGAACAATTTATTACTAGGTGGTATCAACAATTATACTAGCTCTCTTTGTGCTCATATTGACTATAAATGAAGTATTATAATTTCTAGACAAAATATAAATAAAATATCAATTTATGCCGAAATAAGGTACTTTTATGTCCTTTTTTGTTAACACACGTATAAAATGTTTATTATACATGACGTAATCAGGAAACAACCAAATACGTGTTTTTTCAAAGGTTTGATTAAAAGAGTGTGAAGAAACCGCAAATAGTCTATATTTATAGGTTATACATATACGTGTTTCCAGCAGGACGGGACCCCGTCTCATATCGTCATAGAGGTTCACATCCTCGGCGTACGGTACGCAAATTGTTAGACTGGCAGAAGCGGACCCTTTACGTGACCACTACGAGTGTATGACCTCACCTCATCTGATTTCCACGTTTGGTCCCCATTAAATCGCTTGTGTGTGCTACTCGTGTTAAGAATAGGGCAGAGCTGGCTACTCAGATACGGCACCCAATTTATATTACCATTTGCCATGCCGACTAGCTAATCATCTGTTCGCAAAATGCAACTAGGTTACACATACTGTGTGGTCACTTGTGGGGGAAATTAAACAACTTTGTTGACCAATAAGTTAATTATTTTTTATAGAATTATAAGGATTTTAGTGATTTCGGTACGCATGTATAGTAAAAACTAACATGAGATAGTTCACGTTGAAATATGCGTTGCTTCAGAAAATGTTATAAAATTACACTAGGAAATATTTTCCAATTTTTAAGATATTACTCAAAGTAAAGAAGTCTTGCTAATTTTTTATTATTAGATTTTATGGAATAATTTTGCTTGGCATAATTCAAAACGTTTTAAGACACGACCTTTTATCCCCCTTAATTCATTTTCTGAAAATGTTTTCGTTCATTATTTTTGCAAAGTACAAAAACACTATCATCGTGATTTTGACATGCCACGATGCAGAAATTTTGCTATCTTAAATTTAATACAAGAAAAGACTACTTAACGAGTAATTGCTATAATTTGAAAGCTATTTCGTAAAAATACAACATAATGAATATTTGTGTCAATGGCATCCTTCAACACAGAGTGTAAGCTTACTGCCATCTTACAATATGTGTACAGTGATAAGATAATATATAGCTACAAAAAGTTACTCCTTTAAATTACCAGTTTGGTATTTCCGTAATTTAAAACAAAATAATATCCAGGGACATCGCACACATTTTTACCTTAAAAGTGGCATGATTTAAATTTAAAAGCGATGTTCACCTCACAGAAACCTCAAGTCTATGGGAGAAATATTGAACAGGATCGAAACTCCTGTTCACCACTTAATACATTGAACGCCAGAATGGACACACGTCATGGTACCGCTTACATGGGTTGCAAAAGGTACCAAGTTTGGTGCCTTTCACGGGACCTACCAGAGGAAGATCGGCCGATAAACTTCTGATGAGTGTTCTTGCCTATTCCTTTGACACTTTAAAACTGGGCAGGACCATGTATAAAAGATGAAGGCAGTTAACCAAGGTAGGTTCGAGTGAATTTGGTATGTGATCAGGGTTCAAGTACACATATATAAGAAAGGAAATGTTAGGGCAGTTTCTCTTCGTGTCTGGAGCTATTTTCGTGGTCAGAACAAGGTGTTTCGTACAGATTTTATATAAATTCACCCTTCGGCTGTAGGTTAATCACGATAAAAGGAAGTGTATATATATATTATATATATAACCTATGGTCTAACATTAATCGAAACGGCGGTACTTATCTTTGAATTTGAACCTAAAGTGAGAGTTTATTACAAATGTCGGAGAAAATATTTCAGATGGAACACTGAATGCCTGGAAAATGTTCAACTGAACGAATATCATCAAACACCACAGCATTTGTCGCTGTCGCCTAATTGTTTCGTGTAAATAATCACGCTCGCTACCCTTATTTAGACATAATTTCCATGACGCGGTAGCATAATTTGGATTTCAAAGTTGGGTTATTAATCTGCATTTCACAATTAATGGTAAACATTATCCAGGCACTCGATGTTCCATCTGAAATATTTTCTCTGATAATAATAATATATAGTGTTTCAGGTCCAACTTCAAAGATTGTGCTGGCATGTATATTACAGACAATCTTGAGTCTGTACATTTTTATGAGTTCAGTGTTATATTTATGGCATATTCTGTAGGTGATTTTGTGTTTTATACAAATTAGAGTGTGAATTGTCACGGTCTTACCATTTCACGTCTTCGCTTAACTGACGGATGAATAAAGTATTTCAGCAAATGGCAATGCAATTAATAGCTTAAGAAAGACTTTCAGAAGTAAACAGTTAAACGTGAACATCCTTTAACGGCGTGCTACGGTGTGCACACGGAGAGAGATAGAGCGAGGAGATTCTATTATTTACACTTTGTAACTACCTACCCTTGCACATTGCCTTCACCAAAAGTGACTATAATATGGGTTCCTCAGTGGAAAAATGTATTACTTACACCCTATTCTTGTGTTGACTATAATATGGGTTCCTCAGTGGAAAAATGTATTACTTACACCCCATTCTTGTGTTGACTATAATATGAGTTCCTCAGTGGAAAAATGTATTACTTACACCCCATTCTTGTGTTGACTATAATATGGGTTCCTCAGTGGAAAAATGTATTACTTACACCCCATTCTTGTGTTGACTATAATATTATATTCACAAACATATGGTAAACCTGTAATTAAAAAAATATATAACGTAGTTTGATTTTAAAGTGCAATATTTTCTTGCTGCAATAAACGCGTAAAATTTGTCTATATGTCTAACATTTCTGATTCTGCAAGACCGAACCTTGTATATAGTCTACGCATAAAATTATTTCTACGCGTTTCTTCCATGTCGCTCTTATTTGTGTACTAGTTTTCTTGTCACAATGGAATATGCTTCGTGTTCTCTTTGCATCTCGAATCAGGCAATAATGTATTTATTTAGTCTTAGTGATTGCCGTTTGGACTAATAATGTACGATCAACTCTTTTTACAATCTTCGCAAGCTGAAAACATTTAGTGAAGTCGAGTATTTCCACGAAGAAATGTATTACTTTGTATATAAGGGACTTTTTTTGTTTATTTTTATGAAAGCTTTCTCTAGGAGGGAAAAATTATATATTTTACTTTCACAGGGCTAACCTACATGTTAGTGTACAGAAGACTCATATGTTCCAGTTAAAATTTTATACAATTGCTTTATATTTGGTTTTATGTATCATTAATACAATTAAATGCAGTACTATTTATTACGAAATTAAGAAGATTAAAAAATATAGTACCCGGTTTTACGTTTATTCACAGTTTTATGTTATCAGAGTTAAAATTAACTGCAATTTTTTTTAGTTTTATGTAGCATTTAGAAGAACCATTAAATATTTATCTAATGATGATAACATTCACACAAATATTTACAGCATTTTCGTCACTTCCAAGTAAAAGGAATAAAAGTTGCATTCTTTTAGAGTGTAAAATGATTGGAGATTTTGAAAGTATACTGTCGTGGAAGACTTTTAGTGGTTTTAACCCGGTACTTGTTAGACACTAGTATCTGACAAACAGTATATTTTAACCTATTGTATTATTTGCACTGGAGTTACAGCGTACACTAATCTCAACAAATATTTTCTTGCAGATGTTTCAACTGACCATTTCGATGTTCGCCTACGCATACCAGTTACCGAAGAGTCGCCGCAGCAGAGTGCTTCGAAGTTGTATGCCGAAACAACCGTGGCAGACAAATATGACCATTATTGTGCGGAGAACTGCGACGAAGAGCACGAAATAATTGAAGTTGAAGAACCAGTCGAAGCGGTTTCCACGCAGGATTTTTGTTTACAGGTGCAAGTTATACTATAATTTCGCTTTGTTATTATCCAGTTTTACATCACAATTCTTTGGATTCATTTGTTTTAATTCAGATAGTCTATGCGCTAAGTTGCGTGTAGAGAATTTGTGACCTGGAGACGCAAACGTTGTGGGAAAATTCTGTAATCGATATCATCATAATAATCATTGAAAGTTGTGTAAAATAATTCTTAAACGCGTTTTTGTGACGTCATTACATACAGAAACTTAGGAGAACTTTGAACATAATATGCCATTAGCGGAAATTAACATCAATATGTTTTTAACTATTGATTGTAACGCTGTAGTTCACATCGAATATGAAATACGGCGTACATATTTTACTCTTACTTAAACGTACGTCTGAAAACTGCGCTTACAGATACAGAAAGAGAGAGCGATAGCTTATCCGGGAATTTCATTAGGCGACTCGTTCTCGGCCGGGGCCGCGGTGGCTGAGTGATTAGGAATCCCCGGCCGGGTCACCGGATTTTCGCAAGTGAGAATCGTGCCGGACGATGCCATTGGTCAGCGGGTTTTCTTGGGGATCTCCCGTTTCCCCCACCCCTTCATTCGGTGCCACTCCATATTCACTTCAATCACCCTGCTTGGCTCTCAAGACCTCGCCAAATCTCTTCACTCACGCTCGTTCTCGGCCAAGGAGGTCTCATGTCTGAAACGTACAATTATTATTAAAAAAATTTCAGGTGAAACTTAATTGTGGATTCATTGGAACTGGAAAACTTGATAAGAAAAACTGTGTTTGTTGGTGGCTGTTGCAGGTTACTGAAGAAGAGATCGCTCTGTGTATGGAGCAGAAGGAGACGACTTCTCTGGGCTCACAGCAAACCAGCGGCGACCATCCCCTCCACATACTCAGCGAAGAAAATCTCACAACCATTTCAACATTCACAGGTAAAACTCATTTTGTTTTGTGTGTGTTTTGTATTTCCTTGTGTGAATAAGCCTCAGCAGCTGGGTGTGCGGGTAACAATGGTGCTCTAAATTATTTCTATAGATGTTGTGTCATTAACCATTGAAATTAGCAAGTCTTTTGCATGTAAAAATATATTAATTGTTCGATGCATTGTTCGATAAAAATAATTTTTTTCAAGATTTCCGAAAACTTTCATAGAACAAGAAATGTTCTTCGATTCCGAAGTAGTTGTAAATAACTTCCTCATAAAGTACGTCGAAAACAAGGTTTGCTTTTAGCGTTGTTAACAAAAAGAAAACTTTCGAAATTTAAAATTTACTTTCCAAACTTTTATAGAACTGTTTCTAAATTACGTCGACGGGTTAATTATAGAATGTCTAAACGTTTCACTTAAATCGTTTATATTATTGAATTGAATTTAGAACAAAAGTTGAAAATATTTAATTATTTTTTGTCAATCCCACTTTCTGAATAATTAGAGATTATTGTTTTAGGAACTTTAAATGGCCCTCCTAATCTCTTCTCTTTGCGGTTCACTTTTATTTCTTATATATATATATATATATATATATATATATATATATATATATATATATATATATATATATATATATATATATATATATATATATATATATATATATGCCATGTAATCATTCCAATTATTTGGAGACATTGGTCCAACAGTAAAATAATATATTTTAATTGGTGACATTTAAAAGTATCTCAGCTGTATCGGTGATAAATTACTTGAGATGTATTTAAGACTACTACTGTAATACCTGAGATTAACGCTTCTAGAAAATGGTTTTATATTTTGTAAAATTGAACAGTACATTACGAATACTCACCTGACTTAATATACAGTGTTAATTTCATTTCGTATGCCTTAGGGAAATATTTTAA
Source organism: Dryococelus australis (assembly GCA_029891345.1). Classification (NCBI taxonomy): domain Eukaryota; kingdom Metazoa; phylum Arthropoda; class Insecta; order Phasmatodea; family Phasmatidae; genus Dryococelus; species Dryococelus australis. The sequence continues at coordinate 240,210,013 of CM056993.1, forward strand.
TAGCATTGATATCTACTAAAACAGTCATTAGAAGCCTATATAGTGAAACAAAGGTATGCATGAAGTTAGACTCCCATCAGTCTCACTCAATACAAACAAGTCAAGGCTTGAAACAAGGTTGTACCTTATCCCCCCTACTTTATTTAACATATATATGAGTAGTATATTAAATGACTGGTGGTCGATAATAACTTCAGGAATTAAGATAAATCGAAATAGATACGTCAATACATTACTGTTTGCAGATGATCAACTTATAATACAGGATAATTAAAACGACCTTCAAAGATCTCTACATCATTTAAATCAGTTGTGTAAGAATTCAAAGGAGAAAATACAGTTAGGACAAAAATTTGTATAGATGATTTACCCATAAAACAGGTTTCGCATTTGAGCTATTTAGGTAATGACATTAGCTATGGTAGAGAACATGACATCGACAACAAATTACATAAGTTTGTATATATATGCGGGACAATAAAAAGGACATAAAAATAAGACAAGGAAAGATACTATGCTAAAATTCTACAAAACAATGGCAGTACCTGTTCTTACTTATGTCTGTGAAAACTGGGTCCCCACTCTCAAGGAGAGGTCTAAAATACAAGCCACTGAAATGAATGATCATTATAGACAAGAATGGAAGGAACATATCACACGAATGGTTGAGAGAAATCTTACAAAGGAGCTAACACTCTATAATCCTAGTGGCAAGAGGGATGTTGGTCGATCAAGAAGAAAATGGAACGAAGTATGAAACCGGAGCAGGCAGTGGCCTAATCCATGAAATGTAGAAGAAAAAGAAGAAGTTCTACTAAAACCCGGCATATGAACATAAATGTGGTGCTCCACAGTTGGCCGAGATCTTAACCTTCATGGTGTTTCAAATGTACTATGTACAAATGTACAAATATACTAAAGAAAAAATGTGTAATTTAAGAATTCTTAGAATTGTTGTTCCACGTTGGAGGAATGGTTATCTAGAATTACTTTTGAATTGTTTAAAGTTACTCAAAAGTATTTCACTTTTAAATGAGAAATAAAATGGGCGATTCGTAATATTTTTCCACGAAAGTTAGAAAATCGCACTCGCATTTCCAAAATACCATAGCTATAATATCCTTTTATGAAAACGGTTCTCTGCAGCAGAACAGACCGTGTTTTGGAAGATGATTCTACAGAAAGTTGTTTGAAGAAAAGTGCAACAGTAAACTTAGCACGTTCGAACTGTACTTCGGATGTTTTGGAGAAATAAACGAACATCTTACAAAAAATCGACTCTGATAACTATAAAATATTACTACAGTTAAATTCTGGATCTACAGCCTACGTCGCCAATTGTGATCGACAAAGAATTTATCTTCTTGTTACAAAGGCAGATATACTTTAAAGATTTCACTCTTCCAAACTGTAATCAACGATTTAACTAAACCTTAGATGGCTCATTGACTAATAAATACATTTTGGCATGTTGTTAACTGTGACGTTTGCAAGAACCTGAGACGTTCGAATAGCATACAAAAATAGACGTTTGCAAGAAGGTAAATTTGTCGTTTCGTATCCATTTACATCTGTAAAGAAAAACATTTTGCTCTTCCTATATCGTATAACTTTAAAAACCATAAAAAAAAAATTTTTTGGGAGAGAAGCATCGAACAGAATAAACCTTATGAGAAATGTTTTTATGGCACTCAACCAAAAAACTGAATAAATTGAACTAGCTAAATATGCGAATAAAATACGTTCACCATATGTTTCCTGTTATCCAGGAAATATCCCAATATTTTAAATTGGGACGAAGACCAGCCGCAAAACTATGCAAGAAGATTTTAAAAAAATTATTACCGTCAGTATAGTGTGGGTACTAACAAGGTGAATTTCCAGCCGCTACCAAATAACAATTCACCAAGCTGGAATTTTTTTAATATTCAGTATATTAGTGAGATAATTATGACACCCAAATACACGGAACAATCGGGGAGCCGAATCCTCAACTGCAAATGAACCACAGTAAAACGTTGTTGAAATTCAAGATATAAAACTTATTGAGTATTGGTGCTGTTATTTATAAAGCCACATACGTAGAGCTAGTGATTTTTCGCGAAAAAATATTAGTAAAAGGTAGACGTCAATACAGTTTGTCTATTGCCATTGGTTGCTGTCTGCTTGAGAAGGCGTTTTCATAGTTGGCCGGGCCACTCAGAATTCGGCAATATCGGCACGGCTCCTTCGTCATTCGTGTGCATACAGTTAACACGTGTCAAAAAGTAATCCCGCCAATCAATATAAGTAAACCAACCTTCAGTGTTTTGAAATACAACTTGTCTTGCAATCTTTTCGCGAAATTTCACTGCTCCTACACATACGCAACGGAAAGGCTATGTGGGAAAGTAAAGAGTTAATTGTTAGAAAGCAAAACCGTAAATAGCAGACGGCTGCAACATTGATGACTTCGTGATATCTCTAATCGAGTTTATTAGCTTTACAGCTTGTGATAAGAGTTACAGTATTTTTATATAAAATCAAAGGAATGCCATTAAAATAATGAACACTGCAATGCACGTGGTCCAGTAATCTGAAAATCTCCGGAGATGATTGGACAGTGGTTGATCACAGAAATAACAGTTTGGAGTAGTGTGTGTGTGTGTGTGTCACACAGTGGGAAAAATATGTTAAAGGCTATTCATGATAAAGTGAGCACGTTTGATATCAACTTTAGAAAAAAAGTCACTACTCCTGCTTACATATATCTAAACGGACACAAGGAGTGGCATGCACCCAGTAAAGTTGGTAACGATAGCTGGAAAGTAGTTCCATATCTTCACGTCAAATAAAAAAGTATAAGGTAACCATGTGTGATGACTTAAATTATTTATTTCGTATCCTGTTTTTTTTTGCAATGATTGAACTGTAAAAATGAGTAGTTTTGTAAGATGTTTACTTTTCTAATAATTTCACATTTTCAATTGACCGATGCACGAATAAAGTGATGGGAGCCCATGAAATGTTAATTTTACATAAGGCGGAAGTACATGCAAGTACATACAAGTAGATCTTAAGTAGGGCTTTCAAAAATGCTCATTTTACCGTGAACAGTCTATAGTTTATTGAGTTATAATTTTTACTGTTCCGAAGGAGGCAGTATTACGCCAGAGCTCTTGTTGCCACCTCGTCATTCAAAATTATACGTTATCAAGTGTGTAAAGCCAACATTTACAAGCTGAACTGCGGAGCTCTATAGCACCGTAACAGCTGGCGTCCGTGTAATATGAACATGGCTGGTGCGATGACGAGTGTCAATAGGCATTGTTTGGCCATGCATTCTACACGCCGCTAAAGAAGTGCTGGCGATGATATTCATGCACCAAGTGCAAAGTCTGTCAACCAACTTCATCATGCCTATGCCTCAGTCTCGGCTTCACCTCTTTTTTCAGAAATTTTTCGCGTTTTGTTTCATAATTTCGAATTCAGAGTAATTGCTGACAATGTACGATTATAGAAAATTTACATTTTACGAGTTTTTTTCATACTTTTGTGCTTGGTTTTCATTGCTAGTTGTAAAAAGTCAGGAACATATTTATATGTTATCAATAAGTCTGTGACTTTTCAAATTAAATACAAAAGTTTTAAGAAACTAGTAAATTGTAAATTTTCTATGCCTAATCAAATATTTCCTATAAAATCTCTGAAACTGTAATTATGGTAGTAAAACGAAGAATGTCTGCATAATGGGTGCAGCTGAGCCTTAAACGTGCATTGCTATCACCAACGTTTACATTATACACAACAAATGGCTGCAGCCTGTATCGTACTTTAGGATATATATGTGCAGCTTTCAAATTTCTGAAAATATTTTATTCTATACTTGATGCATCAGGTATTAGTATGATGATTATGGCGAGATTATGGCAAAGTAATCAGAAGTAGCGGACAGGCGCCGCCTGGCCGCTATGTTGTTACGTCACCGAACCACCATACTGGATCCAGGTGACCTTCGATCTTTCTGATCTTGACCAGTGACCTTGACCTTTACCCTGTACCCATGACAGTGGAGACCTTGAACCCAAAAAATCTAAACTATTGCAGAAATATTGTAAAATAACAAAAAATATTATTTAAGAATTGAAAAAATAATTAAATATTATTTCAATAAATTCTTTAAAAATGTACATGTAGGAGATCCGGCGTTCGATGTCAGGTGGATCGGCTAAGCTCCCGACGCGACAAGCCCTCGCTAGGTTGGCCGGTGTCCATCTCGCCAGCCATGTTATATGTTGATGACTATGACCTTCAACCTTAACATTCGGCATTGACCTTGGATGACCTCAAAGCCGAACATTATAAAAATTTAATTCCAACAAATTCCCAAAAACCCTTCAAACGTGACTCAGATCTCAACACTCAACACACTTCACTCAAGACTTAAGACTCATCACACAAGACCCTTGACCCAAAACTCAAAACTCAAGACCCATGATTCAAGATTCAAGACTCAAGAACCTTGACACAATACCCAATACCCTTGACTGAAGTACCATTACCCAAGACTCAAGACCCTTAACCGAAGACTCAAGATGCAAGACTCAAGAGCCTTGACCCAAAACTCAAGACTCAAAACTCACGACCCTTGACAAAAGACTCAAAAGCATTGAACCAAGAATCAAGACCACTGACTCAAAACCCTTGACTCAAGACTCAAGAGCCTTGATCTATGACACTTGACTCCATGATGCATGACCTTTGATCCCATGTTCGTGCCCTTAACCTTTCAGCCGTCTTGTTGCTAGAATATTCCACTTCATGATCTGTCATTCTATCTTGATACTTCATGCTCTATCAATCCATCTTGCTTCTCTCTTTATTCGCTCACCCACCTCTTTTCTCGCTTACACATTCTTCATCTGCCATATTGGATGCCGTCTGCTGTTGTTCCCTCACCGACTGCAAGGGATGCTAGTGTTGGTCATGTTGTTTATTGCTACTAGAGTATGCAGATATAGCTGATTGCTCTACATGGCAGTATGTATATTTATTAATGAATTTAACAATGAAGTTTAATTTACCTTTTCCGAGAAAGTGTAAATAGGGTATGCAATTATTATTTAAATAATTATATAATTTAGAATATTTCCAATTTTCTATATATATATATTTATGTATAATATTTAAGCAAAATCAAATTAACATGTGCACGGCTTCATAACTTGGGACAGGCAGTGTTAGCATTTAAACATGTATGTACCTGCATGGTGTCCAGTAAATTGTGTTAACTAATGTGTTTTCAAGTCGTTTTCTCACGTCCCCACCTGCGTGGTGTCTGGTAACCGTGAAGTGTCTGCATGTTGGACTTTGCTTCCGTATCTTGTAACACGATCTCCATGCCGCACTCGGCAGCGAACTACAGCTTGCTGTCCATCCAGTAAAAAAATGTGGATTGATGTGTAGATTGGTGTGTGGATTTCTGTGTGGGTTTGTGTATGGATTGATTGTAGGGCATGTGGTGCTGATTGCAATGCATTTGGTGGAGTTTGTGGTGCTGATTTAGGTGCTGATTGTGGTGCATGTGCTGTTGATTGTGGTGCTTTTATCTCGTTTTTGTAACTATTTTAGTTGTAACGCTACGAGGACAATAAGTACAAATTTTAAGTCGTGCAACGACCGATTGGGGGAAGCATGGTGATGGCCTGCTGTGGTGCTGCATTGTTCATTACAAATCCAAGTTATGCATCGACCAATGACGAAGTGTGGCGGGAGTCTGCTGTAGTTCTAGGCACTTTTAATGCAAAGTGCAAATAAGTTTTACCCAGGATGTGACGAAGGGAACTATATATATGTATATATATAGTTTATATCATCTCGCTTTAATATATATATATTAAAGCGAGATTATTAAATAAAATATACACTTCTCAGGTTTGGAGTTAGGACTACATCATTTCATTTTAAAATATGGAGATTTATTTTTAATTGCGACCCACACACCAAATAAGTACCACATGCACCTCAATAATCCCCACATACACAAAAATCAGTATCACACACACTTCAATCAGTACCACACCCTACAATCAGCACCACATGCACTACAATCAGTACCACGTGAACCACAATCAGCACCACATACGCCACAATCAGCACCACATGCACTACAATTAGCACCATTTTCACCACAATCAAGCAGTTTCCCATGCATCACAATCACCACCAGACACCACAATCAGCACCACATGCACTACAATCAGCGCCACACACCATAATCAGCCCCACACACCACAATCAGCCCAACACACACCACAATCAGCACCACAATCTGTACCCCATGCACAACAATCAGCACGATTCATTACAATCAGTCCAACATGTACCACAATCAACACCACACCCACCACAATCAGCTCCCCATCTTCCACAATCAACATCACACACACCACAATCATCACCTCAATAAACACCACAATCAGCACCACAATCAACAAGCATACCACAAACAGCATCACATGAACCGCAATCAGCATCACATGTACCAGAATTAGCACCACAATCTACACCACAATCAATCAACACACAAATATGCACAGCAATCCACATGCAATCCACACAGAAATATTCACACTAATCCACACAAAAATATACACACCAGTCCTTACAGCAATCCACAGTGCCCGCTGGATGGAAAGCGTGCTGTAGTTATCTGCCGAGTGCGGCAGGAAGATCGTGTTACGAGACAAGAGAGCAAAATCCAACATACAGACACTTTATAGTTACCAGACACCATGCAGGTGTGGACATAAGGAAATGACATGAAAGTACATACGCTTACACAGGATACTTGAACAATGCAGGTTCGGACCTGTTTAAGTGCTAACACTGCCTATCCCAAGCTGTGGAGCCATGTGCTCGGTTAAAAATGTACATGGTAAGTGTCAGGGCAAGCAGAGTTGCATGAAAAGCATAGCATGGTTACTCCTTTAAAAAAATCATTACAATAACACAAAATTGGAATGCACCATCAAATTATAATAAAAACATTTGAAAATCAAACATTTGCTTTTATGGACAAAATTGAAAGTGTGATTGGGGTCTGGCCTACTGTAAATTTTATTTCGGTTAAAAATTATATCTATAAAATCTCAAGACTTCAAAATTGTCTAATTATTTTAATAATTACTTAACCTATTTGCCCCTTCTTATAAATGGCCAATCACACTTCATCCTTAAATTCATAAATAAATATACATACTGCCGTGTAGAGCGATCAGCTACACCTGGGAACTCTAGTAGCTATAAACAGCAATTAGGCTGACACCAGTATCCTTAACAGGTGGTGAGGGAACTACAGCAGATGGCATCCAATGTGGCGGACGAAGTTTTAAGAGAGAAAAGAGGTGGGCGAGAGAAGAAAGAGAGAGACACAATGGAATGTCAAGATGGAATGTCACAGTATGAAGTAAACAATTCTAGAAAAAGGTTGGCTGAAAGGTTAACGGCATGGACATGGGGTCAAAGGTCATGGTTCAAGTTTCTTGGGTCAAGGGTCTTGATTCAAGTCTCTTGAGTCTTGAGTCAAAAGTTTTGAGTAGATTTTATTGAGTCAAAGGTTTTTGATTCTTGGGTCAAGGGTATTGAGGCTTGTGTCAAGAATCCTGAGTCCTGGGTGAAGGGTCTTGAGTCTTGAGTGAAGGGTCTTGACTCTTTTGTCAAGGATCTTGTGTCTTGAGACTTGGGTCATTGGTCTTCAGTTTAGGGTCTTGAGTCTTGTATCAAGGGTCTTGAGTCTTGGGTGATGAGTCTTGAGCCATCAGTCTTGAGTCAAGGGTCTTGAAACTTGAGTCAAGTGTTAAGTCTTTTTCAGGAATTTCTTAAAAGTATTTTAATTGACTATAATTTGTTGGTTTCAAGGTCATTAAAGGTCATGGTTATCGACATCTAACATAGCTGATGAGATGGATACCAACTTGCCTGATGAGGCCAAGTCGTGTCTGGAGCGTAGTCGATCCACCTGTCATTGAACTCCGGACCTCCTATAAGTACATCTTTAAATTATTTTATTAAAATTATTTATTTTATTTTTTTGTAATTTAATAATTTCTCTGGTTTTTTTATTCTTTTATTTTTGGGGTTCATGGTCATCCAAGGTCGCGGGTAGAGGATCAAGGTCGAAGTAACGGGTTAAGGTCACATTTCAAGTACATAGGTCACCTGGATCCAAAATGGTGGTTGGGTGACGTCATAACATGACGGCCGGCCGGTACCTGGTTCCTACTCCTTAATTCTTTGCCTCAGACGTGCCAAAATCATTCTGCTGGTATTTATTTACATATTTTATGTAATTGCTTTTTCTAATTGAGTGCTTTATTTAATCAATACTACAAGTTTCCATACACGAAATTAAATTAAACCTTCAATATTGATATTTGACATTGTAGTAATCGTAGTGTGTGTAGGTACTGATAACTTCAGTGGGTTCACAGTTATGTGTTTTAAGCCAATTTATTAAATTAGGAACTGGTAAATATCTAAGCGCATTAAATTCTTTGACAACAGCTTGTAAGTCAATTTAAGTTGTTTAAAAGTGCTAGGCAAACAACCTTGTATTCAACTTCTGGATTTAGACTTGGAACTTGTATTACATCCTCTGTCAAGAATATATTCAATGACGCACCACGTATGGTTTTCCCAAGCATTGCAGCTCTATAAGGAGGGAAGCTGTTGAAGTTGCGAAGTTATAGAAACCTCTATCATGCTTAACTGATTAATGAACTTAGTTTTGGCAATGTTATTTCCTTTATTGTTATCATTCACCTTGAATACGGTAACTGAACGCGAAGATCATTGTTTAATGTTATGAAACATTCTGTACATTTATTTGAATTATAGTTTACAATTTTTCATGTCGACACCCAGCACTTTAGAATTTCAGCAAGCTTTGTGATATAATGTGGTACCAGCAGAAATAAACATTTATATTTCAAGCGAACTATAGCCACTAAGAACATGATATACATTTTGGCTTGAATAATTCTTTGGCCGGTAACAGTTTTAAACAATTTTTTTTGACGGAAGAAAACATAAAATTTGTAGATTCAGAAAAAATTCACAATTGTAAATTTTATTTTCAGTAATTGTTATAATGATTGTTAAATTATTCTATAAGTTTCCTTGACTTGATTTTTCTTTACTGGCTTTTGAATTTAGGAATATAGACACTTAAAACAAACTTTCATCCATTGTAATATTAAATGCCTCACACGCCGCCAGTTTTACGTTTGAAGGGACAAGTTGCTTTAATGTACATTTCAAAATCGACTCATATCTATGCATAAGGTCGAACTTGAATTCACAACTATCCAACTATAAATTATTTTGGAGGGTATTGACTACGTCAACCAATAATTTAAACATTGCATTAAACAGCGCCAGAATGTTATACAGATGATTGGCAACAAAAAACGCCATACACACAAGTGTGCTATGCAGCCTAATTTCAGAGTTACGTGGACTTAAATGCAATAAAAACAAAAATTGGAATTACTGAATATCTTAAATACAACTGGCTACATTCATGTTGTAAGTCTCACACAAGCTGCTCAAAATGTGCCTAATCTGACCGTAAGCAGACACTGCTGGTGTGGCAGGAGTTGCCAGTCTTTGTCAGCGTGTCTAGGCGAGTGGTTGTGTAAAAATGCCAGGAATGTTTACACGTGCAGAGTACGCAGACATGGTGTGTTTTTTAAGGGCTTCTGTGACGGAAATGTGCGTGGTGCAGCAGCTGAGTATCCGCGCAGTGGATTGGAAGAGGTGGGCCAGAACCATGGCCGGCGCGCTTTCCAGACCTCTCCCCATTTGACTTTTTATTCTGGGGCTGCCTGAAAAGTAGGGTTTACGGAAGACGGCGATCAGACACACGAGACCAGTTGCTACAGGCGATAACTGGCGTCATCAACCAACTCAGAAATGAACTTGCAGGCATACAGTCAGTGGCAACACGCCATGGTAAACTAAAACGTATCGCAGCCTGTTTACGGTCAGATGGTGCACATTTCGAACAGCTCATGTGAGACATTCAACATGATTGTAGTCAGTTACATTAAAGACATTCAGTAATTCCAATTTGCGTTTCTGTTGCATTTGCGTCCCTATAACTCTGCAATGGGGCCGCATAGCCTACTGGTGCTATGACATTTTTTACTGCCAATGATCTGTATAACACGCTGCCGAAGTATGTGGGTTGAGTCGCGGAACATTCTGTATAACTACAGCCACACTGTTCTAAGTAAAAACGTTACGGTCAATAGCAGAAAACAACAGTCACGCTCGCTAGTTTTCAAGGGTTCTGTTACATATTTGAGCAGAAACATTAGCTTTATGGTCAGTGATAATGTAATGTCATTTGTTACGCTTTAGTGGTGCAATATGAAAACATCTTCTAATAATGAAATTATATAACTTTTGTTGGCTTATTGTAATACAATATTATTTTACGAAGTATTACATTAGTTGTTTCTGATTTTTTTTTTTTTCAGAATCAACGTTGGCATCAGTCAGTGGAGTACAGCAACCACTTAGGACCAGTTTTGAATATGTCACTTTGGACCAACCTATAAACCTTCTGTTGGCATCAAGCGTTAAGGATTTCGACCAAAAACCAAATTTCCAGGACTCTAGCGATCTAAATAGTTACACTCCCCAGATGCAAAGCTTTCTCACACAACCCTCGGCCACCGAGCCACAAAGAAGGAAACAGCATACAGGGGCGAGAATATTCCACTACCATTTCCCAACGCGAAGATCGTACAATTTCGGAATTTACCCGGAAGACTTGATTAAAGACGACACTTGTTACGTTCCTGTTGGTGTTCAAAGTGCGTACAGTGAGCCAACGCCTCAGCAAGCCGGAAGTTACACCGGATCGAACTTGTGTAATAATTGCAAAAGGAACTTTAATTTGTTCGGCTGTAGTATGGAAGTGGAACACGAGAAGTACTCGAAGAACGATACAGTAGTGCCGAGGTGTCTGCCCTGGCTGACGCAAGTGGACAAGTGCTGCGTGGGGATCCGCAATGGCAGCTTGAGCATGTTATCGTTGCGGCACCCGGACGGAGCATCAAACCCGAACCTGAGCGAGGGCGGGTCGCAGCAGGAGAACGACGACAAGGGCGTGCTGGTGGGGCGGCGCCCGGGGGCGGTGGGCGGCGGCGGCGTCAGCAGCTGCGACAGTGGCCACGAGTCGGGCAGCCCGCAGCTGAAGAAGCAGGCGCCACCGCCTGCAGGCGTCATGGCGCGGTCGGCGCGATGTGAGAGCTCCGGCTACGAGAGCTTCCGTCGCGACAGCGAGTGCTCCAGCATCAGCTCCAGTCAGGACTCCGAGGTCAACCTGCACGACCCAGGAGGAGCCACGCCAGGTATACCACTTACTTACTTCTCCTTCTACTCTCAGAGAAAATTGAACAAAATATTTGTTTGTATAGGGCCAAATATATATGTAGTGTCAATAACCAACTATATTGTTTAGCAAACAAAATTTGAAAAGTAACAAAATTACTTTTGTTCGTCTAGCAAAATATATGCTTGACTGAACAAACTCTCTGTGTTGGGCCAAAAAAAATTAGACTGTCGACTAAGTATTTTGTTGAATGAACTGTATATATCTGTTTGCCCACTAAGTTGAGTGTCTCCGTTCGAAAATATAGCTTGAGAATTTGTTTCTATTTTTTGTGATCATTAGGACAGTAACCGTGGTTGTTAGTGCGTCTATTTATGCTCAATAATATTATAAACACATTAATAAAACAATGCAACAAGTAACAGAAAAGTAAATCTGTAAAATTAAAATATTTATTTTCACACGTTGTCCAGTATTTGAAGTATATATATTTAAAAGATTTGTGGCATCATCTGTTGTTACATAACTGAGGTTACTAAGGCGTAGCGCTCGGACGCAGTTGATCCAGGTTTGAAATGCACGTGGAACAAAACAAATCTTCAGTTGCACCAACCAAATCTTACAGTTTGGGGCAACCAAATGAGAACAACAAAATAATTTTGTTTCAGCAACAAAATATTTCATTGCCCCTATATAATCAAATAATTTGGTTGCACCAAACAAATCTTGTTTTATTCAACAAAACCTTTTCTTAGTGTAAATATCTGTCTATCAACCCAGGTAGGTAAGGCTAAGTCCAATTCATAGCAAGTGCATTGTAATTTGAGCAAGTTTCTCAGACTAGCAAGAGCGGGTATGTATGTAAGTAGGCATTAACATACTTTCAACAGCGAGGTCGTTATGGATTTTCTGAAAGAAGCTGGAGTGGGTAGGTAGTTCTTAAAGTCTCGTCGATAGCTAAGTCATTAGAGATGGAACAGGTTTCTCAGCGAAGAAAGAGTAAGGGCTTGGAGTCACGTCGACAGCGAGGCCATCAGGAATGGACCAAATTGCTTAGAGATGCAGAAGCGAGTAGGAAGGTAGATCTGGATTTCTCGTCGACAGCGAGGTTATTAGAGTTAGAGCGAGTATTTCAGAAAAACGATAGCTTATAGCTAGCCATGCAGGACTTAACGCCGCATTGACAGCAAGGTTAGTGGAGACAGTGCAGTCTCTTCAGCGAAGCAGTAGCGGTAAGAAATGGGTCATGACTTATATACAGGAACCATCCCTGCACTCGCTTGCAGTGAACTCTGGAAACAATGGGAAACCGAAATCAGGATGGTCGGGCCTGGAATCGATTCGAGGTCTTCCTGAATGCGAGACCAAAGGTGTATCACTGCATCGCCTCGCTCGATAATTCTTGCTCAAGTTGTTTCATGTTTTGAATTGACAGTAAAAAATAATGCCATTCACAAAGTACTTTCTAATGCTTGGAATATAACCAAATAATTTCTTAAAATCGAAACACACTATTCATACACGACCTTTCACTCTTATTTTGACAACGCATACGTGGTTAAGACCCCGGTATCAAATTATGCTATTGTAACAGCACGCTTTCCGATCGACGTTTGAATTGATCCTGTCGTACTTTCGTCAAATTGTTAAACTTTGGTAAACTAATATATGCTTGTTGGCAAGCCGAAACTAACGTAAGTTTCCACTTATTGAAGTACACTTTTGATACACTATTTTATATTGATTATTGTTTTCTGGGTTCAAAAAAATTGCTTTTGTCAAAAATCTTTGTTTGAACCCCCTATGTATTTATAGTGGCTGTCGTGATTTGTGCACACACTCGAGATAATTATAAAGAACACCGTCAAGTAATACACCTAATCTGTAGTGTAAACAACATCATATTCTAACTTGATGCGTTCTTCATGTATTCTAGGTTATGCCGAAATCCAAATATTCGTCAAAGATTTCTCCGGCTCTTAAGACCTCGGTGTTAACAGCGGCCCAAATATCCACGACATAGATTTCTAGATTATTGTTGGTTGTTTTTGGTTATTTGCTTATCTAAATGTTCTTTTCGTATTTGACAATGTAACGGAACTCAACTGAAATACCGACCGTGTATGTATATACGGTAAAATTTCTCCCTTCTTTCTAGATATCCAGCGTTTTACCGTGACCAACACCCCTGGAAATCATTTGTCTATTGTTGGGTCTCCACCAATGCTAGCGTAGTTTCCTGTATGATCCTCTCGTTTCGTCCCCTATATAAAAACGTCTTAACATATTGTCCTGAAAATATGGCCAGTAGAATACTGCAGACTAACTACGACCGGAGCTGTGAACTGTCAGAGACAAATATCGGTGAAGCAAATTTAATTCTATGAGTATTGTTATTGGCCGTACCCGTAAGGCACATTATATTTTTTTTCCCCCGATGGCTAATGTTGATACAACATACACTCTTCTCATAGGCCCTACTGACCGATTTGCTGTTCTTTATAAATGCTTGTGAGTGTAAACGTTCGTGGTGATGGTCGTGTGTTCCTACGAGCTCGCACAGGAAGACCCTTAGTAAACCCGCCCTCAGTTCTACACAAAGCGCTCAAAACGTGCTGATATATAATATTATTTATAAGGGTTTACAACACAAAAATGTTGAACTAACCAAGACGTATTTTAGTTTCAATTAGGTGTGTAAAATTGTTTTCTTTACTTTCTTTATAAACACAATACTTCAGCATGAGTTAAAACTAACGTAGCTATTATATAAATCTGAAATAGATGTATTAGCTAGATATTTTACTTTTAATAAAAACCAAGATTTTTTAAAAAACATATATATATATATATAAACATCAAGTAAGTGGCAGCCACGAATTCTTTTTAAATTAATGGGTACCTATTGTCGTTTAAATTACTTTTTTACAATTTCTTTCTCTTATTTTCCTTTAACAATTCATAGAAATTTTAAGCAACATCAAAGCAAGAATCGATAAAAGAGGGAGAAAGGTGACATTAAAATATACATTTTAAAATGAACCCCCAGTTAACAAAAGTATCCTTTCATCTATACACTATTTACCAAAATAAAGCGTCCTTATTCCTCCTTCAGCAGTGTCCTAGAACACACCACGTCAGGAAAGGTCGATTGTAATTCTCACCCAATGAAATTCAGTTTTGCTCGACGTGGAAGGAGCGCCGCCGAGCAGGGTAAGTTGATACCTCTGACGTCACAAAGAATGCTCGCAAGTAAGTTTGCTATCTGCCAATCTGCCGACCACGTAGTTCATGCCAACCGTCTCAAGACTGCATTTCTTTTCATTAGGACGCACTGTGGTCGTTACTATTTTCTCTTCTAACAGAAGTTCACAGACTCGCACTAGTCAGCTCCTTACCTCGGGAAGATTTCTCTCCATATGCACAATGTCGGTAAGCGAGTTGTTCGGAGATCGCCGTGTATAAAAGGGTCAGAAATATTCTATGCACACTCATTACTACTTAATACATAAAAAAACCTCCTTTTAAAAACGTAATACTACACTGAAGCCGACTCTTTTACAATGTCACTTAAACTCGTGGACGTTTAAGAAGTATGAGAGAGCGAGTGGAGAGATTTGGGCTGAACTAAGTTCTCAAGCCTATAAGGATGAAGCGAGGTATGGAGCAGCGCCGGAATGAAGGGGTGGGAGAAACGGGAGATCCCTGAGAAAACCTGTCGACCAGCTGATGTCGACCAGAAAATCCGGGGGTGACCCCGCCGGTAATCGAACCCGGTTGTTCGCTTGGGTGGGAGGCGAGTAGGCTAACCACTACACCGCGACGTACCCTTTCAAAATAGTCATAACATTGAGAAAGACTCTTGATGAAGATCCCGACAATCGGCCCCAAACCGAACACTAGCTGACTATCCTGTTGAGCTGTCATTTGCACGTGGTAAATGTTTAATAATTGTTGTTTATCTCAGTCCAATTTAATTACTATTGCAGTTAATTACAACACAAATAAAAAAACTGCGTGTACACAGTTTGGGGCGGAATTCGATTGACAAACTCGAGAGGTGTTTATGTAAAACCAAGTGGGAAATATATGGAACACTTTATACCTCAACTAAACTACACAATGACTCAAAATTCTTAATAATTTACAGAAAATGTACTAAAAAATAATATGCAAATAAAGAAATTATAGAAATATTATGAAATTATAATGTAAAACATTAAGTTATTAATAACTTAAGTAATTGTAAAGTTTAAAAAAATGATCAAAATTTACGAAATTATAAAAATAATAATTAAAATAATAATAAAAAACAGTTTTTTAAAATTGAATTACATTAAAAAAATTAAAATAAAAAACTTATTTTTTAATTTATTGCAGTAAAAAATGTCTCATAAAACCAATAAACATTTTTAAAAAGTTATAAAAGTAAATTTTTTAAATCATATTTTTAATAATAGTGGTTATGATACAAAATAAATAATTGTAAGACTTCTGATGATAGTGATTAAGATAGTGATTTGTATTATAAAATTTGATTTTTATGTTGCTAGTGATATTGATTATAGTGTTTATGATATTGGTTATAAATACGAAATTCATGATTTGCGAATTAATAATTAATATATACCAAAAACTTTGTATAAAGCTATCAATATATGTTATAAAATATTACATTTTATTCCATTCATATAAAAATTTAAATTACTCAGTAATTCTATTTTTAAGATTTTGAAAGTTAAATTATATTAATTATTTAACATAATGTAATAAATTGTGTTGTCAGGTACTTGTAATGCAACTTTAAAATAAGTTTTTCATATTTGGAAGAGATGTATTTCTATAAGTACAATCAATAACACGTAATTGCTTTTCGCTAAAAATGAATAATTATCTACATTTTGAACTGGCACATGTGATAAAGTATTATTACGTATAATTCAATTTTTGAAACTGCTATTGTTCAAAATCAATATAGGCCAAATATATTTTCATAATTAAATCACAAAAAATTAAAGCCCAACTAACATTCGAATTTTTTTTCCCCCCATTATTAACAGAAATATTTATTTAGACCACAATGATAAAACATAGAAGCATGAACATATTATTCAGGCCTACTTTGTTTATTTGTTTGAAAACCAACTATATCAACCAGGTATATAATATTCTAAATTGGTAAATAATTTTTTACATTAAACGCAATGTTAGTTTATCCTGTCAACATATTTTTACTAATTTTTTTTTTTAAATTATTAAATATAGAATTAATGTTAGGGTGATTGAAATGTATTTTATTACCAAGGCTATGTCTGATTTAAATTATATTATTGCCCATTGAATTTCAAAAATAAAAAATAAAAATCCATATTTTCTTCTAAGCACGTCATCTTCTTAAGTTCCATTAACAAGAAACCATTATCAAATGAAATATTTCTATAAAAATAATTCTAATGCTCCTTTTCAAATAACTTGGCAACAATCTCAATCACTAAAAAATTGTTTAAAAAAATAATAAAACGTCAGCAAGCGAAGCCTTGGCATTACACAATAATTTTAATAATGATGATAGACTTAAAAATTAGTTTAAGTAATCTGTGGCAATTTATATATACCTAATATAAATTCATTCTCTAAAGGTTATGAATTTTCTGGCATAACTTCTTGGTTATAAATGCCAGATTTATTCGAGAAGCTACTAATTAGTTGCTGGAATAAATATTTGAAAACTGATGATAGAATTGCGTAAAGAATTCCAAATATTTATTTTAATGAGTATGTTAGAAATAAAGTATTGCAAGAAAGCTTAAAGTATTATATATATATATTGTTTAGTGAATTTTTAAATAATTTTGGTGTTTTATTTTTTTGGTTTTTGGGTTTTCACGGTAAAATGGCCCTAAGGTCAAGGTCATAGTTCAAGGTCACAGACACCCAACATGTCAGACAGTATGGCCGCCGGGGACCGGAATGACAGAGCATGAAGAGCTCCGAGTTCCGATCCAGGATCCAGATATGTCCGACTTCCTATTATCATTCTACTCATGTGGCTTTCTTTTAAGTGATAAGAAATAAACTAATATATATATATATATATATATATATATATATAGATATTTAATAAGAGATGAACTGAAATATGTTTGCCACTGACATTAATTTTATGACAGAAAAACATTATTGCATACAAAAATTGACTAATATTTGCCATCGGGAATAGTAATAATTGTATGTTGTTCTAGGTTTTAAATATAAATCTAGCCTTTCGTAATTAAGGCAGTAGAATACTTCGTTTTATGCGAAAACCCCGAAATATATTTTTCAAAGAATATTGTGTCAGAAATATAAGGCGCTTATGCGAAGTCCGACTTCGTGAACTCTAGGCTAGACAACAAAAAGGGGTCGTTATAAAATGTTACGTTTAAGTGGTTCAGTTTTGTCACTTGGTTGGTTTTAAGAATCATTATGAATGATTAATCTTCTTTGCCATATGAACTTACTGTCGTATTTTAGACTGGCACCAAGTTGATTTCTGTGACCTAGTTCGCTCAGGCCTTAAATTTACAGCTCAATGTTCCCTGTTCAAATTCCGGGTAAACCACGTAGGAGTGTCGTTTTTTTATTCATGTGACAATATTTTCTTGCATAAACAATTTCTCGACTAGCTCACAGGTAAACATAAAAAAAACGCTATAAAAATATAAGTGTGACATTATTGAAACTAGTGATAGTAACTGACACAGCAGAAACATCATAATATAAATGATAATCTGAATTCCCGTTCTCAGTGATTGAAAATTCACATTTTTAGCATTGTGTATAGTGTGTGATGCCCTAACTACCACACTCTACAAACACTTATTTTAGTAGCAAGCAATGGAAAAATATTTAGCTAGCGACATCTGTGGCGAGAAGAACTCTTCGGGAATGCGATATAATTTCGGAATATAAAATCATTAGAATATAGAAAATAACATTTCCCTTCCAAACATTTGCATTAGTAATAACATTTAAAGGGATATTTGTGTTCTTAGTAACCTAATTTAATGGACGACATTCCCACCCTTTCCACCGTGAACTATTAAGAGCATGAGGGTGAGTAAGTAGTAGGAACATGTGTGTTCGCGGCCAGTAACTGCTTGTTGTGTAACCGAGTGCAGTGTTGCGGACGTGGCTCATGGCGCAGTTGCAGTGTTTTCGTGTTGGCAGTGGATGCTGTGCGGGTCTGGCGGCTGGATGGCAGCAGGCGGCAGGGACAAGGACGATCCTGGAGCGTGACATCGCTCCTGGAACTGAGGACGGAGCTGACCTCTACGCAGTGTATCCAGTCTCCGGGCCACCGCTCCCCATCGTCCTTCTTCCCAGGACATCTCACGACTGTGTGAAACCAGCCTCTGCTTTACAAAGCCCGTTCCAGGAACGTTCGCTGCACTGGGATATTTTCCGAACAGCTGTCCATATGGCAACGATAAAACACACACCAAATGAGACTTTTTGTGATAAAATATATTTATTTTAAATTACCGACCAGATATGTACACATTTTTCAAATTAACTATTTTTTATTAGAGGATGACATGGTCCCTGCCATTCTTTGCTCCTATCCAAAACATTATGCCAGTTCTAACTGGGATTCTTGGAAGTTTACAGCTTATTTATGTTGAGTTCACTAAGCAAGACATTTCAGAATATTAGTTATGTGTGAGTACCACTATAGATTTTTTTGTCTACTAAAATAAATTTATACTGGGTTTGATTAAATACTGTCATGTACAAAATACATTTTATTTTCATGTATTATTTCGTTAAGTTGCTCATACTTACACTCAAAGGCACGGAGTTATCCAAATGCAACTTGAAGTCAATTAATTATTTGAAGAAATTTAAATAATATACATTAATATCTATCACTGAGCCTTACCTAAAAGCAATATGAATTCATTTTAACTGGAGTCCTTCAAGATGTTCTTCGTGTTTTGTAGGCATTTAATTTAACTTGTACACTGCATTCGTTAAAATGTGGAAATAATAAGTTTAATTGGGTTAGTGTGCATACATGTGATTAGACAAGTGATAAGGAGGAGAATGATTCACAATTGTTCCTCACAAATAATGTTCACCAGATCCTTTTTTGTTTTCCCAGGTAAAACTAGTAATTTAGTCTTATGGAAGCTGCCTTATGTTCAATTAATGCAAAATTATTATCATGCTAGCAAGAACAACACGATGCTAGAGTTCTCACATTTTGCGTGCACTTCATGTTTATTATGCATAATTGGAGTTCATACTTAATTTGCATAAATGCCTACACATTGCAGCGAAACTATATTATCACCTATTTGCAAGACAAATATTTAATTTAAAAATTTTACTCAGAGTTTTTGCATGGAGATGGAATTAAGAAATCCACTGAACATTTTTAGTTGTATGTGAAGTCAGGAAATATAAAAAATATTTATGTATTCATAATTCAATATTTTCAAACTGTTTTTCACATGCAAGACTTGAAAAATATGTACGTATTTGAATATTACTTTTTACGAACTGAATTCTTGTAAATATATCTTTTATGTACTTGTAATTTATATTTGAAAACACATAATAAAATTACTTAATACAGTATTTGTTGTTATTGGGTGTCATAAAAATGTCATGAAGTATTATTAGAGAAGTACGGAATTACAAATTGGGAGTTCGTCGAGAGATTTAAATTCATAATTTGCACTATCATAAGTTATTTAGAATGAAAACTGATCGGAAAATCTGGGCAATGGTGAGACGAGACTGGTATTATTCAAAGTATTATTCAAATTAAATATTTGTGTTGTGGAAGCTGATGAGTTTGAATTGTTTGACATTTGTTGATGACACAAGAAACGGCAAATCAAGAGGCAGAGAGTTTCAGATACGGAACAAAATCTATGTGTAGAATTTATAAAAATCGTTTCTACATAATCGATTTTTGTGTGTGTTGGATAAACCTCTTTTATTATTATTATTATTTTATGTGAGGACACACTTGTGATTGTTCTGAGATCTACTACTGAGTGCAAAATGTGTTTATGAGCAAATGGAAATATCTACCACCAGGCAGCACTCTCATCAGTATGCGACAAGCTGGCATTAGAGTGAGTTGTTTTTATGTGGATGTCTCGGAATAGAGTCCTGGTCCTCCGATAACGAACACACGTTATGTTTCTACTAAACAGTATAAATATAAACATTCACATTTAGTCTGGAATTGTATCTTGATCACTAACATTACTCTCAGATTATTGGTGATTAGATGGTTAATTTTATTTCTTTACGAAATCTTATTAGTAAAAAAGAAAACATTTTACGGCTGCGATGGTTTTTGAAATTGCTATAACAACCTACTAGCTATCTCTTGGTTTTTAAGCAAAATGTTATTTTTCTTGCAGCTCTTTAAACATCATGTAACATTTCATCCACTTCAGCTCCTCGTATGTTCTTCCATTCATCCATATTGGTGTTCATAATAATTAATATTATACTAGGGCTGATTTTGTCGAAAAGCTAATCCTCATCTCTAATATTCAGGAACAGCTATCAACATCACAGGCGTCTTTTAAGCTTCTTGAAAGTTCAGCACATGCTAATAGAGGCTTCAACTTAATCCAGTCAAATAGTTTCAGCAGTGGGGAAAAGGTAAATCCACATTATTAAAAAATGCAAGAATGTCTAAGAATTGATTATTATTAAGGATCCCTCTCATTTCGTTTCATATTTAAATAACGTAATCTTGACTATTTAAAAAAATTTCAGTTTTTCTTTACATATTTGTCTTTCTCAGCACTGATGCCAACATTGAGCAAGTCCGTGCCATGTTTCTCATGGATTGAAGGGAACTGTTGATGAAGTGGCAAATTAGCCATGGTTCTGTATTTGACATTATTCATAAGAGGCTTGGATTTCATGAAGTCTGTGCAAGATGAGTTCCAAACGAGCTCACAGATAAACACAAACACAATCGTGTGACAATCTGCCAAGACTTACTAGACCGCTATAACCATAAAATTTTACCCCCAGGTGGATTTTACCCCCAGATAGGAAAGGACAGAAACCCTCGCGATCGAGACAGGAAAAGAACGTGCTAAGTATATCATTATATCATTGGTGAGATGTCGGCACAGTGGGGTACCGTATGGAAAGAAAAGGGGTGTTCAAAATAGGGGCTTTTCTGAAAAATTAATTTTTTCCTCTGAAAGTGGTACAATTCCACTCTACTTATTACACAGAAAGCGAAATTACTTCGCTTGAAAATCATTTTTGGGAAACTCCAAGCTTCGCTGATGCGTGACTGCTTCGCAGCCACCACCTACAAAAAACAACTGGCATGCCCTGAATCATTGTTTCGGGTATTAACTCCCCTGCTGGCGCTGGGACTCTGGCTCGGTGCGAAATTTTTGGTTACGCTTGAACAGTAACTTTATTTGCGAGGAGGCAATGCTTGATCCTTAAATTGTTATTCTACCAAGGGAGACATTCTGCCTAGAAAGTGAAATGCTCTCGGGGATTAGTGTCAACCTAATGTATCGTGGTCAGCCAAGGGTTGTAAACAGTGTTATACTGTTGTCGCGGTTGTCAGCGAACCGCCAAGTTGCTTCGATACGTGCCGCCACTCAGGCATTCAGGGGGTAAAATCCGCCTGGGTAAAATTCGCCTATTACTCTGCATTACTAAGGAAAGTGAGTTTATTTTTAAACGAATAGTCTCTGGAGACGAAATTTGGATACATCATTTCGAGCTACAAAGTAAATGCCAGAGCTTGAAATGAAAACACCCCGAATCCCCAGTAAAACGATTTTCAAGTATCAACCTTCCGCAGGAAATGTCATGCAAATGCTTATCTAGGACTCACAGGGATCCATTCTGCAACATTACTTGGAGAGGACCTCAACAGTAAATATTCCATGTTTCAGTGAGATGTTTTGCAACTAGCTGAAGCCTACATTTTTGTCCAAACGCCGAGGTCTATTGCCAGAAAGTTTTATTTTGTTGCACGACAATGTGGTCCCCTCAGTGTGTCCTTACGAGGCCATCGATTCACCAATGATTAACAAGTAAAGAAATAGGTGCATACGTAGCTTGCTGCTCAACCAAAAACAATCTTCTGACGATATTAGGTAGCTTGTGCAACGATGGACTAGGTACGTCGAAAATCAAGGGGCCTATTTTGAGAAACGAGGTAATTGTAAATTATCTACTGTTGGTGTAATAAATTATAGAAGATGTGTTCGGATACATATTGACTTACCTTCGTACTCACAGGATATTACAGGTTGGGCTACACTGCTTGCTGTATGTCCGCAATATATGCAGTTGGGGCACCCTGCGCATGTAGGACAGTCATTCGATTCACTCTCTGTGTAATTCGTGGCGGTCTTCCAGATACGGAAATCATGTATACGTTCTTTCCTCTATCAACTGGCGCCAACAGCATTAATATCCACACGACTTGTATGGCGAACGATACGGTTAAATTGCCATCCAGCTTCCCGCAGCTCTACGATACGACACCTAGTGAACGCGTCCAAATGTTCGAAGTGCCAATGAACTCGGACCTCGGAATACTACACTTTGAAAGAGTGATACCGACACTACAGCAAGATTTATAATGGAAATCATGATCTTGACGTGAATACGTCTTTAAATTTGCAACAATCGCCAGTAGCAACGTTTTGTTGGTCAAATGTTAGGCCAACATCTGTCTCTGGCGTTGGGCCAACATTGGAAAACGTAAGTTGGCCTAATGTCAAAATGTCACTCGGGGCGACGTTGGCCCAATGTACACTTTTACATCGGCTGCTAACTGAAATATATTGCTCAATGTACATTATTACGCGAATGAAAATTAATGGCTTTCTGGGCACTTTCCTAAATTCTCTTTCTTTCAAACATATGCCATATCAATAAAAAAAACCAAAATGCTGTTTGTTGGAGTTGCGTTGTTTTATCACGTGTATATTACAGATCACCAATCTAATGTGATGGAAACCCAACCTCTAACTAACGTTGGTATTACGTTGGTTATTCGTAGTATTTTTATCATTTACTAAATAGGGCCTAATAGTCTTTTCTCTTTCAGAAAGGTGTTCATGCAGTCATTTATCCACAGTTAGCAATGTTTTGCGAAGATGTGTTGTTGCATACATACTTCCCAATAATAAACAACATTTTGCCAACATTGGTTGCCATTATTTTAAATCAATTTTACCTAATAACAAAAAATAAATAAGTAACACATTAACCCAATTATTACTCACCACATACCACTCTGCATTACAACCTGAAAAATCCATTGGCTGATGTTAGATTCGGACCCATGCTCCTTCGATTATCAGCCCGACATCTTATCCACTATAATGCTGCAACTTGTTCTCCATTGCGCTATTGTTAATTGTTATCTGCAGTTCAGAAATAGGTAGGCTATGTATCATATTCCAGTTCGGATATACAATGTTGGCCCAACATACACAATTCATGCCAATTACCGACTTCGTATACCAATTTGCTGCCAACTATCAGCCATCCATGATAATTAAAATCTATTTGAAACAAAAATTATATGTATTACATTCCTAACTGGTAATCAAACATGAACAATTATTGATAATCATTTGATTGCATACATAATATTGGGTATTGCTGGAAATGCGTTAGTTCTGGTGGTATTTTTTTTTCCAAAAGAGCCTTCAAAAAATGATTTTGAAGATGAATGGAAGGTCGGCGTTCTGGTCAAGTTACAACAGAAATGAATTGCCAATATGCATGAAATGATTGGACATGTTAGTGTCCGTAAGACTTATGAGGTACTCAGGCGCCAATTATTTTGGAAGAAGGTGCTAAGAGTAGTAACTAACACAATAAGAATATGCAATTTGTGCCAGCGGTGTAAACCCCTGCAAGAAAATTGAGTGTGTGAGCTGAAACCGGTAATCCCAAAGAGTCCTCTATATTTCGTCTCTGTAGATTTCTTTTGGCTGTCGACCAAATCTAAGGTGGGGTAGCATCCATTTTCGTCATGAGACGTATTTTTAAAATTTACCAAACTGTATGCTATCGTCCAGGCGAATGTCAGAACTATATTGAATAAGTTGGAACTGTTTGTGTAGTGTCTGACTAAGGCTCTCAGTTCACAGCACATATTTGGCAACTAGGCCTAAGGGCCAGAGGATTTATTCCAACGACCGCAGTTGTACGCTATCCCCAAGGCAATCCCATAGAGCATCGTATGTGAAGCTTGGGAAACATTTTTACACAAATTCTGCCATACGTCCCAGCAAAGATGGCGTGAAAAAAATTCCTTTTGTAAAATATGTATTAAATCACACTTTTCATGAGACCACTAGTTTGACCTCATGGGAAGTGCTAACCGGTTAGCTTTCGGTGATATTTTATGCCGTTAAGTTACCAGCATCCCCAAGGGTAGCACATACACCTGAGACACTCGCTGAAGAACTACGCAAAGAAATTCAGTTAATTGGGCAGAGAAGATTGTATTTGACCACCGAACACAGAAGTAAACAGGCCAATAAATAAAAAATACACAAGCTGAAACCCGGACAATTACTGCTTGTGCATACTATTAATGCAAGCATGTACTGGGATCATCTGACAAGAAAATAGATGCCTTTATTCGAGGGACCCTACGTAGTGAAGCAGGAAGTATTAAAAAAATTGCTATGAGTTGGTTTTGCCAGCTATGAATCAAGTATTCGGAAGGTTTAACCTGACAGCACTTTGCGTATACTGCACACATGAGGAGTGAAATTTCGTGCAAGTACCAGTGAGGTTCCGTGAACAGATGAAGCTGGGAGAGCTTCGAAGAATGCTGGTATGCTGTGGCATAAGTTATTTAAGATGCTCGCTTGGTAAGAGAAGCATTTTTGCATGAAGCAGTTAGTAAGAGCGCAACCCGAGAGTTCAGCAGCCCGTATATTTGCCATGCCTGTAATTTAAGCGTGTTTACCTCATTAGCTGTTATTTTTTCGCCACGCAGTGAGTTCTTAGAGGTAAGTTGTGTTGTTGTGCTGCCAGAAAATTGGTAGTACTACTGCTGCCACTAACATCCATGCACTAAGTTGCAGAGAGAAGCAGACTACACAACACAAGTGCTAGTGAAGTTTCCTAACAATCTGAACACCTTAGTAAGGGACACGAGCTGAGCCTACTTACAACAGGGATAACTTGCTTCAACCAAACTGTCAAAGTCATTGACTCACCATTTCCTGATTCACGGCTCGAACAGATAACATATAACAGAGAAACGAGCACCCTGGAGGCTTTTAGGGCACACAAATGACAGATCTCTTTCAATAGAAACACATACACGATCTAATAAGGGGTGTACATACCGTGGTTCGTAAAGCTGTTTCGTTCATATCCAATTTGGTTATTAAGGTCTTTTCAGTTAATCTAGTGTAGCGGTGTGGTGTTTTGTAATTGTTGAGTGTTATGTTTTGATCCAGCGTTGATTATGCTGATATCTTTGAGAAGCTATTATTTGTAAATATAATTATGGATTGTTGTAGAGTCTTCAAGTATATGCTGTTGTTAGTTTTTGGCGTATTGCTCCAGAGTTCAGCAATGAGAGGTGTTTGATTTTCACAAGAGTGCCTTAGTATTTTAGGCGGCGAAGTAATTTGTTGTATGTACATAGTTTTCTTCATGCATTGTTCCATTGTGTTGATATGTGTTTCCTATCTTCTGCCTATTTGATTGCCCAGGATAGGCATCACCTTTGTGGTAGTCCATTAAGTTTGTTAATACCGCTCTATTTGTGATATATTTTGAAGTAATGCTGATCATTTGAAACAGCGTGTATTGGTGCAGTGCGTGCTCGTATGGACGCCACCACAAATTATACGGTGCCGCACTTCTCATGAGCATTAAGCGGGTTTGAGCAGAAGATGTCGCATTAGACTCGCAATAAGTCGCAACCCACGAACACGCAATTAGTCGAAGGCGTGTAGTGTCACCACGGCTCGGACGAGGTAAGAACAGAAAACTTGAACAGTGCAAGAGCAGATCCTATTTCAGTGCAATGTTTGAAATGCGTATGCAGTTTTAACTGCGGTGCACAGTATGTTGTGACGACGTGTGCACTGCTGCTGCGCGCCAAGAAACTGCAGCACGCCTGTGTTGTCCGACACTGCTACGAGGACTGAGGAGTGCTTCGTGCTCTTTCTGGTGCGACGGGGAGCCGAACCATACCGAGAGCTGCCGAAGATGAACGAGGGCGTTGCAGACACGCCTCTCCTGCAGAGCATGGTCCCGTGATAAAAATATACTGGCCAGCGACAATTCCCCATGATATGCAATTAATTTTTTTTTTCCTCAAGAGCATTGATTTAACTTTCATTTTTTTCCAAGCATTCTGATGATCAATTAATACACAGTTTAAGCACTCTTTGAGAAAGTGTATACTACATTTCTCATACAGACCTTTTTTATTTATGTAGATTTTTATAATTTTTGTATTTTCATATTCAATTATTATTAGATGTTATGATTGTGATTAGCAATGTTTAAATGAGTTATTTTAACATGTTTTTTTTTCTATTTTATTTTTTGTATATGTTTCAGGGTTTTTCATTTTTGTGTCGCAGTTTCGAGACCAAATAGCCTTTGGTTTTAGGGTGTTAGTATCGTTGGAGTGGTACATTCAAGTAGGTTTAAAGATGCAGCCTTCCGATTGGCTGGCAGGTTCGAACCCTGCGTTAAGATAGGCTGGCATTGTATACTAGCGTTCACTCTGCTTTCAACTCACAAGCAGGTGAGAATTACTGTAGGTCGCTCGCCCGATTGGGTGCAGCGTAGGATTTGAATTAGCGTATTAGGGAGTTCGGTACTGCACCTGAATTCAGTTTGTGTTTTGATGGAAGCTGCGAGGAATTTAAGACGGCTGATAAGCCCCCTCGGCGGATTAGCTGTTCAGGAGTTAGCACGTACCAGAAACGACAACAGTTGATCCATAAGCTATACGCTTACATATTAGAGACTACTATGTCTGCTAATGTGTTCCTGCTGCAATGAGAGGCCCGCATTCCGCCAGTTCCTGATAAAATACAGCAGAGTCCTACAAAAACTTCAGTTTTACACAGTGAGTTTTGTTTCTACACTTAAGTATTACAGGACACGTAATTTCAACTTCGTTCCATTTGTTCTGGAAGGTCGATACCGACGCCATTTTGTTTTGCTATTAAGAAAACTTATTTCAGCAGCCTTTATCATGGCTAGCCGAAGACAGAGTTTCGTGGTTTCATTGAGTGTAACTGGAGAATATTACTCAATATTTTGATTATTTTCATAAGCAGTGCAATTTTTGGAAGTCTTATTTAATGTGAGGAGCAAATTAAATGCATTTTATGTTTCACCCATTAAATCATTGGGCGTAGATAGGTATACGAACGGCCACTACCACACGAAAAATGTTTGATCATCATCTTAAGTTCTTATGCAATTGCCATCAAGGGTTTTTAAAATAGTTTTCACTCAGCATTTTGAAGTTTAAATAGACAATTAATTTCTTATTAAAATATAAAATGCTAAAACATGTCGTGGTGTATCCTATTCATTAAGTAGTGAGATGCTTCACCCTACTCCTCATAAGCATGTTTATAATTTCCCTTGCCTGAAAGTGAACAGCTTTTATGTGTGTTCCTGATCGCATACAAATAGTGTGTGCAACATCTGAGTTCAACGGAGAGCTTGTAGGTAGGCAAGGTGTCTACTGTTCCACAGGCTGCAGGGTACCGTTCCTAAGTGTTCTTCTTTACATATAAATTTTAATCACCTCACAGAAAAATTCAGTAAAGGTAATGAGCGAGGGCAAGGCAGTTGTCAATGGAATATACACTACAGTACACTAACAGAATAGAGCAAATATTTTGTTTTTATAAATAACAATTACAACTATTAAGGTGTGATATGTGACTGGAAATGATAATTGAATAGGAACGATCAAAATGGCCTGAACTTTCCGAAAATGAAATGAATTTACACTAATACGAACTTAAAATAATGTCATATTATTTTGAAATTACTTAAATTCACGAGACTTCTAAACATTCTAGAAAGTCGCAATACTAAAATGAGCAATCATAGTAATATTTTAGATAACTACATATAATAAAACATAACGGTTTAAATAAATTAGTTTGATTGCATTTCCGAAAAATAAAATTACTAGGAAAATAGAAGTTTAATTTTTTTACTCATAAATTTCAGTGGACTTCCATCATAAAATTAAATTATTTTACTCCACAACAAAGGAACACAAGACGCGATGAACTACAACCTATTTTGTTAAACTTTTATACGAGCTGGAGCTTTCAAGCCCTATTTGTGTAAATTGCTTAGCTTTGTTTGTCCTATAAACGATATTTTTTAGAGTTTTGTTTTTTAAATATGCCCCTACGGAGTTACATGGTTTAGCAGAATCTAAAATGTGACGACGAGTTGGAACGTAATATTTTGAAATTGCTAAACGTTCAGGTTGCCAGGAACAGGCTTCAAGCCTTGCATTATTCAACTGAAGAGTACGCTCATCCCGTACTTCTTAACTTGAGGACTCTATTTAATTTGCATTTTGCTGATCTTGATACAGTTTTTTTAGATTTATTTCACTGCCGTTTTGAGTGCTTTCTTACTTTCTGTGGACCAAAGAGGGGCAGTATTTAATTTGACGCTCATGATTTAACATTACACAACATGAAAAATACGCAACATAAAATACTAAACCAAGTTATAACAGTCTGACCAAAGTTTATTGCTCTATGTTTTTCAACCTTAAGCAAGAGAATAGAATCATAAATGGGTTACAAAATGCATGGAAAAAAAAATAGAAGAACTTAACGGGGAAATCCAGAGGTTGGTCGAATAACTCTCAAATTCTCATTATATCAGCAAAAATCCGCATTAAACAAATTATAAATATAAATAGCCAATACTGTTTGGCTGTAAACATCGTATAAACCTATTGACTCATAACTAAATGGGAGATTGAGCATATGTACAGCTAAGCCTACATTAGGCGTACCTTACTGCATTATAGTTTTTGCAGCTTATTAAGGGTAACGCCTATGTGGGACACCAATTGGCCAGAAAACTTCCATTTTGTTCTTCATAAAACTACTTTATGTATGTAAGTGATATCTGCTTACAAACAGCATGCAAGAAACGTTTCACGATCAATATAAAAGTTTATGTTCTCTATTTCTTTTTGCAGAATGTATTTTCTGGAAGTGGAAATGGTTATTACAGGTGTTTCCACAATCATTGTATGAACACTATAGTAAGCGTAATTTATAGTGCGAAGTTCAATGAATATTATCTGCACTCTGGAGGTAAAATGTATATTTTAATTTATTACTCAACGCGTAGAAAAGACCAACTCATCATTTTCAACAATACGTCCTTGCCTTCCAGTACACCTTGTACATATGTCAACAAGCTTTCGTATCTCCTCGTTATAATATTATTAAGACTGAGCTGCAAGCAACGAATGCACAGTTGTCATCAAGTCATCAGCGGCGAATCTTAATCTTTGTAGGGCTGTTGACCATCTTGAAGAGGGCATAAGGTCAAATTCCTGTGTAAAACTACGGCTAATTGGCGTAAATTCTCCGTTATTTGTGGATGCTACAGTAGTACCGAGTAGTGGATCTACATTATATTCTTACCTAACAGATTATTATAATAATATGTGATTCAGAAGATCAATCAAAATAATGTGTTCGTTCAGTTGATTGCATAAACTTATTCTGTACAATACCGATAGGGCTGAGTTTAATATTGGCAATCGTTACTAATAAAACAAATAGGCATTTATAATAAATGAGTATTACTCCCACTCTAAAAACAACAGTGTTTTTAATGATATTATTTTACCTTAAAGAAGCCGAGACACACGAAACAACATAAAGTGCAAATAGTATTTGTGCCTCATATGATCAGTTTTGGCACTACTTTGGTTGCAGTGGGAGAATTTTGTGCCGGGCTATGGTGAGATAGTATCAGAGCAACTTCTCATTTTTGCTGGTGGGTTATTTGCAAAATGTGCCTCGATATTATTAAATGCTGCGCAAGTGTTTTTTAAGTATCACAAATAATATAATTTTGCGTGCCATACAATAAATACTTTGACATACATGCTATGTTAGCTTCACATAAAACGAAACTAGAAACACTGAAAATAACAATATTAGCAGTAATAAATATAATCTAATCCGAAAATAAATTATATTCACAAAATATGTGGAGGAATTGATTTAGCTTGTAGTGGTATTGGTACCGCGTTCTTTATTCCCAAACATATACAATTATAAAAGCTAAAATGGGTAAATTGCCTTTGAACAGCTCTATTGCCTTGCAATTTAACTAGTAAAAATGCAGTAGGCTTTTTCGTTTTATTAAAAGCTATGAGCGAAGGACGACTGGGGTCAGGGGCACAGGAAGCTCAGATCTTAAACATACATAAACACCTATATCTTAGCTTAGGTGACACATAAATCCAGAACTCCTTGAACTGAAAGTGATTGAATCTTTTGCAATAAAAACAGCTTACAAAAGATCAGAAATCTGGATGGCAATACTGCAAAATGTACAGATGTTTGTCTAACCCGTGTGGAGTCGAGAGAGTTGTGGCTGATAGCTACACCCACAAACACAACTGTCCTAATTATTGACAACGAGGATAATTGTTTAACATAAAATTTTCATGACAATTAGATGAGATGGAAGTTAACAAACTTTACCAATGTATGATGTAGTTTCCTTTGAGATCGAAAGTTTCATCTGCATAAGGATTATTTATTTGTATGTCATTTATTCGTGATCCTCGTTAGCTAACTATGCATGTGTTCATTGAAAGTATGTTATTTTTATATGTAAAATTGTTGGATAAAATCTGCAAGCTTTTAAATTTGTTTGTTACAGCAGGAAATATTAAAATAAAAATTATATAATATGGAAAATCAAACATTTACATACATTCAAAATGCCCATTTGAGAGTCAGTTTCAGATCATAAAATGGCAAGGTAGCCCTATGCTTAACAAAGGCCCGCCAGTCGTTTACAGACAATACAGTGCAAATCTGATATTACACAACTACATCAAGGTCCAAATTACCACGCTCCTACACACACATGCAGAAAGAATATGGGGCTGGCAGTACAGACCGGCTAATAAATGACCAGTTTCTACCATGCTAACACAGAAAAAGTTTACCACTTTAACTATCAGAATCATACGATATGGACTCCTTAACTCAAAATTATGCTATGAATTTTAACAACTCTCCTTACAACAGAGTTATGATGCAACTATGACAAATACAAGTAAGAAAATAAGAATTATTTTCAAGGCCAGAACTAATAGAAAAATATGGAAGGATACATATGTATACATTACTATGTTATTCACATAAATTAGACACTTCCATTGGTGGTGCATGAAATAATTTTGGGAACATGCACAGAAGTCTTTTTCACTTTTAGTCTTTGGGCCTACATGAAGAACTAGCAGTTTGTAAAAGCCATGCCTGTGTAGCTGGGATGACTTGAGGTAGTCTCTGCACTGCGTAGTTGACGAGAGGGTAAATGGGAGAGAGTGACAAACCTAGCTGGCACTGATGCACATTCACAGAGAGTAGAAGCTGGTGGTGCAGAAGAAGACGATGAAGTAGGGGAGCACGCCTGCGTAGAACATGCTGAACCGGCACAGGATGAGACAAAAACCACACAGATTATCGGAGAGCTCATATTAGGCACTGCGCTGCGCAGTTGGCCAGAAGGGAGAAGGTGGAGGGGGGAGAGCCTAGCTGGCCTTGATGCGCATGCGCAGGCAGTAGAAGCTGGTTGTGCGGAAGAAGACGAGGAAGCAGAGGAGCACGCCAGCATAGAGCCAGTAGTAGCCCTCTGGTGCACTGAATAGACGCAGGATGACGCGCGGCTCGCGTAGATGGCAGTATATCTCGGAGGGCGGGCAGGGTACCGTGTCACGGTCGTAGTCGTACACGCTGAGCGCCAGACCCATTACCGAGTAGCGGAACGTGCTGAGGTATGACATCCATCGCACGAAGGCCGGCATGTCGCTGATGAAGCAGAAGAATCCGCCGAACAGCAGCATGTAGCACAACAGCACCGAGCCCAGGAACGTACCATTCTGCGCACAAGAACATAACCACTTTAAACTCTACAACCTGCATCCCTAAACTTTCCTCTCGCCTCCAACATGTCTCAAAATACAAAACAATTCGTACACTCATTCCCTTAAACACGTTAACTGCAAACTAATTCTTTTACTATTACAAGAAAAATACTTGGAATACCAGTTCAGAAGAAAATAATTTATATAACCACAGTTTTCGCATAAAATATGTAAAACATATATCCTATTTGTAATATGACAAATGGCAGGCTTGTGTTATACCATGTTTATTATTAGGAATTCGTTAAAAAGATTTTTCTGTCTTCTAGAAAACAAGCATGATGAATAAGTAGAGTAAGGAAAATATTTTAAAAACATTGTTGACAAAAAAATGTGCCATTCTGACAGTACAGGGACTAGAATTCACATCCCTTACATTGTTACATCAAAATTCTTAACGACAAAACCAAATTGCCATACGAATTTGAGTATTACTGTTGTACTTAATACAGCTTTAATTCCTACAAAATATTGGTGAGGTTATTCTGTTAAGACGAACACACTTATTTAATTTTAAAAGTCTTGTTTAAATATTAAACATTAACACTTACAGTTAATCAGTAATAGTGTCAAGTGTTCTTTCAAATTTGTAGTCGTTTTATTATTGTTACATTCGGATGACCGAGTGAAGTATATGAGTTCGTGGGGGATGGAGTTCTGAATAAAAAAATAAAAGAAACTAAGTTTGATCTCTAATGTATTCATGCCACTTTTATTTACAGCATTTAATTATCTGTCTCCACTTTTACACTTCTTATTTAACAGTGGGCGTAATATTTAATGTCTATTTCCACTCTAACTATCACCCTTCATAATTGTCTCTGTTGGCCACAGTCAATTATATCATACTCATTATTAACACGTGTTAAGTCTATTATCTGTTGTCATCATTTATAATGTATTTCAAACATGCATCTAGTCCAATAGTCCAGCCTGCCAGCCACTTCCTTCACTTTTTCATACTCGCAGTCACAGACTTCCCTTCCGCTGGTCGCTCTTTCTTCTATCGCTCGGAACTCAGTCACTCATTCACTCAACAACAACAACTCTCCGGCTCGGAGTCCTGTCACTCTTATATAGTGTTCGCCCTGACCATCTGGAAGGTTCAACACACCCCGAGACACGTTGAGAGAATGAGGCCAGTAACGCAGAGCATTCTTCAGATAACCGCAGAAAACAATACAACTAGGGTCAGCGGCGCGCGTCTGTAATTCTAAATCTGTCATTGCTTTGCCCCCGCTGACGCTATCATATAACGGCTCTCTTTCCTCCTCTTCGCTCGCTCGCACGGGAGACTAAGAAGCTAGCACGTAACATTATGATTATTTGGTTGTTCTAAGTATTTAACGTTATTCAGACTTGTGTATATATATATATGTATATATATATATATATATATATACACACACACAACTATACATTATATCAACCCTAGTTTTTGCACACACATCTATATATGGTTTTACGTTGTTGGGTGTCCGCCATTTTGCTTGAACTCGTAGATGCGGATCAGTAGTGTACAAACCTTTCTTGAGGTATATTACACATACTTCTTTTGTAATATTACAAACTAGCAAATTTACAAGAGAAATGTTTCTACTGTTAAGAAAATATGTAAAATTGCAAACAATTTCTCAGCAATTTTTTTTTTACAGTGTACTTCATATTGGTGGTATTGTTTGACGGTAAGGTAATGGGGAAACAGATGAGGTTTTCACTACGCTGCAGCCAACACAGACGGTCTCGCCCGTCAACGTCCTGCAGCCGTCAAGGGAGCTATATTACTCCTGTCATGCGCTGAATGCTGCTGACAGTCATGCCACTTATATGCAGGCTACGGACTGGTATTCACGACCAACAGAATGCATTGTGCTGATCTAGCACAAATAAACTGAAAAATGTAAATTCATTTAATAGGCTACCTGTATTTTGCACAAAAGCTCGATACATCAAGCAAACAATTAAAAATCACAACATAGAATTTCAACAACCTACAAAACATTTTCAAACAGCCAAGATTCGGTAGAATTTTACAAAATGCGCATACCACAATTAACAAAGAGCCGGGGCGTGACTAAATAACTGTCATCCAATCACAACAATAGGAGAAAAGAACAAGTGTTTGGAGTATACATCGCCTCCGAATGAATTCGCAAAATACTCGTGGCTCTACTTATAAAACTCATTGAAATTGCTCGGCGAGAATATTCAATATTTGACACAATAGAAATAAAAAATATTTTCTATCTTGACACAGTTTTACTAGCACGCTAAAACACTCATGAATACTTTTCATTAAAACCAGCGGCTTTACCTGCACAATAAATAGCCAAGCGAAAGTGACAATCATAAAAAGAGTGCAACACCTTCAAAAAGTTTCTAGCTTCATCTAGCAAACTAATGTGCCAATAAAAATTATAGGAATATTAGAATATTAAACAAAATACCACAGCCTGTAACGGCAACCGGACGGGCCCATCAAAGCGTCCTAGTTATAAAAAGAACATTTAAAATGTAATAATAAAATTTACAATAAAACTTGATACGCTGAGTGGCAACTCGCATGAGCCCAAACCAAGGCACCCAGCGCGTCAACTTTGACAACACAGTTTCTTAAAGGTTTACCACCGGAGAGATGTGGACGCCGAATACATTAGAGTAAACTGTATTGCCGGGCAAGCCAAATGGGGCGGCAGACAACACAATATTAAACACGTTAAAATTCACAAAAGCAACACCCACAGTAATTAGGTTTAGTTACGACCAAAGAATAATTTTGAATGTGCTACAAAACAACAATTTATAAAAACTCCTTATCACGGCGCGCCCGCAAACCAGCATACACTACAACACGACTAGTTAAAAAACGTAACTGCCCAAAAATTACAAACGCTATCCACAACTCACCGTTTTTGCTGATTCCAACTCCCGGCCACTTATCCATAGAAAATTTACCATTATGAAGATAATTACGTAGTGAACAATCACTGACAGAATTTAAGCCTTGTGCGCTATATAAAAATGAATCAGCTAACGTGGACCATGTCGTTGATAGTCTCGGCGTGTCCTCGTTGAGCAGTGCCGGGTGAATAGACCGAGGGGAAGTGGAGTAATAAACTTTATTAACATAGGTCCCTCTCCTCAATATCGTGATGCACTAAAGGTGGGGAAACAAGGTACGGGATGAAGGGGAGAGGAGGGAGGTAATACCGAGCACATCGAGGAAGTCAACAACACCAGCTCTCCAAGTGTTCGATAAATTTACTACGACGATGAGCGAGCCACCGTCGCAGCATTATTATAGACGTCTTTATGTAACAGGTTTTTCCAAAATAGATTTCGTAAATCCCAGTGAAACAATTTCATTTGAGTACAGTTGTGTGTTTTCAATCTGTTTTTGTTAAAACTACATTGAAAAAAAATAAATTTCAATTGTACGAACTTATTTGTAAACATGTATGCAAAATATGAATTAATACGAGTTCCATGTTCATTATGGCGAGACTAAAATAAAATGACTTTTTCCTTTGTATGTCTACACAGAAATATTTTTACACAAATCGTTTTATTAAAAAGAAAATGTTTTCTAGTCGCTTTAAAGCATAGGAATATTAATATTTCGTAAATGGCATCGAGATATAGTGAAACTACTAATGAATATTATAAACATTAAACGATGGACAGTAAAGAAAAACGGAAATCATCTACTTGTCATTCTCATCGTCTTAAAATTATGAAACGATCTTAATATTTTTGGAGACAACCTTCTAATACAGGTAATAACTTCCTGGCACCGGTGTTCTGAGTGTGTATGAAATATGTATTTACTGTAAGTTATATGATATATTAAGAACCATATATTGTGTGTTCTGTTGTTGCGTTCTTACAAATATTCTATAAATAACGCAAATATATCCTTTATTTACTGAGTTGTCTTCTTAAAGTACTAATAATGGTTGCATTGCACTTGTAAATATCCTGGAGACGTTATTGTTACTGTAGTCCCTTTTTATTGTCCAATTTCATCACGATTTGCAATCTCTGTAACTTGTGATGTAATTCGTTTCTGCCTGTATTTGGAAGAGTATGTGGTCAGCCGTGGACGGGTAGCGAAACAACCGGAAATGATTCCAGTTCATGTGACGCGGTACCAGAAAGTTGAAGGGATGGAACGGGTCGTGAGCAACGTAAAAACTCACGCCTCTACAGGATGTTCGCAATCCAGTGAGTGAGCACTTTTGAAAGTCCTGTTTGGGATCTGACTTCCTTCTTATTATGTATAATTCCGCTTTTTGTATTACTGAGGTTGGCAGCCTCACTTTGTTCATACTCAGAGCAAGTGGGAAAATTTGGATTTTCATGTATGTAACTGTGTTAATATTATGCACGCCCGTGCTGTGTGCATGAAAATCATTGGATTTCAGTAACCGAACTTCGTACATATTACAGTCTTGACGCAACTTCAGCTATTACAGCTATTTTTATTTATTAATTGCCTACTTAGCTGGGAGCTTTGTGTGCCAGTGTATACTGTAATAGACGTGTACTTGTAGACAGTGATTTCATTCAATAGCTGATTGAAAAAGAGCTTACTTTATCGTGAACAGCCTTAACCAATGTGTATGGTCTCTGACGGACTGGGCAGCTTGAGACGGCGTGGCAATGTGTCTAACTGTTGTCATGCTCCAACATTGCATATTACTCTAACATATATTGTATAAATGACACATATCAGTGGCCTACCCGGGGATAGCGAAACAAGTAATATTTTAGAATGGATGAAATATAACATCATTAACGCGGAGGGTTTCTGAAGGGGGGGCGCCCCTCCACTCTCCAGTCATCACGGCGGACCCCCCCCCCCCCCCTAGTTTGATAGACACAGACGTTTGTCACTACTTCATTTTGTAACAAATATTCCTTTCAAAAATATCTTGTTTGTGGGTATTTACATAAACAAAACAGCAATTCTTCAGCACAAATTATTGACATTAAATATTTAAGACCTTGCCCTACATGAAATAAGTGTCACGTAAGTGCATAAACACAAGCACAAACTCACAATACCAGGGTTTGGAGGAGGGGATATAATATTCAAACGAACATGTGTACTCTTTTTGATAAGATAGATAAAGAGATAATTACAATTATAAAAAACTTCGGTGTTTTAAGTACGGTCTCTCGGCTTCTGTTATTTATTCAATGAAAAAAGATACAAATGCACTATCCAAAAAAAGTAGAACACATGGACACGAATCACACTTCACAATGTACAAAAGTGCATTGTGTCTTAAACAAAAGTCATAATTACAAATCACCCGGCCCACTTCAATCGTAACGAATTCGTTTTTACATTTATTCGCATTCAAGTATAATACAGATACAGTTCAGAACATTTACTACAGGTTGTTTACAGAATTTAAATTTGGTGAGGCTAAAGTAACTGCAGTTGTTGGTATTTAAAGTCCAATTATTACTCTATACTATCACAAATTCGTCCTTCGTCCACTGGCTTCATATAATTAGGTCCGACAAATATTGCTAGTCGTGTAAATTGCATTGGGTGAGATCAACACGCATTGTTATCATCATCATCATCATCATCGTTATTATAAATTGTAGTATTATACAGGATGTTTCAAGTGCCACTGGATCTCCTGGCTTAAGATTCTGTAGACCGAATGTCGATGAAAATTCTATTGGTGTTAACCGAAGGACAATTGCTCTCTTCTTTTCCGTATTAAAAAAAAAAACTTGAGTTAGCACTTTTTATCAATGTGCAAAAAGTCAATGCCGTAACTGGCTGCCATACAACCCGTTCAGATACGTAAAGACTGTTCACGGTAAAATGAACCCTTTTGAAAGCTCTGCAAAAGATCTACTTGTATGCACGTTGTGTATTCTTCAGCTTTATGTAAAATTAACACTGTCATGGGCCTCATCAATTTATTCATGCGTCCATCAAGTGAAACTTTAAATTTATTAAAAAAAGGTAACTATTTCAAAAATTCGCTCTTTTTTACACTTTGATACATTTTTAAAAAGTACAAAGTGAAATAAATAATTTAAGTTCCTACAGACGGTTACCTTACACGTTTAATCTGACTTTAAGATATGTAACTAATTTTTCATCCATCGTTACCAACTTTACGGGGCGTATGTCACCAAGTGCGCTCGTTATAATATATGCAGACAGGGGCAGTGACATCTTTCTAAGGTTAATTTCAAAAGTGCTCACTTTATCGTGTACAGTCTTTACTTAATTTAGCCTGTTATATGGTCACAATGAACATCATCAATTCCAGCTGTTTATACAAGTCAACGATTTACCACTGTTTTCGACTGGAAAGAATATCTCTGAAAAACGAAACCAGATCACGCATTTTACAGTAGTGCAAATATCCCATAGGCTATATAAGTACATAGTCCTCATGCTTCCCAGTTAGTGACAGTAAAACCTGCCAGATACATGTTTCGTAGTGCCAGAAAATGTTTATAAACGATGCTACTTGCTGCTGACGCCTCAAAGATATAATAAACATTATGTGTTTAAAAGAGTGTTTCTAGGGGTATAATGTCAACTTCTTTCTCGAGATTGCAGCAAACTTAAGTTACGTCCTAAACTTTCGAAATTCTCACTTTCAATAGTAAAAATGAAAAAAAAAATTATTTTCTTGAAGTTCTTACGTCACAGAAACGTCCTCACATGAATGTAATTCCAAAAACGTTCGCCGGGAAGAAAACCTTGCACTCAATGTGATAAGACTGAGAAAGTATATCAAATAATTTGTCACTATGAATCAGCCAACTGGAATGACACAGCTTGTGCCAATGTTAAATTTCACTGTTACAGTTTTCGAATATCGTAGCGGATCTAATAACATTTCACTAATATACTGTTACTGCAAGTATTTGTAAACGATTTACGTCCTCTTATTATTCTTTTTTACATCATTTTTCTGCATGCCATTCAAAAATGTGATATAGCAGTATTAGTTTTGCACTAATCTCTTTGTGGAACCTGACAAATTCCCGCCTTTCCTTTTTCACTAAAAGAGATATGGCTCAAATTGTGTGTTATTTGTAACCATACACTAAAAAATATTCAGTGGTAGTAAAACTATGTCCGACGATTAGGTGGTTATCGTTCAGAATAATACGAAAATGTCTAGCATATATATTGTTTTTTGCCTACTTTTCTGACTTTATGTGGAAAGAAAGGCTTATGAGCTCACTTTCCTCTGAGTGTATGTGTATGTGTGTGTGTGAGTGTGTGCGCGCCTGAGCATGTGTCCCCTCCCCGCCTTATTTTTCAATTTCTTTATGCGTCAATCGAATTTTATCAAACTTGGTACAATATAATGCTTACTGAGGATATCTGACTCGTACAGTTTTCGACCATGTCGGGCAATTATTTTTTAAATGGCGGCCATTTTGAAATCTCGGTTGATATCTCATATTTCGGGATCACATTCAACCGATTTAAACCAAATTTTGTATGCTGGCAGAGCATTGCGTAAGCACTAAAGTTGTAGATGGTCATTGTGTGCCAGTTGTATTGGCACAGCTTTAATTTTTTTTTTGGTTACTATTAATTTAATAAGTTCTTCATTCATTTCTTCTTCACCAAAAACTATTGGTTTGATTAAAACGTGCTCCAATTATATTTATTTGATTTGTTCATGCTATTCAAAATGTAAAACACTGAGGATCTATTTAAATTATTTTCTGGCAGTAGGTATTACAACCATCAAATCTATGTATCTGAAATACAATTGTCGGCTATTTTGTAAAATAGCGCTATGTGATTAAATAGAGATTTTTTTGTAATATCTCGGGGAAAAATTGAAAGGTTACTTCCGAATTTAGAAGAAAAATAGTACTTCATCAGATGGTGTAAACTTGTTCGTTTTATGTAAGTCAGGCACATATTTTCAAAATTGTTGATATATAAATATTTTAGCGCAGTATACTTTACAGTCACAAAAATTCCAAATTAATTTTGTACGTTTGCATTAACTTTTACAAACATCAAATTTTTTCTGCAGAGCCCCACTTCTTTGCCAGTTTGTAAGATAGTCCTACCAGTAAAAAATAAAGTTTTTATCTCACGAAAGTTGACGACTGCGGTAGGCTATAATAAATGATTTTTTTTTTTAATTAGGACACATATCTTCTAAATGGCGACTATGAAATTTTGTTTTGTGCACTGTATCTACGAATCTATGTAATATATTTTAACTTGACTTTCTATAATGGCAGTATAAAATCATCGAAATTGTTACTGCATTACTGTTTTGTCTTCGATTTATGAAGATCGCCGCATGAAACTTGTGGAGGTTTTTTGCCATGTCTCGAGGACTAATCAGCGGATTTCCAGCAAATGTTACACTGAAACATTTAAAATAAATTTTTACTAAATTCTGCTAACCATATATGCTATATAATGTCATGGAAACCTTCATAATTTAAATGGGTCAGACAACGATGTTCAAAATGACAGATTCATAAATCGATTAAGTAAGTTTGCCACGTATATGAAAGAGTTTAACCAAATTCAACCTAAATTTGTATGTGGACAGTATACATTAGATGCAGCGTACATAGAACATCTTTTTCTGGCAATTTTGGTACAATAGCATAAAATAAGAAAATGAAGATTTTTATGTTATATCTGAGCGACCAAACAACCGAGATTCTTTACACCAGTACGCTACGCCACACAGCGTAAACTTACAAGTTAAATGCGGCAGAGTTACTTATTTCTAAAAAAAAAAGGCCTTGTAAATATTTTTCGTTAGTAAACCGTATCATTTGAAACGTTAGACTGATTACATCTGAAGTTGATGCTCCGAATCCGACCTCCTTAATACAGTGGAATCCACGGTAGTTAATAATACGAGGTTTTCTTTGTTCAAGTCCCGGCCAGATACCTACCTGTGTATTTGTATTTGCCTTTCTGGTTTCATTTCTTACGTCATTAGTTTGAAAGAGAATTCATGTATTTTCTACCAACTCAGCTATTAAGAAATTATTAAGAAATTAATTACCCCCAATGTCGAGGAAAGTGGGCTAATTAGTTATATCAGCGTATTCTTGTTTCTAGTGGCGCGTTGAGGATATTTTCGGAAATAACACACTTGGTTCATCTAGATATTTTGACCTCGTATTTTATCTGAAAAGTTAAAACTTAAATACGGTTTAAAGGCATTGCGAATTTCCAAGAAATTATCTTCACGACATTCGAATACCAAGGCCAATTATTTTCAGCTGTATCACAATTAACTTTGTTCAATTTTGAGATTTGCACGACAAATTATATAAAATTAAAATTGCTAAGCCTTGTTTCATCATATTTTTGAAAATACATATTGCATTATTGTAATAATATTTTCGCACTATTGCTAGGGCCCCGAGGTTTTCAAGAATTCTTTTGGTGGCAAGATATAATTGAAGTACTCCATACTTACTTCGCTTCGCCCTCAACGGCTCTCAAAACCTCGATGTTATGAGCCGCCCATATCTCTGCTCTCTCTCCGCTAACCTTCAAACCGCCCTCCCTCCCAGTGACATCACATGACTCGTGCCCACTCTCTACCCACCACTTAGCCATCTCCCTAAGTTTCTTTGGGTTAACATTAGTAGGTAGAGAGGTTAGGTGAAACAACAAAAAAAATGTCGGTAGGTGGTGATATGGCTATTTATTGTATATAACCACACGTATAG
This sequence comes from Dryococelus australis, assembly GCA_029891345.1. Lineage (NCBI taxonomy): Eukaryota > Metazoa > Arthropoda > Insecta > Phasmatodea > Phasmatidae > Dryococelus > Dryococelus australis. The sequence goes on from CM056993.1 coordinate 240,252,357, forward strand.
TCATTATAAACGTCTTGTTTGACAGTGAGCTAATGAGGAACATGAATCGATGGTGTATCGGAGCAGAGTACAAAACAGTACAAAAGCTTCTCGTTGATGGAGCAGTAAACAATAAACAAGCAATAAATAGTCAATTAGGTGTATAGAGGATTGGAAGGATAGCCTGTTGCGAAATTGACCCTCAAAACTTTCCTGAATCGAATGTAATCAACAATAAACGTAGAAAACAGCTGTATACTTTGGAACAACCTTTAAGTGTTGACGACTGAATATATACTTACAACAGTGTTGAACAGCGTTCCGAAGAGCAGGCCCAAACTGTCGCCAATCAGCGTGGTTATGACACACATGAACACGAACATGGTGAACCTGGTCCATACGAGAGGCTGCGCCGTCAGGAAGTACGTCACCGATATGTGGATGACGCAGAGCATTACCTGCAAGGAAACACACACACGTTATTAACATCTCGAAATATTTTTTGCACCACCCATATTTGGCTGCACTAGGGCCTGTGCTTTCCAGCCCCCAACCCACAGTTATGTCTAGGCATTATCACAAGTATGAAAACAAAACGTATGTTTCTGTAAATATATATGATATTGTTCATACAAGTCGTAGAGTTTCTGAGAGTACCAGCGGTGACTTGAGATTGTGCGGTTCAAACAGAGTGTGATATTGTTAATTTATTTTTTAGAACTCTTTGACACTGAAAGATAGATTACATTTTCAGGTACTATACGTTCACAAAAAAAAAAAGGGAATTTTAACAAGCTGGCTGAAAGACTATAATGGGTTATAATATTCGACATGATTGTATAAATACACATTTGTAAATTAGAAAAATAATACTGAAGTTTCATTCCTAACACAATACTACTAAGTATAAAAATAATGTAAATATTTTGAAAGAGTGTACCTACCCGCAAATTATGTTCTTGTTGCACCAATGCTCCTGAAGGTTGTTTGCTGAGAGAGCACGCACATAAAAAAAGACATACGCCAATTCTGATGTAGCATTCTATAAAGTGTGAATGTTCATCCCATACTTGCTTTAGGGCAGTATGCAAACTAGTAACTCAGGAATCTGCCCCTATGCGTTCATTTAATTCCTCGTTTTGCGAGTGCCACTTCTCCCTAGTCTCATTTACTTCCGACGCGGTGTTTTCAAAACGTACGTGCATCTGTCGCATTTCTTCCCTCCCCGCCTGTGAATTATCTTAATCTTTTCATTTCCTCGTTCATTTATCATAGTGCTTCCATGATCATACAAAACATGGTCATTATTTCAATCATACTTCAATCACCCATCGACCTTGACCTACCCGCATTCCCTTAGTTTAAAGTGCCTACCCCCCAGGAAAAACCTTTCGCGGTCGCATCTTTGTTACTATTACTAGTATTTCCCACAATATTCGTTCGTCACTTTCTCCTACCGGAGATACGTCTGCCGCCTGTTACTGCTCTGCATACATATAAGCCTATAGTCTGACATTTGAATGAGTACCACTTTCAATTGTATTTCCCTCTCTCACCCTAACATCTACATAGAAACCAGCAATCTCAGTTATCTGATCTAGCTGGCCGGAGTTTCCTGACTGGGTTTCAGTAGACCACGTGGTTGTCGCCTTTCTGTCATTTGTAAAGCTGTGACTGCATGTCAGCATAATGAACAGTTTTCCGCTAGAGTGGCATGCACTAACTACCCTGCAACTAACTAACTACACACAAAAACACTCTCTTATTCTGATTCTCTGCTCCGTCCTCGACGCTGTATTTGCTGCTGGTACAAATACTGAAACGCTCTCACCATTATTCCGTTGTCATGGCAGACGAGGTGTTGCTGGGTTCCAACTTTGACTCGAGTGGCAGGGTGCCACTCAATCAACGACGAGAGGAGAGGAATTTGGGGGGGGGGGCTAGACTTTATAAACGGGGTTGCCAGAGTGTCGGCCATCTTTCTGCCTACTCCGGGTGTCACCGACGGCGCAGGGTGCTGCCGCCGCTGACCGCCTTCCAGCTCCGGTGTGGACAGACAACAACGCGAGAGGAGAAGATCCACCACGAGGTTATCCTGAGAGGACTTCTCCGCGGTGCGGGCTTCAATACGTCCCGCCAATATAATATTCCAGTGGTGAGTCCAATTTGGATACCTGAGGATATCGAAGGGATTGTAAGATTACTTCAGTAGCAGCTTTAATTGAGTATTTACTATGGAGGGTCGATAACGATTTATTGTAATACAGTCCAAAAATAAATAACATTTTACAATTCAGAGGAGAGTTATTTATATAAAGAGCATTCCTGATTAATAGAGTTGTTGTCAAGTGTGTTGTGGGTCAGGACCATAAGTCCAACTGAGAGTAGCTGATGAGTAGATTATAGTTACGTCCCCAGTCTATTCCCTAGAGCCTTTTGAAGTAGGAAAAGGTAATAGAACACTGAATTGATCGTTACATGCTGTTTTTTGTTGCTGGTGTCTGCTGACCTGGTATGGCTGGGCTCAGGTAGTAGCGATCCACCGACTTCCATCGCCGGCCTCTGCTGATCTGGCGTGGATGGAACTTCCTCTAGCCAATGAAGAAAGCTTCGTTCAAGTCTCTCTCGGTACTCGGATGCTCTCCTGCGTGTAGACCCTCGGCCGCTAGAGAATGTCTTTTGATATCTCCCTACTGTATTTTTATCACTGCTAACCAGGCTCACTCTCAGCGACGTGTAGTTTCCTGCCCTATAGTTTGCGTGTCGTATGAAACTCGCCGATCTTAACAACTTGATGTTGCAATCCAGTAAATAACTATGAATTGTACAGCACCAGCTAGTCTAGGGAGAGCGATAAGGAATTTATAGAGGATACTACGATAATTTGAAGTCACCACAATTATTTTTATGTGCCCGCAAGGAATTACCGCGAATGTGACCTAATTTGTTTCCGAAAGTTTAATTACTTCACGCAAGCTCCCTACACTGGGTTTTCAGTGTGTAAAAATATATCTGACCTTCGAGTGTTCGGCATTCTCGTTTCGAGGTTAAACAAATAATATGTGCAGGACTTTCGAAGGCCTGCTCCTCCAACTTTCGTCTATCTCCTGTCTGCCTCGTCCTGGCGGGGGGACTCAGCTACCTCTTTACCGCTCGGGTTGACCAGAGGATACCCTGATGGGTGTCCTCTCGGAGCCAACCAGAGACACGGACCCTCTAAGTCCCGCCTACATCGTCTGTGATCGTTCCCGCGAGCACACATTTATTTATAAATGTATATTATATAGTATTCTCTGAGAAATGACTTTAAACAACTAATTAATATTACCCACAATACCATAACTTAATTAAATAATAATTATACAATTGGAGCCTCGCCATTTATGATTATAACGAAGACTTAGTTTGTCTTCGCTTTCAAAACTGACATTCATCTATTCTTTATAGGTTGCTGAGAAATGGTATGACGGTACGTCGGGCCGACTTTCATCACAGCGACACGAAGGTAGCATGTCGCTGTGACGACCGCAACTGAAAGTAGACGGGCCTATTGACCTATTCCCGCGACAGCACGCTAGATTCTCCAACAAAGCGCTCCAAGTCGCAGCCTGGCCCCAGAGCCAGGACAGTACGTCGCAGCTCTTTGCGCGTGTCGCGGTGGCGACCAGTGACGCTGCACGGCGACACACACGCGACATCCGCGGTGGCGACCAGTGACGCTGCACGGCGACACACACGCGACATCCGCGGTGGCGACCAGTGACGCTGCACGGCGACACACACGCGACATCCGCGGTGGCGACCAGTGACGCTGCACGGCGACACACGCGACATGAGCGGTGCCAGTCACTCTCTTCGCGGTAAATACGATGTGAATTCAAAATAAATATTTCCTATCACTTTGCCTTGCAAAACCACGAAACCAAATGAAATACAGTTTACTGTGAAGAATTAGCATAAGAAATAATTACCATACTATGACCTGTTATTGCAATAGAAGCCAACATTTTTTTATTGTATCGCTGGCTGATTGTATGGAGCGAGATGGTAGAACTGAGCACAAAATTAACAATTGAATATTCCAATACTTTTAAAACTACATCATTACATGTAATAGGCCTAGAAAACAAATTTTACTGTTTGCCATAATTTTGAGTTTTTCAAAGTTTCGAAATTAATTTTGAGATTACTAGCGTAAAATGAAAGCAATTTCAAGTTGATGTAAAAACTGTTTATTTACTTGGCTAATAGGCCTGAAAGTTTTGATGTTAAGTTTCTTTTTAAGTCATTGTAAAGCGACGTACAAAAATATCGCATTACATAATTGGAAGCTACAGAACAATGTCGCTGCGACTTGGCCCTGTTACTTCTGTGTCGCTGGTACTGACACGTCGCAGGTACAAGTTTGTAAAACTTCTCCCATCTCTAATATCTGTTATGTTTTTTAGCATACCAGTTTCTCTGAAATAATCGTATTTTATCTGTGCAGGTTTTGACACGATATAAGCTAACATGCAAGTAATGCTTTCTCCGCTTTCACTGTGGTAGTAAATTCTAAACACCAAACTTCTGCATTTATATTGTTCACGTACGATCAAATATATTTACAAAAACACACCGAGAATTAAAGTAAATTACCACCAGTTACCATATTTCTATTTTATTTTTACAGTTCGTCGCTGCTTATAAAGCGATTTTACTAATCCTGGATCACATCATCGGGATGTACAGCTTGGTAACCAAACACTGGTATTGAGTAATAAGTGTATGTAAAATGGATTCCATTTTAAAAACAAAACAGTGACACAGGATGTCTAACTAGATTTGCATCTCTAAAGCAAATGTCAATTGTTTGCTGCTATTATAATTTTGTAGCTCTTAGGCTATCAATAAAAGACATCTCCAGTATCACTAGAGATCTGTGCATACCAACCTGTATAGGAATACTGCTGACAAGAACAGCTATGTAGTACGTCTTGAGACAGTACCAATTGTTGAATTTTTCCTTCTTTAACACCGATAATTCACTTGGAACTGGAAAGGAAAAAAAAAAATTACAATTACGTTCGAAGAAAAATCTACTAAAGTAAAATTATCACTTTAAAGTACAAGCATATTATTAAAAATTATTCCAAGAAACCAACATTAATATTAAAGTAAGCTTTTAAGAAGTTTTGTATAACATTTTATATACAGTGAGAAATTATTTATAGCAAAATTAGTATTTCACTTATGTGTATTTTGTCACTGGGAGCTATAACTAAAATAAACAGCAGTTATTAATGTTCACGATTAAAGGTCTTAAGTAAAGTACTTAATAGTATTTTGAACACCCATTAATCTAACATTGCCGTGAGGGTGTACACCAAGCGACGCTGTGATAGTGTTAGAAACATAAATTCGTCAATGTTACGAGGTTCTTACCATTTTATTCTGAAAATTTGAACACTTCGAATAATGCTGCCAGAAATAATTGTTATTTTGGAATTACGTTAACACATATAACTACTTTTACTTGATTTCTTGCCAACATTACTATAAGTATTCCTAGCGATGTTCATTGCATAATGTATGCAGTTTCTGGCAACAGTCAATTAGGGTAAATTTTAGCCTTTTCTTAGGTCACCGAATGTGTACATTCCTGTGGTAATAACACTCTTTTTTGCTTTTCAAAACAGGCCATCATAGTTTTCCGTATCACAGGTAAACATGTTATTTTGTATTAAAATTATATACATATTTATATTTTTATAAAATTGGAAATAAACTAACAGTATATCTTTAAAAAAGTCCAGAACCTAATAATTTAGTATATCATCGCTTTTTTGAACAACTTTTCCGATATGCCAACATAACATAGGCCTAATGTGGATATTTGTACAGTATTAAACCATTTTGAATGGATAGAAATCTGCTCAGTCAGTTGTGACAAATGTGGGGTTAAGTACATTATGACAGCTGTTGTGTGATGAATATATACTTTTTACATCCACTAAACATTATTCATGCAAAGTTCCTTACGTGATTTTCGTTCCGCCGTGCTCATACTATAGCAGACTAATCATGAAAAAAGAAGGGGGGAGGGATACCTGCCAAGAATCCAAAACTTCACACAGTATGCCGTTACCAGCATGGTGTTTTATTTTTATGGATTTTAGGTTACCTATAATATAAGTGGCTATATCTGTGAGATGACACCACACATATGTCATGAAATAAATGTGTTGGAACATTTCTCTACCTCATGATTCAAGCACAGTAGTTCTGAAACATTTGGATATGACGAGATCGTTCTGGATCAGCCAGGTAATGTTATGAAAATTGTACCTTTATACGATAATACTGTTTAAAAATTACTCGTATATATAATTTCGTATGATCCATTTTCGTTTCGCGCACTAAAAGATATCTGCAGTCTGCGTGTGGATAATATGTAGGATATAATTAGTTAGTACGATCTAAAATATTTCTTCTAAATATGGTTTACTTACCAGTGTCCTTGAAGTGGTGACTAGAAATGCATACATACATATATATATATACATACATATTTATCAGTTCTTGTGGCCATTATGACAATCAAATAAAATATTTTTTTTTCTAAACAGAGTTAAAAATAGAAGAGTCAAGATAGATTATTTTACATTGCGGTTCATCATTTATTACACTGCATTTGCAACAATGTCCAAAAAGGGGCTTCTTAAAAAAATGACAAGTTTACTTAGCGAAACTCAAGTTCCGGTAAATGGCTTTCTTCTTCGTATCCCGATCGTTTAAATACTACTAATAATACTAATATAAATCTTACTCCCTGATGCTGCAACTGAGCGACTCAAGACCTGCGGAGCTATTTTACAGAAACAAAAAAATGGGGGTTGCTCTATTGGGGACACGGCCGTTTGTTTTGTGTGAATACGTCTACGTTGACACGGTCGGACCTTGATGCTTATTTTACGTTCCCGGCACCGCTTCACTCGATTATATGGGGTTTTATCGCTATCACTGGATTGCTTTTGAGATGCTCTTTCCAACCTTATACGATTTCTGTATTTCGACTTGGATTTTTGACGAGTATAGGCCGACATATGTTTTCTTAATTTTGTACCTTAAACTTATACAATTTCACCATAACCACGCCAAGCAAATATTTTTGTACACGCGATCGATTGATATTGACGAGAGTTGTCGATTGAAACTTAAACGAGCGTCGTAGATTCTCATATTCAAAAGTTATATTACGCGTAAGTTATGAGACGCGGCGAAACGAACTAAAAATTGATCCCCCCCCCCCCCCCCCCCTTCTGACGCGCGATGCTTCGCAGTCCTCACTCAACGTAACATATTCTTCGATCCTTTGGCAATCGAGTGGTGTAATTTAATTTTGAATGTAGACAATAGATTCGGAGCTGCAATTCCAAACTATCCCCCGAATTTGTTATCCAGTTTTCTGGATTGGCGCCCATTATGGTTGCAAATTTAAAGACGTATTCTCGTCAAAAGTAAACAAAAGAAAATAAAAATAATGACAACTCTCTAAATTATTTACAGTCTACCAACCTATATTATTTATATACATATTTATATGCATAAACTAGGCGCGCAGTCAATTCAACTAATGTAGGGTTTTTTCTGGTTTACGTGAGAACAAATTTATGCTCAGCATAAAATATATTAAGATAAGTACATAATTAAAAATATAATCTACAAGTATTTTAGAACTTTATAAATTATTTTTTAAAACAGAAGGCTCGAGAAGGTCAAATACGTATGTTGGGTTGTCATCACAAAATTCACTCCAAAATTAATAAGGCACATGCTATTTCTTACACTTTAGAATGGATGGCATCATGGATGAGAATACGAGGTAAGTTACTGTGACCATGAAGAATCCAAGGTTGCTGACTGTCCTGGATGCATCGGAGCCCATGTTCTGGTAATAACAGCCGAATAGCAATCCAATAATTAAGTTCGCCACACATTTTAAGTGTGTGGTGGTCTAAAAACATGAAGAAACATATTCAGTTCAATAGCTCGTAAATGCTCTTATGGGTTAACGTGGAGTGTTTTTAACAGGCTAGACTTCAAACAGGTGACTATGGTATTGGATTATTCGTTAGTTTGAGGAGATTCTGAGTCAAAGGTGAACACTGGCGCTTCAGTAATACGTTTTCCTGTGGCAATGTCGAAAGGAAAATTGCGGTTGTAAGAGAAGCGTTATCGTGTGAAATAATACTGGTGCTAGAATTTTCAGAGGATTTTGAAGTCAAGCCTGTTTGTACAATAGTAAATCTAATGTAATAGCGGTTACCATAAGCATTATATCAAAAAGGCAGATTATTTCAAATGACGTAGACAACAAGCAGTATGTGATACAGGACAGCGAACTGAACATTTTTTTTAAAGGGAACATAGGTTCGGAAATGTGTGATTTCGCAACTATGGGATGACAAATTTGAGTTAACATTTATACTGGGGATTTTGGTGACTGTTTCGTTGGGCCGAATCAACGGCCAAACAGACTTAATGATTCGCGATATCACGTATTCCTAAAGAATGTTTTTTCGAATATTCCGGATGAGGTGCCACTGTAGTTTTACAGGTAGTGTGGTTGCAGAATGTCATCGCTCCAACGCACTTGTACAGAAATGTGCGGGATTGCCTGGTACCACATGTACAGATCGATTATTTGCCCGAAGTATGAGTCAAGTGGGAGGGGTAGGGGCATACCGTTGCTACCACGGTTACCAGGTGTTACAACCCTCGACTATTTTGTTTGGGGTACCTTGAGGAATATAGTTTACGAGACTGCAGTCACATCTGAGAATGATGTTATCGCGCGAACTCATGCCGCGGCTGAAGGATACTTAACACACAAGCATGCGCCATGTCCGCGTGCTCCGAACATGGCACAGCCGATGCACGCTTTATAATGAAGTCAGATGTCAACAATTCGAACCAGACAGGTTTCTTCCAAACAACAAATATACGTGTTTGTATAGTGTCAAAAATACAGTAAGTAGACCTGACAAAATATTTTGTTAAGTAAACAAAGTTCAACAAGCAACAAAATTAATTTTGTTTAACTAACATCACATAAGCGCTTGACTAAACAAAACCCCTGAGCCCAAAAAATAGGTCGTCAACCAAATATTTAGTTGAATCAAGGATATACATTTGTTTGGCCACTCATTGATTGTGCCTGTTTGAAAAAAACAGCTCGAGAGTTTGTTTGTAGTGTTTTTGACGATTGGGAGGGTAACAGTGATTTACAAGTGCGTTCATTGGTGATTAATAATGGTATAGATATTATAATGTAACAAGTTGTACATAAAAGTATAACATAAATCTTTAAAGTTTGAAATCCTTACTCGCGCACGTCGGGTATTTGAAATCTACGTACTGTACTTAAAATATGTTAGCTGAGTTTACTAGGGCGTAGCGCTCGGCCGCAAACGACATAGGTTCGAATATTGATTTGGCTTCTAATTGTTTTTATATTAACCGAAACACGTTAATGTAGGTAGAGCCAAAAAAAAATCTTTACCAGAGCCTACCAAATCTCACAGTTTGGAGGAACAAGATAAGAGCAACAAAAATATTAAATTTTTTCTGTACAAAGAAGTAATTTGGTTACGCCAAACAAACTTTGTTTGATTCAACGTAATTTTTTTTCTTAGTCTAACGACGATAACAAAGGTTAATAATGAATTTTCAACCTACGTGTCTGCTGGGACATACTTTGCTGAGGCCGGTTAGAAAGATGAGGCACGCCGCTTATTCGTCATCTGCACATGTACCCATCATTGACCTACCTCAAAGGAACACAACTGTCAAAGTCTCATGGTCTACAGTGATGAAAGTGTGTGCTTATATATTAATTTTTAAATTACAAGCAACGTTATATAAATAAAATACTTTCACCTATTTTAATTTAATCAAACTGCATTACAAATTGTTTAGAGGAAGTATGCGTACATCTCAAAGAATTTTTCTTTACGAATTCAGTTTTCTAGCGTAAAATACAATACATGCCATTTTCGGTAGACGTGTTGGCAGAAAAACAGTTCAGTGTTGGGACACGAAGATTGGTTGTGCGCAGCCAGCGAGATCGGTCCACCTCATCTTTAGTCTTTTCCTCTTCTACCTCGTCACGAGTGGGGCTGGTCGTGAAGGCAGTGCCTCGACGCATCGTGACGTCACAATACTTGAATTTGATTGGTTGGAAAGAAGTTCATCAAACTCGAAGTTTCTTTAACGCACTGGTCGAGAAAGACTAAAAGTGTACCGGAGTATAAACAAGGGATCATGACTGTTCGACGGTGAGAATTACATCACTACTTAGGCTTTACAAGTCATTGTGGTAACTATTTACAAATACTACTTTTATACGTAATTTTCAAAGGTGATTGTTGTTAAATATGGTAAAATGGGTGTTTACAAATATTTCTTAAATTTAATGTAACGTTTCAATTAAATATTTTTCAAACGGAAAATTTCGAAAGATTCCCATATATTTGTAAGAGTTTAAATTTTTTCTCGTAATTGTACAGTTGTATCCTTGATGTGTATTAAAAACGAACAAACAAAATAAAACTCCCGAAAATATATAGTAAAAATATATGTCTTTCTTACGTTACTTCACTTCACACAACGGCTGTAACATCTGTAGCCATTTAACGATCATTGCCCAGTAATATTTTATACATATGAGGGAATTCTGATAGCAGCTAAACATTTGCTGCTCTGTAATTTTCACGTATTTGTGCCCTTTACACATTCAGTATGGTTTCGGATGGAATGCAGAGAATGGAAAGCGTTGTGGCGAGTGGTTTCCTCAGAGTGCTTCCCGAGGAGATTGTCCTACCACCACACACTGTTGTTGGGTTTGTGGCAGGTTTCTTGCTGATTTAATTTGCAGTTAACTGCACGTCCTCTGTCCGACGCGCTGTAATAATTTGACGCCAACAGCGGCCAAACCATGCATTTCGAACATGAGGTACGACCTGTAATGTGTTCAGTTTGCTGTCGTGTATCACATACTGCGCATCGTTTGTGTTTTCCTAAACACTCTGCAAGTAATGGACCACTGGAATAATTATAAGAAATTCACATTTCTGCTCATATAAAATAGTTTTCAAGGACGAGAAACAATTGGCATAAACATTTCACTAACACATAGTGTTTCTATACACGATATATATATGTATATATATCAAGTTTCATCCGTCTGTCATAACACAATCGCTCATGGTGATAGGCGTTAACCTTGAGCATTGCAACAACAAGATGAGTTCAACATAATTTGCTGTAATGTGGTTGTACCATTCAGTAGCCCGGAATGCTCCGCTATATTTATGAGACAGAGACAGGTTTATGACAAACGTAAGTGTGTGTTTTAATCTGGTTCAACCCAGAGTGATTCTTTTGTTTTCAATTTTTTGAGCTTCGAGGTTACTGGAGGCTTGTGAAATGTGAAAGTTTTGAAGAAACGTTTATTGTCACAAAATAAATAAAACCAATATGGCATCATAAAAGTTTGTGCTACTAAAACAGTTTCTAAAAAAATACTACTACAATCACATTCTTAACTCAGCTTATGCAAACAAATACTGCAAGTTTTAATTTCAATTATGAAAATTACCTCTGCGTTTATTTCTTGTACTATATTGTAAGTTAATGCCAATTGTGTCCTGGCCTTAAATTCCGGCAAATTATTAGTAATATTATTTTACTGAATTATTTTAATTTCAGTTTAGTTAGATTACACAGCATTCCAGTATTTATTCAAAGATCACACTGCATGGCGTTTGAGATTATGTATTTCTGCATGGAAACCTGAACTTTGCAGATGAGGAAGAGTCAAACCACCATTTTACTTCTGCAAAGAAAAGATATCTGCTAATATAAACTAAAACTACTTTCAAGATCTCAGTTTAGTTTCTTTTTCTCATGTCTATCTGTGATTATCGTTTTACTCACCCAATCTCTGTAAAGTTGAACGAAGCAACGTTTCAGCAGAACAGGAAATTTCTCGAACTCTGAAGGCGGTCTCGTGACAAGACTTTGATTTTCTACGCCTTCTTTGTCACTCCTCGTGCTTCCTCCCAATCCTATCTCAACACCTACACACACACACATAACAACTTCGAATGAGACGACAAAATTGCATTCGCCAAGTGTGACGTGGGTCCATGTGCTGGTGTGCACTCCAAACCACCCATGGCACAGTGGCGTGTAGTGAGTTTTGTACAGGATAAACAATACAATAGCCTCACATAACATTTGATTATTTTAGATAACATAACTTTGTTTATCCTCTACATATATTTGCAATTTTATAATACCTAACATTAATGATAAAAACGGAAATGAAATGATTGTTATAATAATTAAACTGAATATTATTTAGAGAACGTATTACAAATTATAAGATGACTCCCTTTTTCCGAACACTTTAATCCATTTTCCAAGGAAAAATGTAGGACTGGAGGAATCAAAACAGAACCACTGCTTACCGTGCCGAAGGAACGCGGCGGAGTAACTCGCTTGCTAGTTCGATTAATCGCCAGTCGCTCCCGTTTGTCGAAATACTTGCTAGATAGCAGCACTATTCGTGTACGGTACGGGAGTTACGAAAACTCTTGTTTCTCTGATCGATATCAGGAAACTCAGAATTAGATGTGTTTAAATTTAAAGTTAAAGAGAAAACTATAAAGAGTCAAACATTCCCAATATGTATAGGGTAAATATTGCTTATCTTGCGTATGTGGAATTAACGCCACAGCCATAACATCTAAATGCTAAGAAGAGATGCAGCATCGCCGCTACGCACGAGGCTCTGAAGTAGCTTGCTACCATCTCAACGCGCTCCGTCTAACGGTACGTCCCAGGGCGTATACAGAATTTTTTTCCAGGGGGGGGGGAGGGAGGACTGATGAGTATTAGAATTGTCACTAGTAGTACATCGTTCACAAGTCGCAGTGGGAGGATAGAAAAGGAAAGGAGGATAGAAACTATTTATGCAAACTCGCTCACATATACACGCAAATTGACAATAGGCCAACACAATAGTCATATGTAAATTGCATCACCGTGTCATTTAAATATCACCGCCACATTTTATTACACTAAGAAGGTATCACAGTATAATTATTTCACATGTCTATATGGTAGCGTATCTTTTTGGTAACAACAAATTTTATGAGGAAAGTTTTAAAGTCAATCTCCCCCGTTTATTCAGAAAACGAAGTTTTGATGTATAAGATGTAATCATATGTGTGATTAGTAACAAATAAATAAATATAATGATTGCCATGTTAATATAGGGTGTAAAAATGTGTGTCATATGGGTAATAACAAAAATCATAAATTTAATGATTTACATATTGATAAAAAAAGTTATAAAAATGTGCGTCACTTCTGGGGGGCTGCTGCCCCCTCAGTCTCCCCTCCACCCCATAAGCCACTGGTACGTCCTATAATTTTATGGAAGGAAAGTCCGTAGCAAAGTTCAGTACAGTCTCCTATAGTCTGTTCAACAATAACTGAGTACCTTTGAAATCTATCTTTAAAATGTGCCACTGCCCTATACATGTAATTGAGTGGTCGCAATGACTGCCTTTCAAAAGTGCTCAGTTTACCGCGAACAACCTTTATTGTAATTTCCTTCGTGTACAGCAATAAAGAAAACAAATTTTTTAACGATGTTGGAGAGTTTAGAAATAATATTTACAGTATGCTTGATAAAGGCTGTTCACGATAAAGTGAGAACTCTTGAAATCAACCGTATAAAAAAGTCACTGTCCCTGCCTATATACATTTTAACGGGCGCACTGCGAGACATGGGCCCAGTAAAGTTGGTAACGATGGAGGAGAAAGTAATTCCGTATCTTAACGTCGAATAAAAAGTGTTAGGAAAACATTCGTTATAACGTTGGTTATTTCTACTGCTTTCAGTTTTTTTAATGCATCGAAGTGTAAAAATTAGCAGATTTATTAAATATTTACTTTTCTAACAATTTTACAATTCCACTTGACAGACACGCGAATAAAGCGACGAGATCCATGGCAATGATAATTTTACATAAGGCGGAAGAATACACAACGAGCATACAAATAGATCTTATGCAGGGCTTTCAAAAGTGCTCATTTTACTGTGAACAGCCTATATCTTTTAAGTACCAGGGGCCGCGGTGGCTAAGCGGTTAGCCTGCTCGTCTCCCACCTAGGCCGGGTCACTCCGGATTTTCGTATGTGGGAATCGAGGAGAACGATGTCGTTTGTCGGCGGGTTTTTTTTTCGGCGTTTTCCCGTTTCTCCCGCCCTTTCATTCCGGCGCTGCTCCATACTCACCGCAATCACCCTCATCGGCTCTCAAGACCTCGATGTTAAGAGCCGTACAAATCTCTTCAATTCACTTTACTTAACATACAAGTACCCTTACATCCAGATATGGGGTATGTATTCACATCGTGGTTAAACATGTCGCGGACACGTTTAACAGTTTTATCAATCATGTATATTTCAAATATGCTTCAAAGCAGTCAAGTGCTTAGTAGGGGAGCAATTAAGAGGAATTAAATGAAAACTTAGTACTCACAACGATACCGATAAAATAGTGGTTGTTTCAGACGAATGATAATCTTCTCAAAATGTCAATAAAATAAGTAGGTGCTAGTGGCGTTGATGTGTTAATGAACCGTTAATTAGTTTCCTTCAACCAGCCAGAACAGTGCAGATTCAGAAGATAAGTTTGTAACTACTGGCCCCTACCAGGAAACACGTGCCATGACAGGACTGTTTTACATGCAAAGAATAATATTTTTATAGAAGTTTTAAAAAATGCTAATTGCGGAAATGCGAGGTACCCGCCCAACACAATGTTCTCGAAACTCCACCATGAGATCTGACTTGCAGGGAATCTGTGGTTCAGAAATTGACATACGAGACTTCACACAGTCGTTTGTCATATACACCGACACGATATAAAAACAGTATCTTGAAGAGCGATAAGAATTAGTTTCTCATCTCATGATATTACTAACAAGCCTATTTTCTTCAACATGGGTGCAATTAACTTTTAAATAAGTCTTTAAAGCAGAGCTGGTAGGTAGGACGTGACTACCCTTTGAAAGACGTCACTTTATAAATGAAACCAGTAACGTATGGAAGAGTAGCGAGACAATTACAAATAAACAACTGCCTTATCCGGGACTTGAACCCAGAAAACCTCGTACAATATGCTAACGTGCAATGCACTGCATTATGGAGGTCGGATTCGGAGCATCAACTGCGGATTTAACAAATGTAGTGTTTTGAATTAAAGGTATACTAAACTAAGTTATTAAGAGGGCCATCATTTAGAAAATAAGTGACTGACTTACTTGAAACATAGCAGTTTACACCACCTGCTTCAGTACTATTTGTTAGCCAGATTTGGCAGGAATCTATAAAGTGTTTCCCAAGATAAGACAAAGAAAACCTTCATTTATTCGCATGACGCTATCTTACAACATGGAGGACAAAGATACTCCGTGTAGATACAGTTGATTGTTGTAACACCTATTGTCAGCACACAAAGTTATGTTGGAATTGATTACATAATTTCAACTATATAGCATTCTAAGCTAAAAATGGCTATATGGCCGCCCTTTTGAAAATAAGTGTCTGACATGCTTAAAAATATAATTTAGCATCATCTACATCAGTACTAATAGTTTGCCAAATTTGGTATAAATCGGTACATATAAACGAGATATGACATAACTTTATTTATTCGTATGGCGCTATCTTCCAAAATAGCCGAAAAAAGTAGTTATATGTTGGTATATATAGTGATCCTAACAGATAATTTCTGTATACAAAATTTGGTCGAAATTGTTTAAATGGTATGGCAGATATACCAAATAAACCTTAAAAAAATTTGAGTAGCCGAATTGGGTGAGAATTGATTGACTAGTTTTCGAGAAATAAAGAAAAATCTTTATTTCTTCACTTGGTGCTATTTTCCGACATGCCGGACCAACAATAATATCCATCTCAGTATTTTATGCTTACTTGATGCTAAGCAGCACATCAAATTTGGTTTAAATTGGTTTAATGGATCCCGATACATGACACATCACCCAAAATTTTAAAATTGTCACCATTTCGAAAGTAAGTGCCCGACGTGATCAAAAACTATAAAAGTCAGGTCACCTTACTAAGTACTATATGTGTACTAAGTTTGGTGATATTCAGTCCATGCGTTCAGAAATAGGAAGAGAGGGAAACATACATGCACAACACACACAGACACACATTCATATACACCTACACACACCTAGGCACACACAGACACACATTCATACACACCTTAACACACACATGAAACACGTTCATACACACCTACACAAACCTAGACACACACAGACGCACATTCATACACACCTACACAAACCTAGGCACACACATGAAACACGTTCATACACACCTACACACACCTAGGCACACACAGACACACATTCATACACACCTACACACACCTAGGCACACACAGACACACACATTCATACACACCTACACACACCTAGGCACACACATTAAACACGTTCATACACACCTACACACACCTAGGCACACACAGACACATATTCATACACACCTACACACACCTAGGCACACACAGACACACACATTCATACACACCTACACAAACCTAGGCACACACAGACACACCTACACACACCTAGGCACACACAGATGCACATTCATACACACCTACACACACCTAGGCACACACAGACACACATTCATACACACCTACACAAACCTAGGCACACACAGACACACCTACACACACCTAGGCACACACAGACGCACATTCATACACACCTACACAAACCTAGGTACACACAGCCACACATTCATACACACCTACACAAACCTAGGCACACACAGAGAGGAAAGTGATGTCGTAAGTATTTCTTTCCTTCGGAAAGTAGGCTAGAAAGCGTTACTATAGATCGTTCACGGTAAAATGAGCACTTTTAAAATCACTGCTCAAGAGCTACTTGTATGCACCTTGTGGATTTTCTTGCCTTATGTGAAATTAACATTGCCATGGACCTCATCACTTTATTCATGCTTCGGTTAGGAGAACCTTTGGAATTATTGGAAATAAAAATATTATACAAATCTGGTAATTTTTATACTTCGATGCAGTGAAAAACAGAATGGGAAATAAATAATTTTAGTTTACATAAATGATTACCTAACACTTTTTATTCGACGTTAACATATGAAACTACTTTCTACCCATCGTTACCAACTTTACTGGGCACATATCACTCAGTGAACCCGTTAAAATATATGAAGTGGAGTAGCGACTTTTTTCTAAGGTTGGTTTCAAAAGTGCTCACATATCGTGAACAGTCTTTATTTATCATAATAGCCTAGATTGACAGCTTCAAATGTTTAAAGTTTCTGGAAAAAAAAATAATATCCGAGCTGAGTTTAGTTGAGAGATTTGGGCGGCTCTTAACAGCGAGGGTGAAATGAGGCGATAATGGAGCAGCGCCGTAATGGAAGGGCGGGAAAAACGGGAGATGCCTGAGGGCACCCGGCGACCAGCGGCATTGCCCGGCACGATTCCCTCTTGCGATAATCCGGGAGTGACCGCTCGGGATAGAACTCAGTTCGCCTATGTGGGAGGTGACCAATCTCATCGTGCAGAAACATATTCACGTTCAGACTAGTTAATAATAAATTTTAGCATATCCTATGCATAGGATAGGCCTATACTAGTGGCAGAGCAACAGTTTTCACAAGCATACGGAATCTAAACATTTTCTTCGGTGTAATGTCCAATATAGGCTTCTGATCGACCGTCAACTGTAATAGTGCCAAGTAAATGCCTTTCATTTCGGGTTTAATCGGGTACGAGAAATCATTTAACACGAATGGAGAACACTGGTAAATCACAGACTGAATATTTACAACCATTAACATTCTTCCTAAAACATTAATCTCGCTATTTCAGTCCATACCGCCTATAAATACATTTGCAGTGCAAGTAAACCATCTTCAGCTTCCTAGAACAACTTGTGCAGTATTACAGAAAAATGTCACTTATACTTCGCACAAGGTTAAGGGCCCTGTGTACTGAACCGGTTTCCGTGAAATCGTTGTTTGCGCATAAACGCGTATCTCGGTAAATACAAGTTATAGAAATATAACTTTTTGTCAGAAAAGATTTTTAAAAAACTATTATCTACGGCCCCATTTTATTACCTTTGTTATATTAAGTGTGTTATTGGAGAAAAAATTCGTGAAAATGGTCAAATATAGCATGTTTAAAACTTGCCTACGAAGTTTCAGTAAGCGGCAAGAGAAAAGTACAAAGATGCGGACGTAGTTTAATCTGTGGGCTTTCATCGCGTGTGATGAAACATCTTATGTTACAGATCTAATTTACACAGTACAGCATTACGACGGAAACACTGCACGCCTTGCGCGTAGGAGCGATGAGGCGCTAGGCGTGCGTGTAACTGTCGCCAGTATCATTCCCTCGCTTCTTGACCTTGGACGCGCAGCTACATAGTCCCCTTAATAGCCAAATCTCGCATTTAAATAATGAGACGTGTTTAGTGTTCACTGTACCATATTGGTAAGCAAATCACTTGTAGGTATCGAGACATATATTCTACTTTGTTAAACATGTCTTGTTTCCTCTTCGCCTTCTCAAAGTATTACGTATATCAAAATCTAAAACTTACAAGTTCATTGCAAAAAAAAAATAATAAGTCTTGCGGAAATCATCAGTTCCAAGCCTAAATATATGTTTGTTAGAGCAAAAAAAAAAAGTTCATAATAAACTGTATATAATTTCATGCAAGAATACCAGTCATGATCCTAACTTTTGTAGCGAGAAATGGAGAATGTTCTATTATGAAGCCGTACCAACATTTCCCGTGAAAAGGCTAAGAAACTCGCTAGGGGAAGTCACTTTCAGTGCTGTCAGATGGAATAGAACCTGCAACCTAGCGAATACGAGGACCGCACGGTTACGCATGACTAAACAGAGTTCTTAAAATGTGCGCTGATAAACGATGAGGAAATAAAATATTTATATAAAAAAAAAAATACAACCTTGGTACAACAATATGCTGCAGAACATTTCGGCAGAAAGTACTTACCCTGAATTGACTCATAAGGCTTTCGCCAACAATCATATGTTGTAGCTCCAGCCAACTTATTGGTGAAGTGTCCATATTCTCCAGATGCAACTTCCAAGACTGCAAAAGGAACCAAACGTACAACAATATAAATTTTTATATTTCTACAGGATGATTCTTACCCTGTGCAAAAACGGAAGCCACCGCATATGAGGGATTAAATAAATTGAAAGTCTCAGTAACAATATGCCTGGAAAGGCAATCGTGTACTTCTTAAGTGGAGGTGAATTTGACTTACTATTTAACCCCAAAGATGTCGTGTCTTCCGTTTCTGCCCACAGTCCAGATATGTCCTGTATGATTTCTATAGAGTTATATTCCAGTAGAAGAGGATGGAATTTTTAAATGGTAATTCCATCTCTACCACACCGAAAAAGTTATTTAGTACAAAATCATAAAACTTTACATGTCTTGGAAAGTATACGGTTTAGAGCAAAACTGCCACCTTAGAAAATCAAATATAAGAGAGCGTGAAGAATATATCAGTGCAATAAAACATTCATTTGTCAGCCATTTTGTTTTTAAAAACTAAAAAAATTTAAATGAAAATGTAATCTACTAAAATATGGATTCACACGCACGCGCGCACACACACACACACACACACACACACACAGATATATATATATATATATACAAAGTGTTATAAGCTTAATAAGTTCAAATTAAGCCTAATATAATTTGTCTAACCTATCCTAACCTAATTGTGCCACTGTGGCTTCAACCAGGACTTTACGCATGATCTTGCACATGAACGATATGTCCCAATGAGAACGTCCGGAATATAATGGAAACTCATTTTTAAGCTCTTAAAAAAAAAAGTTAGCCACGTGGTAAATGGTTTTACGAAATTCAGTTATTTGGGAAACTGTGATGCTGTAACACTGGATGCAGATACTCCGATGTCCACTGCAGCAAGATCTTGTAGCCAACTTACTACTTCAAAATTTCGCTTATAGACGGTTTCCTTGACAACTAACGTATTATTTCACACGAGACATAAAAGAGGCCAGAGTCCTCCGCCACAGCCTGGACTGAACTGCCTTGGCTTTGATCCGTAATAGGTTCAGATGGGGAGATCATGTGAGACTTGTGCTCGCAGACCAGGTGGGCATCAATATCTTCAAGGAGGAGACCAACGATCACACTTGCCACGGGTTACATCGCTTCGGAAGTTGAATCTTGAGCTAGTTCAGTTCAACTGCTCTTTAGTAAATAAGGAGAAAAATGAATCACGTGTACCTATAAAAGAATCGTTGCACATTCAAAACAGACTATTCAAAATATCAACGTCTTTCATTTCAAGAAGTAATTTTATATTTTATTTGGATACTGTCACGAGGAAAAAGCTTTGTTATGGGAGTTATACGCTTAATTTTGGGTCGAAATAAAGTCTTACTAGTTCACGTCTCTGATTGTGTTTGTGTGTGTATATGTGTCCCTCGTAAAATATTTAGACCTCTTACACCGAATTTCACGAAACTTTCAACATTTAACTTTTCAAGTAAACATATAAACGAGATATTTGTTTTATTTTAAAGTCGTATTGTAGGTTTTTACTTTGGACATTACAGGTTTAAAAGTTTTCGTTTACTTACTCTTTATTAACACTATTTACTACTTAATTAACACTATTTACTACTTAATTAACACTATTTACTACTTAATTGACCCTTGCAACACTATTACGACTGGCAAGAAGGTCTGCCACCAAGTCTGGCATACTAATAGTGGTGCAATAAAAAACTTATATTTACCAAATCTTCAGCTTGCCGCATATTTTAAAAGTGCTGACTTTTCAGTGCTATGTTAAGAGAATAAGCAATTTATAAGTATAAGTAAGTTATCACACGAATTACTGCACGATGGCAACCAATAATGAAAGAAAGAAAAATCACTTTATACACAATCTCGTAGCAAAACCTGAGAAAAATTAAATAGTATGAAAATCTAGGAAAACTTTCAAGTGATTCTCGTCAAACTGAATAGACGACTAGCTATAACCCTTGTCTCCATCCGTCCGGAATTAAATATATTGTGTCTGCCAGACTGAAATCAATAGAGTGGTTTTATTGTATATTGTCTTCGTCTACTCAGAGTTATACTGTGGCAATTGTTTTCGCAATATATTTTTTTCGTAGTTATGATCGCCCGTATTTTCTTGTCATCGAAATCGTGTGTTGTAAGTTAAATGTGAAATAACTTTGCCTGCGTAGCCTGCGGCTACGCCTGCCCAGAATTTGCATGAGCCAATTGAATTTGTGTTCGGTGCACCAAATTAATTAAAATTTATGCTGTTTTATTAATATATTTAAATTTAATTTTCAATATAATTATTTCTATGATATTATGGATCGTTATTCCTAAGATAAATAGAATTTTATTTGTTTGGTATAAGTTATGTTCAGTCTCTTATTGTCAAGTATTTTAAATATATGTTTGATCAAAATACACAATAATATTTCGAAAGCGAGAAATCTTCAAAGAGAATTATTTTTCAACATATATTGCTCAGTACCATCTTGACAGAGCAAGATGTCACGCACCAAGTATTTAATTTTGTCTAAAATCTACCACAAAATAAGAGTTTCATCGAAATTCGCCCAATATTTTTTGCGATACGTTAATACAGACGTATATACTAAGAAACCATTTTTAATGCCTTCTGGTTTTGAAATACTTTACACGAGATCTTTTTTCCCTCAGCTATATACCGACGAAGTAGTGTGTACTATTATACGTGCAGTAGGGAGATTGTGAGTATAGCCAAGGGCATCGGGGATCGGATTCTGATTTGCCCAGCCGCCATGTTGTTACGTCACCCATCCGCCATATTTTCCCCCTTTTTTCCTTCAAATTCCCCTTTTTCTCTTAAAGTCGACTAAAAATACCCTAAAAATGTCCCTTTCTCCCTAAAATTTTCCCTTTTTTCTCTAAAAAAAATCACAAAAAATTCCCGCTTTCCCCGAGACGCCCCTGGGGACTCGTGAATCCGGCGAAGGGTATCAGTAACTCCGAGCCAGGGATCAGTGACTCCGAGCTAGGGATCAGTGACTACGAGCTAGGGATTAGTGACTCCGAGCCAGGGATCAGTGATTCCGAGCTAGGGATCAGTGACTCTGAGCCAGGGATCAGTGACTTCGAGCCAGGGATCAGTGACTCCGAGCTAGGTATCAGGGACTATGAGCCAGGGATCAGTGACTACGAGCCAGGAGAGCATGACCGATGACACTAGACATTGACGCTTGACCTTCGATTTAAAAAATGTAAAAAATTCTAAAAATCCCAAATAAAGTAAGAAATAATTCTAACAAAACCCAAAAAATTTATTATTAATATATTATTAAGAAAGCTGAATTTCTTAAGGTTTCCCCTCACCTCCCTAACACAACCAATTAGTCGCCAGGCCTATACCCCCTCGCCAATACTCAGTCAACAAGCCTTACACATTACAGACTACCCCCTGTCATATTAGATGTAGACTACATCGACCTTTACCCCATGGCCTTCAATGACCTTGAAAAGAGAGTATATGATAATTATGATAATGTACAAAATATATGTTGCGAGGAAGAAGAAATGATGGTGAAGGGTTCGGGCTAGACACTCAATTATGTAAATCATCTGTATCTGAGAAAGAGTGCATACCAACCTCTTACGAAATAATGTGATGTCCTCCTTTTGCCTTCGAAAAAATCGTCGCAAAGAAATGTTTGTATGTAAATTTTGTAAATAAATAATATTTATTAAATATGTTGCATTTTATTGATTTCATAAAAAAAAACCTTAAGCTTTATATAAAAATTATTTTAAAAATTTAATATACTTGCATTTAAAAATTTAAAAAAAAAAATATATATATATATATATACCATATAAGATTTCGTATGTTATCATCACCTGTGTACCACCAGGTGGAAAGCATAATTTTTTATTGTTAAAGTGTACTTTGCGCTAATTAGTCACATTTTTTCATCCCTTCCATATTGGTATATATATATATATCGCCTTGATGGGAGGCGAGCAGGCTAACCGCTCAACCACCGCGGCCCCGTTACTGTAAAAGTATCATATTTTTCGTTTGTTGGTAATATAAATTAAACCAGTGAGAAATAGTTATGTTAAAGGCTGTTCACGATAAAGTGAGCACTTTAGAAATGAACCTCAGAAAAAAGTTACTGCTCTCACCTTCATATATTTTAATGCGCGTACTGAGTGACATTCGCACAGTAAAGTTAGTAACGATGGATGTCAGGTAGTTCCATATCGTAACGTCGAATAAAGATTGTTAGGTTACCATTTGTTATAGCTTAGAATTTAGTTATTTCTCTTTCTGTTTTTTAAAGCATCGAAGTGTAAAAATGAGCAGATTAGTAAGGTATTTACTTTCATAATTTCACAGTTTTATTTGACCGAGGCATGAATAAAGTGATGAGGCCCATGGCAATGTTAATTTTAGATAAGGCAGAGTAATACACAACGTGTATACAAGTAGATCTTAAGCAGGGTTTTCAAAAGTGCTCATTTTACCGTGAACAGCATATAGTAATGGTTACTAATATAAATTTCTTACGCAAAATATTTTATGAACCGAGTGTGCACGAATGTGGTTCGTTGTCCCGTTGGTGTAATTTTTTAGACTTAAGGGAATTTCCTGAAAGTAGAACTGTAGCAGGGTTGCAGAATAGTTTGAAGTAACCATGGTTGCGCTATAGTTCACAGTATTGCAGGGTGTGCCAGGCAAAAAAGAGTGGCCCAATCACGAAAGGTAAAGAAAAGTACAATAGTTCGAGGTTTTTCTTAACACAAGATGAACTCGCCAAGTTCTGTGACTAGCCGAGTGAAAGAGTAGGATTTTACATGTTATATACTGCTCACGGTAAACTGCGTACTCTTGAAAGCCCTGCTTGCGATCTACTTGAATGTACTGTGTGTATTCTTGCACCACACGTAGAACTAACATTGCAATGGGCCTTGTCACTTTATGCATGCGTCGGGCAAGTGAATCTCTGAAATTATTAGGAAAGTAAATATTTTAAGAATTTGCTAATTCTTACAGATGTACGCATAAAAAAAAAAAACAGAAAGTTTAAGAAATAATCTCAGTATTTACTAATTTTCACCTAACACTTTTGAACTATTACTCCTCCGTCATTACAAACATTCCTGGGCCCTTACCTGTCTGTATGCCCGTCATGTATGCATGTAGGAGCAATGACTCTTTTAAAAGGTTGATTTCAAATGTGCTCGGTTTACCGTGAACAGCTACAACTGATTTTACGCTTTAAAAACAAAACGTTTTGTACATCTTTTCCTGAGCCACATTTCTCTCAAAAAGTTTTTCGTTAACTTTTTGATTCTTTGAAAATTGAGGGTAAATTAAGATTTACAGACACTGCACGAACACAAACTCTTATTAATTAACCCCTGCATCCTCTCTCTTTTCTTCAGAGGTAGTTTTTTTTTTATGTTTGTTGAACGCGATGCTGTGAAAGGTATCTGATACGCTTCCAAAACCATAGAACAAGTGAAACGGTATCCTTTCTCTTAGTAAGCCCTGTACTACTGCCTAGGAAATAAAATATGATTCACTACTGTAATCCTGTCACGGTTGCTTCCAGTATACTTCTAGCATATTCCTCCGCCGCTTGCAAAGAAGGCGTAACTAAGTATATTTGTTACACCAAAAGTACAACGCACTGAATTCGCGTGCACTCAGTTTTATAATATTTTGCCTAAGAACTATTTTTTACTAGGAATTGCCAACACACCTATTTTCTCTCTAATTTAATTCACATTAATCATAAATGAAATAATATGATTTATAGATTTTAAAAAAAAACAATGTAGAGTTGTAATTTATCCAAGAATATGATTTTTTTTACGTTAACACGAGCATAAAATGCTCGTAATACATGGCATAATTAGGAAACTCCAAACACCTCGTACCAGGGGGTGATTTATCAAAGGTTCCATCCAGAAAGTGTGAAGTATACTCTATTCGCGGTTTCTTCACCTGTTTTGAATCAAACCTTCGAAAAATCTTCCCATGAATTACGTGTTTAGTTATTTCCTAAATGCGCCTTGTATCACAAGCGTTTTGTATTTGTGTTCATAAAAGTTACTTTTCTCTGTTAACTTGAAATGTTATCCATATTTTATCTATAAAATATAATGCTTCATTAAAAAATTATTTGAATTAAAAACAGTGAGAAAATAGGTATTTTGGTAGCGCCTAGTGAGAAATAGTTCTTATACAAAATACTGTTAGAACTGAGTGCGCACGAATGTGGTGTGTTGTCCCCTTGTGTAATTCTCCAGGCTTAGTTAAGCTTAGTTAACTCGAGGCGGAGGAATATCCTGGAAGTAGAACTTAAGTAGGGCTTGAGAAAATGCTGAAGTGACCGTGAATGGACTCTAATATGATAGTTGAATATGATGGTAGATGACTGACTGTAGTCGGCTGGGTTGTGGTACTGTGGGCAGTCGAGTCCCACGGAGCTAAGGAAGGGCACGATGTTATCGCTGGAGCCCTGGTACACGCAGCTGCCCTCCGCGATCACGTACACGTGGTCGAACATCATCAGCGTCTTGTAGCAGGGCTGGTGGACGATGCACACTATTGTCCTCCCGCCACGGGATAGGGTATTCAGCAACGATATCACCTGCAGGGACGACGAGCTGTCCAGGCCGCTGCGGAACCCAACAGGCCGTGTCCACACAACACTGCAACTCTGTAGGCTGCTCACGATCAAGTCAAGGCCCTGCTCAACATCTACATCTATGCACGTTGTGTATTCTTCTGCCATGCGGGGCTGCGGTGGCCGAGCGGTTAGCCCGCTCACCTCCCACCATGGCGAACCGGGCTCAGTCCGGATGCCGACGATGCCATTGGTCGGCGGGTTTTCTCGGGGATCTCCCGTTTCGCCCGCCCTTTCATTCCGGCGCTACTCCATACTCACCGCAATCACCCACATCGGCTCTCAAGACCTCGCTGATAAGAGCCTCCCAAATCTCTTCACTCACTCTACCTTATGTAAAATTAACATTGTCATGGGCCTCATCACTTTATTCATGCGTCGGTCAAGTGGAACTGTGAAATTATTAGAAAAGTAAACATTTTATAAATCTAGCTTGTATACAAGGCGTTAAAAAAATAGAAACCAAAATAAATAATTCAAATTATTACAAATATTTACCTAACACTTTTTTTTTATTTTACCTCCGGTGGTGCAGTCGGTTGATGCGCCACCGAACTGGGGTGTAGGGGGCCTTGGGTTCAAATCCCGGATTAGACATGGGTCTTAATTTAAGTTAGGTTATAAGTTAGTCTGTAAGCCGTCCCCTGCTAAGCTTTCAAGCATAAAAACGGTGGACGTTAAAAGGCCCGTTACTATTACAATTACAATTTTATTCGACATTAACATATGGAACTACTTCCCATCCATAGTTACCAACTTTATTGGGAGCATGTCTGTCAGTGCACCCGTTAAAATATATGCAGGCAGGGGCAGTGACTTTTTTCTAAGGTTGATTTCAAAAGTGCCCACTTTATCGTGAACAGCCTTTACCTCGCCCTAATAACTCTAAATACTAGGTGACTCTCCGAAGTGACGTGTTGTCCAGTCCGCTATGCGACACAGTCGCGCCTGTAAAATAAATGCTGATTGCAGTTCATTCAGGTTGGTAAGCGATAACAGGGACACTTGCAGATATTTTAAGTTTTAAAGGAGTGTAGATGTCACAGGGATCGTGACCCTCCACTATAAAATATTATTATAGGCTGTTCACCATAAAGTGAACACTTTTGAAATCAACCTTAGAAAAAAGTCACTGCCCAGGTCTGCATATACTTCTACGGGCGCACTGAGTGACATGCGCCCGGTAAAGTTGGTAACGATAGATGGAAAGTAGTTCCATAACAACGTCGAATAAAAAGTGTTAGGTAACCACTTGTGATAATTAAAATTATTTATTTCGCTTTCTGTTTTTTCTTAATGCATCAGTTTGTAAAAATTAGTAGATATATATATATATATAAAATTTGTTCTTTTCTTTTAATTTCGCAGTTTCACTTTACCTACGCATGAATAAAGTGATGACGCCCATGGCAACGTTAATTTTACATAACGTGGAAGAATACACAACGTGCATACAAGTAGATCCTAAGAAGTGCTCATTTTACCGTGAACTGCCTATACATTGTTTTTTGTGCACGAATACAGTGCGTCGTCTCTTTGGTGTAAATTTCTAGACTTAGTTAAGCTTTGTTTGCATTAGGAGGTGGAATATTCTGAAAGTAGAACTTAAGCTGGGCTTCAGGAAAGTTGGAAATAAGCGTGAATGATTTATAAAGTCTGTTCCCGATAAAATGAGCACTTAAGAAATGAACCTTAGAAAAAAGTAATTGCCCCTGCATGGATATATTTTAATGGGCGCACTGAGTGACATTCGTGCAGTAAAGGTGGTAGTGATGGATGGAAAGTAGTTCAATAACTTAACATCTAATAGAAAGTGTTAGGTAACCATTTGTGATAACTTAGAATTATTTCTTTCCCTTTCTGTTTTTATAATGCAATTAAGTGTAAACATGAGCAAATATGTAAAGTATTTACTTTCATAATAATTTCATAATTTCATTTTACCGACACATGAATAATCTGATGAAGCCCATGGCAACGTTAATTTTACATAAGGCGGAGGAGTACACAACGTGTTTACAAATATATACTTAGCAGGGCTTTCAAAAGTACTCATTTTACCTTCAACAGCCTATAACAGCATTTACTATTGCAGCATGTCACAAATATGGTTACCAGAACAATTAACCTGATTGAGGGGTTCCAGAATGACGGAGATTCGTAGATAGAGTGATTGGTCTAGCATGGTAGTAAAATTGCAATAAGGAGCATGTAGTGGAGTAATTAGCCTAAAATAGGACAATATTATAACCCATTGACATCAGTTAGTTGTTTGTACTAAATTATGTAAGTTTAGACTATGATTTTATAACCATTAGTGTCAAGTTTGATCACATTTTATCAGTTTTTTGCACATTGTGTAACATTTCTTACATCTGGTTATATTCAGCCACATTCCATGAATTTCGCCAGCATTATGTTTGTTTGCTCATGAAAGGTCAGGGTTTTAAACTTTGTGCACGCTTTACCTAATTTATTCATGTTTGTTATTTTTGGTAACATTTCGTCAAGTTTCATTTTAATCTGACATTCATGGTCAAAGTACCTGATAATGTTTTAGCATTTCCATACACATTGGGTCGTAATCACTTTATTTATCTATTTTGGACACTTTATCAATCTTTACCACAAAAATTATTGCCAATATCTAGATTCCAATTTTCTTTTGGAAAAATGTCATTTCTACAATTGTTTAAAGAAATATTTGTTTACATTACAGTGATCAAACATAGAAGCATGCACGTACTGCTGTTCAGCACGAATTTTTCTATTAGTTTGAAAACCAACAATTACAAAATCGGGCATGTCAAATTGTAAATTATTAAACTGACCTTTTATATCAAAGTTGAAAACAGTTGATCCAGTAGGAACTTCTTTTTCTAAAAACTACAGTAATCAAAACTAATAGGCATTTTAGGGTTTTTGTATATTTTGTCTTTAATTGCAATGGCTGTGTTATCTTCGTATTTAACAATAGGACACATAATTTCTCATTTTTGAACAACAATTTTACCTGGATCACAATAATATCTATCTAGTGTACCATCTGCTTTATCATTTTGAAAAACAAATAAACTATTGTTATCAGATTAATTACGAATAAATGTATTTTTATAGCCACTTTTCCAATAAATTTCATTGTTATCTCGAATAAAACCAAACAGATATTTCAGTGGATAGATTATTTCATTTGTTTTATGACTATGAGTAGCCTTTACCCGATAATAATCATCAACACAAGATAATTGTAAATAATTTTGTTCACCTGTCGATCTTAACAATTTAATCATTATTATTCCTGGATTATCAATAGCTTCAATAATAGGTCCATTTTATGAGATTTCTGCTCTAGAAAACTGAAAAGGAAAAAAGTTAGAACAAACATCAATGTTAAGTTTGCCGCATCTTCAACTTTGTCTCTCTTTTGTAATTTAAACTCTTCATAAATATAAGCGTCATTTGAGAAAGAAAAGCCATCTCCTTTAGCAATATCAAACTCAATTCTATTATTGTAAACATTTAAATTCCCTCTAGTTTTATCAGTTGGGGGAAAATTTTGTCTCTCGAAAGTCTCGATATTTTATAACTCATTTATAAGTAAAAAAATTATATATAACTGAAGGGAACGAAGGATATTTCTCGAGTTAAATTCCTCATTAAGAGGTTCAAAAATTATAAAAAGCACCATGAAGTGGAATATGAAAAAAAATAAGAAAAAAGGGCCGTCATTATTAGAAATATTGGTAAAAAAAAAAGTAAAAAAAAGTAAATGAAAGAAAACAAAAATTTTATAAACACACTAGTTCCTGTTGCAGCAGAAAAAAAAAATATCCACCAACACCAAAAGAAACTTCATTTGAAAGAGAATTATTCTCAAAATCTCCTAATTTGGAAGAGCAAAGGGGAATTGCACCCATAAAAAAGTTTATGCAGCGCGGGCCAGATTCTACTATAAATTTCGAAAAAGAAATTGCAAAAAGGATAAATGTTGTTAATGAAAGATTTGGTTTGCGTGAATTTGGGGAAAATATTTACATTGGTAATACGCAAGTAACGAAAAATTTTGATACATTATTTGTTAAAGGCAAAGAATATGAATTAACAAAGGGACTTAATAATTTGTTAACATAAAATTCACAAGAAGCCCTTGAGAATAAATTTGATTATGAGTATTATGAAAATCATGCAGAAATTGTGAAAACAACCAATGCTGCATTTCAACTATATAATCCTATTAAAAAGGTAGCTTGCAGTATAGGTTGGAAACACAAAAAAAAAAAAAATTATTCAGTTTATGATAACTTTATAAAAGAACCACTTTCAAGAACAGCACCAAACACACCATAAAAAAAAGATTTCTCCAAGAACTCCTAGATCTGGGGAAGGTATAAAAAAATGCAATCATTTACCAAAAGAATATGTTTGGATGGATGATTTAGACAATTAATTAATATATTATTCATGGTGAAGAAAATGCTGGAAATAATAGTTATTACAATGAAAAAGTAGACATAATGTATATGCTAAACAATAGATTTTCTGATTTTGTTGTTAATAATCCAAATGGAATTCCATATCTTATAAGAGTTTTAAATGAAATTCCACATTCATTTTGGGATTCAGAACACCATGGCAAAGGTGTTATAAATTGGTCATTAAACAATTTAAATTTACCCGAAATGCATTTGCCTGGTTATAATTACTGTGGACCATTTACAAAATTAAACGAAAGACTAGAAAGAGGAGACTCAGGAATAAATAAATTAGATGAAGTGTGCAAATACCACGATATTGCTTATAGAGATCATAAAGATTTAGAATCTAGACATGAAGCTGACAAAATTTTACAAAAAGAAGCTTAAAAAAATTATGTAAGATAAATCACTCCAATTAGAAAAAAGATTGCTTCTGCTGCTGTTGCATCAACTATATTTACAAAAAGTAAACTTAGTTAGGGTATTAGAATTTTTTAATGTATTAAAAATGTTTTGGAATAATGTTTTTTTATTCTTACAATCATCTAAAACTCCAGACGGGCAAAGTTTTGCGCGTCTGAGAAAATACACATTTTTTATCAATATTTCAATACATTTTTATTATGCAGTATTTTTTCTATATAATTGAAGATAAAAAATATAACTTTCGATATACCCACTGATCAATTAAGAGATTTGGGTGTAGATAAATTTTTAGCAAAAGATCAACCTGAGCGAAAAAATAAAAAATTGAAAGAAAGAAAGGCCTGTTATTATCTTTAACAATACCAATATTAGAAAAAAATATTAAAAGAAAAAACAGGAAAATACTAAATATTAAGAATTTCAGAAATGTTCACGTGATTGACAAACTACCAAAAAGTATGCACAAAAATGAATGTGTTGTGGTAAATTTCGACATTTCAACAAATCCTGGGACTTTTTGGGTTTACTATGCTAAGGAAAATAATTATTTATACTAGTTTGATTAATTTTGAGGCAATAT
Organism: Dryococelus australis; assembly: GCA_029891345.1. Lineage (NCBI taxonomy): Eukaryota > Metazoa > Arthropoda > Insecta > Phasmatodea > Phasmatidae > Dryococelus > Dryococelus australis. The sequence continues at coordinate 240,283,732 of CM056993.1, forward strand.
TACTACTAATTTAATTAATTATTTTAAAAACAGAAATGTTTATTACAATGGTGATCGAATTCAGCATTTTAATTCAGTTATTTGTGGACATCTATGTTGACATGTTTTACACCTTTTTTCGAGAGGATTTAAGTTTAACAATATAATTTCTATGTTATTAAATGATGGGTATTTTTGGGAAATCATTAATAAAATCTTTAAATAAAATCTTTGATTCTTGTGATTATGCATTAAAATCATATGTAGATTCACAATGCACTTCCAGTGTTTCTTCTTTACAAAGTGAACTATCCAACTGTTTTGATTATACAAAATCTTATGTTTCTTTTCTAGGACGTAGAATTGTTAATATAGGCGAACCTATAAATAATAAAGACTCAGTCAATAAAAGATATTTCGATATACATATAGCAGATTATGAATTTAAAAAGAATGTAGATTCGGAATATAAAACGATTGTTGATGATTATGCTTTAAAAGAAGATATAAATTTACAATTCAACAACACTATTGCTGATTATATAAAACGGTTAAATAATGCAAAGCAGGCACTAAAAAAGGATGTAGGTTCATAATACAATATTAGTCTTCTGCTTTACATGATCAAATCAGTAAAGTTTTTACTTACACAAACAGTTATATTTATTTTCAGCATCGTAGAATTACAAGTCCGGCTGATACTATAGATGGAGATGATTCACTCGATAAAAGATGTTTCGATGAAGACATGGCTGGTAATTGCTAAATTTAAACAAATCAGTTTTGAATTACTGTGATTCAAGTGTTAACGCAAAATTGGAAAAAAGCAAAGAATTTTCCGATAAAGAATTAGATCTTAAATTACAAAATTTAAACCAATCAGTGGAAAAAATTTAAGGAAGAAAATGTCATATATTTTATTTACGTGGAAAGAGGAATAAAAATAAAAAACGTTTTTCGCATAGACGATGATGTAAATTTCTTTTCTTTTTTGATGGATTGTACTGTTTATAAAATGATTACTGATAATTTACACGATTATACTCAAAATGTTATTAAGGGAACTACAAAAATAGATTACAGTAACCCTTTTGATGTCAGCAGACGTGAGTTTTTAACTTCTAAAATAAAAAAAATAAAAAATAATTTAATTATTTTGTTGATGGGATGTTGACTACAATATGAGTATTCGTGAAAGTGCAAGAACGTCACCAAAAATAATTATATAAAAAACTGAAAATATAAAGAATGTACGATTAGTACAGAAAAGTAAATTTTCTATTTGTAATTCTAATATATCAACATTAAAAATAAATAATTGCCCGAAGTAAGAGAAGGCATAATGTATGAATTATATAAACCAGCACGAACAAAATTCTTGTAGAAATGGATACCGGTAATTTAAAAGCCATATCGCATGTGAACACTGGTTACAAATATATTTGGACAATTATCGATGTTTTTTCAAAATATGCATTTGCTGTACCAATTAAAGATAAAACTCCCAAGAATGTAACAAATGCTTTAGAATCTATATTAGTTAAAAGAAAACCACGTAATATTCTAAGCGACAATGGCTTGGAATTTTATAATAAAATATTTAGTGAACTTATGCAAAAATATAACATCAATCACTATTATACATTCATTGGACTTGAAGCCAGTTGTGTGGAAAGATGTAATCGTACAATAAAGAACAAAATGTGGAAGAAATTTACTTTGAATGGCAATTACAAATGGGTAAATATATTAGATGATTTATTTAAAGAATACAACACAAAGCAAAGTACCATTCTCATGAAAACAATTGAAGTCAATAATAAAAATGAAAAAAAAAATTAAGACAACAATTTTTTGGGAATGTGTTCTCTAAACAGAAATATAAAGTTGGCGATAGTGTCCGCGTAACCAAGAGTAAACGATTTTTTGAAAAGGGTTATACAGCTAACTGAACAACAGAATTATTTACCATTTTAAAAGTGTTAATTTATGATGTGCCAACTTACAAACAGAAAGATGACAAAGGAGAAGAAATAAAGGGTAGTTTTTATGAATACAAAATCATGAAAACTAACTATCCAAATGACTATTTAGTTGAAAAAGTTTTAGAAACAAAACGTGATAAAATGTATGTAGAATGATGGGTTTTGATAACTCGCGCAACTCTTGGATTAATAAAACAGAAGTTTTGTGAATTTATATATTTTTGCTTAAGGGAGTCTGGTAGACACCGTTAATTATATGTAATTACAATTTTTGTATTGTTATCGATAACTGGTTTTTTTACCGTCTTTCCAATCTTATAATTATTTTGTTTCAGTTCAAATTTTTGCATTGCCTGTATTGCACAATTCTAATCTTCCTTATAAATCTTTGTGCGATATTTTTAATTTGTTTTCAGCAATGAAGTAATCTGATACGTTAAATGATTTTGTTTCTAGTTTAGCTGTTAGTTTATAATCATCATTACTTAAAGACACTGGCGATGGAATAGCTGGTTTTAAAGAATACATTTATGCTCGATGATTTTTAGTTAAATTATTGGTGTAATCAAAACGTTTATTTGTGTCTTCAATCACCATTTCTACAATTTCAAGTAAATAAGTGTAATGCAAATCAAATATCTCTTTATTCATTTATCGCGAAAATCATCTAATTGCTCATGAATTGCCTTTTCTGTTTTGTTTACATCATAAACTTTCTTATGGAACCAAGCATAAAATTGATCTTGTTCATTATAAAAATAATTGAAATTTGCATTTCTGGTGATTAAGTTATCGGTTTTACCAACTTTAAAATTATTAATTATAGCATATTGTTTAGATGTTGCTATATATATATATATATATATATATATATATATATATATATATATATATATATATATATATATATATCTTCATTTGAAATATGTTTATAAGCTTTATAAATTTGGTTGTATTCTAATATTTCTGCACCATCTTTGGCTTTAAACCAATCCTCATTGTTAACATCTAGCACAACAGTTATCTTTTTATTGTTGAAAATTAAATTATTTTTATCATATAATGTGTTATTTCCATTGTTATCTTCTAGTTGTAGGTTCTCTAGTGGTTTTTTCTAGTGATTCGGCCATCTTGTAAGTAGGAAATCTGTTTTTTAAATATATTCTCTTTTATTAAGAAAATGAAAAAATAAAGAAAATGAAATTAAAGAGTATAGACAAGATTCTATGATAAATATAGCATTGCTTCTTACTCAATTTGACGAAGATTATTTATATCAATAATCAATTGTTGTTGAGTATAATTATTTCTGGCAATATAAAAATAGTTACGAAAACACTCAATGTGGTCATTCAATGTTTCTTTCATTCTTTGATATAAATTGATAGAATTTCGAATATAATCAAATCTCAATAATTCTTAGCAATTTGGATGTCTATCTTCTATTCTATACAATTGTCTTTAAACACATTTTCTTTGAATTCTGATGACATAGTAATCATATTCAAAATCATCATCAAATAACTTTAGAAGAACGAAAGTTGGAGTTAAGTTTTGATGTTATGTTTGTGGTACAACATGTGAGGTCATTTCTCTGACTCCTTTATTTCTGAGATTTATTACTTCGAAGGCCATTTGAACTGACTATCTTAAATTTTCTATAAGTTCATCTTTAGTTTTATTTGTATGTTTTTAATTATTAACTTTAAGTTCGTTCATTTTTATATGCTTCATTTGGCCTTTGTGTAAATACATTACATCTTTTTGAATCATATATTCACCATGTTTTTTTGTTGATGGTAAAACTTCTATAGTTACCAATTTAGTAAATTTTTCAGCTAGAGTCATGCTTGATCTAAACATTAACTTATACAGCGCTGATTTATTGATAAATAAAGCACTTGGATGCATATTTGAAGGTGCCCCTTCAGCATTCCGTGGTTTTCTGTATTCCGAAAGTCTAGTTACATCAGTTGCATTAAACCAAGGATTATTTTCCTCATCAATAATCATAAAAACTTGTCTGCCTTTGTAAATAAGTTTGTTATTTATGTCTAGAACTGACTCCATTTTTATATGCGAAACTATGGTCAAGTGAAATTGAAGAATATAAATTTATAAAATAGAGAACAAATTCATTGATAAATATTGTATTCAACTTCTCTAAAGATTGGGAACCAATTCTGCACCCTTGCAAAAGTTCAAATTTTTCATTAAAATTAAAAATTAATAAATGAAAAACAATTTACGCGAGAAAAGAGAGTTGCAAGAGAGTTTTGATAATTTCTCTAAAAACTACAAAACTTACGAAATTAAAAATAAAGATCTTCTCGAAAAAGATTATTTAGAATTAAGAGAAATAGCAAAGAATTTAAATATAAGAGACTATTCTTATAAAATAATACGTGACATAATGGAGTGCATAGATAAAATACAAAATAATCACCCAGAATCCAAGAGATTATTATATCCGAAAGATTTGGATGTAGATGATCTATAAATGTTAAACAACATCAAAATTTAGCAAAGTTGTTGAAGATAGAAAAATACTATAATTATGGAAGAGAATAACTAATAGAACTAATAAAAAAATTATAAACTAATATTAGAGAAACCATTTCCAGATTTAGAAAACCAAAAGTTTCGGAATTAAAAGAAATTGCAGAGGATTACAAAATTAGAGGATATTCGTACATTAATGGAAGCAAAAGTATTAGCAAAAAAGATTTAATTAATTTAATCAAAGTAAGATGAATAAAAATACAACAATTTAATTTTGGAGAATCTTTAGACAAATGTTTATAAAAGCTGTAAATAAAATTCAACTTCTCTAAAGGATGCAATACAATTCGGAGCCCATACAAAAATTCAGCTTTTTCCATTTTATTGATTGTTATATAAAATTATAAGAATATAGATCTAATTCATTGGTAATATTGTATCTGCTCGCATATTTGATATATATATATATATATATATATATATATATATATATATATATATATATATATTAAGGACTTAAACTTTCTAAATCATTAAAGATATCTTTCGTTTTATTTATAATTTCGTTATAAGATTCACACTTTATACCAAACATGGAAATGTAATTTTTATCAACTCTAGTAAATTTCTTTGTAAATTCGTTATATTCCATAATAGTTTTGTTGCTAAAGAAATACAGTAAACCATTTGTTTATCTAAAAGCAGACGCTATTATATTTTTTAAATGAGGAAATTTTTTGCTAGTAGACCAGTCTCTTATAGCCGGAAACTACATTCGTCTATTACACCATAATGCTCCTTTTAAAGAAGATAAAAGTTTTTCCTGAATATGAATTAAAAGCAGCGTATATTTTAATTCATTTCTTAATCCAAATGAAGAAAATCCTGTAGGATAACCATCAATAAGTTTATAACTAGGATAATTAACCATATCAATTTCATTCTACAAACAGAACTAGCTCGCCCGAAGACCTTTGGCATATAATAAAATTATTGACATCCTTTGGTAAAAATTTGAACCAATCTGTTATCGAAAAGGGCGTATTGATTATTTTCTTGTCATACACATGTTTTGTCAAAATTTTTTATTGTAAAAAATATACAAATCACCAGCAATAATTAAAAATTTTTTGTGTATTTGCTTTTACATAAATCAATTGGTTCATTGTCATTAAAATTATTTTTTCGGGTGGTCCATAGATGTTTTGAATGCTTTGGATGTAATCTAGTTGCAAATCAAACAAATCATTCTTAAGAATTGGATACATGACAGTATCTTTATCACTTGTATGTTGAAGACCGAATGCATGGCCGATTTCCTGTATCGAAACTGCTAGTTAATTAACTTTATTTCCAGGAGTGTTTTTACTATCATTATACCAATATCCCTGCCTATCGATATGAATTTCAACAAGACTGTTTTGCTGATTTGGAAAAAATGTATGAGCTAGTGCACTACCAGGCGGATATAATATAGTCTGACAAATTCCTTGTAATTTCTGATTTCTATGTTGAACTTCTTTGTGGAGAATTTCTATCATAAACAAATTTCAAATTTGTCTGTTTTTGCCGAACGCCGAAAGCCTCTTGTGCTAACTTTTTAATTGATATATTTGCATATGCAACATTCCATTTTAATGGGTTTTTAGTCTATTTTGTGGTTGATGAAAGGTCAACATGTATCTCATCCTTAACACCACATCTTGGAGTGTTGATTACACTAAGTATTTCTTTATCGAGTTTACCATCAATTGAAGAAATGTTGTGATATCCTCGAAATATACTTAAAGAACTTTAAAATTTTTCCATGCCAGTTTTTGAAAGCGAATTTGAATCATCCTCTAGATATTCATATTTATTTAAAAAGTAGATAACACACTCTGTCTGATTCTCTTTTTTTGGACAGTGTAAAATTTATATTTGTAATAGCGAGAATAATAATTTAGTCTTCATTTATATACAAAAAATATTAAACAGGTTGTAAGTATGGCTCAGGGATGCTTTCAAACAACTTTCAACATGCTTCAGGCTCCTACAGCAGACTATATTTTCAGCCTCATTATATGCAAACTAAAACAGCTTATCTTGGTACAATTTCAGCACCAAATTTTTTCTTGTTCTTAATACATTTTTTCTTTGTAAATCAAAGGTGGAATCTCTGTTCAACAAGTTGATATTCGTTTGAATTCACCAAACTACAAGATCTAGAAAAAAATAATGGTTTACTGCTATGGATGTTGAAAATTATGAATGTAATTTTGATAAAAAAAATTAATTGTATTCTAAATGGCTAGTTCAAAATTTCGTTACAAGAGCGTTATGTGAGGATATTAGACGAAAATTATTTGAAACTACTAAAAAAGAAGGAAGCTTTTATGTCATATAAAGGTTCAAAAGAAATGAAAAATGTAAAATTTATGCATGATCTGGAGTTCCCTTAAGTCCATTTGAAGCATTAGGTATTTTTTTATTCTTTTTAATAAATTTGTTTCTTTATAAATAAACACGACCTCCCCTGTCTTCCCCTGCAGTTTGACCAACGTTTTAATATGTGGCAGTAGCCCGTGGTCACCTTCATTTAGCTTAGATAAAGCCTCTGAAGATCTTAAAAATTTAGTTCACCAATTTCATTCAAATTTACAAAGCCTACAATTATCACTCTTGGGTAACATTGACGATAAATATGAACTTCGAGAAATGGGTGAATATCTAGGGCAAATAGAAGAAGTGTTTAAAAAAGTAGTAGAGCATCGAATATAAACATTTTTTTTGTGTCAATTTTATTTGTGTCAATTTTCTTGGGTATCTGTGTTTCACCGTTACTTGAAAATATACAAAATATTTACAATGTTTATTAATGAATATGATTTTTAATATTTACAATGTTTATTACTGAATATGATTTATTTAAATTTCTAGCAGTTTCTTGACTGATTTTCTTTTTCTTTTTCTTAATAAATTTCTTGCCTTATAAATAATAATGGAATCGCCACCCTCTTACAAAATAGAAAATAATACCATTTGCAAGCATTGTAAAAAATGTGGTGAATTTTTAAACACCGAATGTTTTCCACAACATAAACACACAAAAGATAAGCACACTAACACCTGTAAAATATGTTGCAATGAATATTCTAGAAGTCGCAAAGAGTTAAATAAAGAGAAGGTACTATGCGAATGTGGAAAATCTGTTTGCAAGGTTAATCTCGAAAAGCATAAAAATACTAAAATGCACAATACATATGAAACTTTATAAGGAGATTATTCAATCAAGACATACTATGTATGCAATGAAAATAAATCTATAGATAAATGTATATAAATCTATATCTTTTGTGTCTCGTAAAAACGCAACAGATAAGCATTTTAAAACTTGCAAAAAATGTTATACGGAAATGCCAAACTTCATTATGAGTCAAAGAAAGAGAAAGTACTATGCGAATGCGGAAATATTGTATATAATCATTCTCTAAAAAAGCATAAAAATAGTAAATCACACTATGCAGTGATAGATATTCTACATGAAGATCAACATTCGCCGATTTCATAAATCTTATTATATTTTATTATATATAAATGTCGACAAGCAATCTAGCGGTTGAGATGAGCAATTGGACAGAGATGGTTTTGAGAGTTATAGCTAGGGAATATGGAATTAAATATATAAACAGGCTAAGGAAGGATATTTTAATTAGAACCCTTACCATGTATTATTGATGAACAAAGAAGTATTGCCAATAACAATGAAAAATATCCCAAAGATATAAAGAAATTGAAAAAAAAATCCATTCTCCATTAATTTATTTGTTAAGCCTAGAAATAAAAGTAAAAGGATACCTGAATGGACAACAAAAAAAAAAATTGCAAAAGGCAGACTAACATACAGAAACGCCAAAAAGGATTAAAAAGACATATTCCTCTTTTCTACTAATGTACATGTGAACAAACGAAACAGAAAAACCAATAAAACTTGCGCAGTCGAACAAGCTTTCGAATGTAGGTTATCAACATATAATATTGAAAATAATTTTAATATAGTCTATTCACGCTTTCTTCGGCCTTTTCGAATCGAACCTTTGAAAAATCAACGATTATATAACCCTGTGATTAACGTTGAAGTACAGTGTTCTTGAATAGATTAATAATCTACTTAGTATCTTCTATAACTTGTAATATTCATTTCGTATTAAATACGAATGAACAACAGCGAGAGCAGCGATGTGTCGGCAACGGCCGGTGAGAAATAGTTCACAGTTACAATATTTTTTTAACTCGGTTTTATGTATACTATTTGTAAATTAAACATAGCCAATTGGTATATTTGTATTGTTAGGTAGCACTGACGGAAACACATTTCATTGCTGCAGTTAAAAAAAATCAGCATAAATTACTGTGCGTAGGCTCCCTCTAGTGGAACTTTCTTTTCTCGTCCGGAATATAAGTTCAACAAGCGAAGCGGATCGAGTCTCTCTCTCTTGTTCTCTCTTTCTCTCTTCTATCTCTCGGGAAGTTCGTACCACCTGTCTAGCAGGAAGATATAAATCTGGTTATTTCCAATTTCAGCACATTTCGTACTAATTACAGCAACAATAATGATGTTTTAAATTTTAAATTATAACTGAAACGAGATTTTATTGTTTAAATGCCTATTATATGTTATTTAGATGCGATGGCACGACACTTACAAATCCAGCATGTTGGCAGAACTGGTGTGGAAAGGAGAATCTAGAATTTGGTCAGCTTTCCCCTAGCCTCGTGTTTGTTCCAACATGGCGGGAGAATATACCCAGTTTTTATAGTGCCTTACGACTGGCAGTGGTGTGGCGACGTGTTGGTGACACGGTGTATTTCTGTACGAAGCTTTAAGTTCGTACTCGTGTTTTTGGAACATCGTAGACAAGTTACAATGCTGTGATATATAGTTATAAAGCTGACCTAAATATTCTTATAGGCCTAAATTGTGGATATTCGTAGGAAATGTTTCTGCAGTACAACATAATTATTTGAACAGCTGTAAACAGCAACCAACGCATTTGCCAGTTATAAAAGTAGAAGTCATATGGCAGTGTTTATGTTTACATGTAGCTGAAGGATACGTAATCAGTAAACAAAAGTAGAAATTTAGCAGGGCTTCAGAAAAGGCCGAAGTTATCGTGAATCAATTGTATTGTGTTACCCAGGAATTTTTTAACTTCAGTAATGGACAAAGAGTTAAGAATAATATGCGATTAAATTATAAGACTTATAGCCATGGAATCTGTAATTAAACTTGTGGCCCATTTTAAAAGCCAGAAAAATGATGAAATACGAATATTTGAAGACATTTAATCACACACATTTACAATATTGAATGAAGGAGACATTAAAGAGATTTACAAACAAACAACAAATTAAATACTCGCACAAATATAAAACCTTGAAAGAAATACTTCAGATTGGGCTTTACATAGCATAGTTGGTTTGCAACTAGTTATAAACAAGTACAATACATTAAATGGAGCATCTTATATTGAACTACCAGAAGATATTAACAATAAAAGAAGGACGCATTAATGTGAAGAATGATGGCCAAAAATGTTTTCTTTCGCCAATATAGTCAGCATTGTTTCCAACAGAAAAAGATCCACAAAGAGTATCTAAATATAAAAATGTGGGTCTTAACATTGACAAAGCATTAGATAAATATGAATATCCAATTCGATCTGATGATATACCAAAAATAGAAAACCAAATTGATGTATCTATAAATGTATACTCTATGGATGTTAAGCAGTTCAATGTATATCCACTCAAAGTTACAAAACACAAAAAGGTCAAAAATTTAAATTTACTTTAAATTTTTTTAAATTATACAAACTCGCATTATTGTTGGATAAAAATGTATCTAAACTGCTTTCAGAACAACAAAAATAAGCACAAAAGTAAAATTTATATATGTGATATGTGTCTTCGATTTTTTTACTCTCAAGAAAGGTTAAATAAACATGCAGAAGGCTGTTCAAAAAATGAACTAGTATAAATCCAATTACCTTCGCACGGCAAACAAATAAAATTTAAAAACTACAAGCACTCTATGGATGTTCTTTTCACAATATATGCAGATTTCGAATCAATTCTAAAGAAAATATCAACAGCTATGCCAACTCCAAGAGAAATAAAAAATTTCAATTGATCCAAAAATATCCAGTTTTAACAGAATGGATTTTTTAAGGTGGTACTCAAAGAAAGATATAAACTTACTGATGGAAAAATAAATGGCATTGATTTAAAGATGAATTATGAATCAAACACAATGAAATATCAGCAATACGAAGCTTCTGGATTTTGTTATTATATTGTATCTAGCTATGGTGATTATAAGCCACCAGTAGTATATCGAGGCCCAAATGCACATCAGCATTTTATAGAAGCAATGAAAAAAGAAGTAGAAGAGATCGGGGAAATATATTCGCAAATCGAAGCAATGCATCTACTAACTAAAGAAGTAAAATCAACATACAATAGTATAAATGCATATGGTCTAGACCCTGCATGGTATTTTATAGCACCAGGTTTATCTTGGGTTGCAATGTTAAAAATGACTAACAACCACAATATTTATTGTACAATTATGATTACATTTTAATGGTAGAAAAGGGTATAAGAGGTGGAATTTCACAATATTATAAGCGATGGGTTAAAGACAATAACAAATATTTAGAAGATTTTAACTCAAATCAAGAGTCTAATTATTTAGCTTATCTCAATGCCAATAATTTACATAGTTGGGTAATGTTGCAACATGTACCATATGGATGTTTCGAATAGATTGATTTGGATTTTTGGCGGGAATATATATGTATATATGTATTAAATTTGAAGGATGATTCACAACATGGATACACATTAGAAGTTGGTTTATAGTATCCACATGAAATACATAATTTACACAAAGATCTTCCATTTTGTCCCGAAAATAAGGTAGTTCCAGGAACAAATGAATCTCGACTATTAAAAACATTACACAACAAAGAAAAGTATGTACTACATTATCATAGTTTAAAACAGTGCTTAAATAATGGATTGAAGCTTAAAAAAAATACATAGAATATTGAAGTTTAATCAATCTGATTGGTTGAAGAAGTATACAGATTTGAATACATTGATGAGGACTAATGCCAAAAATGAATTTGAAATTTTTTTTTATAAACTGAATATAAGAAACAGACTAGATATAAGGCTGGTTTCAAGTGAAAAAGTTTGCGAAAAATTAGTTGCAAAACCAAATTTTAAAAGAAGTACTATATTTAACAAGAATCTTGCAGCAATTCATATGAACAAGAGAAGTGTAAAATTTAATGAGCCTATTTATGTGGATATGTCAATTTAAGATATTTCAAAAGGATTAATGTACGATTTCCATTATAAAAGGAAAGATGAATGTAATGGCAATATAATTTAAAAATTTGTGGTCTTAAGAGCAAAGATGTACACATATAGAGTTGAGGCTAAAGATAACCAAAGAGCAAAAGGCATGAAAAAATGTTTAGTCAATAATAGAATTACATTTGAGAACTATAAGAAATGTGTTTTTGATGAGAAAATTCAATATAGAACAATGAATTTAATACGGAGTTAAAAAAAAACACAAAATACATACCATCGAAGTTAATAAACTCGCATTAAGTCATTGTGATAACAAGATAAATCATCTAGAAAACAAAATAGATACATTGCCATATTGATATCAAAATCTGTAATTTTATTAATGAGAGTTGTTATGAATTTTTTATCACAACTATTTCTGAAAGAAAAGTTTTATATTTTATGTACATTTTAAAAGGACCTATAGCATAGACCCTATTGAAATTTTCTAATAAAATTTAGATTCATCTTGGAGATGGGATTTAAAATTTACAAGCTAGATTTGTCTTCACATTTTAAACATCTTAAATCTCCAAAACAATGTCAATATCAGCTCCGTCAAAATCAATCAGATTACCATCTTCATCTCTAATTTCTAAAACAATATGATTAAACTGCTCATTGTTAATTGCATAAAAATTGGATATGTAGGCTTGTGACTAATATAATCTCTTAAGCCAAACACAGTTTTTGGTGGAAAACTAGCAATTATATCAGTTTCTAAATGATTAGATTCATCATACTTTATGAACATACCATATGCCAAGTTACAACGAACATTTATTGTTTTATATGGATTAAAATTAGGCAATTTAGTGCCCACGACAAGTTTGGCCTTTTCAATTGTAATATTTCTTTCAAAACCAAGAATATTAGATAAGTGATCGTCAAATTTAATATCAAACATAGATTTTACTGATATTCTATTTTTAACACTGTCTGTTGTTAGTTCAATGTTATTTGTTAAAAACAGTTCAATTGAATATATAGCTTCTTTTAAAGATTCAATATCGTATTGTCCTTTAGGAATAGTTATAACTTCATTTTTATCAACCACAGCCCTGAATTTTTCGATTGCGGTTATAGTATTATTGTCTATATTTGTAATAAAAAATTTCGTGCAAAAACTAATTAATGTTATAGATTTATCTTTATGAATTATATAATAGCGAAGTTTCATTTTAAGAATAGAACAATTATCTGTTAATTTGAATACTTTGTTATCCATTTATTACAAAAGATTTGCGAACTTTTGCCTGATGATATCAGAGGTATAATAATTGGTCCAATTAAATGTGACAAGATGAATTTAATGACCATTTTTATTTATAAACCAGGAGGGTTAAATTTTAATAAACTGTATGTTTGTTCGAAAAGTTTGAATCAACCCAAATATAATTAGTTACAAAATGATATTGATGTGATATCCAGCAAGCTATGGAAAAAAAATAGCTTATTTTTTAAATAGCAATGAAGAAATGATTCCAGTAGATCAGTGTCAAAATAATTCTTCAGTTATTTTCGATGATGTAATTTTAGATGATTAAAATGTCATCTGCGAATATTTTACTAGAGGAAGACATAAAAACATTTATGTTTTTTATTTGACACAGACTTATTCGAGGGTGCCCAAACCTTTTGATAAGAGACAATGCGAACTTGCTATGTATATTTAGACAAGATGACATGAACCTTAAAAAAACTATTGCGCTTTTTTTTGGTGGTGATATGCCTTATGAAAAATTTAAAGAGATCTGTGCAAAGTGCTGGGGAGGAGACTATGGTTTTTAACATCAGATTTGAGTAGGAAAATGAACAGTGGAAGGCATCGAAATCAAATAAAATATTTAATTTTTAAACTCTCTCTTGTGAATTGTATATGAGAAATCTCTATCTTTTTCCACAACTGAACTTCAGAGCACTCTCATTGTGACAGAAAAAAAGCACATCTGCACAGTTGTGCGCTCCTAACCACAGCGAACTCTGACTGCAACAGGAAGCAGCTTATCACAACTGTGCTAATATATTCCCGTGCTGCTGGGATCTCTCGGCAAGGCACTGTGCTTAGGTAGGAGAAGGCCTCCTCTGCACAGATGGAAAACAGAGAAGGTTTTCTTGTTACTTGTTCAACTATAGCAACCAAACAAGGAGCTTTCTGAATTAACAGAATTATTGTTGGAATTCAAAATAACCAGACACATGCTGGGAGTTGCTATGCAGTGTGCTGGTCTTGCTGAGAAGAAACTGTGTAAATGCCAAGAAATTAAATAAAACACTTAGAAAGTTGTGTCATATCAAGATATATTAAGCTCTACGTTGAGAACCATGGTTCAAAATTCGTTGTTAAAGCATACAAAGAACCACATTTAACAAATCACATCTGCTGTCAGCTCCAGTGACGTAATGACCTCATATAAAAATGGCACTACTTTAATGTTTTTCTTGGCAGATGTAATTCAAAGTCCGAAGTTGGTATTCCCTCTACTCCCTAAGTGAGTGAAAACCCAAAAGTTTGATAGTTATAAAATTTTGTCTTTGCCGACTAGCAACCAGAACAAAAGTCTAGTTATATTTTACCCATGATTCATAACCAAAGTTTCGCTATTATATTCTACACTATTGTGTGTGTGTGTACAGCTGGACTGTACTTTTACGTACGCTGAACCCGTGAGACTTAAAAGGGAAGACTGTGCATGATGTCTCCAGCATCCTGGAGAGTGTTAGCTGAGCCAGCTAGATCAATATTTTCCACATCATCAAGATTTTAAAAAAATACAGATAAATCATTAGTAATTTTCTGAAAGCACAGAGACAACAATTAATGTTATAATATTCGGATGCTCCGTAACGCCATTTTTCTCTTTAATTTCAGACTGGGACTGAGTTACCTATTTAATCTCACTGTTGGAAGCCTGATCCTAAGATTAGCTATTTTATTTACAAATATTAATTGATATCTGAGAAACACAGCTAGAATTTAAATTTGATTGATAAATAAAGTGTACTTTAATGAGATTTGATTTTGTGTTACAACCGTAGTATTTCTGATGTCACAAAGATATCTTTGGCGTAACTAAATTCATATTTTCTTTCAACTAGTCTCTGTAGTCGATTACATTATTTTTGGCAGTATTTCGAATTGGTTTTCCCTAGTGCGGTTATTTTTATTCTGTTAGTAATGAATGTTCTGACCTAGATTCTCAGAGTTGCTTGCGGTGTTTGTTAAGGGCAGATATAAAAGGTAAACATTGTGTGTACTCATCCTGTTTCAGGAGCTGGGCAAAAACAATTGAGACTACTAGGCAGAACAACTACCAATTTTATTTCTATTGTAGAAATATGTTGACATTCACAAATTGGAGCGACCCTCATCCATACTAGAGGCCATGGTGGATGAGCAGTTAGCCTGCTCGCCTCCCACCTAAGCGAACCGGGATCAGTCCCCGGCCGGGTCACTGGATTTTCGTATGTGGGAATCGTGCCGGACGATGCCGTTGGTCAGCGGGTTTTCTCGGAGATGTCCCGTTTCCCCCGCCCCACAATCACCCATTCGGCTCTTAAGACCTTAATGTTAAGAGCTGCACAAATCTCATCACTCATTCATTCACACTGTTTCTGTTATATAATACAAAAAATCTGGCGCCCAACGTGAGACCAAGAGAGCAGTATGTCAGTTCAGCACTATTAGTCCTACATATTTTAATTCTGGTTGATGAATAGATCATAACGCACATCATAAACCATCTGGAATATCACGCATATAAATTACAAGTTATTATAATAAATTACAGAATGGCAGGAAACTTAACAAGTAGCCACGCTCACAGGCAAGGAAGCTAACTCAATGCCAACACAGAGGATGTTCCAGACTGAGGTAGGGGAAACCCCTATAGAGCCTGTGTTACCCACACACCTTAGCACCTTTACTCAGATCCGAGGAAACACAACTACAAGTAGCCACGCTCACAGGCAAGGAAGCTACCTCAATGCGAACACAGAGAATGTTCAAACTGAGGTAGGGGAAACCCCCATAGAGCCTGTGTTACCCACACACCCTAGCACCCTTACTCAGATCCAAGGAAACTTAACTCCAAGAGCTTTCATCAAAACTGCAGGGTATTTCAGAAAAATAGGCGAAAACATACAGATACAATCAAAATAATTTACACGTAAACTGCAGGATAATGCAGAACAACAATATACATAACCAACTGTTTGCAGAAATACTAAGTGAAGTGCAAATTTATAACAATTTTAGTTACCTTTCGGAAAACAAAGTATGTTCTCTTTTACGATACCTGAACAGTGGTTCATGTTCTACATCATTTCGAATTTCAGTAAAATACTTATTTTTTTTAAAGAAAAGTGTATATCGCTACAAAAAAACAATTTTATTATCTAAATAGCAAACACATCCACTGTATTTCGTTCTCGTTTAGCATTTCATCGTAAGTTTACTTGCAGGATACCAGATGGCAGCACGGTCTGTGTCGCCGGCGGCCGGCGTCAGAACATCGATCTATAGCAAAGACGCGTAACACTCGTCGCTGGCGGCCGGCGACGCTCAATTGGGAATACAGCTTCACATGTTTCTACGTGATGATTGAGAAGGGAAATAAAATGCCGGGTAACTCTCCAGAGATGTGATTGATAGTAATGAACCTCTGTCTGGGACTCGACTTGGCCGACCCGTGGGACATATAATGTGGCGCCCCGGGGTTCGGTGCTCTACTGAATCGAGTTTTTTTTTGCGAACGTGCCAATTTATGCGGGAATCCAGAGGTTCTTGACTGGCGAAATATCCAACAGAGTGAATGTGAAGTTAGGTAACGAGCTTGCATTTGTTGGTCAGGCTAAGTGGATGTAGTGACGGCACCTCCGCACAGGTTTGTGATTGTGTGCTGTTTCGGAGTTTACAAAAAATCTGAACGTGTACATGGTAACAATTCGACACACTCTACGTTGATAAAAAAAATCAGTGATTTAAGTTCGGCTACCTGCGGTTTTTTTATTGTATCGGCAAACAACAAATGGATACATTTATACGCTGCCTGACCTACGAAAGCCTCATTTTGACGGTTCGGTGGCAGGCAGAACATAATATTTTCTGAATATGGCAGGTTTCGTCGAGACCATTTTGTGTCAAATTGACAAATCAAACACAGACAGCGTGGCTTTCATGTGTCACAACATCTCAAGTGAAAGGATATGTCATCAAAACAACAACATACGTGCTACATTAGAACTGTTGGATAGTGGCATTCGTAACTGAGACATGACATACTAGTACTAGAAAGAACAACAGTTAAAGGCTGTTCACGATAAAGTGAGCACTTTTGAAATCAACCTTATAAAAAAGTCACTGCCCCTACCTGCATATATTTTAACGGGAACAATGAGTGGCATGTGCCCAGTAAAGTTGATAACGATGGAGGGGGAAATAGTTCCAAATATTAACGTAGAATGAATAATGTTAGCTAACAATTTGTGATAACTTGAATTATTTCTCTCGCTTCCTGTTTTTTTTTAATGCATCGAAGTGTAAAAATGAGCAGAGTTGTACAATATTTACTTTTGTAATAATGTCACAGTTTCTCTTGACTAACGCATCAATAAAGTGATGATGCTCATGACAAATAATACCTACAAAAATTACTAGTTAAATGTTTTACTATTTGAAAGGAATATTAAAAATAGTAGGGTTACACAAATACTTTACACAGTGGTAAGTTTGCATTCTTACGTCGTGGGTTCATCTAGGAATATGACGGGTGGATTATCCAGCATCTCCAAGGCAATGGAGAGTCTCTTCTTCTGGCCGCCAGACAGCTTCCCGCATGCAGTGTCCTTAATGTACTGGAGCCCCATCGCCTCCAACATTTCATCGATCTGTGGGAGGAAAAAATGCACGTCGTTAATAAACTAACTATTACCATTTACAATTATCTGCAATTTATTCATAATATGTTTTGTGCTTAACGATCAAAAAATAAAGAAAGAAAGTACTTTGAAAAAAAAATATCAAGAGAATGAGAATGATGCGTTTCGATTTTCTATCTTCCATAGTTTTAAATTTTTATATAACTGATGCATTACTGAGGTATTTTCCAGGCACCTACTGTACTTAAATGGGTGGATTTGTTCTGAATTTAAAGATTACGGATACAAATAAATATAATTATTATATATTTGTACGAAACATCGTGGAACTTGAACGTATTTTATGCGATAGCATTTTCCTGGAATAAAAAAATTCTACACTTTATATATATATTTAATAATTTGATGTCAAATCCAAAATTATCCTGTTTTTCTGCAGACATGTATAAACAATGAAAAAATTTACAAAGTAAACTAATTCTATGGTTTACCATGTAACACACGTGTAATTACCAAATCACAAACATATAGATATATGAAAAAAATGTTAATACAAAGAGAGTTTTGCATGTTTTTAATATTTTACTTTAAAAACGCATGCATTGTTATTTGGTTGTGTCAAGCGGTAGCTCATGGCATTAGTTTATGTCGTTTTTTTTTTTCTTTTCTACAACTAACTTGGTATTTATTATGGCTGCAGCCAAAATAAAATGCATTTGATGTAAAATTATTTAAAAATATCAATTGTAAAATTTTTTTTATTCGAGGAGACGGTAGTAACATCTACAATGCGTACAAGATTAACAATAATTGATTAAATTATAAAATTATCATTTTTTCTATTAAACTCTCGTTCTCTTTAGAACATGCTTAAACCGTGTTTATACGTAAATTCGACTAATGAAGTGTTGGCTAACGTGCGATCATATAACCACAATACGTGCCAAGATTTGTCGATATAAAACAAGAAAGATTTAATGGCGTCCAGATTCGAAAGTAAATCCGTTTCAGTACAATTCAAGGACACTCTTAAATGTTGGACGTTGCTCTCAAAGGTCTCGTATAATACACCTACTTTTTACATTTTCTGTGAGAAAATATTTTGTTGAGATATCTTCAATGGTGAAATTTGATAAAACAGCTTTGGTAAGTCCAAAAACTTAAACTGGTTTGTACGAATACTTGTTTGTGATTTTTATTACTTTATTCCTTCTCAAGAAATAATCATATTATTCCATAACCTGGCAGAATATAATTTATCTAAATATAGTAGATATTTTCTTTATTCTGCAAAATACCTCAACATGTTTCAGAGAAAAGCATTCTATTTTTGACACCACATACAAACAAAATTTCACTTCGCTCGACGTATACTGCCCCGCGTGATATGTCGTAGAAGTATATTTATTGTTTTAAATTTTTACAGCATCAATTTCTCTAAGTATTCTCTTTGCACGGCTTTCTGGAGTCAGAATCTGATCGTATGCGTTTAAAAGGCAATATTTTTAAATTCAAAATACCCAATATTATAACCAACGATAATTATCAAGAATAAAGGTTACTTGTTCACAACTGAATGCAAGATAATCAACTTGTTTTCTCCAGGACTCGATTACAGAGACTATATACGTTATCCATTCAACGACGCTTCTGTTGCGAAACTAATATATTCAGGGCCTCTTCCTGCTTCATGCTTCGTACCGTGATAAGGAACTGCAGACTTTTGAGGGCAATAGCCTCAGACTTTAGTATATGTGTATGTGTGAGCTTTGGTGGTACCATGTTTCTCATGGAAGAGAAATACCTACTCTTTCATGAGTACTGATGAGAGCAATACCCTCAGGATTTAGCCTATGTTTATGAACGAGCTTGGTGGTGTGTTGATTGTCATGCAACAGGAATACCTACATTTGCGAGTGTACTGGTGAGGGAAATACCATCAAGCATTAGCCTATGTGAATGTGCGAGCGTGAAGATGTGTTGCTTGTCATACAATAGGAATAACTACTCTTTCGAGTGTACAGGTGGTGGCGATACCCTCAAGATTAAGCCTACATGTATGTGTAAGCTTATTGGTGTTTTGATTGTCATGCATTTGGAATACCTACCCTTTCAAGTATACTGGTGAAAGCCATACGCTCGGCCTTTAGCCTAAGTGTATGTGTGAACTTGCTTCTGTGATGCTTGTTATGCAATAGGTATACCTACCCTTTCGAGTGTACTGGTAAGGGCAATACCCTCAGCCTTTAGCCTACATGTATGTGCGAGTTTGGTGGTGTGGTGAATGCCATGCACTTGGAATACCTACTCTTTCGAGTGTACTGGTTATGGCGATACAATCAGTCTTCGGCCTATGTGTATGTGCGAGCTTGGTGATGTGTTGATTGTCATACAATAGGAATATCTACTCTTTCGTGTGTACTGGTGAGGACAACACTCTCAGGCTATAGCCTATTTGTTTGTGCGATCTTGGTGGTATGTTGCTTGTCATGCAATAGGAATACCTACACTTCCGAGTGTACTGGTGAGAGCAAAAACCTCATGCTTTAACCTATGTGTATGTGCGAGCTTGGTGATGTGTTGATTGTCATGCAATAGGAATATCTACATTTTCGATTATACTGGTGAGGGCAATACCCTCAGGCTCCACCTCATGTGTATGTGGGATCTTGGTGGTATGTTGTTTGTCATACAATAGGAATACCTACTCTTTCGAGTGTACTGGTAAAGGCAATACCCTCAGTCTTTATCCTATGTGTATGTGGGAGCTTGGTGGTGTGGTGATTGTAATGCAATAGGAATACCTACTCTTTCGAGTGTACTGGTAAAAGCAATACCCTCCGTCTTTATCCTATGTGTATATGGGAGCTTGGTGGTGTGTTTATTGTCATGCACTAGGAATACCTACTCTTTCGATTGTACTGGTGAAGGCAATAACCTCAGGCTTTAGCCTATGTGTATGTGGGAGCTTGGTGGGTTATTGAGTGTCATGCAATAGGAATACCTACTCTTTCGAGTTTACCTTTCTTGGCACTACCCCTGGGCTCTTACATGTGAATGCGAGGGCAATACAGTTGATCAATACCTTTATCATACTTGTCTGACTGGATTGTTGGCGATGTTGTTTTTGGTGTGGTGTATGTTGGTTGAAATATTTAATTTATTGGAAAAATACTGGTTAAATTTTGTTGACTTTCTCTATCTCTCTCTTGAGCCCACCTAATTTTAGGCAAACTCGTTGTACATGTGTTTAATGGTAAAATTTATCAGACTACTCGACTCCAACATAAGGATACCTGGTTCGATTTCCGACGGTGTCGCTAGCAGATTTTCGCACGTGAGAATCGTGCTGTTTGATGCCGCTGGTCTGCAGGTTTTCTCCAGCATCTGCTGTTTCCCTACCCATACGTTCGGGCGTTGCTTCATACTACCTCGCTTCATGCTGATATGCTCTGAAGATCCCGATTTTTAAGGGCCATCCAAATCTCTCTCCACTTAAGGGGGTTGGGCTCGAGATTAATGTCAGTTATTTTACACCTGGCGGCCAGCGAGTTTATGTCGGTGGTCGGCGAGATAAAGAAAAAATTCTAGCGAGGTTGGCCGAACACTCGACGCATCCTGATTAAAATCCAAACTGTGTGCCTATGTGAGTGCCATACTAGTGACCTGACAAAAGCACCTTCTAGCATTATACAAAAGAACATACGGAGACCCCTTTTTCAGCACGTTATACCTAAGCCGAGTGGAGGGAGCCAGTTTATATTGAGGTACGGGCTTGGAGATGGAAATTTTACACATAACTTACCAAATAGCTATGAAAACATACTACCCAGAGTATCCTAATTATTGCATAGTTTTGTAATTTGTAACTCCTCTGAAGTGCAACTTTTAATTGCTGTAGATGTAAGTTATATGCATCACGCCAAATGTAGGCCCAATGCTTAATATCTTATTTTGATGTTTGAATAATAATAGTTTGTGATTGAGTTTATGAAGCCTCGGTGCTTTTAAAAAAAAAAAAACTTTCACTTCCAGCGCCTTTGCGGCCGAACCAACACCAACAATTCTACTTTCAAACCAAATTTCCAGAATTATGATTCTCCAGTGTGCTGCCCTAATGCCTTGAGAAAATTTAATGATGTCTTAAGCCCACCCATTCCCAGAACTCGCCAAACAATTACATAGTGTGTCAAAACCGGTATCTGACTCCCCCCCCCCCCCCCCTCCGCCATTTCAACAAACCACATTCCATACCCCGGTAGCTCTGTATGACTCTTTGGCTATCTTAGCATGCAAACAAGTTTGTCTCATATTTCTTTCCTCACGCTCGCCCCTTTTTCTCTCACTGCATATTCCAATCTCATCCGTTTCTTTTTCTGTTTTATTTACTAGTACAAAAACGTTTTTAATTTTCGAGCTGTCAGACTAAAGTGGGGTTGATTTCTTCTTATTCTTATTCTTCTTCTTCTTATTATTATTATTACAGATACTGTAAGACCATCATAAAAATGCTATCAAAAATGAAAATAACCAGGAGTATAGAAAAGAAATTAAGTGTTAATACAATATTCCCGGTATATATATATAATTATTTTTTCTTATTAAATTTATTTAAAAAATGCCAAAACTATTTATAAAATGAAATGTACGTACATACTTGTATACTAAAAAATGTATCTGATAGTTCTAAGGTTATGTCCCTAATCTTGTATGGGTAAACGTGTTTCTATTTTTGCGTAAGAAGTAATTTTCGCGTTCTGGAGAAAATCCATCTACATTGCAGTGAAATTTCACGTTGGCCTACATATGTGGGGAAATTACTGTACTACTGGAATATAATCTTACTGCGTATCTATCAAGAATCGTTTGAACAGCCCGCTGGGAGATTTGTAACGAAAGAATACGTCATGTTGGAAATATTGCGTGAGTTATATTCGTAAAGGCAGTAAAATAAGCAAAATAAGTAAAATTTACGGTGGATGGTAGTAAAATAAGTTATAAATTATTTACAATTGGAAATTCTTTTGTGTAGAGTATTACAACACCTGGAAGAGAATTTTTACTTGTTTTAAAAGTTTTCAGGCTCCGTTTCATCTAACACACAGTATGAACCAAAAAACACGAACGAGCATAGATTTAGTTCAACTTCCTCTCTGAGTAATTGTCTTCCATCAGCTGACAAAACGTACATGTCAGGATGTTAAATACAGTACAATGTCCAGAGTATGCATAATGCTACAGAAAATATTGTAAATGTGAATCACTGGCATCAATACATCCTTGCAGACGTCTTTCAAAGAACGATCTAACCGTTACAAAAACGTCGGGGTTGAAGCGAATGAGCTGCCTAATGCTGGATATAGAATGCCACGATGAGCTCGTCCCGACAGTCCGACACGACTTTTCAGTCCGACCATTTCCGCCACCAAAATTAGTTCTGTGTTTACAATACGACGACAGTTTCCATCCGACAAGTGTTTCGTGGCTATCGGAAAATCCTAGAATAGCCAGTAACTTCCCATGGAATGCAAATAAATCACACATCACTGTACACTATTTTGTTTTGATAACGTACTTTTCGATTTTGGAGCAATTATTTTTCCACGAATATTTATTGTCGTCAGTTCAACAGCTTTATGTTATAAGATAACCAGGATGTACACGTAAATAAAATTGTTTAGGGTGAAATTTACTACAGTAGTGAAATCCGCACGAAATTTTATTTTGTAAGGTAATGTTTTTTTTCTGCTGTCAAACGAGTCTGGCCAGTCCGACACCCGACTAAACTAGAAATATAATCTACTTTTGTCGGGCTGCCGGGGCTGCGATTTTGTCGGGGTGACATTGCTCCTGATTGGCTGATGAAAAATTGTCGTCGGTGTCGAGGCTGTTTTGTCAGACTGTCGGGTAATTATTAACACAGCTTTAGTTACAAACACTGGCAACAAGAGCGATGTAAACTAAGGCTTTTATATCAGCCCGTTAGAAGACATCAATGTGGTTTGTGTCAGGTGATTAGGTCGGCTGCGTAATAAGTGCCACGCATCCGATACACTGTCCGGTGTGTGAAGCGTCCAGGTTCAACATGTTTTTGTTTTTTTTGCGGCTGGTCTTTGATGTAACGGGATGTACTCTGGTGAGATGGGTAACTCACTTTTGAGGACTAGGTGAAATATTTTTAACGTTTTCCATTGCTACACTGTGTCGTCACAGAAAACCAATTCTGTGAGGAAACAAACACGAAAAACGAGCTAAGAGTGGCTGTAGTCAAAATATGTAAGTAAAACATATAATAAATCCCACGAGGAATTCTTTTTCAGATAAATAACCAAAAAAGAAAATACAGAACGAGTAATCAAACAAAAAAACTGAAAGAAAAAAAACACAGGGATAACACATTGATGACGCCACGCCTGAAGATGGGAGCAGATGTCACTTCCCGAAACGTCGCGACAAAACTCATCTAAGAATACCTACTGTGTTCTTCTGTGACGTCATTGTTGTGTCTTCCAGTCTTGTGCGAATTTTTGTCTTCGTCTCAATGTTTGTCTGTGCTCTCTTAGTTGTGTTGTGCCTGTTTTTTTTTTGTCACTGTTTTCAGTCTGATTAAAACCAACTTTTAGTCTGTGACATCATTGTGATGGCCTTCCGGTCTTTTTCAGTTTTTTCGTTTGATTATTCGTTCTGTATTTTCTTGTTTTGTTTTATTATTTATTTGTTAAAATTCCTTGTGGGATTTATTATACGTTTTACTTATATGTTTTTGCTACAGCCACTCTAGGCTCTTTTTCGTGCGCTTTATGCCTTAGAATAGTTTTTATGTGAGGACTTAGTGTTGGAATGGAGAACGTTCAAAATATTTTACCGAATCATTCACCCCCATTGCCAGAATATTTCAAACAACTAATTTTTTTCAGAATGTCCCTCTACGTCTGCCCATTTAACATTCCAAGTAGCACAAACCGGCCCACAGATGCATTACCACAATCCCACGTCAGACATTAAGCGTAAACTGATGTTGGTTCAGAGAATCGTTCGTGAGCATTGTGAAAATAAATTACGCGAACCGCGGTAAAGGTCTCTCCATATGTCCAGTTCACAAGTCCTAAGAAATGTGCGTCGTTATCACATTCCTGATGAAACTAACTACACAATGACTTCCTCTGCGGATAGTTGTTTTCGGTGAGCGACTTGACTTGCTGAACATGCTACGGGTACAGTATGCTTTCCTTAACGAGCCTCCCAAACAGCTATCCTCTCCTCTATGAGAATTGAAACCAGAACTCTCGATGTATGACCTCTCTTTTTAAATTTTGTTGAGAATCGACTCATGTAAGTCATTTGTATATTGTAAATTTAAAGACTAAGGCTCTTTGGTAACTGAAAGTGGTCATTTCAGAGTTTTACTAACGTAAAGTGAAAGGAAAAATATTTTATTAGGAGTAAGATGTTAATATTTTATTGAAAACTTAATCCATTATGAAATATTTACTTTATAATGAAATGTTACGTAGCTGTGTATTACCATGACGTAAATTAATAAATGAAAGTATGTCAGGTTTTAACAATGAATTTCTTGGCTGTCAATTAAATTTTGTGTTTTATTCTTTAAAAAGCAGGAGCAGATATCTCCATAGCTCGCTTAAGAAGCCAGGAAGAGAGTTTTTATACGAGGCAGCAGGTGATGTATTCTGAGCCACGAGTCAGGAAAAAATACTGCAGCTGCATGGTTCAACCCCTTGTGATCTGTATGCGTTGCAGCATCACCTGAAGGGTGTGGCTGGCAGCAGTTCTTACTGCTAGATATAGGCATTGGACGCATGATGCTCTTGATGATTGTTTTACCAGTAGTTAACGAGGTGACATCGAGAGGCTATACAGCCCAGGAATAGCTCATGGAAGCTCGAAAGTTTAAGGATAGACTGTACATTGCTGAACTGGGCATGCATGAACAGTGTACATTTAATTCGATTTTAACAGAGTCAACACCACAGATAAAATTGAGCATGTTCCACTAGGTGTAAGTTGAATCATCGGGTTTCCTTAATTTCACAAAGAACGGTGATAAGAATTTGGAAAGTGGAGTTGATTTGTTTGTGACGGATTGTGTTTATGATCATTCAGAATTTTAATAACTTGAAAATTACTTGTATTCAGCATATGGCACATGGACGCCCCATTCCCGGTATCGAGATGCACCCTATGCACCTCTGATTTAATTACGAGCATGAACAAAAAACTGTAGCTTGTCACTCTGAATGCGGGAAGGAGAAAACCGTGTGGCAAAGTCTTAGGTTCTGTGCCACTGAAACAGGCACTTCATTATGGCGGAAATAACCATGGAATCCCCTTCGGCATGGAGGTACTCCATGAAGCCTAACAATTAGCTGAATACTTGTCCAACATATCAATTTTTCTTAAGAACGATACCTGTGTAGGTAGTTTGTAAGGATTTTGCAAATTTATTGAAAAAAATTCCTCAATCATGTCCTACTCGCTAGGTGTCCTATTTGTGTTATTTATTTGACTCCTATTTCTAACACAGTGAAAGATCTCCAATTCCACCTTTTGATGGTGTGTTACTCTTGCTTACGCACCATGTTCCATGGGATCACAGCATCCTAGGGTCTGACTTTCGTGTTTTGCCATTTTTGTATCTGAGTCTAAGTTGCGGATCTGTCTGACAGAGTGGGTACCTGAACACCCTTGTTAGCGTGAAAATATACGTGAAAGTTTTAATTACATTAGTTGGGCCTGTAATATTCCTCGGGTAATTCATTACCTGTTCTCTCAAAACCTCGCTGTTAAGAGCCGCCCAAATCTCTTCCCATCATTACCTGTTGAGTTAGTATCAATAAAACGAGAGTAGTCTTGTGCAGGAAACGCGGGTATGAATCGTCTGGGTTATATCATGTAGTGTTACTTTGATTATCGTAGTTTGCGCATTTGGAGATAAATGACTGGACTTATTGGATACAGGTGCTCAGTATTATTGAAAGGAAGAGTTGCTGTTTAGAACAGTTATTCATAATGGCGTCATAGCCCGAGTTGCTAATTTTTTTAATTCGCCCTTCCTGTAATCTAGTCATACGTGACTAACCCGTCCCAGGTTGTGCAGTCTCGCGATCCCATTCGCTTCGAAGTTTATCTGGCAGGGCTGCACCATGTATAGAGCACGAATTATTCTGCAATCGGCACCTGTGCAGAAAGTGTTTCGGTATCATTCATTAGCCAAGAATACCGTGGCGGTTGCTGGTTGCTACCCTCCCACTTTTTAACACATCAACGCCAGAATATTTCTCAGCTGACGCCACCTGTTAGACATGTTCAGACTGTTAACCTGTTGACCGTTAGGGCATCGTGACAGTATAACGTAGACTCTCTGCTCATGCTTGTGACGCCTCTGGTGTTGCCTTCGTGGCTCGCGTTCCCATTACGTTGCAGCTTCATGTAATTCGAAGTCTTCCGACTTTTGGTGGAGCCGATACAGTTCCAGGCGCATAGGCGGCAGTACATAAAGTGTTAGAAATGCCCACCGCCATCATGTGTGCAGTGGATACAGTAACATACCACAGACGCACATAGGTAGTATTTCGGAAATGCTACGCACTTTATCGCTGCAGCACAAGTTATGTGTGCGTTTTACATGAAAACGTTGGGTTCTGGGCAGTAAAACGACCATTCTTCTTAGTTCATACTGTTCAACAAACCAAAATCAAATATTCGTAATTCCTGATGGTAAAATTTTTACCTACAATAAAAGGGTGGCCATCTCTGTTGTTTTTATTACGAGCGGAAGTATTAATGTGACTTTGCTTCTCAAGTGGAAAACCCCGCTAACATAAAACTAACTTCGTAGAGTTGTAGTTTAATTTAACTTCGATTTCAATATTTTGTAAAAAAATATATATATATATATTGAATCTAAATTTTCAAGGGAATATGTCTCCATTAGTATTCAATTTGTGTATTAAAGTGCTCTGTATATTTTCCACTTGAGTCTGGGGGAGGAATGACGTCACCAAATTTATTTGTCGGATTCCACCAAACCCCGTACAATTTTGGCAGCGAATAATTCCAACTACATAAAATTCCAATTACTATCCCAGTGTTGTACGGTACTTGCTTATTTTTTATGATATGTGAATGTTATTTCAAGATCTTAACAGGACTCTAATCACCCCTCCTCACAGCTATCCGATCATGGTCAGGTCAGACGTCCAACAGAACATCCCTACACTTACAACATAAATCGTTGTTTAGAAAAGATTACACGTGATCGCCATAATCATGCTGAGATCATAATTACCACACTGAAGATAGGTCATCACTTATTTTACTACGATTTCATTTAATAAACAGTAATAGCTTTATTTATTGTGTAATTATTCCGTACATTCCGAAGAAAATCTATACTTATTAAATCTCCTTCCAGCCTGTGTACCCGCATATTTATGTGCGTTCGTGAGTTTGTTTATGTCTCCCTAACAACTTTTGAATTCATACACTAATTTTCATAATCTCGATTCGCATATGGATTTTGGTAAGAACACACGGTTTACTTATATTTCGACCATAATGGGCGTTCATTTTGACGATTACAACAATTTAAAATGTAACCAAAATTGTTATGTTGACATTCCGAACTCAGCATAAAATTTATAGACTCATGCTTTCGCTGGTAATCTAATGTATGTTCAACAAGTTTGCCACCTAAAATAAGGCTTTTATTTCATAACCACGAACTACTCAGTTGGCAGAAATGCCGTGCTGATATATTGTTTAACTTAATAGTACTTTTTTTGAAATGGCGGTAGGATAATTTTTTAAAAATATGACATATGTACAGAATTATTTCACCGATATTCACAGAACTTGTGGCACTTTAGTTGTACTATGTGGGAGTATTGACTGTAGGAACTGTTCAGCCGATTGCCACTAAGTTTGGTACAAAAAAAGTGCTGTCGTAGGCCACTTTTACCATATTTATTCTGCAAATTATTCAAAATGACGGCCAAATTATATTTTGAAATTTTGTATTTCATATCTATTTAACATATTACATTGCAACCAAACTTTATACGCAGGAAATACATTTGTAAACAAAAATTAATTATTTGTAGATTTTCCGTTCGTTTGTTAGATAGTGAAACATGGGGTATCAAGATCTTTAAAAGCATACTGAATAAGAAACTACAGACCCTAGAACAGCAGGGATATGTGGATAGTAGTATTTAAGTCCCTTTGTTTCACTTATATGTGTGGTCGCAGGCTTGATGTGTACCTGCACAACATTAATTGATACACATTCCACACAAAGAAACCAATTCGCCTCGATGCCAAGCTTAGTTATGCCATTAAAGAAATTTAATCGTTTGCTTCTTACGAACAGTAAATTCTTAAACCAGATGTATCGCGGTATATAAGAAGTTATTTACTTGTATCTAGCCTAAAAAATTAAACTACCTTTTCCAGCTTAAATATTATTGACATTTTATTATGAAAACAAGTAACACCTATTTACAGTGAATTTGATCAAATACTTCCCTTGTATAAAGAAACCTGTATGAAGATATATATCGCAAAATATTCCAGGATATCACAAGAACAATTTTCATTTTTGCGAGAAAATTGGCAATGTCACCAGCGTTGTACTTGGGTTTACTAGAGCAATACGATTGCCTTACGCCAACTAGAATCACTGACTTTAGTAAGTACGTTTTCCGAAAATTACTGAAAGGTCTGTCACATTTTCAGCAATGTCCACACAGCTATGGTCAAATAAAGGATGTTTAGAAAGTATGAATTAATTTACCGTGTTTTGCAAGAAGTTAAATGCGTTCCTACAAAAAAATCCTTTATACCCACCTGAACTGTCATGGATTTGAACATTGTCCAATTTATTCCTGCGATGTTACAAGAACAAATTTAATTTAATTTTTTTTAATGAAAATGATATATGATGTAAAAATCTGAGTACCTCTGCTGACGACCAAACGAGTTTAAAAACAGCAACAAAATGAGAAAATATGTTTATCACGCTACAGGCAAAACATAGAACGAAAAATGTTGAATGAAATTCTCCTCTCAAAGACACAGATAAAAGATAAAGATTTTTATACACGCAATTCAGTCATCGAAAATAAACATAAAAAAACCAAACAAATACAATAAGATAAAAAAAAATGGAAGAAAAATGCACACAGTATGAAGCAAGATTTCAACTTTTGTGTTGTTCGATACAGATCACAAGTCAGATATACATGGAATGTCAATACTGATGAACGAGCAGTGCAAGTAAAATGCCCCGAATATAGATGAATTAGCTGAGAGATTTTAAAGTTATTTAAAAACTAGCTATTTAGCGCCAGTGGTAGTGGAAAGAGGTGCTGGTTTTCGAGGCGTGAGACCATTAGCTTACACTTACTAATTTCGTTGGAACTCTAGAAAATTTTTACATACTTAACACTACGTGAGAAGAACTACCCTTTGAAAGTAGGAATTAATTTTATTATGTAAATTTCGGGATAACTACGCAGCTGTAATAATTATTTTAATTGAACTTAATTTAATAAATATTGTAAGGATGGTGGTATTTCGAAGGTATCTAAACTTCTACTTTCAATAAAGCTGAAATAGTTTACACATAACCTAACGTAAAATAAAAGTTTAATCAGAGCACTTAATCGATTTATTTTCATAAAATTAGTTTATTTTTAGAAGACGACTATAATTTTTGGTTTTAATAAATAATGTGTGGTTCAATGAGAGTTTCTTTGCAGTAGAGTTGAAAGTGTGTTGTGTATGTGTGAACATGTTAATATAAGTTGAATGGAGTTCCTGGAGAGCCGAGCCAACGAGGGAAAGAGACAAAAAAATTTGCAGTGTCAAAGGGACGAAACTTATCTGAGTATTTCTCACTACTTATCCATAAAACACTAATGCAAAACTAACATTTATATTTTGGTAGTCAAATATTAAAAACTATCACACACACACTATACGCTTTATCCACCAGATGAATAATTTGACTCGCAACAGCGTTGCGTGTCTATTGCAATTACAAAAGATATGTATTCTAATGTTTCCCAATCTAGTAGTAGAAATACACTACAATACGAAAACATTAAAATACGAAGCGGTGCTGACGCCAAGCTTGTCTTTATCATAGGAAAAACTACAGTAGGATAAATTACAGGAATTATGCGTATTTGCATTTTTTCCGCATGCCGACGAACCAAACACGACGAAAAGTAGAGATATAATGAACTCGTGTCGTGTTGTAGGCGCTGCGATTTTGTCGGGCTTACCTTGCTTCCCATTGGCTGTTGCAAATTTCTCGTCGATTCGGGGCTTGTTGTGTCGCACTCGTCGTGTTATTGTCACTCCTTCATAACAAACTGACATTTTTTTTCACTTATTTACCTTCGACCCTCCATAAGAAAAACATCCGGCATGTGGCTGTGTTGGAGACACCACCATGTGTTCTACGTGAAAAGTCTGTGTTAGCGGGAAATATTTTCTTTCGAATATAGCAATGAAATGGAAGTGACGAAAATAATGCGTGGCATTTATGGATTTAAGCTGCCGGCTACCTGACTCGTAAAAAGCGTTGCAGAGTGTTTGAAATTCTCGTTTTTCTACGAAACCATTAAACGTGCGTTTACTATGCTGCTCTAAGAAAAGAATGCACACATTAGGAGAGTGTTGTCCAGTGTTTTCAAAATGTCACGCATATTACAAACATCTTTCCGAGCACTCCAAAATGAACACAAATTGATTTTTTTAAAGTGCCGTAATTTATGAACATTAAAAGCATTTAAGAAACTATTCGTTCCCAAAGACAAGTTTTAAGTTACTTCTTCAATTCCGAAGATTTTTTTTTTCAGCGTATAAGTGTGTAAAACAAGTGACTTCGGAATTAGTTTAGGCTGCGAACTTTATAAATACTCTCAATAACAGTCAGGTATAGGTTGTTCACGGTAAGATGAGCACTTTCGAAAGCCCTGCTTAAGATATATTTGTATGCACGTTGTTTATTCCTCCGTCTTACGCAAAATTAACATTTCTATGGGCCTCACCACTTCATTTATACGTCGGTCAAATGAAACTGCGAAATTATTTAAAAAGGCAATATTTTACAAATCTGCTCATTTTTAAACTTCGATGAGTTAAAAAAAAAAAAAAACAGAAAGAGGAAGAATTAATTTTAAGTTATCACAAATGTTTACCGAACGCTTTTTATTTGACGTTAAGATGCGGAACTTCTTTCCATCCATCGGTACCAACTTTACCGGGCGAATGTCACTCAGTGCGCCCATTAAAATATATGCATGCAGGGGCTGTGATATTTTTTAAGGTTCATTTCTAAAGTGCTCCCTTTATCGTGAACAGTCTTTACAAAAATGTTCACAGGACCTTGAAACGTAATGCGTCTATAATGAATCACTTTCAGTATTGACCCTGGCCTTTGTGCTATATCACATGCCAGTTATATTACGACTAGAGTTTAGCCCGTGACCGTGTTTCTAGTACGGTCACGGGGCTAGAATATTTACAATGTTAAAAAAATGTGGTTAGCATACAAAAGCTGGAAAAAAAATGGTATTTCTCTATCCATGGGCTACTTGGCCCCACTTGGAAGCGCTCTAGCCACTTTACCACTGTTGCCCCACTTAATTAACTCAACATTGAAGTGAGATATTTAGTGTAAACAAAACTGATCTTCCATTACCTTCATATCTCTATGCAATAATCTCTATGCATTACTACAAAACTTTCATAGGGAAAAGTGATTAAAAAATTAGTTTTATGGTCAAAAGTCATGATTGCGTAATCTAAGATTGTTGAAATTCGAACTTGGCCTGTATTTTACCCTGAGGATTCGCTGTGCAAAATTTGAAGAACTTCTGTTGAGTTTCAATGGACTTAGAAGTATTAAAGACGGATAGACAGACATAGACGGTCTACTTATTTTATAGGATATTGCATGCAAATTTTGGTTCGAGACGAGACGAGACGAGCACTTACGACGAGCTGCTTGGCCTTAGTCGAGAGATGGCGTCCAAGCTTGCAGCAAGCTGCCACGTGCATGATCTCGCTCACTGTGAAGAACGAGCACAGCTCGTCGTTCTGCATGATGTAGCGCGACTTCTTGTGGAAGGACTGGTGCTTCGTCCTGCTGCAGCTGATTGAGCCTCCCACCCCCGCAGTCCTGCCAACAACACACAACCTTCCTGCGTCAACCAACTCGCTCAAACACACTAAACATATCGCACTTTGAATGCAAGACTATTTTTGCTCAGAAAATAGAAAAGTTGCAATTTTTGTGTCGGAAAGAGGATAATATTTACCACATGTCAGTGGAAGACTATTGAGACATTCTATGATCTTTTACTGGATGTAAGGCAGATAAATTGTCGTTACTTCCCATAAATCATAATTAATAACCAAACATTAACACTTATGTACACATACGAGTATTTTGCGCAGGCTGAATTACGCACTACTACATATTATTACAGATTTAATACTGAAAATCCCCTGCTGACATATAGAGATGCGATTGTTTACCATTCAGGTTACGATATAAACTGCTCATTACAAACCGAGCACTGTAAAAAGCCATGGTAAGGATATGATCATATTATACTACAGTGTATCCTTCCATCATATATTGGTGCCGCTGTGGTAAGGTTGTAAAGACACTCGCCTACTGCCAAGGCGTGCAGGGTTAGACTTTCCGGAGGGTTCGCATGTGAAGGTAGTGCCGGACGGTGGTTTCCTCGGGGTTCTCCCGTTTCCCCAGCCATTGCATGCGAGCGCTGTTCCAGGCTCACCTCGCTTCACCGCCATCGTCTCTCAACACCTCTATGTCGCCCAGATCTCTCCACTCCACTATATGTACATTTAACATTGCCATGGGACTCATGACTTTATTCAGGCGCCGTACAAGTGAAATATTGGGATGGTTGGTAACGTGAATGTGTTACTTATATGCACAGTATCACTATGGTTCTTAATAAAACAAAACTAATCTCACTGGACATAAAATTATTCACTAGACGCTCGAAATATAACGCTGAGTATAGGACTATTTTTATTTCTTCTCTACCAACTTAGCTTGGAGACATCATGACAATGTACAGTGTAGCATACAAAGTGTTAAAAAAAATGTCCGATTGTAGCTCCAGGGTTGGTTCAGAGAAGTGAAAATGGTTAATAAAGTATACGGATCACCTCTTGTTTACACTACGGCCGTAGAAGACAGGTCTGGACACTCGCCTACCTAACAATGTTAGCGAGTTGACGCCCTTAGTGACGCATTTAGTTCATGAAGCCGCCGCAAAAGCGCGGTATCGAACTAGTGCTGTTAGCATTGCTGATACAGTGATAACACCACAGAGATATGAGCGTCATTTTCCCATTTAAGAGAATAATTCTATTTGCTTGCAATGTCAGATAGCACTACTTTGGTAGCACTGCTCTGTTGTTGGGTTCATGAACTAAATGGATCAGCAAGGGCGTCAACTTGACAAGGTAGTATCGATACCCATCGTGTTTACACCTACGGTTTCACGGTGCTAGATAACCGTGCTTCACATATATACTCTTTTTCTCTTTTCCTTAGCTGCTCCTTCCATCTTTGTCATTTCAATCGTCACCCTCAGTTTCTTTCTTAATTTATTTAATATTTTTATACCGCGTTCATTGTCGCTGCGCACATGGCTATGGGTGCATTTATGGCATTCCTGTTTCTAGCCCCCTTACTGAGTAGGCGGTCCTGATTAACTTTGTTTCTCCACGTCCTATTCTTGTGTATAACTTGTCATTGTGTTGCCACCAGTCACATTCCTTTCCTCTCATTATCACCTTATCAGCTATCGTTTTAGAAGTTTGTTTTTTTCGTCTTGTATCAAATGTATCGTTATTTATTGAGGTTTTTGGTTATTTTCCTCGTGTAATTGCTATGTTTTCTGTTACAGTCACTGCTCAAGGTCTCCCCTTACACTCTTCAGTTTTGCTATTTTCCTACGACAGAAGGGCCTTGTGGCAGGTGTGTTGTGTACTTGTAAACGATTGTACTGTATTGTAATTTCCTGTCTTTGTCTGTATACTGTATTGTCAATTAATAACATTATCAATACGAAAAGTATTAAAAAAATAGGTGTCGTTTTGCATTATGGTCAACCGTTTGGTTGTGGTGGCCCAATGAATGTAGCGTATGATCGTGTATGAATTGCAGATGTGGTGGCAAACATTCATGCGGAGATTACTACACTTGATGAAGATATGCTGAGTAATGTGCGAGGTTATATTGTGGACCGTTAGTTCGGGCCTAATTCTTGCACTGTAGGGTGTATATAAATCTGTTGGTACTGTCATTACATGGTATATCGCATTTGGAACTTTACATGAGTTAATGCCTTCATCAGAACACTAATATGTAGCTGGTGCGGTATCACACACACGATCATACGCTAGATTCATGGGGCCGCTGACCATAAATTACCTGCACTATTCCTTTCTATTATTACTTCTCTATTCGGCTCTCAAGGCGCCGATTTTAAGAGCAGCCCGAATGTCGTCACTCCACTATTCCTCTATGCAACCTCGGTGTTACAATCTGTCAGAACATTATGAATTAGTTTCTCGAAAGCGGCGCCATTCTTCTCAAAAACATAAGACCAAAATTCTGTTTAACATGTACGTTATATTACAAATCCATAGGAAACAACAAAGTAAGTGACACAGTTACAATTTTATTTGCACTATTGTGCTGCCAGCCTCTCACTTGTCATGGATGGGGGTCGATGTTAGAGCTCATATTTTTGTGCTTTGTACTTCGTCGTTTAATAATGCAGTTTCCAGAAACTTAGATATTTATCGCTTTTTCTGGCTGTGTTACTAGCAAAACAATATCTGATTAGCTGCACTTTCATAGGCTAATTTTATCTCTTTGAAATAGACTTAGGACATACGTGTATATATTTTTGACCTATTTGTGATCAGGAATAACCTTCCGAAATTTTGTCGGTAGTGTTCAGTTACAGCCTGTATATAAAATGGTTCTAGCTCTTCTCAGTTTGCTGATAACAGTTAATTCTGCTCTAAAAGCCGAAAATAGGAACTGCAGGGTATATCTGATAGCTTGAGCCCCGAGTATTTCGCGGATTGAGTTGGCAGCAAGAGCTAGACTGGTAAGTCCTCTATACACTCGAGACATTATCGTTTGCTTATTGGTTGCTGTGATCAAGTGAAGCCTCTGTACAGGACTGTTAAACACTCACTCACACTACTGCCTCCTGATTATTAGTGGCTCTCAGTTAAACGGGGCGTGTCTTAATAACTGCCGTACAATCACAGCAGTAGGAGAAAATAACAAGTGCTTGGAGTATACCTCGCTTCCGAATGAATTCGCGAAATACTCGTGGCTCTACTGATAACAAAGTGCCATCTCCCTCCACAACCAATTTATCTATGGTTTTAAACAAACAAAAATAATGTACAGTAACCAACATGCAGCTGCCGAAAAATGCTATTGATTTTAGGTATTTATTTAATACAGGATGTCTTGTGGGCTAATACAGCATTTAGTTTCAGTA
The DNA here is from genome assembly GCA_029891345.1 of Dryococelus australis. Lineage (NCBI taxonomy): Eukaryota > Metazoa > Arthropoda > Insecta > Phasmatodea > Phasmatidae > Dryococelus > Dryococelus australis. The sequence goes on from CM056993.1 coordinate 240,320,087, forward strand.
CAACTGTCACGGATATATTTTTTTATGTAGGTACGTTTATGGTCAATGAAGGGGTATTGAATTGTCCTGTAGGGACCTGGCAAAACCCGAGTTGGCAGCACTTGCGACATGGGCCTTGCAAGGCAGAGTACAGAGTCACAGAATAAGTAAGCATACAGAAGCTAAACGATGAGGTGGCTCCTTTGATGTAAGCCAATTCGGTCGCTTATTAGCCGCACGAAACTGTAGAAACATTCCATCACGTGATGGAATATTCCCTATTGGTCGGACTGTCGTTTGGTAAGTTGACCACCAGGAGATTATCGGTGAACAAAATGCCGCCATATTACTGTTTGGTAAGGCTGGAGTTCACACACTATAAAAAAATACCTACTAAGTTTTCTGTACGGCAAAGAAAACCATTTATTTAAGGCAGTTTTGTCTTCAGCAACACAATGTAGATTTAATTCAAAAAACAATGTTTTATAAACATAGCTTTGCTTTTAATGTTTTCTTTGTACGATTTAGTTTTATGGCAATATTGCCCCCCTTTAAAGGAAATAAATGAACCTTCTTTGAGCTGCTTTTGTTCAGAGTAAAGACAGATTACTTCGTACCAAAAGAAACGGTTAAGCGATACAAAAGGTTTTCTTTTGTAGTACATATGTAGTTTTCAGTACGTAACCGTTGTCCCGACGCCAACATTCATTAACCAAGAAGGTACACTCTGTAGTTACAAAACTGAAGCTGAGCATACTTATAGTCTTCCTGCAGACGCCTAATGTCATACTAACGTGCAGTTTTTTTCCCCATATCACAAATCTCAATTCTTCCTAACTTTTATTTAAGTAAATATAATATATATTAAAGATTTAGTTGTTCTTATATCTACACTAATATATAAAATTTAAGTGGATGTCTGTTATTTCAAAATATATACCAATAAATAAGAGTAATATGCTATTTAAATGATGTTGAAGCATAAATGACTGTTTTTAAAATTTTTGTCTGTCTGTCTGGATGTTTGTTCAGAAAGGCTCCCAAAAGGCTAAACAGATTTCGATAAAATTTTCAGAGATAGTAGAGATTGTTTCTATTTTAAATTTGCTATTTATTTTGTCTTGATATCTCAAATGGTTATGAACTAAGTTAATTTTTCATGTAATTTTCTTTATATTTTATATCTTATTTTTTTAAATTATTATTGACAAAAAGTATTGTTGAAACAACAATAGTTTTTTTATCATTGATATAATACGCATCATAGAAAAAGATATATTAGTTTTTTTGGAAAAACGTAGTAAAACAACATACCGTATTATCAAACAGCCAACACTAACGTGACGATAAAACTATTTCCGATGATAAAGTAACAATCTTTCAAACCAATTATATAGATATGTATTTCAATAAATCCATAAACACTGGGCAAAGCGATGGCGGGCTGTATTTTAAAAACTCCATAAAACCTGAACAAAGCGGTATTACTTTTCTAAACATAAAACCTGAGCGAAGCGTTGGTGGGCTGTATTTTAGTAACTACATAGAACCTAAGCAATACCAAATTACTATTCTAAACATATGTAAACAAATCCTAAAGTCCACGCGAACGAAGTCGCGGGAACAGCTAGTATAAACTATAGATGTTTTTCAGAGTACAAATTTATTTTACAGCGTATGTGACACTACAAAAACGTTTTCTAAACTATTTTTATGACAATACAATGTTATCAATGTCATTTCTATATGGATTAAACAAATATTATATCTGGGGCAAGCCTACTTTGCAGTGGTTCGTATTTAAACAAATTTCTCTTCGTGGCAACAAATCATGAAGTCATGTGTTGCAGCAAAGAAAGTATTTTACAGTGCAGTGCACGTTTCACTTTTGTTTTCGCAAGTAGCGTATGACGGAGTCGTGAGCGAGTTTCGGTCCACGCTGGTTATCCATTCGCAACATGCGACTTATATAGGTGGGCATAATCAATTCATGTGCATTTGCAACGTTTCTAACGCCCTGCTTTAAGTTCTACTCTCGGGATATCCATCCACCACACATGCAAACAAAGCTTAACCGAGTTTAGAAAACTACACCGCAGGTACAACACACCGCATTTGTGCGTACTCATTTCAATAATATTTTCAATGAGAACTATTTCTTACTAGGCGTTACGCACGCACCTATTTTCTAGCAGTTTTTTTAATACAAAGGCAATATTATAATTCGTAAATAAAATATAATTAAAAGTTAAATTCATACAAAAATTTCTTACTTTTATGTTAACCGACACTTCATATACATGCCATAAATAGAAAACAACCAAACGCGTTATATATGGAGGAGTTTTTCAAAGGTTTGATTCGCAACCACGAATAGACTATACGTACAAATACGTCGTGTTCGCCCGAGGAGCCGGTTTTCGTCGACACACGGCGCGTAGATAAACCTGATGGCGGAGAACAACTCAATTGCATCACCCTCGCACTGTGGCCACTCTGAACAAGGGAGCTAGCTCCCTTGACTCTGAAAGCTAATCGCTTTAAAGGATAGTACAATGGGCAGTGCGAAGGATGTTTACACAAACACGTACACGGGACGTTGCAGCGACATTTCTTGGAAACTTGCTTAAGGATACAAGTCAAGTGGAACAACCCGACTAATCAAGTGGGGAAATATCTTCATAGTCTATTCGCAGTGTATTCAGACTTTCTGAGTCAAACCTTTGAGAAATCACCCCTTCTATAAAGTGTCTTTTGTTTCCTATATATATATATATATATATATATATATATATATATATATATATATATATATATATATATATATATATATAGGAAACAAAAGACACTTTATAGAAGGGGTGATTTCTCAAAGGTTTGACTCAGAAAGTCTGAATACACTGCGAATAGACTATGAAGATATTTCCCCACTTGATTAGTATATATATATATATATATATATATATATATATATATATATATATATATATATATATATATATAAGCCCGTCAGCATAAGCGTATATTTTCTGTTTGATTTATTTAACGTTGACTTATATATTGTTTATTAACCGTAACATTCCATTTATAGCACACCCGGGCCTCGCTCGGGTGCGATTTTCAAATATAGCGTTGTTTTGGTTTACAGCAAGTATATACACTAAATACTAAAGGTAACTAGCATAGGATTAATACTGTGTTGTGTTCGTAAGTTAGCCCCTATTTTTAATCAAAATTTTAGAATACAAAAATGGTAATTGTGGATCATACTTAAAAGATAAACAGTTGCTCTAGCGGACTCTATTGTATGCCTTTTTCATATCTATAATCCCGCAATTGATTTGGTGTATCTCTCATAATTTAGTCAGCATAAGCCATGTAAGCGTCCAAAAAGCGCCATTTTCAAACTTAATTATAAAACGTCGACATTTCTCTACTCTACTTGCATTAAATACTAACATATTATTTACTTGAACCTCCCTCAAGAAATTCTCTAAATTATGATAAAAACCGCATCAAAGTTCATCAAGTAGTTTAGAAGCCTTAGCCGAATACACAGGCACACGTGGCCGAGCGACATTGTTTAATACTATGTATACTACCTACGACTATTACTAGTGTGTGTGTTGGCAATGCAAGAAATCGTTCTCATGGTAAACGTTGTTGAGTTGGGTGCGCACGAACGCAGTGAATTGTCCCTTTGGTGTAATTTTCTAGACTGAGTTTAGCTTTGCTTGCATGAGATGGACAAATATCCTGAAAGAGTTAATTTTACAAGGTTTCAGAAAATTCGTAAGCAGCCATGAATTTTCTGTGCTATACATTCACTTGGTGCCACTCAGTGCACCACCTACCTAGTTTAATTTCCAGTGAATGCTAAACGAATTCCTCCGCGGGACTGAATTCCTTATAAATAAAACTGTTAACCATGAGAGGGTAAGCCTCCTAATGTACTTATTTTAAATGAAAATGTGTTGTACAAAGATGCCACACATGACTGTAAGTTCCAAGACAGTCAAATGAGCTATTGTAAATTTACGTGCAAAGTTCGATTACAGGACGCATTAAAAAAGTTCTTATAAAACTCCCAGCATACTTGTTTCCATAATATGAGTAAGGAACGTGGATTCCATACCCTACAATCTCTCTTATCAACAAAAGAATTTCTAGTGCATTAGCAAACTTACTCAGATGTAATTACTGATATATTATCCATGTTTTCAGAAGCTTATACAGTGTAGCAATGTATATTAATGTTTTTTATGCTGTACGCGAGCTTGCATTCTATATTTGTACAAATATAGAATGTGTCGTGTCGGACGATGCCGCTGGTCGGCATCGTCCGACACGATACATACATACGAACATCCGGTGGTGACCCGGCCACGAATCGAACCCAGTCACCTCGGGGTTCTCCCGTTTGCCCGGCCCTTTCATTTCAGCGCAACTCCATACGCACCTTAATCACCCTCATCGGCTCTCAAGACCTCGCTGTTACGTGCCGCAACACTCTCTTCGCGCGTTCGGCGGGGACTCCCCGCTGAATCCCTCCGTGTGCCTTAGGGTTGCCTACTCACTAGGCCATGTATTTGCTAACACTCTACCCTTCGTTTGCGATTTAAGAGTGCGTGGGAGAAAAAATTTTACCGTGCACGGGCTGTTGGTGTGGTTTTTAGTTCCTCGTAGGATAGCGCCACATACGGCTACAACGTACGCAGCGTGATCTAAGCGGAGCTACCTTGAACTAGCAACACAATACGTACGAGGTTTTATTGAGAGCGGCAGAAGGGAAATAAGAGTGGAGAAAGATGATAGGCAGATACGGATATCTGTAGGCAGGTGGCATGCTTGTGATGTGAGTCAGCGAACGGCTTTGCAATGAGCAGCTCACATTTATACAACTAGACAAACCAGCCGTAGAACTGCTCTATCGACGACAACTAAGGCCAGTTAGCCTGTTAATGTACTGTTATTTATGTAAAGTAATCTATCTATACCCTACTAGCAATTCGAGTATAATTCATCCAGGAAGTGCCGCGGTGGTGTAGCGGCTAACCGTTCTCGCACAGGTTCAAATCCAGGCGAAGTCAAATCCGAATTTTTCGCATTTTTTTAAACGAGGTGGATGTTACTGTTACCTAGTAGCCTTTCTCTGGGTATTTGATACCGGTCAATAGTATAAAAATAAATACTGTATGGCCTTAAAATACATATTTTGAGCATCGCTCTTTTAGACACTCTAATAACTGTAAACACTTTACATCTGTGTCCGATTTAACAATACATTATATGCTACTTCGAAGAAAATGCCTGCTCCTTCTGTGAAATTTTTAACTACCACGTATTCGTGTAACTCTTTTGCCAATTTAACGCATAACATTTTAAGGCATTTAACACACTTTAACAAATAGGTAGGTATATTTAATATGTTTCCGCCAAAACTGCATTGTCATACCTGAATAAATGTGAAAAGTTTTTTCTCTTGCACTGCTAATAAACAGCATTCATATCTATGTCTATGAAAATGCTCAGGACACTTATTGGACAAACTTATTTCTACCTACTGTACACCTGGACCGAACAAGGTGGCGCAGGTATAAAACATTGAACTCACTTTCGGGAGGACCTTGGTTTGAATCTCGGTCCTGCGATCCCATTTAGGGTTTTCTATGGTTTCCTGAAATCGTGGAAGGTGGAAAGTTAGATGTGATATAAATGGCTGATAAGGAAACAATAATTAAATACGGTTACGTGGGCAAGATAACTGATTATCATAAAATTAAAGTTATTTATTTAGGTAATCCCATCTTGGTGAAATGTTATGTTACTTGAGATTTTATATTTAAACTCGTCAATGCCATTTTTTAAGTGCCGACGTATTTGCGAACCACCTATTCAAATTAATGATATTTAATCAGGTTAGTGAATCGTATTGTATAGTTTCTTTTAGTTCATGATACGTAATGTTGGCTCAATACTCTCCAAGGATTACTTACCTAACGGACATACTACTCTCAGTTACTGAATAAAAAATAATGGTGGAATAGATTAGAACATTAATATTCCGTGTTCAGTCCTCGCAAGAAGCTACGTTTTATACGTTGGCCAGATTATACTTAGTAATTAATATAGAATAGATTGCAGATGATAATAAACGGAAGATAACGCTGATTTTACAGAACATCCCAAATTGTGATTGAGTACGCAAGTGATGTGTACTTTATTCACAGTCGCGCAATACGATCATGATAATTGCAATTTAAGAAACTATTATTCAAAACATTTATAACAGGAAGTGTATGAGGGAGAAAGCGGTATTAGGCAGGCAAACACGTGTTCGATATAGGCCTACTTCTGTAGTTTATCAATTAATTCTGACTAGGTAACTTAGACATACAGATATTGTCCTCACATAACAACCACTATGCTCTGTTGTGTGCAAAGAAATTGGTTATATATTTATATCACTAGTATAATTGAATTGTTTTCATCAAAACTGAATCATAGTGTATTTTCACGTGCGTTTTGTTTCTTAGTAGTTTCTTTTTGGCGCAATCGTGCGGGTTGTGCATAAAATAATTATGACTAAAAGTACGAAAAGAGGAGTAATATCTGATCTCAATGTTTGAAATTATTTGGAATGTAGAATTTTCTGTTCTTTTATATGCAGTACACTTAACGTTAGTAAATATCACCCAGAAAAATGTCTAACTCCAAAAAATAAATAGATCAAAACTTTTTTGCTGTATCTTATTTAATATAATATATTATTATATTATATATATTAATATTGATTCAGATATTCAGAAAATAAATCATTTTAACTCACATTCGAATACAATAAACCGGAAAACGTACGTATGGTTGTAGGACACGATAACGTGATAAAATGTACTTGAAAATGTTAATTCTGGCACTGAAAATATTCTTAGACTTATCTTAAAAGTCAATAAATTAAAATGATAATTAATTATAGTTCAAAAGCCCAAAACTGAGTTTCAAAATAATATTCTCTCAGCGCATGTTATTCAAGATCATGGCGTCAAGTTTAAGGTACTCTGCATCTGATATGGCGGCAGTAGTTAGTAATTTAATATGCTTGTTGACTGGGTATTGATGAGGGGTGGAGGCCTGCCGACTAATTATTTGGGTGATGGGGGTGACGGGGGAACTTTAAGAAATTAAATTTGTTTAATACATTTCTTAATAATTTTAATGATATATTTTTGTACTTTTTGAAATTTGTTGTGATAATATTGGTATTTTTTGTATCTTTGTTTCGAAGGTCAAGTGTCAAGGTCGTAGGTCATGGAGTCACTGATCCCTGGTTCGGAGTGACTGATACCTGGCTCGGAATCACTGATACCTGGCTCGAAGTGACTGATCCCTGGCTCGGAGTCACTGATTCCCCTCGCCAGATTAACGAGTCCCCAGGGGCTTCTCCGGAAAAACGGAAATTTTTAAGGGAAAAAAGAACTTTTTAGGGAGAAAAGGGAAATTTTATGGAAAAAGGGTAATTCTTAAGGTATTTTATTCGACTTTGAGGGAAAACTGGGAATTTTGAAGGAAAAAAGGGAAATCCCAACATGGCAGCAGGCCGGCTCCGATCCCCGATCCCATTGTGCCAGACTTACTTATTTCCCTACTACTCACCAGTGACACTATAGACAACATGTGTGCTGCTTCGATGGGAGGTTCAAATGCTGACATTGGTACATGACTGTATGCTAGCTTGTTGCCTTACCAGATAGCCTACAGCGTGTAAATGCCGTCAGGGGACTCGACAGTAAGTCTTATGGCCTGTGTGCTCAATTATACCAATTAAAGGCGTTCACTGTGGCCAAAGATGTCACATTCGCTTCGCAGCCACAAGTCCTGCGTTCTAAACTCAGGCAATGAATGAGCGCGTGTTTTACATTTACCTATATCATTTTAAGTTAATTTATTTTTAATACGCTTCCTGATTAGACTTCCCTCATAAAATTGGGAGCTTAATGATATCGGAAAATAAATAAAACCACTAATTAAATATAACTTGTGAAGACGAGGCCAGGTGCTGCTTGACTTGAACCACTGCTGCAATGTCATGTGACGGCATTGGCGTTTAGAGTTGGGCGTCATTGCTGAGATACCAGTGAGAATTGAGCCAAATCAGTGAAAACCAATAAAAAAAATAATGTACTGGTAATCAGTGCCAGATGACTTATTAATATGATGCTGAATTACGCTGATTTGTGTGTGATTCCCACTGAATGTCAAGAATTACATTGCCGTAAGTCACTTGTTCCCCGTTCATTTGCCTTATTTGCCAGTCGGCTGTTGCTCATCAACTGACTTTGAATGATTATTATTTCGCTGATTGATATCACTGATTCGGATTTTGACTGTTGTGAAATGCAGTCTGTGAAATCAGTGTTAGCGCGTAAACGCACATTTAACAAATCCATGTTCTGGGAAATAAGGACTTTCTTTTTCGGAAAGTTAAGAAACAATTAAAGATTGTTCGCGGTTATTTGAGCACTTTTGAAAACAACCTTCGAGAAATGTCACTACTCCGACTTGCGCATATTTTAACGGAGACACTGACTTTGCAAGCACCAAGTTAAGTTGGTAATGACGTGTCGGATGGAAAGAAGTTCCGTGTCTTAATGTTTAATTAAATGTGTCAGGTATACATTGTAAATATCGTTAATATTTATTTTCCTTTCTCCATTTTAATGCATAAAGTGCAATAATTGACCAATAAATAAAACTAATAACTTTTCTAATATGTTTACAGTTTACTTTGACCGACCAAGGAATAATGTAATGAGGCGCATGTGAATGTTATTTCTTAATAATACACAACGTGCGTACAGGTATATCTCAAGAAGGGTATTCAGAAGTGAACATTCTACAGATATAATATTTTACCATCATCCTATTGAATATATTCAAAGGGAAAATTTGTTAAGGTTTTTAAAAATTGCATTTTTATGGCTCTCCTGTGGACCATATTACAACGTGCCATGCGTATTTTATTTCACTGATGACTTACATGTCGTGTAATAATATTCCTACTATTGCAGATCTAATATGCCAGAATTTCAGCATATAGCAGTTTTGGGAGGCCCCATACGTGACATTAAAATGTTTAAACATTCTTTACAGCAATTCGTCTTGTGTATGAAAGCTGTGGCAGTTATGGGGCTCTTGCTTTCAATTCATATCCACAAATTACTCAGGAGGCGAACCCGTTCACCTTCAAGTGTCCGTGGAACGAGGCGTATTCCGCAATTCTAGAGAGAGAGTAATAACTGGGTTGAGTCAAGGTCAGTCTCAGATAACGACCAGAGCACAGAAAGTTCGCCGTCTAAAAGTGGACTACTAGCAAGACAAACTGGCTGAGCGAGAGGTCGCTGATAATATCGCGTGACTGGACGCAAGGTGCGACCATACACTAAAGGTGGGCTAGACCACTTATTCGTCTTCTACAGGCTGTTCACGATAAAGTGAGCATTTCGAAATGAACCTTATAAAAAAGTCACTGCCCCTGCATGCATATATTTTAATGGACGCACTGAGCGACATTCGCCCAGTAAAGTTGATAACGATGGATGGGAAGTAGTTCCATATCTTAAAGTCGAATAAAAAGTGTTCTGTAAACCATTGTGATAACTTAAAATTAATTCTTGCACTTTCTGTATTTTAATGCATTGAAGTGTAGAAATGAGCAGATTTGTAAAGTGTTCACTTTCTTTTGTAAGTTCACGTTTTCATTTGACTGACACATGAATAAATTGATGAGGCCTATAACAATGTTAATTTTACATAAGGCGGAGTAATACACAGCGTGTATACAAGTAGATCGTAAGCAGGGGTTACAAAAGTGCTATTTTTACCATGAACAGCCTATACGCATATACCCAACACTGACCTAACCTAAAGGAATACAACTGTCAAGTCACATGGTGAACAGTGATGAACGTGCTTGTTTATCTCTTAATTTTCAAATACCAACCACTTTTTTATTTTCAAAGCACAAGCACTTCTATATGAATAAAATGCTTTCACCAATTTGAATTGAATATAACTGCATTTCAATTTCGCTAGACGAAGTGTAAAAACATCTCACAGCACTTGTTTACAAATCAGTGTTCTAGCGTCAAATCCAAACCACGCCGTTTTTGCTGTTCGTTTTGACAGAGAAGTAATTGAGTGCTGGGACACGAGAGACTGGTTGCGCGCAGCTAGCCAGATCGATCTTCCTCATCTTAAGTTTATGGATGCGACTGTCTACGGCTCCTATCACTGTTGCCTATTCTATTTTTGTCAAGTCCCTACGCAACACCTTAAAAGTCCCTATGCAAAAAATTAATTATATGTAATGTTACGAAACCAAATGCCATATTACCAAACAATCCCGCTTAAAGGAATTATATATATATATATATATATAAACACATAAAATGAAGAAAAAATCTGGTAATACTGCGATATTCCTACTTCGCAGAGCTAGCGTCGGCCAGTTAAACTTGATTAGAAAATAATTTTCTCGGAAATAACATTGACTTCTGGTAAACTATTAACGAACACTGTTGATTAAAACCCATTTAAGCAATTATAGGAACACGTGAAATAATGAGAAAATAAATTGGTGGAAATTCAATAATAAATTTTACAAGGTTGACTAATTTAACAAATTTCATGTTACTCACTTACAACGATAACATTATCTCGAAACTTAACAAAAGTAACCGCACATTGGATTGACGAAGACTGGTGATGTTTTTACGTCAGCTAGCAGGGAGACGCAACTAGGGGAATAACAACACTATGGTATAGGAAATGATGCGATTGTGATACAATCGGACATTACCCATACTGTCATGTAAACATGCCCGGGTAATTGATTGTGTGCAGATATAAACAAATTTTTTATTCAGTTTAAGTTTGCTGTTTTTTTCTTTTTCCAAAAAGTATTTACTTTTTGAGTTGGATTCGGAAATTTGTCCCTACGGCCCTGCGGAATGAGGAAAACTGCCAGAAGTCCTTGCGCGTGGGATCATGTCCCTAGATTTAGCAACACTGCAGCACATTTTCAGTTCGGCAAACATAACTAATACTCAACACATCTCAAAATGAGTGATCCCTGCCAACCATTGCACGTACACCAACTCTCTTCCTCCATGCATTTCTATTCACCATCGACCATTATCACTCAGTCTTCTGTAGTGTGCAACGTTCATTACAAGCTCGTGTAGTCGCAAGTTGACAGTTTACCTGTCGCTGTACTAACTTGATGTAATCTTATCAAAAAGCTACTCTGTTTATTAGGCCTGTTAAAAAAAAATTCCCACATGAAATTTTCATTTTAGTGTTTTTTATCGTCAAAAGAGTACAATTCTGACATATACGAGTAATTAAGTGCGTTCCTTTTACAAGAACAAAGAAATGTCTAAAATAGTACAACTGGAGTTGTACATCGGCATAGTTCACAAAGAGTTGGCATGTGTACATATCGGAGAAATACATACTGACCAAAATAAACTGTGTCCGCATACAGGAGCAAAGGCGTCAACCTACCGCGAAGCCATTGTGTGCGGTAGTGAGTGAGTAAGTGAGTGAATATGTTTGGGCGGCTGTTAACAGCGAGGTCTTGAGAGCCTATGAGGGCGAAGTGAGTTGAGTATGGAGAAGCGCCAGAATGAAAGGCCGGACTAAACGGGAGATCCCCGAGAAAACCCGCCGACTAACGGCATCGTCCGATACGATTGAACCCGGCCAGGGATTGAACCCGGTTAGCTTTGGTGGGAGGCGAGCAGCCTAACCGCTCAACTACCGTGGTCCTTGTGTGCGTTAGTCACAGAGACAATGCCAGCGCATCAAGTCCCCTACCAACTCTAAATATAAAAACCCTTAACTGATTTGCAGTTTTGTCTGCTACGATTTGCCGTGAAACAAAGCGACTTTCAGGCACTCCAAACTGCAATTGTTAATGACTATAGCAGGTTGTAGCTCACCACGGAACTATGTACCGTTGAAGTACTGGTGTGCAGGAAGTCATTGGAAAAGCGAATAATACTGGGCAATAAATACAAGAGACATGTTAACCAATAATACTGGGCAATAAATACAAGCGACATGTAAACCAATAATACTGGGCAATAAATACAAACGACATGTTAACCAATAATACTGGGCAATGAATACAAGCGACATGTTAACCAAACTCCCTCCATGATTTTTCCACTGTCACGTCAGGTGGCTGCTTTACGTATTGCCGACCGCTGCGAAAGGAACAGGTTTCTCTTTACCGTTCGCCGTCAAAATATATTAAATATTGTCGCAGTGTGTTGCTTTGAGAAACATAAAACCAAGAACAAAATTTTGACTACTTAATACGTGTATTTGGAGAGTTTAAATACACTGACACTATTTTAGGTGCTGGTAACTATCAATACAGTATACAATAGTAGATCGGTTTAAAAATTGTTTATTTCCGCAAAAAAATATTATAAGCTACAAAATCACTAAAAATGCCAAAATAATTGCTTGAAATTGCCATCTACAAATTTATGAAAGTGAAATGTAGCCTACATACACTGAATTTAAAAAAAATCATTTTAGAATAATATTTTCCAGCAGGAGCTTTCAAGAACAATAAGTTCGGTTAGTGACATGAAGGATTTTTAATTTCGTTTTTGTAATATAACACTAAGTAGCAAAATTTAATTTAACGAAAACATTAGTTTTGGCGTATACACTTATTTCGTGGTTTCTTTACGTAATTATTCGAATAACGAAATCAATTTTACTATAAAACGAAACATTGGCTGCATGTGAAGGGTTTGTTAATTCAAATATATATCCAATAAAAATTTCCATACAAACATACTTGTAGTTCAAATATATTCCTTGATTCATGTTTCGGGAACACGAGAACTGAGAGACATTTCCATAGCGTTTAATTGAGCACGTTTGAAACAAGCGTTGTAAAATGACCGTGCCTGGAAATATGCAAAAAAGGAATGTTTTTTACTGTAAATTTTTGTAATGAGTAAAATAAATATATAGTTTGGAAGCGAATGATAAATAGAAACATTCTTGTGCGTCACTTGACTACTAATTGATAGGTCCGTGCCAGTAGTAATATTATACAAGGGACAGATGGATACACGACGCACAGGAAAATGAACTACACTACCCGTTCTAAGTTGGAAGTTTGCACTAGTCAGCCTGTCCGCGCTCTTGAAAGGTAATATATACTTTACCGGCCACACACACACAGGTCGAGTAACCAGCTGTCGCACTTACACACACTTTGCTTTCCCATTATTGAAGCTATACAGGAATGTTTTTGAAATGTGTGCAGATATTTCGGGGAATGCAATGGGGTAGACGAGAGTTTCGATGTAATGAACATGGTGTCGGAAATGCGTCCTATTTACCTCTGCTACCAACTTTGGTGAGAATGAAATATGTAGAGTACTCTTATAAGAGTATAACTATCTATGAATCAGTTACAGCGCGTGTGGTCCGTCTGGCGAAACGACCGTTTCTTTGCCGACTTTCATATTCACTATTGTGTAGCCGAACTCACCTGAATCCAGTCAGTATGTCCAGAAAGGACGATTTTCCTGCTCCAGATGGCCCCAGTATCGCGGTGAGCTCTCCAGACAGGAACTTGCCACTGATTCCATGCAGAATCTCCTTTTTCCCTTTAAAAAAAAGAAATCTGTTTTTACTGAACATACGTCTTGCATGTCTGTGAATTAACACATCGCACACACAGTCATTTGAAAATGAACTTTGAAGACAATAGCATTGCAAGTCCACCCATTTGCAAATTATAGTGAAATAACGAGTAATAACATGATCACCACTGTTCCAGTAAAACTATAACTTTGTTCTTCCTTTAATATTGTCAACCTGAAGTAACCTTTGAACAGCTGCTTATATACAGCCCGGCTTTTGCAGGTAGCGCACACATTTACAAAATCAGGTAAATGTAGGCGAAGTTCTGAGTGACATTGATAGTATATTATAAGCATTTAAATATTTATCAAACAAAATTAAAATTTTATCAAATATTTGTTGAATATTTGTAGTAGTTCCTGAGATAGCAAATAGCTTGTAGTGGCAACCTGAAAGGGAATTGGAGGTATAACTCAGTAAATGTACAGTACGCAAACGATATTTCCACGCGCAATGTCTGGTCTTAATTGGATATATGAAGCGAGTTATACGACAAGTAACATCAAATGAACAAAATCACCAATTTAAAAAAAAATGTCTGCTCAGTAAAATATTGTGTTGTGTAGTTTTGCGTCGGTTGTGTTGGGAGTCGTTTGAGAAATCTCTGAAAGTTGAAATTCAATCTTCATATTTCAGAAAAAGCTATCTCCCAAAATGACGGGGGCCGCGATGGTGCAGTGGATAGAAAGCCCACTTCCTTCCAAGGCGAAACTGGTTCGATTCCCGGAGCGTTGCTCCCGGAATTTCCCAAGTGGGAATCGTGTCAAGCGATGGTCTCTGGTCAGTGGGTTTTCTCGAGTATCTCCCGTTTCATTCCTCCGTTCTTGCATTCCGGAGCTGCTCTAGTCTCACTTCGCTTCACCCTCATCGCCTATCAAGGTAGTTCAGGTAAAACAGGAAAAATAGACGAACTAAAACATGTAGTTCCAAAAGTTTCAGGTATGTGTAGAGGCAGGTTCCCTGAACAACATCAAATAAAGTCCCATCGATTTCATGACCGGGAGGGGGGGGGGGGGTTAAAGGTCCCTTTTTCAAGTTTTTCACTTATAACACGTAAATGGTGCGTCGCACGGAAAGTTTTTGTGGAAGCAAAATGAAAGAAGTGTAAATTCCCTACAGAATAGTATATATAAGTTTGTTCCTATATGTTATATTTCCGATATATCCGCCAGTAAAGATTGATAATTTTTGGAAAGAGTTGTTCCGCTTCACGTTTTTCGTCAAATTTGCCCTTCTAGCTCTTCACTGTTTCGTTTTACAGAAACATCGTTGGGAGAAAGTTGTAGAGCATTAAATTTTCTATATATATTATATATATACATACACCCATTTATCTTCAATTGGTCGAAAGTTACACTGTAGTGGATGGTGGCTTCATCCTTTATTTAGTTAAGTGGAATGTTGGTACCAAGTTCTCTTCCATCGGCGAGCAGTACGTATCATAACTTATAAATCATTACGGTGCCAACTCTGCTCTAGTTTTTGATGGGTATGAAGACGTTAATTCCACTAAAGGCGCCGAACAGAAGTGGAGAGGAACATCTAAAACATAAGTGGATGTTAATTTTGATGAAAATATGCTGGCCACTGCTCAGCAGGAGAACTATCTTGCCAATGAAAAGAACGATACCAAGCTGACTGACTGAGTTGTTAGTCGAGACGTTGACTGCAAGAGGGATAGATGTGAGTACCGATCCAGGAGATACTGATGGTAGTATCGTAAGATGTGGCTTAAACAAAGTTACTTCCCATTCGTCTGTTGTTGTTACTGGATAAGATGTTGACCTGCTCGTCCTACTAACAGATCGCACACCACCAGACAGAAATTTATATTTCATGAAGCCTGGAAGAGGAAACATTGAGGACAAGGTATACTCCACCAGACAATTGCAGGAGCTACCCTTTAGTGGCTCTATCCTGTTCATACACAGTTTCACACAACATGTGCGATATCCAACGAAAACGAATTATCCATCCTGAAGCGTTTCCTAGAAATGCCAAATGAGACTAAAGCCATAGCTGGCATCTTCTACGACCCCACATCAACACCTGATGCAGTAGCCCAAGCTTAGGAGGAGATGTTTCTCACCATGTACCAGGCCCCACCGAGTGAACGTGAACTGTAAAAAAATTTTATGGAATTTTACACTAATGTTGGTGGCAGCACGAATTTCCAGAACAGTTGGTATATTTTTACACCAATACGTGTAGGTGTATTCAAAAAATATACAGTAGAAGGAAATATGCAATAACATATTGTAAAAATACAATAACGCTTCGTGTAAAAATAGCCTATGCCCTAGTTTTCTTACACGACCAACTGTAAAATAACATCAACTTTGCCAATGTCAAAAAAGAGTTCCATTTTGTATTTCAACACATCAATTTGCATTTTTACACATACATGAAGTAATTTTTGCGTTTTGTGGTATAAAACCTACATCATATATAAGTACACAGACACTGTATTTGTAAATACGTGACATCATTTTGTATCTTACACATACATTAAGTAAAATCATACTAACACTGCCTGTGTGAATAAGGACCCTCTTTTTTATTTATTTTTAACACCTACATCATGTGTAAATACACAGACACTATATGTGCAAATATGTCATCATTACTTTGTATTTTTACACATTCGTGAAGTAAAATCACATGAATACTGTTTGTGGTATAACAGAGTTATAAAACGTTATCTCCAAAATATAGGTAACAATTGACTTCAAATATAGAATAGGTAGTTTTATACAAAAACCAGCATATTCCAACAGCGGGAGTTATGATTTCCTTTTGAACACACAAAAGGAGATCGAAGTAGTTCTACTCCCTGTCACTAGATCGCATCTTTAAACAAATACATGTAGTTATATTTGAATTCACAGAAATACTCTACTCGTTTTAGCAAATTACACATAAAAACATAAAATTACCGAAAATTTGTTTGTGTAAATATACACTCACAGATACTCCAGAATGTATTACAAGTTTATGGTGTAATTTCACACATACATCTAGTTCTTCAAAATATAACAACATTCCTGGTAAAAAATACACAGTGTTGGTGTTAATTTACGTACGGTGAGTTTTTCAGTTATAATGTTCTCCTACACGAGTAAAATTACTTTAAATGTAAGTGTTATTATTCACAGGAAGTCGATGTTAAATAACACCTTCAATTTATGTGTATATTTTACCATAAATTTAGGTTTTTTTTTTTTTTGCAATATGTCATTTATTTTTACTCCTACATGTATACCATCATTCCTGGCAAAAATACATGGTGCCAGAGTTATTTCTCACATGAGGTGTCCTCAAGATGGCATAATAGCTACGCATGAGTAAAATTACCCTAAATATATGTGTTATTTTTCACATTAGGTTATTGTTTAAATACATTTTCTTTGCAGCGGGTTTAATGCTAGAACTGTCGTGTTTTTTTCCTGTGTGGGTGTGAGTTTTATAACAAGTACACTATGTTTGTAATACTCACACACATGTGTGTTTAAGACATAATGTTTATGTTTTTATGCATATACCTAGCGTTTTACTTCCGCGCACCTGATTTTCGTGTAATAATACACTTTGTTGATGTGTTTAAACATATAAAACGTCGCTTTTAGGAAATTTAGGTAAACTTTTGCGTAAAAATACACCAACTGTCTGTAGTTTTTTCGGATTACACGACAAAAATGTAAAAATACACCAACACTGGCTGTGTAAAATTACACTAATTTTTACTGTGTGATTTGAACAATCACCGATACAACTTCTTCATGAAATCCTCCACCAAGGTGAAAGCCAATCTTGCTTCACTGCCACCGACCCAAGGTGCAGCCGAGCAACACTCTTTCACAGTGTATTTACAGACACAACAATGGCTTCACAACGACTCTCTCAATCCAGCACGTTGGGTTGGGTACGAGACGATGGTGGAGTCCTCAACCCCGTCAAAACAACGGATCCAATAGCTCATGACAGCGTCCTGATTTAACTTTTGTGCCGTTGTGCTACTGGCTGTGGTGGCAGATGTGGATGCCGGAAGGCAGGTATCCACTGCTCATCTGTCTGTGGATACGATGGAGCCTGTATGAACAGCGCACACATACGAAAGGAAGACATGGAAGAAGATTTTATGGATTTTGAAGATATGACTGAACTTTGAAGATATTTCGAAAATGAATTACTTATTTAATATTTTCTACCTTTTTTTTTTTTTTTTTTTTTTTTTTTTTGTAAATAAAACGATTTTGTTCAAATTTGTGTTTCGTTGCTTTGTTGCTAACTAGTATATTAGCGATTTTCTGAAGAAAGTGAAATTTTCCCGTATTGACGAGACGTACTTGTGTATGATTATGTAGGTACCTACATTTATGTACAGTGAACATCGCTTATTCGGGACACATCAGGCAGTACCCTTCATTTTCATACTTTCCACTTTATATACCCGCTGAACCGAACAAATTACATGGTGTATACATCTGTTTGGAACTAACTAATATGTCCCCGTTAACCAATTTGCCTCTTTAAACCGGTGTTCCCAATTACCGGTTTACACGGTACATACTTCATACATAGTTATTATATACGTATAGATTTACTTATAAATACTTAGACTAAAGATATTATAAAGTCATTAAAAATTGTTTTTAATTGAATGATGATCTAGATAAATAAACCATATACAAGGTTATATATAGAGGTATAGCCCTCGAAGATGAAAAACAGGAATGAGCAGCTTCCTAGCAGAATCTCGAAATTTACCTTATAAATTCAAATTGCTCTTACTTTTGACCAGTTGAAGATAAATGGGTATGTATGTGTGTCGGTATGTATATATATATATGTGTGTGTGTATATATATATATATATATATATATATGTGTGTGTGTGTGTAGCAAATTTAATGCTCTACAACTTTCTTTGCTACGATGTTTCTGTAAAACGAAAGAGTGAAGAGCTAGAATAACAAATTTAACGAAAAGCGTGAGGCAAAATAACTTTTTTTTTTTTTTAATTATACATATTGGCCGGCTGATATCTCGGAAACCATAACAGATAGAAAGAACTTTATACGTATCATTTTGTAGTGAATTGCGAGAAGAAGAAGAAGAAGAAAAAAAGAGGACCATAAACCCCACCCCCCGCAACGACGGGGCAGAAATCGATGGGACTTTATTTTACGTTGTTCAGGGGACCTACCCATACATATTCCTGAAACTTTTGGAACTACACGTTTTAGTTCGTCCATTTTGACTTTTTTGGTATAGTTTGCCAAGATCTAAGTCCTCGATGTTAAGAGCCGACCAAATCTCTCCACTTTCCACAACCAAAATGTGAGGGAGAAACTGTTATACATTCAATTTTGATTCCCTCATTTCTGGAAGACTGCCAGATTTATGGGAAATATCTTTGTTATTTCTAAGGAACAACATCTTGATTTAATAAGGTTGCAATAGCCAATAAAGGGACGTGGGAAAGGCCATAAGGCCATATTACACGATGCCAGATTCCGCAAGAATCTGTGTAAGGTCCGCCACAGCGGCAATCTAAGGGCGAGTATAGAACCCTTCATGGAATTTCCGCCTTATGCAGCTAGATTTCATACTAGATTTGGTAAAAGGACAAGTCCTAATTTTCATGGCAGGTTCCATACAGGCTTCCGCACCTGGCCAATCACGTTGCAGTTTCAGAGCATAGGATGCTCCCCGTGGGAACTACTTGAAACGAGTTGAAGAAACCTAAAAGGTTTCCTCCATCTTGATTAGACATCCGTGAGGATGAAACACTATAAAATAATTTGAAAATGCGACAGAGACGAATAATATTTGTGATGAGACTTGATTACTGTTTAAAACACTCCTAAGTATTTAAAACATTACCAACACCATAGAGAAATTATTTCGAGTGATTGTATATACAGGATGGTTCTATAATATTTACCGCCACTGACAAGGGTTATTCCTTACATCATTTGGAGCAGAATATGTCATATACATTTGGATGCTGTTCCCACCCCATATTAAACGCGTGCATTGCAAATTCTTAAGTACTCGCCCTCTATGCATGAAATACCAAATACTGCTCATTTGTACTACAGTATATGTCTATGATTGTTTAATAAAAAATTTTCACGTAGGAGAAGAGGGTATAACGCTTCCCATGTCCAGCGGTGCGTTTATATCTTACCCGATAAGCTAAGTTGCATTTTATGTGTGTGACAAAACGAATTACTTTTGTGTCAGAAACCGGTACATGGTGATACATATCATTCGACGGAGACTTATAAACATCTGGGCGAATACTAACTCCGTCTGTGGGTTTATCAGCGGACTTGGTTGGTCACTGCGACATCTGAGCGAATAGTGTCCTTGCTTCATGACGACTTGGAAAGATTATGCTACAGCGAGGGAAACGCACTGATAACAAAGAACAGTTTTTGGCGATGTAAAAGATTTTGTTGCTGGCGACAAAATTTTTTCTCATTTCAATATTGATTTTCAACCACAAGCGGACTTTTGTGGTTGCCAATACATTCGATGTGTTGATGGCAATAATATGATAAAATAGCTTTGGGTGATTTCTTATAACCACTGAAAACTGAACTCAAAATGGCTCGGCCAGGGATAGAACATGAGCCCTTCAGAATGGGATTTCAGTGCACCACCACGCTGTTTAAAGTGTCCGTATATTTGAGTAAGTTTTCATGGAAATGTACAATAAATACACGCAAACGTGATCCGTAATGAAGGAAGGTGTACTGAGTTCATTAAATACGGAATTTCTGCGTATTTCCTATAGCTTTGGGCCTCGGTAACGAACAATGTAGAGTTTACACGATAAGCTTTATTTGCCACTATAACAACCCGAACGTTGTCGTTTCTTCGGCAGTTCTACACCTACGCCACTTACACATATGCTTCCATACATGAAAAGGCAGCATCAGGGTTCTGTAATGTTCAGCAACATTTAAAATACACTAACTTTAATAGAAACTGTAAAAAAAATTTGTAGTTTATATAACAATTAAAATACAAACGTTAAACACTATTGCAACATGTGAAATTATAGGTGAGTGATAGGGATAGGCTTGTAGTTGAGGGTTCGCGGGTTTGCGCCCCGGCCAATCCGCGGTAGGTCTTCAGTTCGCTTGTCGCACTGGGAATTTGTCAGTAAGTCGGTCTCATTTGAGTTTTGTCAAAGAACAAATGTCACAACAACGCCAAATGAAGGAAAACAAGTTGTTAAAGTCACGGACTTGCTGGTTTTTGATTCGGGGTTCTCATCTCGCAAAGGTATAAAGTATTTAGTTTTTTTTAAATATAATTTTATATACAATAGAGCACTCACATAATGAAAATTAAAAAGACGTTACATTATATACATTGTATATATATACACAAATTTCTTTCATTTTGCCGAAAAGCTCTGGTAAAATTTATCCACAAGTGCCCGTAAACTTTCCATAAAATAGCGAACGCATTGATTTTCATAAACGGTCTTTCCGTGCATTTCACGGAACTCCTCCGTTAATTTCCTAGTCAATTTTCTGTACTTCCAGTTACTCTGAAAATAGTTTTTTATATATGTTCACGCTATAAAAGACAGTAAATAAAAATATATAATATAACAATAATAATCGTTTAGTTCATAACTGTGGTAGAGTTTTTATTCATTTGTTGCAACACAGAAATAAAGCATAGATTTATTTTCCCCACCGTTTACACGTAATAAAACGTTTCCAGCTGAAGAGTAACTGCCACATTATCTGGTTTCGTTAGTAGCATTTTCAACACACAAACAGAAAAATGGACGTACAAGGCACTTTCTTTAAATAATTACTTGTGGTTAGCTTTTTCATAGCATGTTAACTCTCTGGTATGCCATCAAATACATTTACTGCTGGCCGTTTTTCATTTGTTTTGAAGGTGACGTTTACCTCGTGACTGGAATTCCTATTGTCTGAACAACATACACGGCAGCTTTATCTGTATTCGTGAAGACACTAACTACAAACACAATGTGCCAGTGTTATTATCCTTAGACTCAACAGGAACAATTACTGTATGTCTAGCCTTGGGCGTACAAGTAAGTGTGATCGCCATACTTCCTGAACCTGTGCACAATGCGAAGGAAGTCAAACGCTACGTTATCCGTTATCGTGAAAATTGTTTTAACTATGGAAGTATATAGATCATACCTACTTATTTTACAGAATTGGCCTTGTCATTAAGCCTTTATAAGTGTTAATAGATTATGTAAAAAAAATTTCACTGAGAGAGTGTTTTAGTGACAAAGTATGATCACGTTTCTATTTTACTGTCAGCCATTAAGATTACTGACGTTCAGCAGCGTGTGGTGGACTGTTGCAAGGTGAGTTGTGTTTTGGTCTGTGCTATACTGAATCGTTTGTTAGATTACACATCGGCCATCTGTAACGGGTGCCTAAATGCTCTCTCGTGAATGGCCGCAATAGTTTCCCCCCGGCTCCACTCTGGTTCGTGCTGCGTGCGCCGAGCGTGTACAGCACTGAGCAAGCACCAGCTTACCTTGCAACACTTCACCACAAGCCACTGCTGACGGTTGATCACTTATTTACTGATGTATCTGATGAATCACTGATGAGCGGTGTTTTGGCGTCTGGCTTGGAGGCTACATTTCTTGCTACGGCTACGTACAGATTTGCAGTACAAGCGATGTCATACGATCGTACATAGCAATAATTCTAACCAAGAAAACGTAACATTGTTGTACTCTGCCAAAGATGCAAAGCGAGTAAGGGTGGGTTTGTGTTCATATTTTTTCCTCAGTTAAGTGCCCATGATAAAATTGTTACCAATTAATTTCCTTATCGTTGAAAAACACATACAATACTAATGGCATGGAGGCCGTGGTGGCTGAGCGGTTAGCCTGCTCACCTTCCACCAATGCGAACCGGGTTCAATCCCAGGGCGCGTCCCTCCCGTATTTTCGCAAGCGGGAATCTTTCCGGGTGATGCCGCTGGTCGGCGGGTTTTCTCGTGGATCTCCCGTTTACCCCGCCTTTGAATTCCAGTGCTGCCCCATTCTCGCCTCATTTCACCGTCATCGGCTCTCAAGACCTCGTTAAGAGCCGCCTAAATTTCTCAACTCAAATCAAGCGATGACATGACAACAAACTCGTCCGGCATAGCAGAAACAATTTATTTATACTGCTGGAACTTTTCACGAGTGCTCCGCCGCTGAGATAACTGATTAGCTTTTAGCGTTCCTAAATGGCTACTTGCAGACAAGTAGCCACGGCGCTTTCATTAACAGAATGAATATAACCCTAGTATGGACAGTTTCCACGACGTCAAAAAATATAAAGAAGGGAAGAGGAGAAATGGAAAGTCAAACCATTAAGTAAAGATGGTCAAACCAATTTCAGGATTAGAATCACAAGAAAGTTTAATGCAGGTGTTAAGTTTACCTTAAATGCCTCTTACAACGCTAAGCAATAGTCGCTGTAATATTGTCACTGCGACCCACTGTTTTGGCAAACAATGCAGAGTTTGGGACTGACTGCGAAAGTTGGTTACTTTAAAATTATATTTCCTTGCAAACAGTGGCAAATGAGATATGAATTTTAACTGCGTTTCTGTGTGAAACTGCACTGTAAATCTGAATCAGTGAGAATTTCACTGTTTATAACAGTTGACAGTACCTGACTCATTCAACAGTCACTTCAGTTAATTAAACTGATTATTTTTTAGAAAATGCCAGTTTTACTTCACTTATTGATTAATGAAATTTTCCACTGATTCGTCAACCATTTTATTCACTGTTTTTCAGTGATTTGTTTATTTATTTTTTTACTAATGGTTCAATTAAATAAAGTGAGTCAAATGGCAGTTAATCAACGTGTATCAAATTAAATAGCAACGCATAAACTAATAAAACCAATAAAGATATTCTTTAAAGCGTGAGTTTCGTCTTTCATAATACCATTTTGCGAGGTATCATGAACATCCGTCTTTCATTCCGCTTTTACTTATATCTTTCAGTTATCATGTAATCATCATAGCGTTCAGTTTGAAGGTTTAAACTTCACTAAATATGGAGAAGTGAGAGCACAGATACATAATATTTGTTAAAGTAATTTAATACATATATTTTCCCATGTGGTGTAAACGTTAGCTTGGTAACTTAGTTGGTAAAGTATTGGTCTAAAAGCAGGATGGGAGTGGTGTGGGTTCAACCCTCATCGTCCGCAAAGAATATTTTTGTTTTCTAAAGCACGGTAAATTGCGCATTATAAATTATGACAATCAAAAATATATTTATTTCTTGTCATAATTTGGCTATATTCAGTAGCAACAATAGTTAATTTGCCGCACTCGCTTTCCCATCGCTTAATCAATCAGAGAAATTATTTCACGTCACTTACTTGATAAGTAAAATTATTTCTCTGAAACAACTGGTAATTTTCTAGTGATTCTAAGTGGATCTATTTGCACTGATTTGAGTGGTTGAATTTCACTGCGAACCAGTGGTTGTCCACTGATTCAAATTTAGAGTGTATGTCTACATGTTTACCTAAACCAATCTTGTGTCCGTATGTGTGTGTTAGTCCTCGCCTACACTGAGTAAAAGGTCTTGTTGAAACAAACAAGAGTTGTTTGGTGCAGCCATATTATTTATTTGTATGGGGATAGTGAAATATTTTGTTGCTGAAACCAAATTATTTTGTTGTTCTCATTTGGTTGCGCAGCTAAAGATTTGTTTGGCTACACGTACATCAAACAGTTTCGGCCGATATAAAAACATTTTGCAAATTCGACCGAGTTTCGAACCTGCATCACATGCGTCCGAGCACAACGCCTTAATAATCTCAGATAAATGGACAACTGAGGGCACTGGAAAGCTTTTAAATTTATATACTCCAATTATTGGGCGCCGTGTGCATACAAATATTTCAAGTTTTACATCTTTACTTGTCAGTTTCTTGTTGCATTGTTTTATTAATGTGTTTATACGATTGTTAAGCATCAGTAGATGCCCTAACAAACACGGTTACTATCCTAATTGTCACAAAAATACAAACAAACTTTCGAGCTGTATTTTCGAACGAAGGACAGTAGAGTGAGTGGCCAAACAAATATATACAGTAGATTCAACAAAATATTTAGTTGGCAGTTTATTTTCTTTTTTTGGCCCAACACAGAGATTTGGTTTATTCAAACATATATTTTGTTAGACGATCAAAAGTAATTTTTTGCTTTTCAAATTTTGTTTGCTCAGCAATATATTTTGTTAGCACGACTAAATATATATTTGGCCCTACAGAAACCAATATTTTGGTCCATTTTATCTCAGTGTAAAAGCTTGAGAACCTTGCAGTGAATCATACGAAATTCGATACACTTCACATACTTAGCAGGGATTCCTGGTATTTATAGTTACTTAGTGATTTCTTTCGCAATTTTACTGTTT
This sequence comes from Dryococelus australis, assembly GCA_029891345.1. Taxonomy (NCBI): domain Eukaryota; kingdom Metazoa; phylum Arthropoda; class Insecta; order Phasmatodea; family Phasmatidae; genus Dryococelus; species Dryococelus australis. The sequence goes on from CM056993.1 coordinate 240,345,260, forward strand.
TGGGACGATGCCAGATGATCAAGAAAATCTATCTAAACCAAACCTGATGCGCTGGTAGAACCTAATTAGGCACATAAATTCATTAATTATCAGCCAATTTGTGAGCTATTTATATAAGAAAAGTAACTGTAAATATAAGAATTGATATTCACATATTCCCGTCATATTTTAAATACGAATAGTACTAGGCAATGAATATATAACTATGAAATTTCAACACATGGCTCATTTTCAAAGCGGCTCGCTTTTGTGCCGCGACATACTTTATTCGTATAACCATGCTACTGATATAATTTGTAACTAGTGTAATTATAAAATCCAATGAAATAAAAAAAAACCTTTTTAATTGAATAAAATAGCCTTTTCCGTCTTCCAGTTTATAACATTTTGCCACAGAAAAGATAGATTTCAACACTATATACTGGCAAATATTCCACATAATTTCCCTAAACTTGGCATACATATACCCAAGAAGCAAAGTATAGTTGGCCCACAAGTGCAGATCTGATTGTGAACAAGCAGCATCTACATGCATTCAAGAAGCGGAATGCACCAGCAGATGCATGTGGCACACATGATGAATGATGACTGTGGTATGATGTGATTACGCGTGGGCCACATACAGATATTTAAATTTCAGCATATGTCTGGCAAAACCAGAGCTCCCCGTAAGTTAACCACAAGCGGGTCACTTCTGGCTTTCTTCTTCTGGCCTGCCGTAAGTAAACCACGTGTCGTTAGCCAACTGTTGGTAAACCACTTGTGGCCCAGCTATTGGCCAATTGTGGCCCATATAGACGCAGCTTGCCATGCATTTTCAAAACCAAAAAAATAATTGTGTCTAACCCAGATAAAGTTTACGTATTTACCATATTCGTATGTGTTATCTTCAGCTTTATTTCACAGTTAGTAAATTTATTTAGAGAAACCTGAAATTGAACTCACAAACCTTTCATCTAAAGTCGAGTATGCTATCAACTTCTCTACCACGTATTCACACACAATATTGTAAGTAAATCTGGATACTTATTCACGCACATATTGCATTATTAGCTTTGTTATACAGACTATGTTAGTATCATGAGTCAATACTGGGATTTATGTGTTTTATTTGAAAGACTAGTATTTTAGTTTAGGGCTACTTTCAGGTAGAATTTAAAACGCAAAATAATGATTTTTTTTTTTGCTTGCTATGCTTTGCAGTTTTCTGGTCTAAAAACGATTTTTTACTATTACTACCAATGCCGCGTGATAATTTTACTTCATATATACATGAAATTAAAAAATCAATTGAATACGCATATGCTATTTGCTACTGCAAAACAATATATGATCGGTATGCCATAAATGGAACATAAGCTTGCTGATCATGTTTCCTCAGTAATAAGGAACAGTCGGCATACCACAGAAGGCGGTAAGTATGCTGCTATTATGTCCCCAGCAGTGAACAACAGTAGGCATGTCGTAAATGGCCCATAAACATGCTGCTAATATTTTCCCAACAGTGAGTAACAGTTAGCATTTCCTTTATCATCTGCTTGTGGGGCGTCTGTTGAAATCTAACAATCGTCGTGAGAGCATTGGCCGACATTACGAGTATTTGAAAAATAGGTATTGTCACTTTTGTTTACATGACCTGGTTGCGAACCATATAAGATATGCTAACAATAACAAATGCGAACGTTGTCACCACTGGCAACAGTTGGCCAACTGTTAACTGCTTGTTGTTTGCTACTTGGGTAGATGTTATGATGGTATGAGAGAACCTTAGCTTAACATCCCCGCCTGAACACGCCCTCGCACCCTCATATTAAACCGGGACGCCGGGAATTACATCAACGTATTGCGAAAAGGGCCAGCAGCAGAAACACCCTCCAACGGCCAACAATCGGGGACATGTGCCCATGTCTAAACAAAGCACCGATATAGGCCAGCACAAGGCTGGGCGAGTCGTCTTTCTTCATCCGACCAGCAGCAAGGGAAGATCGCAGAATGGGTACTTCCGACCGCCGCCAACCGATCTACTGGAACAACCTCCGGGAAACATGTTTAAGGTGGCGACAATCCTGCTAGTTTAATATAGAAGTGGTGTGAGTAATCCATAATAATAATGTAATTTAAATTAATATAATTTTACATAAGCTCCCTCGAGTGATTAATAATGCCATTCTATGTTATTTAATGTTCCTCATGTCTAAATAAACCCCCCTCAGTCACAATAGTGCTCTATCATCCCATATCTTGTCATTCAGCTACGTTCCTAAAGCGGATATTACACGATACCTGCTGCCGTACTTGGTCCTTGTACAAGCCCTGGTGCACGAGCCGGTATACCAGCCGCTATATGAGCCGCCATGGAACATTCACATTACACGACAGCAGTTCCGGTATTCGTATTTGGCACCCTCAGTGGGTGCGCAGTGTGTGGTTTGTAGTATAGGTGAACCCCATTCGTAGAACTGCTACCAGTTAGTCACTTGCGTAGGCCTATAGATGTACTAGTTAGCTCATCTTAGTATTGCTATATTACTATTCGCGTTTTATATAAATGATTTTCTTACTAGTATGGTTTCATTCATTTTCTTGAAAATGACGTGCAGTTACTAGAGTACGAGTGTGTTATTTATAATTTTGACGAAAATTACTTACCAGTAGCAAAATATATTGTTTCTGTACGTACCGGGATATTATCCGCATGTAAAATTTGATGGTAAAAAAATTTGGGTCCGACGGAGTTTCGAACTCACGCCCAAAAGTTACACATTTCTCGCGGGCTCCGCAACCTTACCGCTGTACCTTTTTTTTATAAGCCGTCACCTTGCCATCTTTTTTTTTTTTAGTAGTGTATTTTGACTTTAGAATACAGGAAATACAACAGAGGACAGAGACTCAAGTGCGCATGTCCTTACACTGGTCACAAACTTTTTATTACAAATGAGAAGTTGTTACGACATACACACACAGGGATACACTTTAAAAGACGAACAAATAATGCCCATATTTTTTTGTTCAGTGTTTTATCTTTCACCATCAGCCACCTCGCCCTTCGCAGTCTGTTAACAAATTCAGGTAAGTGGAAGGGTGTCGGCGTATTGACAGTAAAGACAATCAAGTTCATGAGTAGCCAGACCACAGCTCTCCAGTTGACGGTAGGGAAGGCTGTCAAATCAAGGAAGCAGAGCTTCTCATGTATGTCATCAGCTGCCACGTCAAGTTTTCGTGCAATGCGACGTCGACACCAAGTCCATAAGGGACGGGAATTGATACAGCTGGTAACCCGATGAAGTGCTGTATCACGGTGATCACATACGACGCATAGGTCATCAGCGTCAAGGAAAATACGTTTATGTCGAATCTTAGTGGGTGTTAAATCGTTAATAAAGGAATATGCTGACGCTCGGAGTGCGGTGGGTAGTTCTACATATGCTATATTTTTCCATATTGTGTCCCAGTATGGAAACTGGCCCATTTGAGTTGCACCCGCGGAACTACATTCACAGTCCTGCGATGATGTTTAGTAGACACGTAGTGACGCTTACGCCGGCCGGTAATTCAATGATAGTTTGTTTCACGCCTTGAAGTGCCTGTAGATAATGTCGAGGGAGAATGTGATAATTTGTCCATACTGCACGATGAAGAGCCGTGACGTCGCGGTTTTCAGAAGTGAATTGTTGTATGATAGTTTTCTCAAACAAAGCCCCAGCTTTCAGTTTCAGATCCACAAGGCCCAAGCCTCCTCTGTCTGCAGGAAGGAGTAATAGCGCCCTATTCGCCCGGAATTGATATCCACGCCATATGAACCACCCTATGTACTGCTGTATTTGTGCCTCGGTTGCTTTTGGCATGCGGAATAGGTGCGCTACATACCATAGCTGTGACAATAGGTACGTGTTTACAATATAAGCTCCTTGTATAATACTTATGTCACGAAGATGAGCAGTTAGAAGGCTGCCGCGTACTTTATGCACCACTGAGTCCCAGTTGCATTTAATCATTTGCTCGGAATTTTTCATAAATTATATTCCCAACATACGAAGTTTTTCAGTCTTGACATATGGGGACACGTGTCGCAGAGCACGTGGCTCAGGCTTCTTGTCTAGTAATGTTGTCTTTGCAGAGTTAACTTGGGCAGTTGCCGCGCGGGTGAAGGCGGATAGTGTGTCATTAATCTGAGCTACGTCGTCTTCACTCCGCACTATGCACGTGACGTCATCCGCGTACCCAATGCATGTTAGAGTTCGTGTCCCAACGCTGATACGGTAGTAGTGTTTCGAGTGGAGTGTTCGTAGGAGGGGTTCAATATAGAGTACGAATTGAGACATGGATAAGGGACACCCTTGACGTACGGAGGATTGAATGGTAAAACTTTCTCTCAACCTACCATTAAGAGATATCTGTGTTGTTGCACCTCTTCGCAGAGTTTGTAAAATGGCGATAGTTGGTGGTGGGAAGCCTACATGTAGCATAATTCTGTCAAGTAAATTCCAGTACACTCAATCGAAGGCTTTATCAAGGTCAATATTCAATAAAGACACCGGTCCCCGTGTCGATTTGGCTATTAATTGAACATCTCGCAATACTGCGACGCCTTGAATGATAGAGGTGTTTCGCACTACGCAACATTGTTCAGGTCCTATAACGTCAGATAGGACGTGCTTCAGGCGATTTGAGAAGAGACGTGCAAGAATCTTATAGTCCGTGCAGAGCAGAGTAATAGGCCTGTAATCAGTGATGTGGAGGGGGTGATTTTTTTTTAGGGATCTGAACCAAAATACCTTCAGTTTGAGATCGACAAAGTGCGTTTCTGTTGATAACTGTTCGCAACATGTTGCTAAATTCCTCTTGGATGACAGACCAATAATGCTGGGAAAATTCGTACGGAATGCCATCAATTCCCGGCGATTTCTTTTTAGGGGTGTGCTGTACGATTAATGCCACCTTCTCGTCCTTGATTTGACACTGAAGTAGATAATTCGAATCGTCACTGAGACGGTGTGTAATGCTGCGCTCAAAGAGAGCTCCGGGCGTCGTTATCGATTGCTTGTTCCGAGTAATTGTGCGAGTAATGGTCAAGGACGGCAGCTGTAATTGACACTGGATCTCGTAAAGTTGTTCCAGCTAAGGTAAGTATGGCATCAACGTGTCGTTTGGCACACATTTTCTGTTCGCTCGCAAGGGCCTGAATACTAAGGCGCTCTTGCTGTAAGGTAGTGCAGGTATGGAAAAATTGTATGCGCTGTTCCATATTATTGCGATGTATGTGTAGAATTTTTTCTTTGAGTTGACGCGCTATGTCCCTCACATTCGTCCCTGTCGACGCCGTGGTGTCAAGGTCGCGCAACGCCCACTCGTAGAAATATAACACTGAAGCTTGCTCTTGCCAGCAACATACTCCGTGGAACTGAAACAGCCGCCGGACGCCCGGTTTGACGCAGCGTTCCCACCAATCGGCCGCATCAGCATAGCGCGGTTTCTGTCGAACCCAATACAGCCAGCGCTGTCTGAAGTCAGAGTCCACTTCGTCTTGTCCCACAAGTCTCGTCTGTAGCCTCCAATAATTCCGCCCACGCACCGGAGTTCTTGGAGGACTGTCGATTGTACTCAGCACGAAAGAATGGTCAGTAAAGGCAGCGGGAATGACATCATAACTACGAACCGACTGTCTGTTGTTTCTAGATACGTAAAATCTATCTAGCCTCGTACTTGATGAATGCGCATGAAACGTGTGGTGGGGTCTTTGTATGTTGAGAATGTCTACCACATCTTCCACCTGGATCGCAGTTACGAGTTCTTGCAGGGCCGTGTTCGTCGGATACAGTCTACCACGATAGTTTAAAAGGTTTAAAACACAATTTAAATCACCACCGAATATAATGTTAGTCCTGTCGCCGTCTAGAAAAGGTAATATCTCCGTTCTGAAAAATTCTGTTCTTGCTGTTTTGTGCTGTGTACCTGAAGGAGCGTAAACATTTACACAGAGCGCCTGTTCAACAGGTGCTGTGTCTGGTGGCGTGGGTGGCTTGAGTAATGTCCCCGAGATTATGCGGCCTGACGGGTGTGTCCGAACGTCAGGCAACTGGTATCCATTTCGTGTAATAATAAACGTTCCTCGACTATTCGTTCCTACATTCGTGTACCCATCGCAGTTGTTAAAATACGGAAACTGAGGTTGATTAACTTCTTGCAAAAATAAAACGTCTATAGCATGGGCGTAGGCCAAGTTATACAGGACGTGAAATTTGTACGCTGCTTCAATGGCACAAATGTTAACTGTTGCTATCGTAATCACACCAGCCATAATGGAGAGCATACACGTCGATGCAAAGCATTAACCCTCAGTTGTGGGTGTGCCGTGTGACGCGGTTTTACATTGCTCAATTATTTGACGAGCAGCAATCGCCAGTAAATGTGCACGTTGCGATTGTGGGCTTTCAGGAACGACTACATTTCGTCGTGGGCCGCGGCTTTAATGGCGGGGCTTCTTTTCCTTACGCCCGTAGTCAAGCGTTTCTGCGCTTCTTCCTTTTTATTTTAGTACTTTGTTTGTCAAGAAATGTGTGTGTGTGGTTACCCCAGTCATATCATCATCCTCTAACGGGTCATCTCCATCAATTAGATGTAGCTGGCGTGCCATAAAATGGTCTGTCCCATTGGGGACATTTTCCATAAGGGATGCTTGCGATACAGAGGATGTCCCCGGCGATGTGTGTATCGAAAGAAATACAAGCTTCTCCGAACCATCCACTGTACCGTCTTGCATTGGTGTCTGAACCGGTGACTTGAACACCGAGCTGTTGCTTTCCGCTGGAGGACCAGCTGCGAGCATCTGCGCCCAGGTCCGCGTGGTCGGACCGGCGCCCCGCAGTAAAGTTGGGCAGTCTGCACGCATGTGTCCCGCTGCGTTGCAGACACTGCATGACTGTAGTTGACCGTAATACACGGAGAATCCCGCGTGTCCTTCTAATGTTAGAATGGAAATTATGTCTTAGCCAGTTTGATTTGGAGAACGCGTACTCCAATTTTAACTTTGAATTTGTAATTAGCAGCCCACATTTCGTCTGTTAATGACAAGATTTCGCCATAATGCTGTAAGGCGTGCAAAATGTTTTCGTTCTTAACTCCCACCGGTAAGTTAATAACGCATACAGTTTTGAGGTTGTCGATCTCAATGTCGATGTCGACGTTGATTGGCTCACCAGTGGACGTGCGGATCTGCAATGTACCAGCTATCAGTCGCATAATGCGTTCACAGTGTAGCATCGAAGTCAGCTTGATGAAGATGCATCGTTGGCGACCGTCCATCTGGACAGCAACAAGTTCGTCTTCTTGTATGCGCAGCGTCTCGTCCAGCCAGTTGTGTACGTCCAGAGCTAGGGGCTTCGTGCGGCACTTCACACGAAGTGTGTTCACTCGGGTGGTTGGCTCCATGTCGAAGAATGATGTGGAAGATTGTTGTAGTAATTACCTCAGTAAGGCTAGGCCTGTTTGTAACTGTCTATTTGCGCGGCCCGGAAGACACTCGCTCGTATTGACGCACTGGAGTGCGCTATACGTCCGCGCGTCTCGGGATCCCAAGGCAGACTTGCCCACCACTACTACACACACACCAAGTAATGAGTTTATATACTTTTCGAATAATTATAAAGAGTAATTAAAAGTGGTCATCGCCAATATTATTCGCCGTTGTCGTATTTTAAATCGATTTGAAAGAGTTTCAACCTCACGGATGTAAGTTCAAGATGGCAGCTTCCTTTTCAGTTTCTTCATAAACTCGTTTCAAGTAGTAGCCATGGGAGCGCCCGACGCTCTGAAACTGCAATGTGATTGGTCAGGTACGAGAGCCGGTATGGAACCTGCCACGGAATATAGGACAGGTCCAATTACCAAAGCTGTGATGAAATCTGGCAGCGCCAGGCGAAATATGCCATGACGGGTGCCGTACAGGCCGGTATAACGGCAGCTAGACCTTGCACAAGCTTTAACGAAATCTGGTACCGTGTAATATGGCCTTAAACATTTCTTGTACAGAGTAACAGAAATGTAACTTCGTAACGTAGTGCTAAGAACCGAATACAACATTTAAGAAATTGTTTTATATCTAACACAAGATTTTAAAATAATGACAGAACGAATTTTTAGCTTATAATATTTCTGATTCTAGTGAACAAATAAAACCCTACATTCGCATGACACTAGTGTCGAATTCCAGCCCAAAAGTTTAAGTCTAGTCTCCTAAGAATAAAAGTTATTGGTAAATCACATTCCTGTTTGACTCTGCATGTGATCTCTTTCTTAACGATTCCGCTATCGCTGAACAGATTTCTATATAAAATGCAATACATTCAAACTTAATTTTTTTACTCTATACTTAAATCATTTAGATGGAATAAGACACTAGCAATATAGAAAAAATAGTGATATAGGCTGTTCGCAAATATTTAAGCAGTTTTGCAATCAACCAGTGGAAAATGTCACAGCCTCTACCTGCATGTAGTTTAATGGCCACACTGAGATGCGCCTGTGAAAGTTTACAACGGACGAAGGAAAGTAGTTACACTTATTAACTCTGAAGTAAAAGTGTTAGATATACATGTGTACGTTTTTGACATTGCTTATTAATTTATTTTTATCATTGAATATAGTTGTAAGAATGAGAAAATTTGTAAATATCTCTGGTCTAACAATTTTACAGTTTCACTTGGCCGACGAATGAACTAAGAAAGCAGATTAACGGCAATGTTCATTTAATATATGGTGGGACAACAATACAAAACCCGAATACAAGTAATCATTATCAGGGCTTTCAAAAGTGCTCGATTTACAGTGAACAGCATATATATATGCTGTTCACGGTAAATTAAGAATTAATTAAGTGATTGAGAATAATTATATATATATAATTATTCTTAATCACTGCGTTCAAGAATCTTAACGACATTTGTAAAAATAAGTAAATGGTTCAATAGCTCTAAAAATGTTAATATGTGAACAGAACCTTAAGAAACTCAAGGTGGTGATCGTTAAACAGGTTAGACAGAGCGCGCGCTGTTTTTCGCTCTCTGGTGTATAAAATTGGCCAGAGTACTTGCCGCGCACAGTAATAAAAGGTACAATTGAGAAAAAGTTGCTAAGGGTAAAAAATATATTACTGGGAACTTCGTTCATCTTCGGTTAAATTTGGGATAGTAATAAGTTACAAATGATACGTAATTTAATATATATTACGATACAAATACACTTACATACTAAATGTAATGGTATAGCAGCGTGTAAAGGTAAGAGTAGTTGGCGCCACCATACCGTTACGTCTTGTAAGTGCCCAGACCTGCATGTGCTGGTCATGGCATTCCATTGCGGCCCTCCATGAACTTGCCGTACCAGCACAATGATGGGATATTACATAAGGAAACGTAACACACTAAAACGGCACCAGTACCCAGCTGAAGACCATAACTGGTCTTAGTTAGCGATGATGCCAGTGTAATGTTGTTTGTGTGGGGCGTTGTACAGTGTAGATGTTGTTCCTTTAGTTTATTTGTTCTTGTGTGTATCTGTATTAGTGATGTGTTTGTGAGTCGGACAACATCGATATACGAGATTATGTTATTGTTTATAATGATATGTGATGTATTGTTAGTGAGGGCTCAAGAGGAACATTTATTCATTTAGTTTCCAAAATTATACTAGTAACAATTATTAGATTGGTAGATATTACTTTGATTAGTGTTTACATTTCAATAAGGAAAATAATACTAGTAACCACTCCCAAGTGAACATTACTGCAATAATAGGGAGGCTAACAATTTTGACGGATTACTACGATGGGCTTGAAAATTTTGAGGAGTCCCATCCCGATCCGGGAAGGCGGCGATTCGCTTGGGCGCTTGTCTAATTATTAAAAATTTTATTTTGTTATTTAGATTTTGGGTCAAAATGCTTAAGTTATTATACTAGTTATATTATTACTAAATAAATTATCTTATCCCATTCTCTCATAAAGAGAAAGGTGAGACATATCTCGCTCCCCCTGGGTCTTGCCATGCATTTGTGGGAGATATTCGGATGCCGGCCGTCTCAACACTCCATCATGGCAGTTGCCAGTAGCCAGGGGGACAGGTTGTCCTCCCCCCCCCCCCCCCAGCATCGACCCACAGGCCAACCGGCCCACCAACAGACTAGCTGGCTACCGGCTGGACTGCAAGGGCCACCACCAGCCCGTGAGGCACCGCCAGCAAGGGAAGAGAGGGCCCCTCGCCCCCTCCCTTTTCAACTACATTAATTTTGTCCCAATTTCTTCTTCCCCCTTCCCAGAATGAGAAGGGGGTGGAGTTTAAGTCCAAGCGCCCAGCCCACTGGGAACCACGTGGAGGCAACCGCCCGGCAACCCAGCCCCCCTCCCCTAATTTTACTTTTTTTTTTTTTTTTTTAATAAACGTATATTACGAAACAGAATAAAATACAATACAAGTAATGACTACATAAAAGTTATACGATTTGTTTAAATACCAAATCATCTACATGTAAAATATCACAAACATAATATAAATAAACTTAAAGGTTTTGCACTAGAATTTATACACTTGTGCCAAAAATTTTGGTAATTTGAAATCAAGATACAAACAGAAAAACTAACCTAACTTAAACCTAAGAGTCTATACATGCTGAGGCGCAATTATAATCACTATCGAATCATAATTACGAGTTCGAATTAAATTTTGAATGTTTAAGATGAATTCTGTGATATCGGTATGAAATTTTTTTCTGATAAATATTTTTATTTTGCGTTAATGGCCAATTTTCACCTAAGTTAGGTAAAATGTTTAATCATTTTTGTCCTCCTTGATCTAGTAAAGGGCAGTTATATAATAAGTGATCTAGTATTTGTATATTTGTACATTGGCATTCTTTACTGTTTCTTAGATTAATTTTGTGTATGTAAAATTTGACCTGGATATGTTCTGATATGGTTTCTAATAGTTTATTACTAATTTTTTCGTTGTTATTATACCAATCCACTAAGTCTTATATGTATCTTTTAAAATAAAGGCCTGTGTAATTATCTAAATATTGTTCCTGCCATTCTAATAATTGTGTTTTTTCAAATATGCTTTTGAGTTGTTATGTATTTATTGTTTTCCCGGTATAACTATACATCTTCTATTGTTTCTATTTACTGTTTCTATTTATTGGCTATTCCATATTAAGTATTGTTTGTCTTTAATGTATATACGTTAATCCAATTTTTTACTGTATATTCAATGGGTAATTGTTTTCCTATTGTCACTGCTACATCAAATGAAATGGCACTATTTTGATTTGTACAAAGTGCTAAAATTAAAATTAAAATTTTTTTGAATTTTGTTCATTATTGTTTTATAAGGTATTCACTACATGTTGTTTTTAATATTCTGTGTTACAGACTCTTGCCATTTTCTAATTCTGGTATGTTTTATTAATCGTTTATATTGTTTACTTTGAATTTTTAATTTTTGTTTCAATTCTTGTTTATTTCGGAATTGACAGCATTTTCTGTATTTACTTTTAATTTCCTGAACTTGTTTTATTTTTATAGATAGTTATATTGTCCACCATTTTGGATATATATATATGTTTATTAGTTAATATTTTATCCCTTCTAAAAGATTGTTAAATGCTATCTGTAATCATTTTTTTTATTTTATCTTCTATGTTTATATTTTCAGTGTTTTATGTTTTTTGTTTATACTCCTTGTGAAAGTCCTGTTGCTTATTTTCTCACACATGTTTCTTGAATGATTTGTATATTGTGATTTAATTATTATTGATATCGTGTTGTGATTCCTGTATGTCCCAAATTATTAGATTACGATCACGAGATGCTGTTTGTTTTAAATCCCAATTGTTACCCTTTCGAATTATCTTATCTGTTGTTAATGTTATATATATATATATATATATATATATATATATATATATATATATATATATATATATATATATATATATAGAGAGAGAGAGAGCTTGTACCATGGATAGTCATATGTTGTGATTTCAGTGTGTTTATTCATTATGTTCATTCATTATGGGATATTACAGCAGGATAGTTCACTGTGTCATCGGCCCAAGATGTCCAGAATTGGTTCCAGGAGCGTCGTGGAGTGTTTTAAACCGCTGCTGTGGCCACCTCGTTCCCCCGATGTCAACTCCATCAAGCATTCATTGCCATTCGCGTACAAATAGCAGGGAGCTGTGGGTAGATATCCTGACGATATGGGTCAAAATTTCTCAACAGATGTTTCGTCCACTTGTAGAAGCGATGCTACGTCGACTTTCTGCAACTTCGACGGGCTAAAGGAGGGCCTATACGATATTAGACCCCCTATTTGATGACTTTCATCATGCCAGTGTATATGCTTATGGAACAAACTAACCGAATTCTTGGTTAGCGGTATCAGAATCTCGTCTTATATATCAGTAGCGTCTACTTTACGGAAGAATCAATGTGCAAAATTGTTCCAACAAACTATAATTTAAAAAATCGCTAATTACGACAAGGGTGTAAAATTTATATTTTCTTTATTTTACCTGAAAACAACACAGTTTTTGATAATAAATTGTTTGAATTATTCTTTATGTAATTACTTTTACATAAAAATCTTAATAAACATAACTCTCTATAAAAATACTTCACACGAATTGCGTTTTAGACACAGTCATTTCTCTTAGATTGTAAAACAGTCAGTACTAATTAACTTTTGCTGCTACTGTTAAAGTTCGGTACTAGTAACATATGGTAAAAAATTATTATAAATCCATTTTTGAAAATTTCTTTAAAACCTATTACTTAAACATGTTTGTTGTTTTAAAGACTCGCATCTCATTCCCATTTGCTCCATAAATGTATCCAAACACTTTTCAAATATGTAAACAAAGATTTTTAAACATTTCATTAACTTTCATTGTCAATATATACATTTCGAGAACCTCGAATAAAATTAGTTTTTTTAATTTTTATTATTAAAGTTAAATCTTAACTGCGCATTGTAGGTTACAGAACATCGCCTGGTGGAACAGTATTGTCTTACTTTATTTCTTAGCAAGGAAAGCCATATACGACAAACATGGGACACGTGACACCGTATATATTTTTGCATGGTGTAATATCACATTGCCGTTCGGAGACAGCCTGGGTCTCTGCACGTGTGAAACAAGAGGGTGGTCAGCGGGTTTTCTCGGAGCGCTCCCGTTTCTTCAGCTCTCACACTCCTCCGTTTCCCATTCCTACCATCTCATTACGTCGCCCTCTAGGGCTCACACACGTCCTAGTAGAAAGTCCACGCGGATCTTACGGCTGAATAACTGAGCCATTAATTTCCGCTTTCGTCATTGCAACACTTAGTTATGACTTATAGAACCCTCAGAGTGAAACCAAAACTTGACACACAAAAAAACTTAAAATATTGAAATAATATAACTAAAATGAGCTAGTATTGAAAGTGGTTAACGTACAAGTTAGACAGACGATTCCATGGAAACAGTATGTTCTATAAAAAATTTCAATAAACAAAAAAAAAACTGACTCTTTTTCATTTTATTACCTTAAATTTTAGTTTGACTTAGAACTCAAATTTATGTCAAATGATGTTATTTTTTGTGACTAAAAGGTTATTTTTGCAATAATGATTATTTGAATTAATGGTTAATGTAGTCACTTATCTCCGCTACAAGAATCTTTCAAAGATCACAGCTCGTTAGGCGATGTGTGTCTCTCTGATCTAAGGTGCATCCACCGTACATTAATTTAATCATCGTCTCATCATGACTCCAGAAATAAACGGAGAAGTGGTTCGCCAAACTTTCGGTGTTTTGAAAATAACAAATAAGGATTAACATTTATATGTACACCGCGTAAAGAAACGGTCTGTAATTAACACATTTTTACAGCATTATACAACGTACGTTCTCTCTCCTCTATACGCAGTATAAAACAAAGTCGCCCGGCCGCGTATGTCTGTGTATTCGACTAAGGCTTCTAAACTACTTTATGAACTATGATGCGGCTTTCACCATCATTTAGAATATTTCTTGAGGAAATTTTTTGTACATACTACGTTAGTATTTATTGTAAGGATAGCAGATAAATGCCAACGTTTTATAATAATGTCGGAAAAAGCCACTTTTCGGACAATATCATGGCTGACGCTGACTAAACCACAAGAGATACACCAAATTAATGTAGTAAAGAATTGTAAATCTCAAAGAGGTCTACAAAAAGGTCCACGACAGCAATTGTTAATCTTTTAAATATGACCTACAATAACCATTTTTGTCTTTTAAATTTTTTTCAAAATCGGGGTTCACTTACGACCACAACACAGTATTAACCATGTATTAGTTACCGTTAGCATTTAGTGTATGTACTTGCTGTGAACCTAAACAACGCCATATTTGTAAATCGCACCCGAGTGAAGCCGGAGCGTGTCGCTAGTATTTTAATAATTTTAATTTTTCTTTCTAACAACCCCCCCCCCCCCTCTTTTTTTTCCCCGCTTCCACCCGTACAACCATGTCAGGTTTTCTGGTTATAATATAGAAAAAGCTCAGCACTTTCACTTTTGTTTACGCTCCCACAAAATTAACTGTTGGTAACAATGGAATTGTAATTGGAGGTTTGAACGTCACCACTCTTATGTTGGAAGGTTTGTCGTTGACCTAAATACTTTACGCACGTCCACATCCTAGCCTGGATTCGAAAATAGGAACATCATGGCCAGACGGTTACGTTACAGAAAACTAAATTACGCAGGTCGCCGTTGTTAGAAAGTCTATTCGAACAATAACTCCCGATAAATTTTGTATGGAAATTGGGAGTTTTCCAGCCAATCGGAAGAAACTGGCTTACTTGAATGTTCACTACGGCGTTATAGGACTAGGTATTTACGATTTTTCGCAGTGCGGAATTATTTGCTGTTTATGTGAGATCCGCAGCAGATAACAAACAATTACCACAGGAACCGGTGTACTATTTAAACACATAGACATTCATTTATAGGTGCTTACGTTCGTTTACATTAAAAGTAAAAAAATCCTCATACTTCTCAAGTATTTGGTTTTTCCTGACGAAAAATGAAGGTTAGGCGTTAATTCCAAAATATTATTGTGACTAATTCTGATACAGTAAACTGGCTGTAGAAATTTTTATACAATCACAAGGCGACAAATACTAGATAACCTGTACCAGCTTAGGTTTTGTTATTCCCTGGTTCCGGTCGACTCAGGGATGTAGTTGTTACATACTAATAAATGTTTCGCAAATTTACCACATAATTGTATACGTGCGTTAAAAAAATACGAAACGCAAAGTATTTGTTTATAATTACACATATGTGGTAGCCTTCCTACATTTGTTCGAGAAAAAATTAATTGCTTAGCGAGAGGCTCAAATATCAATAATACCGTTCCTATACCTTCAGACTGACATACGGGAAATATCAATAATACCGTTCCTATACCTTCAGACTGACATACGGGAAATGTTCCATTCCATGTATAAGTTTAAAAATTACATTTGAGTGTAGTATGTTAATTTATTTTTTTACAGTGTACTAACGTAGGGACGAAAATAGTATTGCAATTTGAACGTTGATTTAGTCGTTGTAAGAAATTTATGTATGTCTCTCCTGCATATTCGGTGGTGCTAAATGTTTATCCCTGTGTTACGTATTTACATCTATCCTTATATCCTTGTGTTGTCACAACGGTATACTCGTCGGACTAATTGCCTCTCACCTAGGCGAACTGTGTTCGATTCCCAGGAGGGGGGGTTCCTCCCAGATTTCCGCATGTGTAAATAGTGCCGAACGATCTCGGTGACCTCCCGTTTCCATGTGAAATGTTTATATATTAACTGCTTAATAGATTAGTTGTAACATTCCACAACACTGGCTTTAAGCTCCGAATATGTTGTGTAGTGTTTAATACCATATTCAGTCATTAGTTTCCGGAACAGTGTAGAAAAAAATGCTGTTCCTCTATCGGTTTGGAGCGAATTTAGCTTCCTGTCTTTCAAAACGATCTTCATTGCATCGGTAACCTGTTTCCCAGTTTTGTTTTTCAAAGGTATACCCCAACCATACTTGAATAAATGTCTATTACGGTTAAGATATACTTGTATCCCTTATTGCATTTGGAAAGCAATGTCATTTCACACAAATCTGCTTGAAAAAAGATCATTTAAACCACGAGTCATAACACTTCTTCTAGGATATCTTATCCTTGCAGGAGTGTGAAGCTCTTCAGATATATTACTAAATTTCATTGGTAATATAACCGTCTTCTTTCAACTCTTCAATAGTAGAAACAATTTCGTTCTTATGTGAATTATTCCCAGACTCACTCGAAGAGATGAGAAGACTCTATCGACCAATTCATTAGGATTGTTCCAATATACAGGAGAAAACCGATCACCAAATACACCTTTATATATTCCACTTCTGATAGTATCGGTTATTAAATGTATTTTCGGGTGTTTTTCATCTCCTGAACGAATGTTAGCTTTCGTTCGACGAATAAGTTCTTTATATTTCTGCAAATCGGTGTTGGAATATCTATTTGGAAAGTTTTTTAAAGAACAATTCAAACAATCCTTGACTCACATCAGTTACATAATCACCAATTTTAATTTTATTGTCAGGCAGAAACGTTATTACCAAATCTCCCAGTAACCAGACATTGCCATGTTGATAAACACCAAATGTCGTACCACGCATAGGTGAAGAATGTTGTAAAGCTAAACAACCCCGTTCTCATTTAACATGTTAAATGAGAACAGGGTTGCTTTTTGTTCTTCTTTGTTAAAGGTTCTTCTTTGGTTTTAGTTTCGAAAACTGTTTCATTGGTCTTATTCAACACAGAAAGCAATGTATACGTTCTACTCGTAACAGGTTTAAATAATTCTTTGTTTGAAATATCCCATTCCATACGAGCTCGTTTGACTTGTAAATATTTTTCCTTCACAGCAGATATAACGTTATGTAATTCCGATGCAGAGGCAGATATGTTTTGATTATATGACATTAAATTCAATCTATTTATATATGAAATAAGTCATTGCTTTTCTAACTGATTGAGTAGGTCGAATAGTTTGTGCTTTTCCAATCTTATCGATTTTACGTAAAACAGCATCCAATTTAGTTACAGTTTTAGCATTCAAATCATTAATCAAATAATTTATTTGTGTTTCCAAATCATTATTTTGTTTTCTCAGATCTGTTTGCATAATTAAACCAAATTTTTTATTACTGGATTCATCTCTTATATATTGCATTATTTGTTCCATTTGTGTTTCAAGTTGTTTTGTAATAGTATCGCTTACCACTTAATTAATTACAACACTTAAATTTTCTTGCATTTCTGTAAGTTGTGTTGTAAAAACTATATTCGTCATATCATTTAAGTCTCACTAAATCCATTTAATCGTCCTTCTATTCTAAGTTCATTGCTCTGCAAATCATTGCTAATATTTGTAAATATGTTTGCAATTACACACTTTTTTATAAAACATTATCATTAAAATCCAATAACTTCATTAATATCTCTTCAATATTGTTTGATTGCGATTTAAATACGTTTAGCATTATAGTATTTAAGTATTCCATGTAATGTTTATTTACGACATCGCTATCTTTCACAGCCATACCCATATTACATAATATATGTCCCTTCAAATCACAATTACCATCGCGATTTTTGGTTAAACAACTATTGTAATGATTATGTTTTATACTGCTATGCCCAAACTTTGAAATACTCATTGTTCTTCGTCTGGCAGTGAAAAACTTTCCAAACCAGACCTATATATGCCTTTATATAGGGGAAGTGTTGGTATAATAACTAAAAATCCGTATTTTTCTTTCCAACAGTAAAAACCTATATCTTTAAACTTTGTAAATGTCATATCTCCTATAACATGATCATTATAAACATGTCGCAGATTAATATTATCCATTTTAAACACAATTGCCATATTTGCATTATTGTGCAAATTATGTTTTGGTATATGTGCATAACTTTGCGATAGATAAAAACAATCAATGTTTGAATTCCGACCAAAATTGAAATATTGTTGTATTTCACCCTGCTGTTCACACCATACATAGTCAAAAATAAATACGGAATTGGGTAATGCTTCATTCGGAGGCACTATATATTCTTTGTTTGTAAAAGGTAAATATAGCATTCCTTCAATTAATGATAAAATGCTTGCCAATCATTGATATTTCTCTTGTATTGTTCTAGAAAACACATATACATTTTCAAATTTAACTCTGTTTGGATGTTCCAACAGCGACATAATAACACAAGTTTTTCGACATGAAGAAGGACCACTTATTTTACAACGTATATTATATGGTAAAAGAATACAATTTTTCTGTTCAACAATATTTTCTTTCATATTTACATTTAAATGCAAATGTACATTTTTTTTATAACCTTCATTTCAACATAAATAGGTGGTGTAATGTATTGTAATGTACTAACTTATTGTAATGTATCATAACATACTAATGTAACATATTTTAACATAGCATAAAATATTAATGTAACATATTGTAATATGTTGTAACATATCATATTGTAGTAATGTAAGCTACTGTAACATACTAATGTGATGTATTGTAACATATAACATACTAACACAACATATTGTAATATATTGTAATGAAGTAATGTAATGTATTGTAACATATCATAATGTACTAACGTAATGTATCCTAATATTTGCAACATATTGTAATGTACTAATGTAAAATTAATGTAACATTTTAACATAAAACTATAAATGCAGGTCTATATATATAGGTTCACGTTCAGTTGAAAACGATGTTTCATACTACATGTATCCAAAAAGGATGCTGTGTATTGAATACATTGATTAATAAATTACCAAATGAATTGCATTTACCGAAATACAATTATTGTGGATCAGGTACTAAACTTGCCAAATGTTTGGCAGGGAACAATCAAGGAATAATCTCTTTGGATAACACATGCAAAGAACACAATATAGTTTATTATCGAACAAACAATTCTAGCCAATAAAGCTGCAAATATAAGGAAGAATCCATCTACATCTACAGGTGAAGAGCTTGGAGCTTGGGTTGTTGATAAAGTTATGCACGCAAAGCGAAACATAGAGCAAAGAAAGGAGGACTCATTCCATTGATATTTCCAGCATTAACATTCGGCAATTAGTAGAGCAGTTAAATCAAAAGGTAAAGGAATGTATTTGAAACCTTATAAAGTTGGACAAGGACGAAAAACTCCAAATGTGGGGAAAAATGCAGAAAGTCCTACGTAATCTTCCAAAACATGCATTAACAAACAAAGATATTAATGTATTTGTAAATAAACTGGGTATCCCTTATTTCCGAGGCGTCTATATGAGACGATTTACCAAAGAAACCAAATCTTCATGAATGTATGATTGTTAATTTAGATTCGATAAAAAAAAATTTACTTTGAAAATGGGGAATACCTTATTTCCTATAATATGTATACAAAGTTCACCGATCCTAGAACCTGAAAATTTTTTAAGTATAGGAGCATTATTTGTGTTTGATGTAAGCAAACAGGATGACACAATTACAAATAGCGTAATTGATTCACGAATTGAAATTATTGCAAATAGACCAATTCCACAAATACACTAGATTATGCTCTGATAATTCATGATAGATTAGTGAGTTACAATGTAAGAGATAAGCTGGTGAAAACAATGAATTCAGGCAGTAGGCGACTAACTATGGCTACTACGAGATGTTCTGCAATGTGCAATGATTTCAATCTGAAGAAAAAAAAATATCATTAAAGAATGAGATGTTACTGAAATGGAAGAACATACAATTGTATTCAGCTTCAAACCACCATCTGACTGGAAATATCTAACTCCCAAATACAAGAAAACAAATAAATGTGTTACTAAGCATCACCACAGTTTAACCTGGGAAAGTGGATGTATAGAGTAACAGAATATAGAAGATATTTATAAGAATTGCTAAAATAATTGGAAAAATATGTAGGTGGAGTAGAGCAAAAACACATTTTTAAAAGTGTGTATAGTGGGAAATTAATATATATTCAAAAACAATGCAATTTCCCCCCATTCAAACAATTGTGTAAAACATATGGATCTAATACGACATTCTTCTCTGCAGAGGAAAACTCTCAATAAAATTAGTGCTAACTTGGGCAATGATGTCTGACTGGGGTGAAACATGATGATTCTCCTCCCGAATCAGTGGTTTTATTATGCGAATGATTTAGCATTATTCAGGATGAGTGAAATTTAATATAAAAAGTATTTGCTTGTATGCCATCCACTAGTTTGTAAAGATGGATCAACAAGACAAGAACGAAGTTACATGCTCGTGCATACAGAAATCCAAATGTAAATTGAATATTAGCAAGTTATTAGCATGTAGGAGTAAACCATTTAGAATTTGCCTTGAAAAGAAATAGTTTTAGTAATGCCCCTGTCACCCCTGGAAACTCAAGTGTGAATTACTCTTGTTTGCTTAACAGAATAATATATCATTTTGGAGAGATATGCGATGGGCTGTTTCATTTCCAAAATATCCAATGTCCCTTAGAGGGTGAAAAATTTAATGATTTAATATCTTGTACAGATATGAAATAATGTCCTGTATACTGTATGTGTCTGAATACAAGTCTACCAGGGAGCAGCTAAGAAGTGTATTCGCATTGTTATGAAACTTTTCCTAATTTACCAGAATGAATAATATTACACGTACCCAAATACACAAAAAATGATAACAAACAGATGAAAATACTATAAATATTGAGATATGATGTAAAATATGTTTTGTAAACACACAGTGGTGAGTAAATGTATTCTGTAAGCAAATGTATCAAAATAAATTGTTTGAAACATTTTTTTGTTTTACTGACTTTACAAATGTGTGAATTGTAATATTCCCATATTCTGACAATCAAATGTTATGTAAACTTTGCGTGCATTTAATATTCAAATCTAAATGCATTTGCACATAAAGGTTTGTGTGTGGGATAATGATTAAATAAACCTTTGGTAATTTGAAAGTGATTTAATACATAAAACTATTTTAACATACATTCTAGGATTCAAACATCTTATGTATAAAAAAGGACGTTTAACACCTTCTACAATTTAGACATATAGCATTTAAAACAAAAAAGTGTAACTGAATTGCTTCCTGGAATAGCATATAACTATCTATAAAAGGTGTACGACTTGCAGTTTCTTTCTGATCTTTGAATAGTATGGAAGAAATGATGTCTTAGCTGTGTCACTTCTGCAGTAAAGAATTTACAGTTCTGTGTAACTTACGACGACATGAAAGAAGTAGCTGTGGAATGAAAAATTGAAGAAAGCAGTTTCAGTGTGATTTCTGCCAGAAACAATTATCTCAGAGTGGTGCTTTAAATAGACATTGTAAAAGTTGCAACACTGGTTCTCCACCTCCACAATATGCTCCACAATCTGCTCCACAGAGTCCACCTACTGCAAAACACTTAACATTTCTGGCTCCACCTACTGATTTACCTCAATATAGTAGATATGTTAATTCAAGGATGAAAAATAATTCATTTTCTGACTCAACAGCCTCAGTGAAGAGTTCGTCATTCAATCTAAGATATGAGATACTGGCTAGTGTGTTCGCCGGCAGGCTAACTGAGGCCCATATAGTTAATGATAGTCTTGACAGTGATGTGGACTTTTCTAGTTTTTTCCTGAGGTGTAAGGTCCCTTTAATATTCTTAATAATGTCATCTCCCTGGCCTATTAGAATTAGTACAACAGTAACATGTAAGTATTTGAAAGCCCTCCAATGGAGGAAGACATTACAATAATCTTTTATTTTCAAAGTAATTCCTCCCTGTCCTACACTCATCCAATATTGGTTAACTTTATGACAATAGCACAGCACCTTACTTAATAAGCAGACTTGAAGAATTTAGTGATCATGGAAGCAGATGGACTTTACAACTGATATAAAAATGGATGTGCATATTTCCCAATACTGGCCGTTCACCATTGGTGGTAAATAATCCAAGTTTATTACCGATAAGAAGGCTTGTAATCCAACACTGCTTCATTACTCACCTCGCTTCACCCTCATCGGCTCTCAAGACCCTGGTATCGAGAACCATTAAAATCTCTTCACTCTCGCCGATGTATAGATAAAAAAAATTTGCTACAAATTTTTAATACAATTAGAAATCCGTAAATTGTTCCTGTTCCACGAATCCCAGAATATGTGTAGAGCCTCTGAACTGAAAGCACTGCCTCATGTCAGTACAATGTGTATGTCAAATTTCCTCTGCAGACTTTACACTTCTTGTATTTCAGTGTTTCATTCAGTTGGCTGGTGGATCACTGTGTGATATCATAGAAATGCTGTCTACTTTTTTTTATCTCAACGCTACACTGAATACCATAATAAATTCAACTCTGCTATATACAATACCACCAATTAGGTATTTAAATGTCATAGTAGCATCTACAAGTCAATTTAACTGCCATCCATCTCAACGGTGAACCAATCAACTGACAGATTGTGTCTTGAAATAACTAATCGAAATTCTAACAACCAACACCTCATCTTGAATCTGCTGTGAATAACAACTTCTCACAGAATTGAGAGTAATGAGTTCGTCTTCCTGCAGCATCAACCAAATGTTACAAATATCTTTCCTAGAAATGAAGATTGAGTGTTTTTTTCTGTATATAAAAAAATATCTTTAAGAAGAACGTGTTTTTGCATATGTAAATAAATATTTTAAGAAGAATATGATTTTTTGTATATGTAAATAAATCATGTATTTGTTTGAAAAAGTGAGATCTATTAAAAGTGTATTTCAAAGTGAATGTGTGTTTCATTTATCTCCAAATTGTAGATCTGGAAGTTTATAATCATATATCTTAAAGAAAGGGCGAGTCATTGTTTTCGCAAAAAAAAATTATTTATTTATTACTTCTTCCACCAGGGGTTGTAGCTTTGCAGTTTATTTGTGTGCAGAAAATTTATTTATTTGTGGGTGTCACCTTTTTACATATATATCTTAAAAATGCATATCAATGTAAAAAAAACAATAGTTACCTGGTTAACTGATATGTTTTCAGTGATAAGAAATATTTGGATGTGAATAGAATACATACTTTTTCTTCAGTCGGTTTAACGAAAGTGTGTTTGTTCGCAACAGTTAGCGAATCATTTTGTCTGAGTGTTTTCCATTACAGCGAATAATACTGTCTCGCCGTGAAATAAGTTTGCATGAATATCACCTAAAAGTGGCGAAATCGTTAATATTTATCACAGTAAAGATTCGCAATGAGTAAACTATTTTGTGTCTTAACAGAAAACAAGACAAAATAAATGATTTTGCTGATAGTATACAGGTTTTAAAGACAAATGTAAAATTCAGTTAATGGGTATTAAGAAACACTGACGATTTTCACGAGATATTTAAAACACATAAAAAATGGCATTTACTCAATATATGCTTTTATTGTGTAAATGAGTTAATTTTGTCTTGACACTTTGCATGAAGCATGTAGAATTCCTACAGCTGTAATGTGTTCAGGACATGTTTAAAACTAATGCATTTCTAGCAGTCCTCATCCTAAGTGAGACAGGCTGGTTGCTTGAAGATAGTCCGGCAGGGCTATCGCTCACCGATCGGAGAAGGCAGCCCTGAATTCTTTTCGAAATTTGGCCGACCGCACGTCTGCTGGAGTAGACAGCCCGGACTTTCGCCTGCCTGAGAGGGCAACCCAAAACACTCGTTAGGTGATATCATCTATATGGTCGAGGTTCAAACCTGGCTCACAGTCTTCATAGCAGTATTTTTCGAAATATTTCTATTTTTTGCGCATTTAACCTTCGTAACATAAAATACGATAGGAGATGGAATATTTTTACGGGTGTTGATAAATTTATTTATTTTTGACAATCGATTAATTTTTGAATTCCGTTTCTCTACTAGTGTTAACAACGGGAGTTATTTAGATATTATTTCGATACCGTATGTGTAGAAATATTTTCTGTTATTTCAAAGTTTGCGCACGTATATATTATTTTTTAAATAATCCGTACGTCATTTGGCTAGGATTCATAAGTATTGATTTCCGAAGTTAGTGTACGTGTGTTCGCTACAAAATTTTTTTAAAACATTCTATGTGATATGTTTTCGAAAGAGTTGTTGTTAAAATTATTTCGGATCGATAAACCATATTTGTGTTAAGTAACTTAGTATTGATTTCATTGTTTATCTTCCACGAAGTTGCAGGAACTCAAATATTTCTTAAATTTATTCATTTTGTGACAAATTTATATGCAATAGTTAAATACTGAGAGTTGTTAAAATATATTCGTTTGCAGAAAACATTCAAACACTTGAGAGTCTAAATGTGAGAATTTTTCAAACATCTCCTGGCACAAAGGTTTGAAGGTTGTTGGCCATCTCTAGGTATGGTGATACATGGGAAGGGGCGGGTGAGGGAATAACCATTCCTCTCACATAACTGGACAGGGCAGGTTTTCAAGAGAGTCAACAATTCATGGGTGAAGCATAGTTTTGCAAACAAATAAATGCTTTGGATGAGTCCAACTTGGTGTCTTGAGGGGTGTCTAAGAGTTGAAGAGACCCCGAAGTTGTTTGGAAAAAGACATGTTCTGGGTTGACGGTGAAGGGAGTGGGTCGGGACTGCATTGTCGTGTAGAGGTTTTGCAAAATGCGCCGTTGTAAGGGGCAGTTCTTGGGCAGTGTAGGCAGAGGGGGGTGTTTGCCACTAAACAGGTTCTTGCAGTGTTGAATCGATAACAGGGTGCCTGGCCCGGAGCTTTATAAACGACAAAAACGAACTCTGTGTTAGTGGGTAGGGCAGGTGGACAGATCACCGAAGACATGCTTAGGGCTGTTGTTCCGTGACCTTGGATAGAAACTTGACTTTTTGGGTGAAAACGAACTTCTGGGCAAGGGGGTAAAGGAGCGGCATGACCCCTGCTTGCGGATTTCTGCCATCTAGGTCGTTCACCAGCCCTCACACTGCATAGATGCGATGCTGGAACTCTCGACTACACTGGCTTTCGGAGTGTAATAGCTGCGATTCTCGTTAAGCAATATTATATATTCCATGGTTCAGATCTCGTTCACAGTCTTTGTAAACTATAATGTGAAATATATTTTTATGAGTCTTTAATTTACTGTGTGATAGCACGTACATCGCATAAACCCCATTTCTGTGTTCGGTAGACGAAACTTTGTAGAATTTTTAAACCGTATTTTTTTTACCAAGTGCCATGAATTTCACAGACTTGGAAGGAAAAAATTTGTAGTATGTACATTTCTTAAAAATAATTTACTTTTATACATTCACATACTTGTAGGGCGAATAGTGTAATCAAGTCGTTAATTGTAGCTTGGTAGGGAAATAGGTTCTGTCAGTCGTAAATTTAAACTCAGCTGCACTCCACGTAACAGCTTATAAGCAGGTGCACGTCATACGATCCACTCATTCATTGACTGACCTCCGAAGTGGAGGGATGTGTTTTCGGGGAGCTCCTGGTGCGATTTCTATTGTGTCTGTTTAAAATTTAAAATGCTATTTTGGAAATATTTATTTGTCTGTTTTAACTTGAAGTGCTAAATCATCGTCTGTGTATTTCGCTTAATAAATTGCATGCAATGCTAGGTAGAGATACATTTTTTATAGATATTATTCAGGATGCATATGACTAGTGTGTAAATCGTATTCACATATATTTCCGAGTAACTATAACCTTAGTTGCTTGTCAGCCTCTGAATGCGCTCCATGTATTTAGTAAGGCTTTCGACATAAGATCGCTCCATTCCTTCACTAGCCTCCGAGCCAGACAGACGTGTTTTGAGAAAGTTGCGATTTCATTATGTGTGTTAATCAATTAATTTCTTTTAACATGTGGTTTACATTTCTAAAGTTCCTCACCAGTCTTACATGCAGACGGATGTGTAAGGTATGTGCGATAGGCGTCAAGTAGTGTCATATGTCTTGTTATTGTGTTCGTTTAATTTATAGGGACATTTTTTTGCTTCATTAATTAATTCCATAGTGCACATTCACATAATTTTTATATTCACATAGGTATGTTCGTTCGTTATACTTATCTCGTGTTGTTTAATCATACGTAGAACTCGTATAAAACACACTATTATTCTTTAACATTTAATTGCATTCCGAATATTAACATCTTTCAAAGTCGCTTATCTACCAACATCGTTTATGAGCAATATCACTAACAAACCAAAAAAATTACACTTATACCACTCTTGTACAAAACTCTACACACATATATATATACACACACACACATGCATACCCGTCCCAAACACGCCGCACCTCATCCGAGTGCCAGAGATCTAAGGGTGAGGACGTACCAGAGCTCCTCCCAACAAAATGAAAGAAAGAAGTGCAACTATACACAACAATATACAGAAAAAAAATTGATCCGATTAAAAACTAACCCTTTCAATACATTTAACACTTTCATTAAATTTAACCCCTTCGATTTGATCAACCCTTTCAATTTTGATTAACCCTTTCAATCAATTTAATTAGCCTTTAATATTAAATTCATTAGGTCAATCAAAAAAGGCGGCATCCCTTTGGGGTTAGGACCAGCACGCCCCTACTATTAATAACACTTGTAAACATATTTCCTTATATGCAATGGCTATTTCTATTAGTTCAATTTCTATACTTCGATAAATGTTTTTGTTTCACTTATTCAATATAAATTTTGCTTTTAAGTAAGTTGGATCAAATTTAGTGTTTTAACTTGGTTTTTCGAATGATTCTTGATACTTAGGATTATGTTATTTATGAAAAAATACAGTTTTATTTTATATGTACGTTCTGCAGTGACGTATGTCCAAAGTGATATTTATTTCACAGAATTTGGTTTTCAAATTTCCGTTCATGAACACATTTTTACACGCAGTATTTTATTTTTAAGCTTTTGTTCTCCACTAGATTAAATCATAACTTTAAGCACTCATATTCTGTATATCATATAGCAAACGAGCGTCGTCCTAGACTATGTTTTTACTGGTACCTTCCCACGAAGGCGAACCGGGTTCAATCTCCGGCCGGGTCACTCCCGAATTTACGAAATTGGAAATCGCGCCGGACGATGACGCTGGTCGGCGGGTTTTATCGGCGACCTCCCATTTCTCCTGCACTTGCATTCCCACTGCTCCATTCTCACCTAATTTTACCCTCATCGGTTCTCAAGAACTCGTGAAGAGCCACCCAAATCTCTCAACTCAACTCAACCAAGTACCCTATCGAAAATTTTGGATATTTATACAATATCATCAATCGCTGTCTATTTTACATTTGTAAATTTTTGAGGCCAATTTAATATAAGTAGTTATTTTATTTTATTACGTAACATTTTCCAACGTTTAATTTTTTAATTTTTTTACTAGGCATCCTCATTGTTCTTGAGGGCAATTCAGGGGGAGAGCACAAATTAAACGCAAAATACCTCTCTTGTATTTATATGCACTTATCACGCATAATATCGTTCGTAAGGAATTATGATTGTATTGTTAAGATATGTTTACGAAAAAGTAGCAATTTTATAAAGGTTATTTAACTCACACATAATTTACTTTAAATATGCAGGTCAGTTTAAATTTGAAGGTACATAAAGAGTAAAACGTTATTCGTCGAACAGCCCTCCTGCTTAAGATCACTACTTGTATAATTATGCATTCATCAGCCATATGGACAATTAACATTGTGATGGGCCAGATCACTTAATTCATGAGTAATTCAATTGAAACTATAAAGCTATTACAAAAGGAAATATACTAAAAATTTGCTTTGTTACACTTAAATAATTATAAAAAATATAAAGCAAAATGAATTATTTTAATATTCACAAAAATTTACCTACCACTTTTAAACGTAAATAAATGGAACTAGGCCTACTTCATCTCCAACGTTACCAATTTTACTGCACAGAAAAAGTCTAACGTTTTTATAACAAAAATAACTACTATTGAGGCATTTCTTTAAACGTTTGTGTTGTAGGAAAATTAATAATGTCATGACAATGTTAGTACTGTTATCCATTTACAAATCCTTGTATTACTCTAATGGAAAAATAATGATGAAGTTTTAATGTTTATAAATCCTCTATGTAATGTTGCCACAGCCAAAACTGACATTATGTTAAAAATTACAGAAAGAACAGAATATTTTGTGTTACTGTGACAGTAAAGAAATGTTCAACACACATTTTATACTGACTTGACGCTGTAAAATGGCGGATGAAAGAGAACACTAGAAAACTCGCAAAATCAAACCAATGTAATGAAAATTTGAAGCTTATTATGGGTACTAGATGTAGCTTAAACCAGCTCTCAAGCCTTGCAAAACTGTTTACGTGTGGTAATTGTGCATGCATGTATTCATAGAGCATAAATTATTCCCACGTAACGAAAGAGAACTGCAGTTGTCAGTTTTGTTGTTCTGAATAACCACAGTATGAAACGCGGTCAGGCATGTTAAGATATAGCAGTTGGTACGGCGCAGGAACGTCAAGGACTTAAGGCGCGGGTTCGATTCCTCTCCCATCATTCGTTTTTCTTTCCTTGGTAATATTTCTTCTCGTGACAAAATATTTGTGAGGGAGGGAAGAGATTTGAGCGCCAATGAGGGTGAAGCGAGGGCATGGAGTAGTGCCGGAATGCAAGGCCGGGGGAAACGGGAGATCCCCGAGAAAACCCGCCGACCAGCGGCATCATCCGGCACGATTCCCACTTCCAAAATTCAGAGTGACCCGGCCTGGGATTGAACCCAGTTCGCTTCTGTGAAGGGCAATCAGTTCAACAACTCAGCCACCGTGGCCCCTAAAATAATTTTATTTAGTTCATTTTTTCATCGGGATGATTTTAAAGCAAAGAAAATACAAGAAATATGGTTATACAAATAAATGTTAACGTCAATTCAACACAAAATTTGTATTGCCGCAACATAAACGCCTCTTTAATGTTGACAGGACTGTAAGGAGATGACGAAGTTACAACAGTACTAATGTTAAATTACCGTTCTAGCATAGTTACTGAAGGCACACAGATAACTAGACATTTATTTTGTAGTAATATTGATGCTGATGTCACATCATTTGTCTTTTTTTTTTCTGTGTGAGCGCATGCTAGTCAGTATGTTCGTAAAATGTATGTAGATAGAGCAGTAATATATTTTAATTAAAGGTTGATTCCAAAACCGCTTTATTAACTTTGAACAGCCTACTTGTACTAGGTATAACGACATACAGCGCTCATATTTACAAAAAAAATCTATTTGCAGGAAAATTTTGCGAACAGCGAAGTAAGGATTTCCCCCAGTGAAAACATTTTCGAGGGGCAGGTTGATGTACATCCTGAGGTTGTACTTTGACGGTGGAAATTTGTCTCAAGAGCTTTGCGAGAAACGTGCACAGACTTGGCAGCGGTGTTTTACCAGAAAGGAAATAAAACACAGTGACAAGGTTACGCGCAAGATAGAAGGGGAGAAAGCATTAAACGTTCTTTTTGGGCCAGGTCACGAGTTGGAGATGCACATCCTTTTGGCGCTCGCCCACAAATTCTGGAACACAACCAGTCTAGGAATGCTTTACGTTTCTGTGGCACTTCTGCAAGGATAATCTTGAATTTCAAGTGTTTAAATCATGGTTTTGGTGGTGAAAAGTCTGAAGTAAGGTTCCAGTCAGTCAAGCATAAGTGTTTCATTTAATTCAGTGAGTAAACATTACTTTTTACATAGGTTTTTTAGCAGTGGGAAATTAAAAGTGCCTCAGTAAAATTTAAAAAAAAAACTTGAGTAGGGAGTGAACCCAGGACGAGGCAACGCTCACCGAGAGACGGGCTTTCCAGCTGGTAGCCGTAGGTGCCCGTCATCCCCGGACATGACATGAAATGAAATCCTAGGATGGAGCGGCGCTGGAAAGCAAGGGCGGGGGAAGCGGGAGTACCCCGAGAAAACACGCCGGCAAGCGGCATCGTCCAGCACAATTCCCACATGCGAAAATCCGGGAGTGAACCCGCCGGGGATCTAATCCAGATCACCGTTGTGGGAGGCGAGTGCGCTAGCCACTGCGCCACCGATGTCCCAGGACTCCAAAAGTATGTTCACAATATATAAAATGTCTTGAAAGTTTGTATTTAGTAACCTAGAGTATGAAGCTTATTTTAGTTTACTTAAAAATACTGAGCATTTCTTCAATGTCAATAAACGTGCACTGGAGTTTTAAAACGCTGGTATACGATTAATACGCGTGGTAGGAAGAAGCCTAAAATTTTCAAGGCCACACATCCCGCTATGCCACCACTTGAATTCCGCTAGGTGGCGTATGATCTGCTGTAAGGCTGAGATTCACTAGCTTACCCAAGCCCAGCCGACAGTATTGCCAAGTTTTCAGTCAAATAACAGCGTGGGCTCGAAGCAGTAAACTACATTACTCAGAACAAAGACTAATAATGCACAAAATTAACATTATTATTATTTTCGTGGGATAAAGATTTCTTTACAAACTATTCTTACAGATTATATTTATGTTATATCTGACATTAAATTTGCGTACGTCACAATAAGACTGAACTGCATAAAATCTTTTATATTATTTATGTGGCACTACTTTAAATTTCACTTTTTTACCTATCGCAAAGATTTTACTGAGGCTCTTGCGCATACAGATTCCTGAAAAGAATGTGCGGTGGGGCGCAAGGGAATTGAAAACCCTTAATCCCCCTTTTCCTACCGTGTTCGGCGCTTATGGTCCTCATTTTGCAAGAGAACAAGAATTTTCCTGTGAGGTCAGGCTGAAGATGAGAGTTCTTATCGTGGACTCTTGAGCGGATGTGATAAGTAAATGTAGGGCATAGTATATTGTTTTCCTATAAAATCGGCGTCTCCCGAAACTTACGATGCCCCCAAATCAAGAATTTTCCTACAATACATGATCAGCGGAAGTTGCATCAGCTCCTGTCCCATGGCATCTTGCAGTGGGAATACATGAATATTGTTGTAATGGACGTATCTGTTAAATCCTTGAATGTGTTGTTATAGGATTTTTGATGAAGTTTCTTATAGAGTGCACGTAATTAAAATTTCTGCCTGTTAGCTACAATCAAATTTCGCATCACATAAAACTACTGAGAATGTGGAGAGAGAGAAATATCTACACGTACAATACCAGAACCTGAAATTGGTGACCAAACACTAACAGAATATCGTCTTTACAAATAATTTGATTCTCACATTTTCACTATAGTTAAAATCTTCGATCGTTTTAAACATTCCAGTCAACGATGATATACAAAAATGATTAGCTTATTAATTAGTCCCCATTCAGTGAACTAAAGGAAACAAATTGAAAATTGTTTAGTATGCAAACGACTTCTAATATATATAAGATGAAACACTTATTGCTAGGCCTGCATTTGTGAGAGAGTGGCATCTACGCAAAAAAAAAAAATCTTTTATCTGTTTGGATACCATAAACTAAAACATTTGGTTTGAAAATTCTATATTCATTTTTTTGGTTTCATGTTCCTGTGCACGTAGAAGTTTCTGATGTTACGATTTCATTAGTGTTGCAAATATAAACAGTGGAGGTGGAACTTACGTAGACTTGCAGAAGTGGACGTTTTCGTGATCTGCACTTGAAATTTTTATCGTGGATATAGTGATCTATAGTGTTATCCAGCGTAATAAACATTCCGAGAATCCTACAAACCATAAGATGTTCGCATGCAGCCTCACGAACTCTGTTATCTGTTATCCTCCCAACACAACCTCAAATTTAACCAACACTTTCTTGATGCTTGACGAGTAGCAGTAATGGAGGGAATGGGATTGAGGCAGGCGGTCAGGCGCTGGTGTCCATCTCTGCCACGAGTGTGAGAAAGTAAAATGAGTGAAGAGATTTGGGCAACTCCTAACAGCGAGGTCTTGAGAGCCGATAAGGGTGATCGAGGTGAGTATGGTGTAGCGCCGTAATTAAAGAGCGGGGGGAAACTTGAGATCCCCGAGGAAATCCGCCTACCAGCGGCATAGTCTGGCACGGTTCCCACATACCGAACTACGGGAGTGACCCGGCCAGGGATTGAACCCGGTTTGACTTAGCGGGAGGCAGGGAGGCTAACCCCTCAGCCATCGCGGCCCCATGAGTGTGAGATTTGCGGCCACGTCTCCATAATAATCTTAAGTTGATATTTCGTAAATTGAGGTATCGATGTCTGCGTACAATAGGTGTTCGTGGGCCTTCAGAACATTAGCATCCCTAAATGCAGTGGTGAGTTACAAGGGATGAATTGTAAACTGTCTGAAGGTGCGTGGATATAAGCATTATTGATTTCAACGAATATTTTTCTGTACTATATCAAAGATAAAGTATTCATTATAATTTCCTTTGCATAAAGTTGTGTAAGCATGAACTGCAAATAAAGACAGTTAATTGGCTGTAATGTAGGAAGACTTTCGAATTGTTATGTGCGAAGATAATCCTTACTCTATCATATGGTTATGTGGGATAATTTATGGGCTAATTTATTTTCATATTGTAGAATACGTGTAATTTGTTATTATGGTTTTCATAATTTTTAGCGTATAAATATTTTTATTGATTATAACTGTTTTTGCTGTTTTAAAAGTGCAATTACGTTTTTTATAATTACTTTGTAGTTTTAGTAGATTAATAATATTTTTATTTGTTATGGTTTCTTCTTAAACTAAAAACCTTTATGCGTACTCGAATTTATATGAAAGCTTTGTATATATATATATATATTCATTCTGCTTGACTTCCTTTATCGTTACTTAAAATCGATAATACTTTATATCTGCAGCTAGTTTTCCTGCATCGTGCAACAGCAGTTATGTGTGCGTTATATAACCTTAATGTAACATTGATTCTAGGGCAAAGAGAACTATAGACCTTGAATTAGGAAGGTATTTAATTGTGGAATAAGAAGAGAAAATCACAGTGCGCCAGAAAATGGAGAATGCATGTATGTAATGTGTGCTTTGTAAATGCAAAAATACATTGATACATTTTGTTGAAAAAAATTGCGGGATTAATTTCTTTAAACTTAAACGAGTTACTTTTAGTATGTGGTTCGGTAAAAAAAATATGAAAACAAAATTTTTCTCTTTACGAGAGTAGAGCCAATAATGCATATAGGTGTAAACAGATAGAGTAAGTTCACGTAAGAAATGAAGGGAGAAAATGGAAGTAAATAGCGACAAGGGTAAAATTACAATGAACTTAGGCTTAATAGGTAATCTGGAGAAGAAAGGGTGGCATCACTTGCTCTCGAACTTCTTACATGGTTTCAGGTACAATAAATTATACTTCCAACTAACTCCACGGATTGAGCAAGTACGTTAAATTTATATTGAGCATACATTTTCTAAATATTTTTTACATTTTCTTTTCGATATTTTAATAAATTCCTTTTAAGGCTCTTGCCTACACGAAGTTTGGACTGCGTTACAGACGGTTGAAATACACATTTTTCAACGAAACTGTTAAACTAACGCCCACTGTGCCGGTATACGAAAAGAACACACACTTAATGCAAGAACTGTTGAGAGCTTTTAAGATGTCACGCATTTTGAAAACACCATTTCACAGTACTCCAAAAAAAGGCTAAAAACGGCTTTATCAAAACGCTGTATCTCAAAATATACGCATCAGGTACATACAGAACTGCCTAAGGGCCCTACATTTATCCTACGTGCAAACTTTCCACCCATAAAATATTAAGGTTTCCGCTAAAAGTGGCATATGTACACAAGTGTGACTAGAAAATGCACGCCAGTTCAGGGCCATGCCCTTAGCGGCGTTGGAACACTTAATTTGCGTGGCAATGTTGTCCTTATCGCTCCCACGCTTCTCAGCCTCAAACGCGGAAGAAAGATCCAGGTAGGCAGGAGCTTTTATGGTTAATTTACTATTTAATTTACTTTCAATCAGTGGCAGTGGATTACAATACCGGGGCGGTAAACGTTTAATTAAATAATAGGGTAGGATCAAAGGGAATAAATTGCATGGTGCGTGCCCCCAAAATCCAGACTATAAGTAATTGTTCATGAACTTAGCAGTTCACAGAATATTATTACTGAAAACATATGAATGGCAAGTATATTTAAACGTATCTAACGCTTAACATTTGTTATATTTTCAGCTTCATATACGGTAGCTTTTCCATACTAGGTATAAATTTAAACATTTCATTAATATGTATAAAGTTTACTGTATTTGTTATTCAGCGGAAGTGATATAGGCCTAGCAGTATACTAGGAATGATAACTGGTACACCATTAACTGTGAAACACATATATGATCAAACAAAGTAAGTACTAGGAGGCCATTATAAAATGCTGACTGCTAAACCAAATGTCGCAGCACTTGTGTAGAACCCTTGAGAACATTAGATCTACTATATTCTAGATGAAATAAGGACCTAAATCATTGTTATGACCATTTTTATAATATCCAAGCAAAAACGTACTGCCATTAATACTGACGTCTGATAAGACTTTGTCACCAACAGTATAAGCAAGACTGCGAACTGTACCATCACTCAATAGAGAAATGTTATGAGTGCGTGCGGTACCACATACCCCCCCCCCCTCCCTTAGGCTTTTCTCTAACCATATGCCTACTTTTCTTTTTCTCATCAATAGACTTCTTTAAGTAAATGTAATACAAGCCCCTTCAATACTACTGACATAAACACTAACTCTACTTAGCATTGCTTGTCTGAATGTTCCAATAAAAGCATCTTCTCTTGAAAAAACAGTAGCATCACCTTATAAAGTTTATAAGACAATGTTATACAATTTAGTGTCATATTAGCCAGCTCCATTTTGCCACACAATGTCAACACCAACCCTCGCCTTCAGAACTGCTACTCCACGCTTCTGAATCGACATGACTGGGATTCGAAGGATACTGGCGCGTAACGCCAAACATTCAATTATGGACATTTCTGTTTTAAAACTAACAGACAAATAATTATTTATGTGCTCAAAATATACATCAGTTTGAATGTGGCACAGCGGTGGTTCAAACCAATCAGAATTAATCATCACTTTCGCCGCGGACCGCGTGTGTCTTTATACTCCCCGCACAATCCCCGTGAAGGCTGTTCACAGTCAAGTGAACTCGTTTGAAATCAACCTTTGAAAAATGTCACTGCCCCTACTTGCGTATATTTTAACGGGCGGTCTAAGTGGCATGTGGCCAGTTAAGTTGGTAATGACAGACAGAACGAATTCCCATGTCTTAACGTTCAACAAAAAAGTTTGGTATAGCCTATTCGCAGATCCTTCACCTTTGAAAAATCATCCCAAATATGTCGTGTTTGGTTGTTTATAAAATTGCCATTTAATACATACAAGTGTTTTATACATGTGTTGAGAGTGAGACGGACCCCCGCATTTTGTGTGGACGAATACGCGTATCTCGGTAAATAAATGTTCTGTAAATATGACTTTCTGTCAGAAAACATAAAAAACGATTATCTATGCCCATGTTAATTTTTGTCACATTAAATGTTTTCTTGAGAAAAAAATCGTGTAAATGGTCAAATATCGCATTTTAAAGGCTTACCTATGCAATTTCCTTAAGCGGCAGGAGAAAAGTACAAAGATACGGCCGTAGTTTAATCTATGTTCTTTCATCACGTGTAATAAAACTCCACTGTTACAGGCCTAATTTGAACACTGCAGCGTTACAACGGAAACACTGCACGCCTTGCGCGTAGGAGCGATGAGGCGCTAGAGGTGCGTGTTAGTGTCGCCCGTATCGCTCACTCGCTTCTTGACCTTGGACGCGGGGGTCCATCCCACTCTTGATACAAATTACCTTATTTCCATTAAACAGAAATTTCGCTTGTATTTTATTTATAAATTACATTATTTTATTTATAATTAAAATGAATAACAACATAGAGAATATAGGTATGTTGGCAATACCGAGTAATAAATAGTTCATGTGCAAAATATTTTTTAACTGAGTGCACACAAATGTGGTACTTTTTCCTTTGGTGTAATTTTCTATACTTGTTAGAGCTTAGTTTGCCTGAGGTGGAAGAATAATCTAAAAGTTGAACATAAGCAGGGCTTCAGAAAAGTAGGAAGTAATCCTGAATGGAATATAAACACGTGTGAATACTGAAATTATTTCCTTTAATTTAGGTTTTTTTAATGTTTATAATCGTAACAATTACCAAATGAATAAAATATTTATTTGTCTAATATTTTCACATTTTCCCATAACGGACGCTTGAATAAAGTGATGAGTCTGACGATAATGTTGGTTTCACGTGTGATTGATGAGAATACACAGTATGCTAACAATTATATCTTAAGCATGGCTGTCAAAAGTGCTCAGTTTATCGTGAACAGCATATAGTTAAGCGGAGTTTGTCGCGGTTGCACGACCAAGACGCTGGCCCGACTGCGAAATAAGTCGCTTTTGTCCTGAGCGACCTGAATTCCTAAATGCCGCACGTTCAAGTTAACCCGGGTTTACCAGCCGGTTGGAAACTTATTCTGCACAAGTCACGAAAGAACCTGTCCTCATCTGGTTGCAAGTGTTTCTGGTTAAAGATTACGAAATACAAGCTACGCTTTTTAGCACTTAAAGTGTCAAGGGCACTTTAAATATTAATAGTTCACTTAAAAAAAAAAAAAAACTGCTGCGTTTAAAGTATTATTTCACAACCGAACTTCCAGCTTGCTTACGACTTTCCTCAAAAATTATGGTTTTCCATGGCCGCCAAATTTTTTTGCTTAAAATTATTAAAACATTGCGCATTAAATGCTACACTTTCAAGTTGTATGGGGGTGTATTTTATTCATTTTAATTTTGTTTTCCATACTATTTTTTTAAAGAGAATATCTTGTATAAAGTCCACTTAAGATTTTAAAATGCAGGAACAAAATGTTACTTGCTCACGAAACGTGTTTGGTAATTTAAATGACTTGAACTTTATAAAATATAATTTTGGAATTTGATTGATTTAAAAAATCAATTTTTTGCAATTCTGCTTTTGTAAAATAGCTTATTTTTGGATTGTGGATTTACTTGCTGTTAAAAACCTTCCTACGAAAAGATAAATCTATTTAGCGTTGCTATTACGTTTATTGTCTTTTATTTGGTTATGTTATTACATAAAACAAAGCGTTGTTCTGTAATAAATGTTAGGACAGTGTGTGAACTGCTCAGATCTCCACGATTTTCACAGTGCACCAATAGCCTTCAGAGAAATAATTGTATTATATATCTTCAGTAAAATTTTGTGGGATGTAGCTTATTGGAGCATGACAGTAAATGTTTTTAGTAAGAATCTCTTTTTTATACAAATACAACTGAGAAAATATTTTAGCAAAGTAGACGAGCGAGCATGTTTATTATTATTACTATTGTGAATTTGATTAGAAATAATAAGAGCTCCTGCCAAATTATATCGATGTTAAAGATCGACTTCTAGAAAATATGGTTGGCTTAAACGAAGGTAAGTTACGTTTATTTAACACGTTACAACAAAACCTGAAAGAAGGCAAATATTTTACTACTTGAAATTAAAAAAAATATCTTCAGATTTTCAAATTGTGTGTACAAACGTACCGTTCCGTTTGTGCGTTTGGAGATTGCCACAGATGTTTCAATTAATAATGTATCATTTGAAAACCCGTGCTTATTCCATTTTTTTTCAATCTCTTCTCTGACAACCGGTAACCCAAGGTCAAAGTTATTTCAACGGAAAGATGGCGGGTCGAAAGTTATAAGAGTAAAAAATTATTTTTATGCAGTATGTAAGAATTAATCTAGATACACACATTACAGTTGTAAGATACACGCAGAAAATTCTGCGACCACGTACGCTATACCTTTCCTGGTGCCGCTTGAAACCCCATTTCCCAGTAGGAAAATGCCCTGCCTTACAATGCACGGGTATCTCTGGCCTGCCTTCGTGATGTAACATGCTTTCTTGGCTTGCAAGATGCCCATGTTTCTTTACGATTGAGAACGTTTGGGACCAGACCAGACTGGGTGGCAGCTTCAGCCAACGGTTACTACGGTGGATTTGTAGTGTCAAGTTGCTCCGGCTGTGACAGGATCATCCTCAGAACATCCGACGTCTGTATGCCTTCATGCGCGACTGTATTGCCTCCTATCTGTGTGTCGTGGGAGGTGCAACGTCATACTATGTGCATCCTGCAAGTGATAGTCCCTCCCGCAATACATGATTGGTGTGCCTGTACAATATTGTGATGTTTTCTTTATACAGTCTACGCCGCCCTGTGCCTATACCCACTTAACGTGGCTCTGCGGTGGCACCTTCACGATAGTATTTTTTTTTTTGCAAATGAGTTTATAATCTTACACAAATTGTAATGTTATTTACAATTTTAACTGTATCGCATCGCGTCTTTTGCATTCAACCAATGCGTACAACGACACAAAACCAAATCATGTGCGATGAATACAGATCGCCATGTCATGTAAGTGCAGGAGATGTGGCGAGCACTTTTTACGAAACGATAACTTTCAAAGAAACGTAAAGACCTGTAAGGCTACAAGTCGAAATACATCGTGTACAGCCTCCATTGAAATATTCGCCAAGGGATGACAGCATTAAACTGCCATTGAGTAACCATCCATCAGTCAGGCCCCAAAATCGTGGCAAATTCTTTGGTGGATAATGAGAATGGCCTCGTGGTAACCGAAACATATTATTTCCGTCCCAATCTAAAGACATTGTGTTGCAGTTCGTTGACAATTACCACAAACAAATATACCAACATAATTATCTGAACAGATGACATCACATACAAACACACTTATATTAGTATTAACATAGGAATAAACATAACAGTAATTATGTATAAAATTTATTTAAAACCATTACAAATATGTATATACTATATGCATACAAGCATAGTGAATAATAATACTGAAATGTGTAACATAGGCGACTGCATCTGCTTTTCTTACAATTATCTTTGACCTTGTGTATGTGAATTTTCTTAGAGTTCTCATATTTTTCCATTGAAATTGTATAGTGGGAATATAAGTTCGGCTCCTTATAAGAGCAGTAGCAGAGCAGAAATGTTTCACAAACTAGACGTATGGTTCACGAAGTGTTTCCTGAAGGTGTGACTTCTGCTACAAAAATTTACACAAAGACCGCTTCCATTTTAAACAATTTATTTGGGCTTCATACAACTCTTTGATCAGAAAACAATTTACTGTAAAATTGGTTTCAAAAACTATAACGTCACGGGCACCAAAGTTTACTGGCCAATCAAAGCCGTGACGTATATCAGATTTCTTGCCCTTCAAATGATATAAAACCTTGAGAGAACACAATAAATATTCCACACTGGAAAACTTAAACAATTGTTAGTCAAATGAGTGCTCCTTCTTTTTAACCAACCAGTACTAAACACTATCACACAAAATGTATACTGATTAGAGAAAATACAATTGCAGTACTGGAAACTAAAATTAAGACTAAAAGAAGCTCAAATTATATAACTGACCTTCTCCTATTAATACTGAAATTCATTACTGACATTCACCAGAGCGCCATGACGGCCTTCCAAAGTCTAGTGAAAATTTAAAAAAAATTTGTTCTGACAATTACAATTTAAAAACGTATATTAAAAACCAATGAACCATTCTCGGTTCGAACAATTTAAAATTATTTCACACATGTGGGTTACCTCAAATTGTACCACCATAATGCGCATTCCGGTACGTACCCATTCAACAAGCCATCACGTTTAATTTTATTTATTCCGTGAAATATTATTAATAATATTTCACAATAGTAATAATAATAAACTAAATAATAGCAAAATATGAATATCCAAAATTGCTTTCAACCATACTCTAAGTGCAAAGCTACACGCAACAGAAAACTCTACGGGCCACACGCAACTAGTAAGTTAAACCAAACAAGAATGTAACACCTCGGGCACAAATTGGATTTAGAAAACAAGCTACACGCGCAACCCTAGAATTCCTTCACTAGCCCACACTAAAATCATAATTCAAAACTCAATGCATTATGCGGCAAACCCACCTATGTTTCTTGCCGTCAGTCATGGCGATAAATGAAACTGTCGTCAGCTACCAAGTTGTAATTCGTAGCAACCTAACATTGCATGAAAACCCATCTCGGCCAGGAGCAGAAATTAAAACGAACTTACTCAAATGCTTGTTGGCGTAGAAGTGGACGAGCCACCAACATGAACAGAAGACCCAAACTTCAAACTGTAGCCAGTGACCAATGAGAGAGAAGCTCAACGCGCATGCGTGTTAGGAGGCGATACATAGAGAAGGGAAGGGAAAGGAAGCAGGTATGGTTGACAAGACAGCTCAGAGGCGGAGCGGTCGAGCACAGCAAAGTCGTTATTGTCTGGAGCGCACTCTATACTGCGCAAACGGATTCGAGAAAACGAGTTTCCTATATATGTAGATGAATGGTTAGCGACAAATTTCATTAAGTGATTCGTAAACGGGAAACATGTTGTTACGCCACTTTAGGGCTTAACAGGGCTTCAGGAAGGCAAAGGAGAAAGACGCACACCATTAAAAAAAAAAATCAAGAAAGCATGGACACAAAAATTCCAAAATCAACACAAATATATTGAAGCCCATCTATACGTTATCACCAAGAACAACAATTTTGCAACTTGATTTGAAAAATGTAGATTTCCTGCGGATGTTATTAGGCGTTCTGCTAGTAGTTATGCGAGCCCGGCATTTTTAGTAAACAAAAAAGAACCTGGTAAATTTCGGTTAGTGATAGACTACCGACGTATCAATAAGAAAAATTGAACTAGATCCTTACCCTTTACCTAAAGTAGACCATGATTTTCAGTTATTAGGGAAGGCTAGGTATTTTACAGTGTTAGATCTGAATCAGCCCTTTCACCAAATTTTGTTGCACCAAGATGTACGAAAATTTCTTGCATTTGTTACTCCTTGGGGAGTATTTGAATGGACCAGATGGTGTTTCATTTGGGACCCAGGCACTTTCTCGTGCTTTAGAGAGTATCTTGTTGCCATATAAGGCTGAATTTGTTTTTAACTATCTGGATGATATTGTCATCTACAGTGAGACTAAGGAGTTGCACTGGGAACATGTCACGTTAGTCCTACAGAAGCTTTTGGAAGCGGGATTGACCGTGAATCCAGAGAAAATCAGCTGGTGTAGCCGGCATGTGAGGCTGTTGGGATTTATTCTGAGTGAAGGACAGTTGCTGTTAGGCTTTGATCGTATTATCTGTGTGCTTTCCATTCCTCGTCCGAAGAACTTACTTGGTGTAAGGCTTTTTTGGGCATGATAGGCTACTATGTCAGATTTATTCCATCTCATGCCGAATTAGCCGAACCCCTTACTATTTTAAAACATAAGGACCAGGAGTTTTTGTGGGGAGATGAGCAAGAGGTGGTTTTGGTGAAAATAAATACTTGTTTGACCTCTCCATCAGTGTTAAGATTGGCTGGTTTTGACCGTAAGTTTGTACTGCATGTAGATGCAAGCTCCCTAACATTAGGCGCTGTTTTATCACAAGAATATGAGGATGTTGCTTTTCCCATTGTTTATGTTAGTCGGCTATTAACATCCGCCGAAAGAAAGTACTCGGCCTATGAAAAGGAAGTTCTTGCTTGTGTATTTGTGGTTGAGGAATTTTCCAATTATCTGGAGTGTACTCGTTTTAAGCTGTGTACAGACAATCAAGCCTTAACGTGGCTTTGGAATTCTAAGAAACCTTTGGGTAAATTAGACCGTAGGTCGAACGCCTTAGTAATTTTTCATTTGATATAGTTCATGTAAAGGGAAAAGACAATTGTGTGGCGGACAGTTTGTCAAGAATGTTTGACCCTGACGAGTTTGTGTCTGATGGAGAAATTCAGAGGCAGGTAAATGTTCACAAGCAAGTTCCGGCGGCTTATTTGAACATTAAGGTTTGGCAGCAAAAGGATGATGAATGTGCGGAGTTGTGGCATAAAATCCAGCTAGGTGAACTCACTGTTTTTATTGTGAAGAAGGGGATTATTGGCAAAGCTTCACGTAAGGGCGTTCTCAAGACCTATGTACCCAAGACAGTGAGGACAATGGTGTTTGATTATTTCCATAACTTATATTTGGGTGCTCATCGGGGGCAAGAACGCATTTTACAGTGTATGGAACAACATTTTTTTTGGTCAGAAATGCAATCAAAAATTAAAGATTAGGTGAAACAGTGTGCTTTGTGCCAGCAGGTAAAGGCCCCTAATAGTAGAGCCCAAGGACAGTTCACCACCTATTTTTGTCTGGGAAAGAGTCTATATGGATGTGTGTTTGCCTCTCCCTAGATCTAAGAAGGGTTTTTAATTATTTATTGGTTCTGGTTGATGGATTTTCAAAGTTTGTTTTGTCATTCCCCATGAGAGACCAGAAGGCCACTACTGTTTGCAAGATATTGCAGGAACAAGTGTTTTGTTATTTTGGTTCACCCACCCAAGCTGTTACTGATAATGCGAGAAACTTTACTTCCACCGAGTTATCAAATCTAGCTTTTTCTTAGGAGTTTGTTTGGTTCATACAGCCCCTTATCACCCTCAAGGTAATATGGCGGAGAGGTATAATCGTACCATTAAGGCTGCACTTGTTAGCTTTCACCATGATGTTCACACAGATTGGGATAAAGAGGTCCATGTCATAATGTTGGCCTTGAATTCTTGTTTAAATGCTGCTACAGGTTTGACGCCGCAAGAAGTGTTCTTTGGTCGGAGATTATTGCATCCTCTTCTTAATGCATGGGGCTTACATTTTGATGTAGATGTAGGGGAGCGAAATGAATTCTGGGAGGATGCTGCCAAGCATCTCAAGGAATACTATCGCCATATGCGTAGGGTGCAGGACGAGCAATATGATCCTGTTTCTTACAAGGTTGGTGACTTAGTTCTTGTAAAGACTCATCATTTATCTAGAAAGGTTGATTCCTTCTCAGCAAACATAGGCCTTAAGTACGATGGCACATATTGCATTGTTAGTTTTCTTACCCCAATGTCAGTGTTGTTGCAGAATCCAGCAACGGAAAAGTTTTTAGAAAGCCATGTCTCTAATATTAAGATTTTTCATCAGCCATTGGAAGATTGGCCAGTCCCCGCGCCCTGAAGAGGAGCACTGTCGCCACTAGGGGACGGTTCACACTGTATACTAATGTATTTTGGAAGTAAGGTACTACAAATATTGTTTTTAAAATTTACTTTTTGTTTGATGTTCGCAAAATATATGTATTCTTTTTAATTAGCCCTACAAGGAGTAAAGCTACAAGCACTAGTTGTTTTTATGGATTAGTAGGCAAAGGATATCCACATCATATATATATATTTTTTACTGTGAAGAAATTTTCTGTTACGCCCCTTTAGGGCGATCAGGCTTGTGAGGTATTTTAGTTTGGTAGGCCTTATCGGTTGGTAGTGTCCAATTTATAGGTTTGCTGGCAGGTCTTATCGATATATATATATATAGTAAGTCGTCCTTGTTGGTCGGTTGATCTTGCCAGGTGGTTCGAACGGCTTGGTTGTTTAATATGGCCAGCTGATATGGTGGTTTGGTATAACTTACTTGTATGGTCATTTGGTACAGTCAGCATCTATGGTCAGTCTGCATGTTTGGTCGGTATTACTGGTCGGTATTAATAGTCGGTCTAATTGTTTGATTGGCTTGGTAGCCTGCTAAGTCGTTTAGTATGGTTAGTTTGTTACGGTAGTTTAGTGTGGTGAGCTAGTATGATCTGTCTGTATGAATGGTTTGTCTGATCGGTCGGTTTGCCCGATCATGTAGTATAGTCTTTTGGTATGGTTGGCTGGTATGGTCATATTGTAAAACCAA
Source organism: Dryococelus australis (assembly GCA_029891345.1). Lineage (NCBI taxonomy): Eukaryota > Metazoa > Arthropoda > Insecta > Phasmatodea > Phasmatidae > Dryococelus > Dryococelus australis. Next base: position 240,389,264 of record CM056993.1, read on the forward strand.
TCGGTTTGTGTGATTTGTCGAGTTGGTATGATTGATTTTTATGGTGGGCTGGTCTCGATGGTCGATAACTCGTAGGCTTATATATTCGTTACAGTCAGTTTGTACTTTTCGCTGGTATTGAGGGTTTGAATGGTTTGCTATTTGGGAGGTTTGTATGGTCACTTGGTATGGTTGGTTCATATGGCGGACTGATACAGTCGTTTTCTATGGTCGGCTGGTATGGTTGATTCATATGGTTGTTAGATTGATTGGCTGAAATGTCCTATAGTATGGTCGGCTCATATGATTTACAGCTTGTGGAATGGTCGGTTGGTATAGTTGATTTTTATGGTTGGCTAGGATGGTTGACGCGTATGGTTCTTGGGTGGGATGGTCAGTTTGTATGGTCGTCTAGTAGATACGATGTTATCTGTTTGTGCGACCAGTTACGATGTTAGGCTGTATCAACATTTTTGTATGGTCAGGTAGAATGGATGGTTGGTATGGTCAGACGGCTGATAGGCTATCTTTATATTTGTGTGTTGATATACATTGTGTGTTTGTGTTTGGCGGACTATTAAAATGCTATTGGCCATGGGGTCTGACTGACGCTTACACGAAGACAGTTTAAGCTCTTGAACGCTTGGTGTAAATGCTAATAGAGACTGTACATGACACGTTTCGGCAGGCGAAGGACTTGCAGCCTTACAGATCTTCATGTGTATCTGCAAGTTATCGATTAGTGAAAAGTGTTCGCAATTTCTCTCTATCACATATGATACCTGCTATCTGTATTCTTCGAACAAGCACTGTTCTCATATATTCGTGTACATTGGTTGAATGAAAAAAATGCAAACCAGTATCGATTATATATAACATACGCATATACATATGTTTATTTTAATCTAAAAAGGTCCAGTATCAGCTTCTATAAGACTACATAAATTTAAAAAAAACACACACTCTTAAATAGCTCACTGGTCCAAATTTTAATATGAAATTTGAGTTTTTTTTTTTTGTGGGAAAATATGTGTAATTACGAGCACGGCCAATAATAGCACACATTTTGGCACACACATTCAAGAGTATTGTATCCGCCTTGTTGATTTGTGGACTTGTACGAGAAATAAAGAAAAGTAAAAATATTTCGACTTGAAAAACGTTTTATGTATTTGGAAATTTTGCGAGATAAGAAAGCGATTTTGTTTATAGCCTTTAATTTCTGAAGTGATTTTAGGGTAAAACGGGGGAATTTTAATGGTCGTGATGTCATCGAATATTGCCGAGGCCCGAGATCATTCACACACTGCACTTTCACAGCTACTTCTCATGTCTCAAGCCATAGCATACATACTACAGGTTGGTCCACATGTATTGTCACCCCCTGACAATGTCTTGTCACCCACTGCATACATATATAACCAGTAATAACGCAATACAATCTCATACATCATAAGTTATACCAGTATTAAGGCATATTTAAAATGGGATGACAAGACATGTGGACCACCCTTACACATTAAGAAAAAATCAGGGGTGACAATAGATGTGTACCATCATACATACACTATAAAAAAAGCGACAGAAGTTCAATGGCACATTTACCTGAGATTTCCGAGGAAAATCGCTCCCAAATATGTGGTCTTGTGGATCACCTGTGCCCAAGTAAATATAATTTTATACTATAAGTGTACAAATTCACGTGATTTTATTCCCTAACTTACATAATAATCACTTTGGCGTGACAATGAGTTTGTATAATAAAATAATCTCAGACCCCGAAAATTCCTATCAAATTTCAACCATTCGCCTCAAATGCGCGTGAGTTAATTTTCCTTGGTGTTTCTTTGGAATCGTAAAAAAATGCTCTGGAAAACGATACTGCTTTGAATGCCGAGATAAATTGCGTGATTGTCTATTATGGATTCAAGAACATTTGGTAATTTTTCGCAACACTCGTATACTCTTTTATCCTACGTTGACAGGTTTTATAAGACCGCTGTCCGTCTTGTTTATGTGTGTGTACCTTCGTAGGCATGTATGATCGTCTCCCCTAAAAACTTTTGATCCCATAAACCGAATTTCACCATACTCAGTACACATGTAGGACTTAGTAAGGATATCAAAAATTTATAAGTTTTTAACAACGTCATGTACCTATTTCCAAAATGACGACCAGATATATTTTGGGTTTGATTTAATATTTCGGGAAAAATGTTACCAATTTTAACGAAATTTCATATTTTGACAGCCCATAGCGTAAGTTATTAGTTGTTAGTAGCATATTGATATTGTTTGCCATTTTCAAATACAACACTACCTGAAAAAAAAATAACAAAGCTTCTGCATTATATCCCGAAAACGTATAAACAAATTCCTACCAAATATTAGCACGTTAGTAATACTATGCTAAACCGCATTATTATATGCGGTTTAAATCGATAATGAATTGCATAATACTGTGTCCATAGTAATATTTGTCGTTAAGTTTCTAAAATTATCTGCATATCCTCCTTGTCCACCATTGTGAAACCTGGGGTCACATGAAAAAATTAATTTTTGTGTCATATCTCGGGAAACAATCAACCGATTCGTACTTAATCGTGCAAACAAAATATAGCATTGTGCGTCATGGAAATTGATGTGTTTTTAATTGGGCAAGACACTTGTTTCCAAAATGATATAAATATGAATGTTTCAGTTTTATACGCATGTTCCTTTTACCCAAGTTTTAGAGTAGGAACTGCACTTCATTAAACTTACGTCCTAATGAAGAGCACTGTAAGCAATTACATATTTGCAAATTTACCACATAAGTGTATGTGTCTAGTGGGAAAGTTCATGGGGCAAAGTTATTTCCCATACATCCATTGTAGCGTTTCTACGTTTCCTCAGGAAATAGTCAAATGCGTAGGGAAGCTCCCAACTTTGTATAGTAATGGTACTAAATGTTCTTGTATTTGCAGTTTGATCTATGGTAATAATTCCATACAATGTATAGGTTAAAACGTCCAATGCAGTTTAGGAAGTTTACTAGAGAATTTTTTTTTCCAGTGAGGAAGTTATCTAATTTATTTTATTGATAATGTTTTGTTACGTTTCCATCCACTGCTGCGTACTTAATTAGACATGGTGACATTCGCACGTGCATCGTCCGAAACGAGGCTCGTGTTTTCACAATTCGACCTTTTCCGCGACGCGTCAAAACATGGATAACCTGGTTCCCTGAGAAAACACGCGCAACCCCCCCCCCCCCCTTTTTTTTACCCAAACACACACACAAACACACACGCGACATTTCTACAGTACGTGCCTGGCGGATCCAGCAAACTGAAGCAGGCGTATATTCTTTGTCAACTCGGGGTCATAAATCGCGATAAAATATCCTAGATTCGTGTATCAGTGCAGCCTACAAGGTTTCATAACTGCAAAACAGGATACTGGGGTGAATACGTTGTAAAATTAAGTCTGTTTTTTTTTTTTTGCAACAGAAATGTTTTCAATTTGTCATGCCATATTCCCATAAACTGAGCGTACACTTAGACCCCTTGGTAACCAATAATAACTGTTTTTCTATAAATGGGTGATGATAATATGCATATACTGAAAAGATACGACGGTGGAGGGGGAGGGCTCCACAATTGGTTTAGTTTCGGAGCATCTCATAATTTCCGCGTAGTATTTTGTGTGGCTTAGTAATGACGAAATTGTATTAGTTTAGTGTAAAAAATTAAGAAAACTTAACACAATGTCGGCCTATGTTCGTGAAAAAGCCAAGTCTGAATACAGAAATGTGGTATACAGTTGGAGTGAGCATCTCAACCGCAATCCAGTGATACCCGTAAAACCCCATATGATCGAGTGAAGCGGTGCCGGGTACGTAAAAATAAAAAAACACCAAGGCGTCTGAGCACGTCAACGTAGGCGTATTCACGCAATAACCAACGGCCGTGTCCCCAACACGGCCAAACCCAATTTTTCCTGCGGATTGCCCTTAAGGACACGGCCTGTCTGTGCGGAGGCTTAGTAGAAAATACGTGATGAAAAAACAGTTTGGTTATTGAAGTGGTGTGTAAAAACTAAAAACATTAAAGAAACAAGTCGTGCCCAAACCCAAACAAAAAAATTGAAGTTCTCATTTCAATTCCAAGAACAGTTTTTTTTTTTTTTTTTTTTTTTTTGTGGAAAATGGTTGCCCTATATTTGGTGTTTTCGGAATCAGTTTTAGCTGACAGATTTTCAATACCCGTAACTCAGACTTGTCTTTACATACATTTTCACATTTTTATCTTTATCAACATGCCATAAAAATAGAGGACAACTCTTTGAGGTGAGAGGCGGGCACAAAAAATGCACTCCAGTCGATCGCTTAGCCCGTAAAGAGGACGAGGCAAGTGGTGAAGGTGCAAGAGTAGAGTTAGCCTTGCAGCTGACGCGTTTCGAGGCGAAGGACGCCAAGATAACTGCAGGCGGCTGGAAAACTTAACTAAGCAATCTGAAGTAACAGAGAGCAATGCCGCAGGGATGCTGGGGTGAACTCCATAGCAGTGGTCACAAAAATGGCGTTCGCGAAGTTGAACTGGCTAGTGGGCACAGTTCTTTCCACCGTGAGTTTCTTCGGCATCGAACAGCTAGCCATGTCGTCGTCTTTGATTTCCACGGACATGTTCTCAGGCCCATTGAGTGTAAGTAATGGGAGATGGGAGTTCGCCTTCGATGTGTGTGTATATATATATATATATACTCGCCTGTTTTCAATTTAAAATCTGTGTTGCCAACGTGTGTGCGTGTGTGTTCAAAGTTCGTTGTTGCTTGAACAATTACTGTGCTTAACTGTATGGAAACAAAGTGGTCTTGGGAGAAAAATAAATTGAATCAGTTCTTTTTTTAAATATCTTTGTTAAACCTTATGTACTAGTCATGTTATTCGCATATTAATGTAAAGAAATGCTGTACCTTCTTCGTCTATTTATATTTTTTTTATTTTGTGGTGTAAAGGTTTTTAAAAGGTGCGCAATAGGAAAGGATAGGGAGCCGATAAAAATGTTTGCCCTCAGGCCATTCGGGGCTGTTCATGGATTTAGATGTCCTCAGGACCAACGGGAAACGTACAATGCTTCTCCACTATCCACTGTGTGGGTCTTTTAAGAGGTCATTAGTGACGCATTGCGCACCGAACATTATACAGAAAGTCGATAATCCGGCGGTTGTAATGAAAGGTAAATTTCTGTATATAATATAGATAGTAAATTCAGTAAGTCGGTACCACATACAGGCTAGAATTCAGTAAGTCGGTACCACATACGGGCTAGAATTCAGTAAGTCGGTACCACATACAGGCTAGAATTCAGTAAGTTGGTACCACATACAGGCTAGAATTCATTAAGTCGGTACCACATACAGGCTAGAATTCAGTAAGTCGGTACCACATACAGGCTAGAATTCAGTAAGTCGGTACCACATACAGGCTAGAATTCAGTAAGTCGGTACCACATACAGGCTAGAATTCAGTAAGTCGGTACCACATACAGGCTAGAATTAAGTAAGTCGGTACCACATACAGGCTAGAATTCAGTAAGTCGGTACCACATACAGGCTAGAATTTAAGGTTTTATGTAACTGCCGACATATAATGTTAGTATTCCATTTTATTATAACACAACATGGCGTCAGAAGCGTAGAAATGGAATCAGTGTTCCGTACACAGCAACAACTTATATTTGATAGTAATAAGACAGCAGACAATTAGTCAAAATGGCTTAAAAAATCTGAATTATTTTTTGGAGCATCAGGGTCCAGTCAGAAGACCAACAAAACTAAAGTGGCAATCTTATTCACCTGTATTGGTGACGAAGATATAGATGTGTACAGTACTTTTAAATTCTCCTCACAACACGACAAAAGTAATGTAGAGTCGGGTTTTCAGCAGTTCGGCAACTATCGTGCGCCAAGAAGGAATGATGTTTATGAAAGAGGTATTTTTTCTAGTACATTCCACAAATAAAACCAACCAATTGATACCTTTTTAACATAGTTAAATATAAAAGTAAAGCCGTTTGCATTTAAAGATGAGAAACCTATAATAAGGGATGTGTACTGAAGATGACCGTTTGCGAGAGAGACTGCTTCATGAAACAGAGTTGACCATTCAAGGAGCAGCCGACATTTGCCGCTCCTCCGAAGCCAGTAAAGTACAGTCTTAAGTTCTACAAGCAAACCCGAGGTCAATGCTGTGAGAACTCGTCAAAGAATCACAGACGAATAGAAGGAACCGAAGCCACAAGAGTATGTTAGTGACGGTAGTGTGTGTTTACGTGTCCAAAATGTGGGTGGAATCATAGATATGCCTCATGTCCAGCTTACAATCAAATGTGCAAAAATGTGGAAAGAAAAATAATTTCGCACGAGTGTGTCGTTTCCGAGATAGGACAAAGAAACAAGTATATGGAATGCAGGCAGACAGAGAACCTCAGGAAGATTGGTCTCACATGGAAAGTTATTTTAACACTTCCTACAGTGCTGTGGGCATCACGCCACTGTAGGAAATCCACTTCAGTAACTATCTACAGGTAATAAGGAATGTTCCAGGGAAGTTAAGTTAACCAACTACTGCAGTTAAGTGCCAGTGGTTGGCCAGCTTTTTCTGGATAATGTTACTGTGAATTTCAAACTTGATGTTGGGGCTGCGGTCAGTATCTTACACCTCGATATTCTCCAAAAAAAAAAAATAATAACGTGAATGTGGGGAATAAACGGTAGCTAGAAAAAATACAACTGACAACTGACTCGTTTAGCATATGGTGACAGTAGTTTTAAACTAAAATCAGTAGTGAAAGTTAACATAACTCATAGAACTAAGAATAATTTTATGTTAGAATTATCATTTGTGGTACTCAATGTAGAGGTATATATGCCATTATTGGGTTTCGAATCATGTATGAAATTGATCTTGGTGAAAAGATTTGACAGCATGTCATCATTGTTTGATAAGGCTGACTTGGTTAGTAAGCATAAAGATATTTTTACAGGGGTAGGAAAATTTCCAAGCAGTTATCACATTGAAGTAAGGGAAGGGGCTAGCCCAGTGATCGTACTAACACGTAGAATTGCTCTTAGCTTGTTGGGAGTAGTAAAAACAACATTGAAGCAATTAGAATTTGATGACGTTATTTCTAAGGTAGATGAACCAACTGAATGGATTGACCCACTAGTAATAGTAAAAAAAAAAAAGTAATGGGAATTTGATGCTATGTTTGTATCTTCAACATTTAAATGAGGTGATTAAACGCGAACATCGCCCTATTCCAATGGTATATGATATAACTGCTCGATTGAGTGGTAACACTGTTTTCACTGTATTAGATAATGGGTTTTGGCACATTCCGATAGACCAGGCTAGTTCTGATTTGTGTACAATTAGTACACCGTTTGGGCATTAACAGTGGAATAGACTAGACTATTCATGTGTACTAAATCAACTCCAAAAATGTTTCATAAAATGTTTGGAAGTTTTGGAGATATTCCAGCAGTAGATGTATTATTTAATGACGTTATCTGTTCGGGGAAAGACGAAAAGTACCATGATAAAACTCTTAATAAGGTTTTCCTAAGAGCATGATAGTAGAATATTAAATTTAACAGTGGAGAAATTCAGTATAAGATAAATTGGGTTAAATTTGTTTGCATGTTTTTTCTAAGGAGGGTATGAAAATAGATGATACACATATGTATGAAGTGTGTAGGAGAATTAGAAAGACCTAGCAATAATAAGGCACTGTTGAGGATGTTTAGCTAAATTTGTAGCTAAATGCATACAAAATGCGTCAACTATTACGGAACTTAGAAGCTTTAACAAAACCAAATTTTGCATGGCAGTGAAACACAGAACATGAAATTGCACTTCGCCCACTAAAGCAGTAAAGAAGTAGTGCGCCTATTCTACAATTTTCTGATGAGACTAAAGCGGCGGAAATACACACAGATGCTTCCGAGGATGGTATTGGAGCATGTTTGTTACAGGATAATCATCCGATTGCATTTGCGTCTAGGAGCTTAACACACACAGAAAAAATGTACGCGCATATTGAAAAGGAAATGTTCGTTATTGCGTTTGCTTGTATTAAATGTTATATTTTTATATAAGGTAGGAATATTCATTTTAAAACTGACCACGAGCCTTTAGAAATCATTAAAAAGAAAGAGCTTAATCAAGTATCTGCAAAATTACAACGCAAGTTGATAAAAGATTTAATTTATGATTTAAAAAATACTTTCTTGCCCAGCAAACACCAGTTTATTGCAGACGCATTGTCTAGAGTATACCTTAAGTAGGATAAATTCCCTGAGGTTGTATTAGATTTTAATGTTAATGTTTTGACTAATCACTTAACAATGATTGAGGCCAGAATACTTGTGCTTCAACAAACTTCTAAAAATATGTGTGATTACAAGAGATAAATCAAATGTGTCTGCAAGGCTGGCCAGAACATAGTTGCCATGTTCCTGAAGTAATTAAGAAATATTGAAAGTGTTGATATTGTGCCGGGACAGAAATAATATATACAAAATGAGTTAAAAATGTATATATATATATATATATGCATATATACATATATATAGCCTATAAAATATGCATTGAATACATGTATTGCACACTTGCTATACTTAACATTTACTTGGCATTAACATATGCAAATATAACAATAGATTTTCCTTTTCTAGATCCACATAAAATTATTAACAAAACTGACATGAATTTAGTAAATTTATATCAAAACTGGAATAATACGTTTTTAATAGAGTTTAATTAAAACATGTATAAACACAAAAACTATTAAAGCAATTACTTGACTAGAATTACTATTTGAGCAATCAGAAAGTATGGAAGCCCTTTGAGCACAGTAAACCTCCATTTAATAAAAGCAACACATTAATAATTACTATTTTAAAAACTAATTTAAAAGATTAAGTTTTCGGCGGAGGCAGTCAAAGGACTCGTCACAGCTCCTACCGAATGAAAGGGTACTGAATGAACACATTAAAAAAGGTAGACGTTATTAAAAATGAGAATGTTTACTGTTGAGCAGCAAACTAGACAATAGACAACAATTTAAAACAGGCCAACACAGCAACACGTAGGTTTTAATTTAACCTGGCAACCGAGACGACAATTTTGGAAAAACTCTAGCTTTACTGCTTATCCAAGAGAAAACAACTGTGTCACACAAAATACTGAAACATTAAAAATAGCCCAACTAACACACACAACTTTGTCCACGACTCGCCATTTTAATTGCCGTAACGCTCGGTGGCTCAGGCAAGGACACAAATTAAAAGGAGTTCCATGCAGGCTTCATGTTCTGGTGGACAACGAGTATGGTAATTTGATTCATTGTAAAAAAAACTTGAGGAGACTCGGTCAAGCTACGGCAGGGCGTATAATAGACTATTGCTGGTGCATTTTGGCTTATTATGGGAATTTTTATAGCTCGCACTATTCGCATATAGCTCTTTCAAACTACACATACACACACACGTGTATGTATATTTGTGTGTGTGTCTAATATAATTATAGGTCATACGATACAATGAGTAGATTATTTGTAAAAATATAGTGTTGGAAATATCTATTGCAAAACGCTGTAAATACAGTATCAGTTGTGACTTTGTGACTGCTATTGAATGATTTGACATATGTAATAATTTAAATGTAAGGTTGCGTGTATTTAAAATGAGAAGTTAAAAAAAAAAATTACATCGAACCACCTTTAGAAAATTAACATTGAAGGGCTTTTGTTGTTTCGCATCACTAAAATATTCATATAATGCTGACTGCATTTCAAAACATATGAATAAAATCCAGGTGACTTGCATACTTCGAAAAATTACATTAAAGACAAAGTTTTGTTTTATTATCGCAATTCAGGTGGGAAGTTTTCTCTCAACGACAGTAGTTTTTTGTTTATCTGCATCATATCTAAAAACTGACTTGTTCGCATGTTAAATTTTAAGGCTATGAAATTACTCGTGTAACTTATATTATGTTAGTAATTGTTAATAATTCAAGTCCAAATATATTCTAAATTGGTTCATGTAAACATAAGAATACACAGTGGTGTAATGGTTAGCATGGTGGGGATGTCACTGCGAGGGTTGTAAGTTCACGCCCTCTTTCCTCCTCTGATAAGCCTAAGATTTTCATGTTGTGTAATGTGTTTAATAGTGCAATAAACCAAATTTAAAAAAATGAGACGTTTAGAATGATGCAAAAAATAATTATTTTTACGATATAGTGTTTGACATATGGTAGAAGCATGGCTAGCCATTTGGTGGCTGTGAAGTGGAACATTGATGGGCCATTGCTGTTGTAATGACATGGGCTCTGCTTGGGCCATTTGTGTTCACAACACCTGGGTCAGAATATGGCTAGTTAGTGGTGCCCTCTTCAGGATCAGCAATGGTGCCGGGTGCTTGCCAGCTGTTGGCCAACTCTTAACTGGCTTGATATCCAACTGTAAACCATAAATGGGCCATATGCGTTTTGCTACATGGACAGTTATAAAACAAGTGCTTTTGCTGAAGAATGGAATTTTAAAGTTATTACAAGAAGTCTTGAATACCCACAGCCTAATGGGCGAGCAGAAGAGGGAGTGAATATTGCAAAAAGAATATCGAGGAAGTCTATATTTGAAGAAAAGTATTTGTATATATCCTTGTTAGACTATAGAAATTACCCAGTAATTCCTCTAGGATTTTCTCCACCACACTGTTTTACAACCTAAAGCACCCTTTAATATAAAAGAGATATTAGTAAATAAACTAAACAAACATAAATATTATAATACCATAGGGGCTTAAGATCTTCCACCCTTTGCATCAAAATAAAATGTGTTAATTAGAAATGGCAAAGCAAATATTTAGACCCCTGGGTAGGCTGTGGGCAGATATTCAGCCCCCCAGAACTTATGTGGCAAGGGATGAGCAAGAAAAGTTATATCGTAGGAATAGAAAACATATAAAGTCATCAGTAAACAAACCTATTTTTCAAGAATGGGTTGGGGATGCTAATAGTAAGGTAGACCCGGGGGATTGTTGAGAACAAATTAGTCCTGATAGGAGAGCGGAAAGTGATACAGTATCGGCAGAATTACCTCAAAGAGGAGGATTGCGGAATACGGGTGAGGTGTCTCTTAGTCCTCAGATGTCTCAAACTAGTAATGTAGAGCATCCCAGTCAGGAAATACAAACCAGGAGTGGTAGAGTGATAAAACAACCTGTGTGGACTAAAGATTATGTTTAGTCATATAGTTATAAGGTAAAAAAAGGGAAGAGGAAATATCTAATGAAAGGTACTTTTCTTTACATAATATAGATAACTAAATTTAGTAAGTTGGTACCACTGACATATATAGGAAGTGTGTTTAGAATGGGTGTGTCAGACGATGGTTATGAGAGTACGGACTACAATGTATGGTTTATATAACTGCGGACAATGAATATATTTTATATTATTTTATAAAATACCATGTTATTATTTCATTTTATTATAACATGACAGTGGTTACGTTTAACGTGTGAAATTGAGAAGCATGGCATGGACAAATGAAGTACCCCGAAAAATTTTCCGTGAGGAAGCACTGCACATTACTGACCCCAAAACAGACTCCGTAACACAGAATTACGCTGCAATGGAAATCGCAGCCTGAAAGGCGACGTGGGAGAAAAGTCTTTCCGTAAATCAATGCTTAATATCGGAACATCCCAAAAAAAAGTTTACTGCTCGTGTATGACGGTGAGACAGCAGCTGAAAACGCAGGTATACTGACAGAATATGTGATTGTAACTTAACTATCCACCAAGTAATTGAATAGGACAAATTTTTGCCACCAAACACAACGGAGGTACAAAAGTTGTGATTGCGTGCATAATATATCATCCACGGAAGTTCTCCAACATCGGATCATTTATGACTGTTTCAACGCTTGTAGTAAAAGCACCACGAGATTGTTCTATGTAAATTATTATACGTGACTGAAATAACAACTTATCGAATATATTCGCGACTGTTTAAGTCATTATTGTTTTCCTTTATTTTATTTTATGTCGATTTTATTTACGGAAACTATTCTTTCATCCATTACCATGTGTGAAAATTTTAAGTAGTATAATTGCTATGGAAATTTGGGATGATTCACTCGCTCTTAGCCTATGATGTTAGCTCTTTAATATTAAACTTTGGGTCATAATGTAATAAAATCTGCCGCGGGCGTGCCTTGGTGTATGAGAAGCATCGTGACGTCACAGAAAGTGTAGAAAGTTGTCACCATTAGCACTGGAGCACACGCCCCTCCTTGTTATGGAAGGTAACAATTAACACATTAGGAAACATATCATCAATTTTCCGCCAAAAGCTGTCTTGAAGTTCCGTGATATTCCGTGGCTTGTTGTGATATACTTTACCTTTCAGCATGGCTCATAAGAAGAAATGAGGTGGAGTAAGGTCATGTGATCTGGGTGACCAAAATATTTTGGAAAATACATGGTCCTCGAAGGGCACAGCTTCTCTCATGCTGGCCTTGGAAGTGTGGCAAGTGGCGCGATCCTGTTGAAATTCGCCAATTAAGGAGTTCCACATCATCCAACAGATTCACACACTTTTGGAAGATTCCCACGTATACGTTGATATCCACTGTTGCGTTAAAAAAGATTGGGCCAGTAATGCTGCACCTCGATTAATTGCGCCTCACTCAAATTTTTCATCGCGAATAACCGTTTCATGCAGTGTGAGTATTCTCAGTAGTCGAAAGCAGGGTATCCTGGAATTAACGATCCCACTGAGATTTAACCATGCTTCGTTGGATAACCATGTGTAGTCAAACATTCACTGATGTTTATTGACAAACTGCTGTAACAATTAACAATACCTGCAATTGTTGACTTTACCACGTATAATTTATCTACTAGAGAGCTGAGGTTAGGATTATATTTAACTTACTTATGAGCTCTTCTCTAATTTACGTTACATTAGGCTATCAACAGCGTGCTAAAGAAGACAAAGTATGAACCACACAATAACGTAGCTTTGACATAAACTTATCATCCTACATTGTCAGGCTTGTGTATGGCTTCCGCGTCCAACATCTACTACGTATTTAATATCTGCTTGACATATCGACAACGAAATACGTTCTTTCTTAATAGGGTAAAGGTAAATCAGGCAAAAATGCAGGCTCGCATAATATTTTGCTACAAAATGCAGTTATACATTATGTAACTGATACACTTATTCTTTTATTGAAAACACAACACTCCCAACTCGTCTGGTGCGAGTGCGCTGGTAAGACTTTGCATAGTAATGAGGACATGTGGTCTCAAGACTACTGTGATAAGTGTTGCACAAGTGCCTCTCATGTGTTCACGTAAGGAGGTTAGGAAGTCACCTACCTGCAGCGGTTTAAACGTTTGAATCTCGGAAGCGTGGGAGCGATAAGGGCGACACTGACACGGGGAACACGTGCGTTTTCGCCGCTACGCGCAAGGCTATGAACTGTCGTGCAGTGCAGTTCTCATTGTTGTACGCACCTATAACACTTTACGTGTGTGACGCTATCAATATTTTTCTACAGGAAGCGTGTGGTAATGTTCAATATAGGCTGTTTACGGTAAAATGAGCACTTTTGAAAGCCCTGCTTATGACCTACTTGTATACACATTGTGTATTCCTCCGCCTTATGTAATATTAAAATTCCCTGGGCCTCATCGCTTTATTCATCCGTCGGTTAAATGAAGCTGTGAAATTATTAAGAAAGTAAATGATTTACAAATCTGCTCGTTTTTACACTTTGATGCATTAAAAAACAGAAACCTGACGAAATAGTTTTAAGGGTTTACAAATGGTTACCTGGCACTTTTTATTCAGCGTTAAGATTTGGAACTACTTTCCATCCATCGTTACCAACTTTACTGGACGTATGGCACTCAGTGTGCCCAATAAAATAAATGCTTGCAAGGGGCAGTGACTTTTTTATAATGTTAATTTCTAAAACGCTCACGTTAACACAAGCTCCTATTGTAGTTTCGCCCACGTAATGTTAAACTAATATGTTTTAATTGTATTGTAAAGGGCTTTTTAATTTCCCCCGTTTTTATGCTTCAAAGCTTAGAGCAGGGGACGGCTTACAGACTAACTTATAATCTAACTTAAATTAACACCAATACCTTACCCGGGATTCGAACCCAGAGCCTCCCGCACCCCAGATCTGTGGCGTACCAACCGACTGCACCACGGGAGATCGGCTAATATGTTTTACGATACAGCAGTCTGAAAAAGCAGTTTTAAACAATGTTTGAGGGCTTCCTGAATTATTTATATAGCATGCCTGATATCTTAAAAATAACCATTCCGTACTTATATAAGGATTTGGAAGGAAAACATATTGGTGATAAATTCAATAGTTTAGTGTTAAAATACACCGTACTTGCGAGGGGCCGCGGTGGTGTAGTGGTCAGAATACTCGCTTCCTTTCTTGGCAAGCCGGGTTCGATTCCCGGCGGGTGGCTGCCGGAATCTCACATTTCGGAATGGTGCTGGTCGGCAGGTTTTCTCAGTGATCTCCCGTTTCTTCTGCTCTTCCATGCCGGCGCTGCTCCATACTCACTTCGTTTCAACCTCAGGTGTTAAGAGCCGCCAAAATATCCGGGTTCTCTGCCTTTCTACTACGTATTTCAGACATACTGTAACGCAATCCAGGCGGCAGGTAGAAGATCGCCTTCACTTACAACTACGTGGATGTGTTGCGCCAGTGTTATGTCGACCTTCCACAAAGGCGCCTAGAGCTGGTTTTGTGTACGACTCGAGACTTTCCCTGCCTGCGAGGAACGTGTCGCACACATTAAGCCTCTCCCCTTCCCCCCCTAGGCGTTTGACGGCCGTGTCGCAACAGTGAGCTTATTTTATGTCAATACGACTATCATAAACTACGTGGATAGAATTTGATTTCAGTAAACTGTTCATGTAAATAATTGCCTGGAAATTTTTGTATACTTCCTCTAACCAGTTTTTAGTGCAATTACATTAAATTGAAATTGGTAAAAGTATTTTACTTATATAAAATATCTAGTCGTTTGATACGAACACGTTCATCAGTGTTGACCAAGTGACTTGGACTAGGGATGGTACATCGAAAGGAAAACATCATGTTGCCAATGATGGTGGCATCGGACAGTAAACATCGACGGCTTGAATCCATCGTTCGTGAACCATCCATGGTTTCTACCATCGGTTGTCTGGACATTAAATACCGATGTTTTTGTACATCGATGATTACGTCTATTACAATTTGTATCAGTACGGTCAGAAAAAATACAACTGAAATAAATACCATGCGATATCAACACATTGTTGCTTTGTATTAAATTCCTACCATAGTTTTATTTTTCTTTATATCAGCCTACTAATTAATCTTATTTACGAAAGGAAAGTCGACCTTGACAGTTGTTGTATCTAGTGCATCAGAGGATCTGAATTTTTCTTTTAGGATTTTGTTTCAGTATAAAATATAAAATGAATGAATTAAAAAATATATACAAATTATGGTCAAAATAGTTGTAAAGTATTGAATATGCTAAGGGGTTAACAAATAACTTAAACAGTGTTGAAAAACCCAATTTGAAAATCATGGATGACAGAAGACCAAACTACAAACTACTGGAAGTGATAGCAATAATAAGTTTGAAATGAAACATTATTTATCTTCATTTGACATTCACTCTGCAACAGCGAAATCTAAATAAGAGAATGAAAAACATAAGTGCATTTGGTGGGTACGTACACTATGGCCAGGCAGCCATATAAACCAACACTTAAAAAAAAAATAGTTTATTATTACTCGGATAGATATTTGCTGTAGACTCAAGAGCTGGTATCCACAACTCTCCCGTCAATCATAGCTAGGAGATCGCATACTATCGATACATCGGCGTCGAACCATCGATGCTTCGATACTATCGTATACATTATTATTATAGATGGCCGATAGTATCATATAATTCACCATCGATGAAAAAGCATCTAACATCAAAACCAAAACATCGATGTTTCAATACTATCGTCCATCGATGACCATCTCTAACCTGGACAGCTGTACTGGTGTGGGGTAGGTCAGTGCTGGGTGCATGCGCACAAGACGATTGTCGAACTGACTACCTCGTCATCAGTCCATCGTCACACCCTTCATTCTCCGGTTGGCTGTAAACTGCAGGTTTAACCGCCGTGGGATGGACCGTTCTTACGTGCCAACTTCCTCTAATCTCATGCATCTTGACCCACTGTAAGGGACGCGGGAAGTTTCTTTTATACTATCTCAGCCAGGTGCTTATTCGCCATTGGTTTACTTGCTGCGCTCTCCGTAACACTGTCTCTACGTGTAGCCTACCACAAACGGGAACGAATCAGGCATACTGCTTGCTTGCCACAGTTGTATCAACACCAAGGAAGAATTCAAAGTTTTCATTTCGCTGCAATAGTGCTAGAGACAAACTGATATTACGGAGCTAGTTTCGGTACCTGTTGTTATCGCGACATTGCCTCTGTACCTTCTAGACCTCATGAAGGTCATTTCTAAGATGGAAGAGAAACTTGATACCCTTTTTACTTTCGTTAATATGTTACTAATCTCTAAGTTTTCTCAGATCCAGATGTTGGAATTCCAAAATTAAATTGAATGATATATATATACACGTATAAAATACGTAATAATATAAATATGTAAAATATATGATGATAACGGTTACTGATAGAAGCTATAACTGCTACAAATTAATAATAACTAGTCCAAGAATTTTGCAAAATAAGTATGGGTTTATCACGTTCGTAGCAAAATGTGATTATGTTGAGTTAATACAGTACAAATTTAACTCCATGAAACTTACTGCGATTATATTTCACTGCAGTAATAAATAAATGAGTGATAAACGGATAAATTAAACATGTGATCAGTGATCCACGCACCAGGTGTGCCAAGAAAGTATAGCAGAAGCAAACTATTTGCCTAGAAGAGTTTATTAACTTACAATAATGAAATTAAAGGGTGATTAACGAGACCGATGGCAGTATTGGAACAGTCAGCAGTTAGGAAAAAGTAATACGTATTCACAAGTTGCTATTAATTTGAGACGGGAAAACATTTCATGGGTATTATATTTAGCATTTTTTTCATAATATTTGTATTCATATAATTATTGATAAATTCAGTTTTTGACACCATAATTTGTATAAATATTAAATAGCCGGTTTGAAAACCTTTCCTGTCATTTTAATACAAAATTTTTAATTAAATAATTATGTCATATCGCTTAAATACTTTTCAAATGAACGCAGTTTTTTTATCACAAATTATTGTTTACAAACCAAGATGCATTAGCTAAACACTTTTTGTTGAGTAGTGTGTATATTATACCCGCGAATTGAAGCCAATGTTACTTTATCGACATTTACTTTAAGACAGGCAATACGTGCGTTTATAAAAATGTTTATACAAGAAAAATTATAAAATTCCACGATGCCCAGCGAGTATCAATAACTTTCATTAACAAGTCTATAAATACATATCTAAGTTATACAAATATAGAAAATATATATTAAATTTAATGTGGACATATATATTAGTATCAGTATAATGTAAGACTTTATTCAGGTAGTCTAAATTTTCTTTGCGTAAAATGATTTCTACAACGACATAAAATATCGTATGTTTTTTTTTTTTTTTTTTGTGAGCAACTTCGTATTTTACATTAAACTGAGAAGAATACCAGACATGCAGGACAATGCTGAAGTTATGTACAATAAGTTTACACGATACAAGACTTCAAGACACTCTTGCACTCACATCGGGATAAACACAAATATCACGATTATTTTGATCGAGAAATTCAATGGAATATTTCCATTGCCAACGCTGTCTACTGAACTGAACTACACATTGTAAAGTTATTTATACGTCATGTTTTCATGCAGACAATACTTTTTCATCACCTGAATGCAGCAAGGAATCACAATTCTTGGAAAGTCGTATATTACTACTTGTTTCTTTGTGTTGTCTCGTGCGTTATTGTTGTTCGTCTCGTTCGTCGTTGTTTGTTTGTTTGTCTGTTTTGTTTCGTACTATTCCTTGTCACTGCGTCTTAATAACTTAATCGTCGTACTTCTTCGCTTGTGTCGTTTTCTGTTTTAAGCTCTGCTGAAGTCGATTATTTTCATTTCAATGGTACTAGTTGTAACTGACATGCAATGAAAGATTGTGTTCAGTGAAGTATTCGATTGACAAAGAAAATTCAAAACAGGAAATAAAAAGTATTCTTTGGGGATAAAAGTGATGTGATAAGAAAAGTTAATTAAGGTGCATAAAAAGTGCACATGAAAAGACAAAATTCATTGCTGAATATCTGGATCGTTTATGGTACTGTGAATTAAATTCAATTGATATAAAGGTTTTATTTTATATTTATAGACATTGATATTGGTCATAAATAATTACATTTTCGTGAAATTCTAGGCAAGGTAGTACTGAACAAGCATTATGCTATAGCTTTCCAATTCGCTTCCGTGATAAACATTTGCTTTCTTACATATATTCATGCAAAAATATAACAGTCAACTACAAAACATTTGAATTCTCGTTGACTTTTGCAGGTTTAGAGGTGCGATAATAACTACTACCAGATATTTTTGACTACGGTTTCTGCCTGTTTAGATATTTATTTATTAAATCTGCTTTACATTTACAACACCAAAAGCAAAGCAAACGTAGATTTGCACAGCAACGCATATTTTCAGGCCTTTCTCATTCTGAAGAGAAAACAGTGTCGCTATAACCCGGCGGATGTTGTTAAAACGAGAGAAGATTGACTCATTGTCTGCAGCCGACAAATGGTTATCTGGGACATTTATCATTAGTCTTGTGATACTCGCCCATTATGGTCTGCCGCATTATTTCAGTATCATATCATATCTGCGCATAACGTTTATTATTAACAGTGGTAAATAACATACAGATATTATTAGAAATTGAGTCCATCCGTAATAATAACATTTAAGTTACTAGTATCGGATCTAAAAGGTTAATGCTAATTTTTAATTTTAATTAAAGCTCTCATTATTGTTCTTATACATAGTACAGTACCTTAATATTCACTCATTCGTTACGAATACACACGATTAAATTATTTGTAATTCGTGTACACCATTGAAATATTTTTCATTAATGAAAGAAAGCCCCAATTTTTTCAGTCTGACCGGACGATTAAGGCCAATGGTGCACGAAAGCACTATAATTACCCGATTTTCGTTATAACTTGTTTTTCAGTGGGTTTATCGAAATTTATGACACGAAAAGAAGTAAATACTAATTTTAACACTTCTTGTATTGTTAAAATATTCACTACCATTATTATTCTGTGAGCACTGATGGAAGATGAGAAATATGATTTTCTTTCTTATCTTCCATCAGTGATCCGATAGTAGTAATGGTAGTGAATATCTATCAATATAAGGTGTTCGAAGTTATTCTTTATGTCTTGAAGTGCCAAAAATGTTGAAAATTTCTCGGAAAAACAACTTTTGACCAAAATTAAGGTGAATACACGGCTTTGGTGCACCATTCCCCTTGAGGTTTCTTTTCTCCCGGAAGCCACACATTACACTAACTGTTAAGGCTGCAGTGGTGTAGTGGTCAGACTACTGCCTCCCTCCAAAGCGAACCGGGTTCGAATTTCGGCAGAGTTAAGCGCGGATTTTCGCACGTGGGAATCGTGCTGGACGATGCCGCTGGTAGGTGGATTTTCTCGGGGATCTCCCACGTTTTTCGCTCTTACATTCCGGCGCTGCTCCATCTTAACCTCGTTTCACCCTCATCGACTCTCAAGACCTCGATGTTGCGAGCCGCCCGAACCTCTTCACCCACTCACTAGCTAGACGCTGTAACCTCGACCTTGATTCGCAACTCACACGTCTGTGAGCAGCCGGCAGCAACGGCTATTGTAGACTGCCAGCACATGCGCACGCTGCGACTTGTATAGCTGAGATGCCCAGGCCCAGAATGTTGTTCGCTCATCGAGTCACGCCGATGGGAGTGACGACCGGAAAATTCACGTGGTTTCCCTCCCTCCAGTGGCGGGCACTCGAGAGAACTCTTCCCTACAAAGCCACCCCTTCGTTGCCTCCCTCAAAGTTGCGCGGAGATTATTTTCTCATCAGAAGTGTACTATACCGATGATGCCCCGGGGAGAACCCCAGCTAGGCCCAACAGAGAACATAAAGGGGGAGGGGGTGGACACGGGGGCGAAGCGACAATTGTATCTCCTTTTACGAATGGGATGGACTTAAAAATTTCTGTGAGATAGTTTTTTGCGCGAATACGCGTATCTCGGTAAATAAATGTTCTGCAACTACGACTTTTTATCAGAAAAAAACTATTATCTGTGCTCCTATTCTTTTGCTTTTTTCATATTAAATGTATTCTTGGAATTACCACATTTTCTTAAGCGGCAAGAGAAAACTACAAAGATACGGGCGTAGTTTAATGTGTGGGCTTTCATCACGAGTAATAAAACCCCATTGTTACAGATCTAATTTGCACAGCACAGCGTTACAGCGGAAACAAGCACGCCTTGCGCGTAGGAGCGATGAGAGACTAGAAGTGCGTGTTAGTGTCGCCCGTATCGCTCCCTCGCTTCTTGACCTTGGAACATGTTAACTCAGGTAAAAGTGCTGGCCACCAATATTGCATCATTGTTTTTATAATCGAAGGAAATACACGTCAACTTGTAAACATTACTTACAATATTACTTTTTTCTTACATAAAATTATAAAACAGTAAACTTTTTGTTTAACGGCATGACAGATTCATAGTTTAAGTGTTTTTGGGCTGCACAAATCATACGAATCAACTCGGGTACCGAAATTAGAAGAATCGTGTTGGAATAAACTACTGCGTGTCACTTAAACAAATCTTAAAATTCACGGTATGAAGATGTTCAAGTAATTCTTAAAAGTCGCTCAAAATAAGGACATTTTTGCATACTTTAAATTTGTAACACACTAAAAATTTGTAAGCTAAACTATGCTAAGCATACCTTTAAATGAAGAAATGATGCTTCAGTCACTCTTGTTAAATTTGTAAACTAAACTATGCTAAGCATACCTTTAAATGAAGAAGACATGATGCTTCAGTCACTCTTGTTAAATTTGTAAACTAAACTATGCTAAGCATACCTTTAAATGAAGAAGACATGATGCTTCAGTCACACTTGTTAAATTTGTAAACTAAACTATGCTAAGCATACCTTTAAATGAAGAAGACATGATTCTTCAGTCACTCTTGTTAAATTTGTAAACTAAACTATGCTAAGCATACCTTTAAATGAAGAAGACATGATGCCTTCAGTCACTCTTGTTAAATTTTTTTGTGCATGGTGCGTGGCTGTAACATGCGTCAAATTGCTTTCAATTCTTCAACAATCTCTTTATCTTTATGAGCATAAAAATTGTATATAGTTCGTGTGGCTTTTTCATGATTAATGAATATTTATATTTAGCAACTGTATAAAAGAAGTTCGTGTTTAAGTGGTTGCTGTTGTTTTCGAAATTTGATAAAAACTTTACTGAGCTGCTTAGAAAATTCTCAATAATTTCAATAAGCAGATATTCGTGCGAGAGAAAATTCTCAAAGCATTAACTTGTCCAGTACCAACTCCGTTACACTGTGTAACTACAAAGGCGGAGATCTTTAACGTTCTCGTACAGTGATAATTCAGCACACACGTAGTATTTCTGCTCAGCTGGAAAATAATGGTGAATTCAAAATACATTGCGACATGGCCAACAGACAGTTCCCAAACCACTTGAAAAGAAAAGGTGAGGTTAGGAGTCTGTTCTGCCTAGTTTATCTGTGCTGTAGGTGCCTCAGATATTAACAAACGGAGATGCCAGAATTTAAGTATTACTCATAACACTATATATTACACGCATACAAAACATTATGGCAATACTGTCACTTATTGTTGACTAGCTTTCCTGTGCTACTTCGTACGCCTGACATTTATGAATTGGAATCGCTATTGGGGAGGAAAAGAGGACAGCCCATAGACAAAAAAGAAAGGAGAAATGACGGAAAGTTTTTTAACAGTGCTTTTTTTATGCAGTAATACTAAGAAAAGCTTAATCCAGTACCTACTTACATCCCTGATCATCAAATTTTCGGAACCAAGAGTTTCCTGTATTTATACTAAAAACGTTCAAATAAATTATAACGCCGTCTTCTCACTTATTATAAGAAAAACTTTATTTTAAAATTTGCACAACCCTTTTTACAATACAGCGTACGCCTGTGCCATAGGGCCGTTCGTACTATTTCCATTACACCACTTCCTCCAGTGGAGACTGCTAGCGTCACTAACTGTCGTATGCTGAGAACATTCAGTTCAATAATCATGTGGCTTCATGAATATAAGTCTGGATGTTTACTTATACACGAAAATATACAGGCTACCCCGAACTATATTACGTCAATTCATCTCGGCCAATAGGAAATTCCTGAGAAATGACGTATGTTTTCCTCGTATGAAATAAAATGAAAAGGTATGCTTCTTGAAAAACTCGTATCAATTTACTCTTAAAAAATGTAATTTATTTGCTGAGTTCGAGGAAACAGGCATGCAGAACTTAAAGTACCGCCAGTTTACAAATAAAAATGAGTGAATGGCAGTTTCTAAGATGCTGTTAAAAGAGTTTCATAAACTGTTCAATTTAGAAGGCCAAATAACAAATTATAATAATTTATCTATACTCAGCAGTTTATTAAATCAAGTCCAGATTAACTTAGTGCATAAATATACTGGAACTATTTCGTGGCTAGCCTTCCTGAACTGTGAAATTACTGAAATGTCGAAGACATACACAGATTGGTTTTACATATTTTGTAATAATAGTGTACGAACATAACGTCTATTCTATGCGCTAGCATGTGCCTAAGCCCTAGTGACAAAATTATACGGTCAGAAATACAATAACGAAAAATTCTCAAACAAATCTAACAATCCATGAATGCTATAAACCGAAAATGAAGGAAATACGTGTCGTTAAATTTGACAAAAAGGTGTCGCTGAAAAACGATTTTACAGGAACTATATCGATTTTGATAATAAATGATTTTGATAATAAATACGGCACCTCTACTATCGATCTAGAAATCGGTTTTCGAAGCCGATTAAGTCGATTAAAAAAAAGACTGATTTGAATAGGCACTCCTATTGACGACTTTATTATTTCTCTCTGCATGCAGCCAATACAACCATATACAATGCCCAGCAGACATCAGGGTTGTTTTAATAGGCGCTCCTAGTGACGACTTTATTATTTCTCTCTGCATGCAGCCCATACAACCATATATAATGCCCTGCAGAAGGGGTTAGCGGGGTGATAACGGGAGGAGCGATGCACGAACAGCGCTGGTCATGGCATCAGCCGTCTTACAAACATCAGGTTGTGCATCCTCAGGATTGTTACCGGAGATTGAAGACCGGATGTTTGAGGAACGGCGCATATGCTGTCGGGTCGTTCTGCTGTCGATCAGGTACAGACTCTTCCGTGACGGTCTACAGCAGACTAGCGAGCACGAGGTAACATGAGAATACGCTATTTACAGTAAAGTGAGCACTTTTGAATGCCGTCTCGTTTGGAATAATAGTCAATAAATAGATTTTATTTTAGCCTTAGATTTTAACTTCCGAGTGTGGTGGAATATACACACAGTGTTTATTACTAACATGGCATTATACACTTAAAGGTATTCAATGATGAAATATGGCTGAAAGAAAAAAGTATCTGGGCCCTCAAAAGTGCTCACTTTTCCCAGACGTCAGCCTGACACTACACAGAATTATCTTAAATGTATTGTTCTAAAATGACAACTGCAAGCAATGATTTAAATAATGTATGTTATTTTTATTATTTTTTTGTACGCGATAAAGTCTATAATGACAGTATAGGCTACTCTATTCGCAGTATCATCACACTTTTCGAATAAAACCTTCGAAAAATCACTCCATGAAGTACGTTTTGGGTTGTTTCAAATATATTTCAAGCTCTTTATACATCTGTTAACATAAATGTATCTTATATTTTATTAAATTAATTTTTACATATATTTTGTTTAGAAATGATATTATATTTATAATTAACTAGCGACTAGACCCGGCTTCGCCCGAGTAAAATTTAGTTTTTACAGCAATACACTAATAAATAAAATGGGAGAAACTTAAGACTTAACACATAAGACTTAAAACTTAAGGTTACAGTAGGGGAAGTTGCCTGTGGCCCAAGTAGATGTATGGAAGAATGTAGCTTGCTAATAATGAAAGAATTATAACAATCGGCCCTGCAGTTTTGGTAGAGCATTGTTCGAAAGCAGTAAAATAGCTCGTTTTTCGCAACTTGATTCAGTAATACCGTTTATGCTCAGCTCCTGTAAGTGCTACGGAAATGTCTAATACACATGAACGTTCCCCGACAAATGCAGACCATAACAGAAAAAAACCGCATTCAAATCTGTTCAGTGGTTCTCGAGATTAGCGTCATACAGACAGGCGCTCGCCAGGGACTTACTTTTATAGGCTACTACGTAAGGATACAGATAAAAATATATTTGATGAAATTAATTTTTTACTTAGAATTTATTTATAAATTATATTTCATTTATAGTTAGGCTGATATATATATATATATATATATATATATATATATATATATATGCTGGAAGGAAATAGGTGTGTTGGTAAAGCCAAGTAAGAAATAGCCCTCAAGCAAAATATTATGAATCTAACTACGTAGAAATGTGATGCGTTGTCTCTTTGTTCTGATTTTCTAAACTTATTTAGCTTTATTCGCTGGAGGCGGAGGAATATCTTGCAAGTTGCGCTTTAGCAAGGATTTATAAAAGTTGGATTTAATAATTAAAGGACACTATAATCCAAGTTATGCACGCGGAATAATAAGAAATGTGTGCTGGGTACCTGCTGCCTCCAATCGCGTGTCCGCAGAAGGAAATGTATAGAAAAGAATCTAAGGACATGCGGAACTAGACCTAGCCAAGCTGCTTTCCCTCCCAAGGACTAATATATTAAAACAAGAAAGCGTATTCCGAGGTCATGTCTTACTTTCCTTCGTAAAAAAAGAAAAACCAGCAAAACTAATAACTGTCGGAGCTACTGAGGTAGCCTATCTACCGGGAACATTGCAGTTTTCCAAACTGCCAAGTTGGCCGAAATTGTTTTACGCTGTTAAAATTTCCCGTGCCTTCGCGGAAGTTTTTACGAAAGGTACGGCGAATATGCGAGAAAGCACTCCCTGGAAATGAAAAAAATAAATTAATAAATAACGGAGCTGAGGGCCGTAAATACTGAACGATTCCGTACGCCACTGTAACTAGAAAATCATCGTTTCTACGTCAGCGCACATAGGCGAGACCCATTCTTTCAAATACCAAAAAGTAGTATTAGGCGCGTCTAACAGTTGGGGATGTTCAGAACTCTCAAACATTACTAGACATTCGGTTATGTCTGTCATGTTTCTACAAATAACGTATCAAAAATATTATGGTAACGCTGAGGCTCTAAAACTTTGATTTGTGTTAAAATATCGATCCAGAATAAACCGTTTTACCTTTAAAATCTTTCTTATACGCAATGAAACCGCCATATAAAGAAAATTTACTCAGTCTTATTTTTTTTTAAGGAAGCAAAAATAACAAGCCAGTATATTTACAGAAATTTTTCGTTAATCCATGGAAAGTTGTATGAGGTTTATGGGATATCCATTGTTAGGTACAGGAGTTATTCGCGAAAAGATTTCAAGGCCAGCTGTACTCCAAAACACGTTTGTTCATATGCACTTTCGTGACTGGATGACTTTTAATGTCACGTGGCTCAAGTGTCTGTCCGCGAATCGCGGACGTTCAGCATCGGAGTACTTCATTACGATTGGCTCATTCAAATAGGAACATGTCATCTCAAGTAGACAAGCGGCGAATAAGCGAAGGAAGTTGTGTTTGTGGACATGGGATATTGAAGTCCAGCTAGCGTGGCCATAAATATCTTCACGAGAAACACCTGTTCTTATACGTTGTTGAAAAGTTTTCCATGATTTTACAAGTTCTTAAAAAACAAAATCAACTTTTTTTTAAAGTAAAATTAAGGATATTCTTTTAACAGTGCAAATATCTTACGTATCTGTAAATTGCTCAGAGTAAAATTTGAAACTTGTGAGTCCGCGCCAAGTACCACAGTCACGATTGAATAAAAAATAAGGGATAGCAGTATATTCTTTACGAACGATTTACTGTCACACACCAATAAAGAAAGGCGAAGTGCCAAAAATTATGGGATTCTTATGGGTCAAGTATTGTGTAGGTCCACATCTAGCCCGGCAAAGAGCAGCAATTAGTCACTGCACCGATTCCACAAGAGGTCGAAATACCTGTGGAGAGATGTTGACCCATTCCGTCTTGATAGTTACCCACATCCCCCTGCTGTCTGTAGGTACAGGGTCTTGGCTGTGAATAGGTCACCCCACCCCGTCCCATAAATGCTCGATAGAGTTCATACCGGGCAAACGAGGAGGACACAGCATTCGTCGAAGATACTACGTAGGTAGGTAGTTGGGCTTAACGTCTCATCGACAGCGAGGTCATTAGAGATGGTGCAAGTTGCACAGGGAAGAGGTATTGGGGAAGGAATGGGAAGGAATCGTCTACAGCCTTTGTTACGGACCCACCCCAGCATGCGCCTTGAAAGATTTCGGAAAACCACGGAAAACTGAAATAAGGCTGGCCGGACCGGAAATCGAACCCGGGTGCGAGTCCAGTGAGTTACCACTGCGCCACCTCGCTCGGTAACAGGTCGTCGAAACTCTCCAAAATGATGCTCGAACCAATTTTGGACAACTTGGGCCTATGACAGGGTGCGTTATCCTGCGGGCATATCCCAATGTTATTAGGGTACTTGAGGTCCATGCAGGCCTGCAAAGCGATGTTTAAGCACAAGTGATATATGTCTGGTCACTTAAAGGCTGTTCACGATAAAGTGAGCACTTTGAAATTAGCCCTAGAAAAAGTCACGCCTCCCACCTGCATATGTTTTAACGGGCGCTCTGTGTGACATGCACCCGGTAAAGTTGGTAACGTTGGAGAGAAAGTAGTTCCATTATTATTATTTTTTTTTTTTTTTTTTTTTAAAGCAGCGAAGTGCAAACATGAGCAGATTTGTAAAATATTTACTTTTCTAAGAATTTCACAGTTTCACTCGCCGACGCGCGAATTAAGTGATAAGGCCCTTGGCAGTGTTCATTTTACATAATGCGGAAGAATAGGCTACACAACGGGCATACAAATAGATTCTAATCAGGGCTATCAAAAGTGCTCATTTTACCGTAATCAGCGCATACAAGATGTAACGATATGGTGACGCCACCTGCTATTACCTTTACATACTGATATCCTGTGACTTCTGGCATGACAGTATAGTGGTTAATGTGCTTTGTGCGATACATAGATCACATGCGCACGCTCATCGTATTGTAATAGCGTCAAGCTTCCTTTGGGTGAATTTCATCTATATTTACGACATATACAGACAATATGGCGGGCGCACAAGTAAAATACACAAAACACCATATTAAAATCTAATATGAAAATTACGCCTCTTTATTTTTCACCTCCACGCAAAACGATCAACTGGTTTGCAGTCTCTCAGACGGCGACTTGCCTGAACGTGATTTTAAGCGGTGATTTTACAATTTTATATCACTATCATAAAGAAGAAAGTATGATGCACGCCTCAAGATAAGTTTGATATTTCTGTACCGACAATTTAAATGCTAAAAGTGATTGTGGATATACTTATTTTACCAAATGTCACGCCCAAAGACACAAAATGTTTCTTAGATAATTTTCGTGTGTAGACACTGCTACGAAATATGCAACCGTTTTCGAATCACGTTGTTTTCTACTGAGCCGCTCCAGCACGCTTCATGTGCCAGTTAGACGGAGTCCTTTATAATTAGCAATAAACAGAACTTGGTAAATTTGTGACGTTGGAACATTGTTTTTTTGTGCTTTTATTTGCTACTAGAGCTCGTAAATGTTGTTTTACACAATGGAATAACACGTAATTATATATATAGACACAATAGCAAAATTGACATGTACAAAACTCCGCCACTGCATGATTGTGTAGTCATTTATAATACAGTTTATTAGTATAATTCTAACTTATGCATCTGTTAACTGTTTTGATGTCAAGCATCGATATATATATGTATATATAGTAATGCTTATTTATTTGCACAATTAAGGCTATGAATGTTTTTCACAATAATGATCATTATATTAGAAATTATTACACTGAAATTGACAAGTATTTGTCCAAAAAAAGTATTATCAGCAATTTTTTGGATAAATGAAAACATCATCACTTAGTGATTATGCAACAACTGCATACATGTAATATGTGGACTGTTTGCAATCTTCAACCTGCCTACGAATGGTATCAATTAAATATTTTCAAAGTTAAAACAGTGATAATAGAACATAACGTTGCTGACAATACGTATGGCGTAACACGTGACTTTATATCCAAAGATGGTATTTTATTCTAGATCTATTACACTTAAAACTACCTACGATGGCAAGTACAGAAAAAAAATGTTTCTCGTATAAATAGAATACGATAACGAGAAGCATAATACATTTTTGTATCGCTATGTTTCTTCCTTGTTGCCGAGTAAAGAAAATAAAACTTCAGAGATCATCCAATGCGAGTAAGTTGATTGGCAGTGGCAGCATTCTTTCCAGAAGGGGGACGGAGCATAATAATCAGAATAAGTTTCATTCAGCGAGTGGTAGATTTAAATCTGGGTTTTACGCATAATCATATCAGTAAACATTCGTGACCAGCCATATAAATAAATTAGTTGTTATTAAACAATGCACAATGCAGGCTAAATACTACAATATAATGCTAAATACATTAGCACAAAAATTATGAAACAAAATATATGGAAACCGGAGAAGCTCATTTAATCCTCCTATCGTGGACTTGCATTTTTTAATTACGTCGCTTATGGCTATTTTATTTATTATAAAAATGGCTGTTTCACTTCTTCAGAAGAGGGACAACGGAAACTAATATTTAATAAAGATTTTTTTAAATATATCTCCCATTTCGAAGAAAATATTCCAGTTACCAGGGAAGGCAAATTTGTCCCCTTCCTTTTTTTGTCTCCTGCTGGTGTTCATGGTTACGTTCTGCTCCTACTGGTTTGTTGAAATTTGTACGGCGGCAAGTTTATTTTGGAAAGTCATGTGAGAGCTCGACTGCTTTTGTGGCTTACAGCCAACTTTTGCCGCAATTGTTCATTATGCTGGGTTCACAAGAGCGCGACAGATGCCAAGCGAAGTGCGCGATGCGACAACAAAACCTCGCGTTAATCTGATCACTATATTTTACCGTCTCGCGATCAACATTTGAAAATATTATTTATAAATAGTTTCTTACCACTGTACAAAGACCTCTTTTACAACGGCCGTGAATGTTTCCATTATTTACTTATTTTGATATTCTTTCAACAAATTATTTTTCATGTCCGCAAGTACTTTGAGCATGAAAATTTGTCTGCAATTACATCTAGGCATAAAACCGCGTTTCTTTGGGTATTAATACGGAAAATAATATCGCACATAAAACCTTTAACGCCAAAAAGACGGCGGATTAGAGAGATTTACAGAACTGTGGGGGCCCGGGACGCGAATAAATTAGAAATATTTTCTATTCCGAATTCTGGTCGCGCGGCCGATTTTCGTCGCGTTGATGTCACACAAATATCGATTCTGATTGGTTGTAAAATTATTTTATTCGCTTCGCGCACATCGCGTCGCGCCTGTCCCGATATTACGATCCCAGCATACCGATTCTTGCCGATGAGGCGAACTTAACGTAGGTACTCGCAATTCGTCATCACAGTGAACGGAATTACGTAATTAAAAATTTAAGAGGAATTGTTTAACGCGGTCGCTGTCGCAAAGCATGGAATTGTTTGATGACTGTCGTTCGTTATAAGTATGGCCACTGATTGTTGTCATACCTCCATTGGCTGCTGGTGTCGTTCCCGCATTTGACCGAGTCACTCAGAATTCCGTAACTCCAACACTGTACCTTTGTGGTTCGTGCGTTAACAGTTAACACGGACCAGACTATACCTCAGCCAATCAAAATAAGCTAGAGGACCTCATAGTTATTTGAACTGTATCTTGTCTTGAAATCTTTTAGCGAAATATCATTGCCCTTAGTGAAATTTCGCGAAAAGATTTTATAAAATTAATATTGCCATGGGTCACATCACTTTATTCATGTGTCGGTCAAGTGAAACGGTGAAATTATTAGAAAAGTAAATATTTTACAAATCTGCTAATTTTTACTGTTCGATGCATTAAAAAAATAGAAAGTGAAAGACACAATTTCAGTTATCATATTCAGTTACCTAGCACTTCTTATTCGGCTTTAAGATACCGGACTACTTCC
The DNA here is from genome assembly GCA_029891345.1 of Dryococelus australis. Lineage (NCBI taxonomy): Eukaryota > Metazoa > Arthropoda > Insecta > Phasmatodea > Phasmatidae > Dryococelus > Dryococelus australis. The sequence goes on from CM056993.1 coordinate 240,419,871, forward strand.
CATCCATCGGTACCAATTCTACTGGGCGCATGTCAGTCAGTGCGTCCATCAAAGTATATGCAGGCAGGGGCAGGAATTTTTTTTCTGAGATTGATTTCAAAAGTGCTCACTTTATCGTGAACAGCCTTTCCCAACATTTCAAGCGCTGCACGGACCACGGTGGTATAGTGGTTAGACCACTCGCCTCCCACCGAGGCTAGCCGAGTTCGATTCCTGGTGAGGTCGCTCTTGCATTTTCGCATGTGGGAATCGTGCCGGACTATGCCGCTGGTCGGCGGGTTTTCTCGGGGATCTCCCGTTTCTCCCTCCTTTTCGTTCCGACGTCGCTCCATGCCTCGCTTCGCCCACTCAAGAGCCGCACAGAGTATTGATGACTTTAAGCCTTGAGAGTTCGTGGATCCATTCGGTCAGCTTTTATAACTCCTCCGGATTATATACACGGTTTGAAAAGGAATGGTCTGTTCGACGATGGGAAATTTCAGTACGCAAGGGACTCATCAATTAACGAGAGCGGGCAGAAAGGAAAAGGATTGTGTGCACTGGTGAGGCTGTGGTCCAGATTAACTGGCTGGACGATGATACAGCCTCCTTCAGATTCCTCTCTGGTTCTTACTAGTCATAATATTTACTAATATTGCATGAACGAAAATTGTATTAATAACTCAGGGGATAATTTTTGTAATTGATGTTATGTGCGTCCATTTGTCGCAAACATTTATGGCTGAAACTGACGTAAACAAAGTTAACTATAGAATTGATATGGTACATTATTATTAAAAACACGCAATTATAGTATATATTATGACGATATTACTTGAAAAATATTTTCTTGTAAATTCTGTTTTCTAAAGTATCCAGAATGGGAAAGCGCTTAAATTTTGTTAAAAATGCGTACTCTATCGATCGATTAGTTTTTTTTTTAGATTTAAAAAGTATATTTCAGTAAAATATTTTATAATGTTATAAAACATATACATTCTTCTTTCATATACAACATGTAGCACTTTTCTGACAATTTTCATTGTGCCTGTACTTTTTTTATGAGTTCTTCACGTTGTATAATCAGGTGCAGTGCTTCATAGGCAGTTTCTTCACTTGAACATTTTGTCGTTCCCGCGCTGCGTGGAAAGTAGCTCGAGCTAGGCGGGGTCCGTAATGCATAGTTACTTCATTGTAAGCCCAGACTTGAGACGGTTGTTAAAGTCACGTGGGTGAAGCAAACAGACGTGCCGACGTCCAGGCGCGACGAAGCGAGCACGTGCAGAGCGGAAGTAGTAAGCGAGGAGGCACGGAGCACGTGTCGGCCACAATCCCGGCCGTGCGCGTGTCAAGTCCGGTCATGACTGCACACACAACTATAGACTATTCACGGTAAAAATTATCACTTTTGAAAGCCCTGATTAAGATCTACTTGTATGCACGTTGTGTATTTCCCCGTCTAAAGTAAAATTAACATTGACATTCGCCTCGTCACTTTATTCATAAGTCGGTCAAATGAATCTCTAAAATTATTAAGAATATGAAAACTTTACATTTCTGCTAATTTTTACATTTCAATGCATTACAAAGAACAGAAAGCGAAATAAATACTTTAAAGTTCTCATAAATGGTTACATAACACTTTTGTTTCGACGTTAAATATAGAACTACTTTGCATTTATCGTTACCAAGTTTACTGGGCGAATTTCACTTAGTGCGCCCATACAAATACTGTATATGCATGCAGGGGCATTGATTTTTTCCTGAGGTTAATTTCTAAAGTGCTCACTTTATCGTGAACAGCCTTTTAAGCCAGGCTTCACCATGCAGGGGCGTATAGAGAATCAAAGGCTAAATTTGGGTGAAGATCTCTCAGTCGTTTTTTGTGGTAGTATTTGCAACAAAAAATTTTTTGTTAGAGATTGAACTCATCTAGATTTGTAAAAATTCCAAATTTTTATTTTTTTTATTTCAAATGTACGTTTTCACTATCTACAAAATTGTAACATTTTATAAGTAATTAAAAAGTGCATTTAAAATTTAAAAATTAAAATATGAATGGTTTACACATGCAGATGCGTTCAATCTCCACAAAAAAAAAGAAAACCTTAGTGGAAAATACTAGCACAAGAAATGACTGAGATATCTTCGTCCGAATTTAGCCTTTGATTCCCTATATGCCCATGCATGGTGAAGCCTGGCTTTAACCGCACGGCACCGAGCGGCGCTGAGGTCGCCAGTTCGGGCTTGTTGTGCCGACATGGCGACGTCCAGGGAAAGTCGACTAGCCGCGAACATTGCGTAGTTCCATCAGCATGTGACACCACCGCCGATCTTCGCCAACTGCTTTCTTACACTAAACACTCTTCATTGCAAAATATAGAATAATAAGTACCGCAGTGCGGTGGAAACGCGTTGCAGTGTGTTTGAAATCCACGTTTTTTTTATTGCGAAACCATTAAACGTGTCCCCATTATACCAATGTACGAAAAGAGAACACATTCCGGGCGAGGTACGTATAATACTCTCAATACATCATGTACATTATAAATGCTATTCCCGAGCCCTCCAACGTAGCTAATAACGGCTTCATCACAATGCTGTAGCTAATAATATACTGGCTGGAAACATGTGAAACTATTATAGGGACCTGCACTGAACCTTCATTCAGACTTTCCACCTATAAAATGATAGGGTCACCGCTTAAAGTCCCATGAGTACACGGAGCAAAACAGAAACACTGCACGCCAGTTCAGCGCCTAGCGCATAGGAGCGAAGTGGCATCATCCGCGCGTGTCAGTGTCGTCCTTATCGGTCCCGCGCTTCACTTCCTCAAACGCGCAGAAAACATCCAAGTAGGTGGCGCCCTTAAAGCCATAGTTCCCGTAATTTTTTATTTCATTATCTGAAAGATATTTATATAAAAATCACATAAATGTGAATATTTGTAGCCGATTATATTTTCGAAATATAGCACCGAAAAGTTGAATATTCCAAAATATAGAAGCCCATTTTTCTATGTCCGTAATGAACTTTGTCAACTAAAGCACATGCTGTGTGATCTATATCACATACGCAATATGGCAATATGTTAATTAGATATCAACGGTATTTAACAATCGGCAGTCGGGTACTGGCCTCCTGAATCGATTATAGATTCTTATTGATGTTTATGTCAACATAATTTTGTTCGTCATAGAAAAAAATAATATTAATATTGATAAGTTTCTCTTGGACGAATAAGACTATGTTGGCATAAACCTCAATAACTACCTTAAAATAGATTCAGGATTCCAGTACCCGAGTACCCATTGTTAAGTATCCGTGATTATTAATTGTTGATATGAGAGGTTTGGGCGGCTCTTGACATCGATGTGAGTCTATGAGGGTGAGGTGAGTGTTGAGCAGCGCTGGAATGAAACGGCGGGGTAAACGGGAGATCCCCGAGAAAACCTGCCGACCAGCGGCATCGTCGGGTACGTTTCCCACTTGCGGAAATCCGAAGTGAACCAGGCCGGGGATTGAGCCCGGTTCGCCTTGGTGGGAGGCGAGTAGTCTAACTGCTCAGTCACCATGGACCTTACTACCTGAGAAAAAGTTTTAGTGGAATCAGACAACATTTGTAAGGCTCAATCAAATAAATCGTTAGCTTAGAGGAAGTCAAATATTTTATTTCTGAAACCAAATTATTTTGTTTATCTTATTGGTTGTCCCAAATAAAGATTTGGTTAGTGCAACTAAATATTTGTTTAATTCTACCTACATTAAATAGTTTCCGTTAGTATAAAATAACTTAAAGCGCGACCGAATCTAAATCCAGACCTAGATCAGCTGCGTCCGAACGCTGCGCCTTACCTACTTCAGCTGAAGTAACTTGATGAAATCGCTATAGTTATATATACATGAGCTTCAAATACTGGACCACTTGTGAAAATATATGTTTTAAGTTTTACAGATTTACTTTTCTAGTTCCCTATTGGACTTTTTTTACACAAAATAAATTCTCGCTATATTTCCGAGCGAAGAGCACAAATGCCAAATTGGTTATTTTATACTTGTAACAACATATTGTTGAACTTCCAGACGTTATCTGTGATAAGGCCTACTTTTTTCCTAAAAAAAAAAAAATGTCGTGCGCATAATTTTCGTGTAAATACATGCCCGACTCACAATTTTATTGCTGTACAATTGTACACATAATGAGAGCTAACTTACTTAAATACTGAAGTGCTACATCAATACAGCTATAAAATCGCACATGGATTTTTTTTTTCTTTTTCCAGTTTAAAATTTCTGAAAATAAAGAAATTCTTGCCTGTATTTTTTTTATAATTAATTTTCGCTAAGCATGTCTCAAAATTAAATAACAATACGCCTTTCAGTTTCCCTTGGTATAAATGTTTTGCAAACAGTATTGTTTATTTAGTTTTCACATTACTGAAATCTTAGAGTATTTAAATTTTTGACACGTTATAATGCAAAAAACATGCAATGCAGAAAAAAATTGTTATGCCAAAAAAAAGTAGCCATAGGTAATATCTGCAAGTTGAAAAAATTGTATGAGCAATATAAAACAATAAATATTTGGCGGCCAACTTCTTTACAATGCTGCTCCAGCACGTTCGACACGGCCATGTAGGCGAACTAGATGACTGCCTAGGGATCAGGCAGCTGAGATCAGTACGACGGGCGACAGTCGACGGCTAATCGCAACTTGCTTTACACTTCGACTATGAAAAACTAGCTGAAATGGAAATTAAAATAACTGTTAGGATTATTTTCTTTTACTGTAACGTATGCAGTTGTAAATATGTAGACATGAACTTATTTATAAATTTCTATCCTCTGATGTTTTAAATCTGCAAATTCGTATCAGTAATTTTCACGACAGCAGTATCGATCGAATAGTATCGAAGACGTTCCGATATTCATTTACTCCGATAATTGTTTTCACTCGTTGCCACAAGGGGCGCTGATGAAATGAACTCTTTTTAGCAACTCAGCGTTGGTTCCAGTATTCTGTTAATTCCCATGCCTGTATAACACTTGTTCGCCATTTGATGCGCAGAACGAGGGGGAGAATAAAAAGTAATTGAATTTATAAATATTGCTCTAAATTGGATAGTGTGAGTCGTGACTGAAACATGAGACTCGGGAAGCGTTTTTTCACGCACTTCAGGAAACAATTTAAGAAGTGGACCACTAGCACATTATTTCCCTTAGGGAGAACGGACAGGGAGCTAGGGAAAATTTCTTTTAACGTATTGTATCTGATAAGTACCCTATTTTGGAATAGCTAGGGCGTGTTTAATATACGAACTTTGTGAGAATTAATACGTCTTAGATATCCATTTTGGTAACGAAAAGCTCCAAATAAAAAAAATGCCAAATCTACATTTTTAACAAAAAAACTTTCCTATAATATTATGGTTATTAACTAGTGGCGAGTTTATTTCGTTGAAAAGAAAATAATTCTGTTTTCCCCATATTGATATTATTCTATGCTCGTATCTTCTAATGTTTATTCAACTTATCTTCTAAGGATCTGTGTTCAGTTCCCGACAGGACTGTGTTGGCTGTGCAAGACTAGTGGTGATGACTTACACAATCCTTGTTGCAAGAAATACATACTTAAATGTAACACTGGTTATAAATCTTTTGCAGATAATCGTCATGAAATATCTTCAATTGGACAGCTTCCTTCTGATATTGATTTACAAGCACTTGATGATGGCAAGGGTGGAGTAATTATATTGATAGCTAACTATGCTAAGCGATAGAAGGCTTGTTTTAATACATTCAACACCAATATTATCGTGCATGCAAGGGAACGCAGCCGCAAAAATTCCTACTCTAATCAACACTTTACAGGGGGATTTAGCGACAAACAATGTGTTAAAGATATCAACTAAGCGTTGGCTGCATTACTGGAGTATCTGTGACATCTACAAACATAAAATCTGAGGTGCGTTTCATCTGTGACTGTAGGCTAATCTGGGACGGGAATTTAACAAGACATTCTAACAATGGATATGGACAAACTCCAAGGACAAACGTCAAGGACTATTTACAGTCGGGCCTACAATAATATTGACCAGAATCCGAGCAGCATCGCGTCACAAATGTCTTAGACGTCGTTGGAATTTCTCTGTTCCAGCTTCCTATAGATATTTGCGATGGAGAAGCAACGCGCGGAAAGTTTTCCTTAGCAGATATTCATAAATCAAACAGAAGAATACCATAGCTCTGTTAGTTAAACACTGTTAAAAAAGACCGTTCTCCCGAGTAAATAATCTTATACATCAAATGGCAGTACTGAAATTGGGAAGTGACTTATTTCATAACCTTACTTTCTAGAACCAGACGTGTTGAAACACTCTCAGCTTGATTAGTTGTAGTGTTGATGAAAGTGATCCCCCTAGACCTCTCATGGGCTGCTTTCCATGCTAGTCAGAGTTCCTATGTTCTTCACACTGCTTTGATATTTTATCTCCGCTTTTCTTTGACAGTCCTAGTTCCATGTGCATGGTTCGGCATAGTTAAAGGCTGATCACAATAAAGTGAGCACTTTTTAGATGAACCTTGGAAAAAAGTCACTGCCCTTGTCTGCGTAAATTTCAACGGGCGCACTGAGTGACATGCGCCCAATAAAGTTGGTACACAGGATGGAAAGTAGTTCCATATCTTAGCGTCGAATAAAAAGTGTTGGTAACCATGTGTGATAACTAAAATTATTTCTTTCTGTTTCTGTTGTTTTTTTTAATACATCGTCCAGTAAAATGAGCAGATTTGAAACATTTTAAATTGTCTAATAATTTCAGAGTTTCACTGGACAGATGCATGAATATAGTGATGAGGCACATGGTTATGATAAGTTATACATAAGGCCGGTGAACACACAACGTGCATACAAGTAGATCTTAAGCAGGGCTTTCAAAAGTTCTCATTTTACCGCAAATAGCCTATGAGGAGCTGCTCATCATGTCGATGAGCGGCCACAGCCTGTTATTGTTACGAATCAACCTCTCTTCGTCTTGGCGAAGTTTCGAAGTGGAGCAACCTGCAAACCGTGTCTGATGGCTGCAAAGACAAATAACTTTTTGTGAGTGCAGCTTCCACAGAGGTTGCAGGTTTGGCTGTGTGACGGGTGGGACCACGTCGCCACATGCACTCGTATAATTATTAATTACAACTAATAATAAACTTATTAATCAGTGGCGGGAGGGACCATGTGGCCACACGCTCATTCGAATAAAAAGAGTATATGGATCCTTACATTTTGTGCGGCGCAAAGCCGAAAGGAACGAACATTTAAACACGCTGGTTTTGGTGTTGAAAATCTCTCTGATATGGCTTAAAATTATTAAATTGCTAACCTGTATTGTTCTCGATAAGTTCACGTTACCTTTAAAAGGCATTTGAAGTCCCGCGGTAACAGGGAAAACGTGCTTTAATGTACGTGTATTTGCTCCACGTACAGCAGCGGCCATCCATGGCAGACAACTGTGTAGCAGGCAGCGATTTCGGCGGTTCGCCGATGAAGAGAAAAATCTTCGGCTGCGGGCGCTGAGTACTGCCCGCACCTGTGTGCGCGCAGTCCCAAACTGTGACGTCTGGTTACGCCAGTTCCGGCAACTTGGTCAACATGCCGCAAGTGTGATGGCGTATCTCAATACTATTGGTGGTTTATTTTTCAATTACATAGACCCCTTAAGGGAAATAGGTGTCCGCTGCGTCGGTTCACCTTATTTGGTAACGTCAACCGTGAATATCACGACCCCCCTAGGGACAATTGAAAATGCCTTGGAATTCTTCGATTTTTTTATTTTTTTATATATATATATATAGGAAAATCTGTATAACTACTGTGCTTGGTAGCCCTAATTGCCGGGACTGTGTATATAATCCTTGTGCATGTTTCGTTCGGGGTCAGTCAGCGACCTCGAAGGGTCATTCTTGATTTGATACACAAAATGTAGGCTCCTCAAGCAAATAGGACGTTCACGTTACTTTGAATTTAGGCGAGTGTCATGGTGGCCAGAAACTTTAAATTCTTTTAAAAAGGTAGTGAAATTTTGGTCTCTTATTGGAAATTCGATAATGAGTGGAAAGTAATGTTACCTTCTGTATCCAATTTGCACACATCTCAAAGTCAGTTACCTAGTCACAACAAAACTGAATTTTGTGGATGTAAACATTTGTGACCAAGTTGGTATTAACTCTTCAAACCAATTCCATCCTTATTGAAGCGATAATCTTTGTAAGCAATTCACGTTAGGTGCGGCTATTGCAGTCGATACCAGGGACCTTGTCGTTTTAAATAGTTGTAAACAAATAAAAAACATTACGAAGTTGGAATTTTTAAATACTAGCATTTGCTCGCGGGAGTTAAGGCTGCGGATTGACCTGCTGGCAATTACCATTGCTACAAACGAACTGAGCGGAATCTCAGCTGATGTGTAAACCGATGACGCTGGAAAGCGTTTTAATAGTTATTCTGAAAATAATGGCCAACGCGTGCAAATAAATATTTCAAGTTTTACAGATGTACTTGTCAGTTTCTTGTTCTGTTTATACAATTGTTAAGCATCAATACTGGCCGCGCGACAGGTCTGAAACCTCGGAGTATGAGGAAAGGGGTAGGCAAGACAGAGAGTGACAGCAGGGAGTGGGGAGCGTGGTCACTATGGAGCATGTACTATCCGTAGTAACACATTTAGCTCCGAAGTGTCGTGAACATCGCCGCTGCGAGTGTTATGTCTGTCCGGAAGAAAAACACCGTCGTGCAGTCTGAGGGCCGGAGAATCATAAGTAATATAACTGCAAAGTGTGATGAAGAGGCGAAACAAAAACGTTATGTTTTCACAGTAAACCAGGCGACAGCAAGAGCTGCAGACTACGCTGGAGTGTCGCAGACGTTAAGTAAAAAGATACAGAAGGAACAGACATAGCTTGCACACACCGGGTAAACGACGGAAAACTAGGCCGGAACATACTGTCGTGAATATTGAAGACTTTGATCTATGTGTAATTCGGTGTACGATTCAGGATTTTTATATTCAGGAAAAACGTGTCCCTACTATTGCAAAATTACTGCCCGTGGTAAAGGAGAAAATAGACTTTCCGTGGTCGCATACTGCGTTGCGTAAGGACGTAAAACAACTAGATTTTCGCTGGAAAAGATCGCAACGTCACAGGAAGGTACTAATTGAGAGACCTCACATCGTATCTTGGCGGCACGACTATCTAGTTGAAATAGCACAGACAAAGCGGGAAACTAATTATCTACATAGATGTGACATGGATAGGCGGTAATTTAACGTTTGGTAAATGTTGGCAACATGAAGAAGTGTTTGGCATATAAGCTAATGTGAATTCGGGAAACCGATTAAATGTAGTAGACGCTGGGGGTAGTAACTGATTTATCGAAAATGCTCTCCTTGACTATAAAGCCAGCACTGCCAGAGGCGACTATCACGGCCAAATGAACAGTGTTAATTTCATAAAGTAGGTTACCGAGAAGCTTACTCCTAACCTCCCGCAGCCATCTGTAGGACAGTGTAACCAAGACCGACTAGGAAGGATACTGTGGTCAAGTACATAAGCTTGAGACTGAATACTGAGGTAAAGGACGGTGTTGTATCAGTTCAGTTGTACGTCTTGACGACAGTGCTGTCTTGAGGTGTACGATAGTACAGTCGTATAGCGTGGCCGGCTTATCGTTCAAAGGTCGCATTCCTGCCAGGGTTTCAGAGCTGGCGCGCGAACAGTAGGTGCACTTATAAACACAATTACTATCCTAATTGCCACAAAAATGTAAACAAACTCTCGAGCTTTTTTTTTCGAATGTAGTCAAATGAGTGGCCAAACAAATATTTGCATTTGAGCCAACAAAATATTTAGTTGACAGAGTTTTTTTTTTTTTTTTTTTTTTTTTTTTCGCCCAACGCAGAGAATTGGTTTATTCAAACACATATTTTGTTAGATGAACAAAAGTAATTTTGTTTGCTCAACAATGTATTCTGTTAGGGCAAACTAAATATATGTTTGGCCCTATACAAACAAATATTTTGTTTGATTGTCTGTCAGTGCACATATATAGAGGCGATCAGTTTGCGAGTGTAGAGAGAGTCTGAAGCTGGTACTGACCTGCGGAGCCGAGCTGCTCCACGTGGTACGTGACATCGTGGAACTCGATGTCGATGGCGGGACATATGGTCAGGTGTAGCAATGCTCCACTGCGGGACATCGTTGGCGGCCCTCCTGGGGCAGGGCGACCACACCTGCCCACAACACAAACAATGCACTTATAGGATGTTCACGGTAAAATTAACACTTTTGAAAGCCCTGCTTAAGATCTACTTCTATGAACGTTATGTATTCCTCCGTCGTATGTAGAATTAACATTTCCGTGTGTCTCATCACTTTATTCAGGCTTCGGCCAAGTGAAACTTTGAAATGATAAAAAAAAGTAAATATTTTATAAATCTACAAATTTTTACACTTCGATGCGTTAAAAAAAACAGAGAGCGAAATTAACTAAATCAGTATTCGCAAATGGTTACCTGACACTTTTTATTCGACTTTAAGATATGGAACTACTTTCCCTCCATTGTTACCAACTTTACTACGCGCGTGCCACTCAGTGCGCCCGTTACAATAATTGCAATTAGGAGCAGTGACTTTTTTCTAACGTTGATTTATATAGTGCTCACTTTATTGTGAACAGCCTTTACACAGGTTAATCACCTACAACCTGCATCGCAAATATTTCGGAAATGAAAGGTGCTATTGATGTGCTGGTTTTACGGAAGTGAAGTTTAGACAAGGGCTCATCATTGCAGCTCAGATACGGACTTTTATAAGTATTATAACGTTTATTTATTGAACAAAGATACATTTTTCAAATGGATGAACGCCCATCCACATCAAGAAAATAAAAGTACAGGAAATTAGAATGGTAATGGTGTGTTTTTCAGTATTCTAGTGCAAGTAGTCTATAAATATACATTCTAATAATAATTAAGCTCTGTGTCTGAGATGAGATTACGGGCACTTGCCTAAACTTCACTTCTGCAAAACCAGCCCATCTGTAGCACATTCCATTTTAGAAATATTTGTGGTGCAAGTTTTACTTGATTCACGCCGACCTCCCGTGGCACAATCGGTCAGTGCGCCACCGAACTGAGGTGCGGGAGGCTCTGGGTTCGAATCCCGGGTAACTCATGGGTATTAATTTAATTTGGGTTATAAGTTAGTCTGTAAGCCGTCCCCTGCTAAGCTTTTAAGCATAAAATCGGGGGACGTTAAAATCCCTATACTATACTCTTATTTAATTCACCCAGTATTACACACCACGTAAAATAATGTAGGATTGTAACACAAAGGTTGCGTAGAACCACAGAATACAGAGGTGAAACAGCTGCTTATTCCACGACCGCACTAACCAGCAAAGTCACTAGCCAGTAACATGTAGGAACCGTACGCCAATCAGCACCTATCAACTTACTTGCCGACCGGTAGCTCAGCCAGTAGGGAATGTTCCGCAAGGCTCGGTAGCCAGTCAGACGAAAGGCCCGTTCTAAGAGCTTCGCGCACCCACCATAGACTGGGTAACCCCACGTCGACAAAATCGACAGGACATTTATACTTATTTATTATGTGCTAGAGGGCTGTGTGCTCGAGGTGAACAGCTGTAAATGCATCGTGATTTAAGCAGTGGCGTTTATTCCATAGACGCAAGGTAAACAATGCTTCCCCTATACACATTGGGAACCTTAAACACATTTAATCCTGAGTTCCCCGTTTCCGATTCGAGAAACAGAGTATTCGTAACTCCCTTACTGTACACGCATAGTATTTGTTTCCACAACGGGAGAGACTAGCGATGAACCGAATTCGCAAGCAATAATACGCCACATGCACGACCGCGTTCCGTCGACAGGGTAAGCAGTCGTTCTGTTTGCGTGCTTCAGTTCTACATTTTCCCTTGGAAAGTGGATGAAAGTGTTTGGGAAAACGGGAGTTTCCTTATAATTTGTAATATGCACTCTAAATAATATTCAGTTTAATTATTATTACACTCATTTCGTTTCAGTTTTTATAACTAATGTTAGGTGTTATAAAACGGCAAATACATGTGGAGGGAAAGTAAAGTAGGAAGTTGCGTTTGTTAGTAGAAATTGCTTAGGCTACCTTGTAAAAAATCTCACTACATGCAACGTAACTACAGGTAGTCACTAGGTCATCTGACACTTGACGGCTAACTGTAAACAACCACCTGATACATGCCTGAATTATATCGGAACCACTAGGCGTTCTTTTCCGAATATTAATTTATATGCACTGCATTTATACAATACATGCTTTTAATGAAATAAGGGAATTCCAAAACAACAAGCATTGTTAGATTAGGTTATACTATGTTAGACCAGGATTGGTCTAATTGGCTATCTAAGCACAGATTCAGAATACCACAGTTAACTGAAGAGCACCGTTTAAAAGCTTTGAAAAATGGTATCAGCCTAAATTACGTACTCTTGTTTTCCGAGCACGTGGTGTGGTACACATCAAGTATACAACACTTAGTACACACTTCAGGAAAACTGCCCGCAATTAAGCACGTACGGCTCAAGTATGTAGCGAAGTTAGATTTGAGATGAAAATACACGGGTAATTTTGCAATACGGCCTGTCGTTAGGCTGCAGTTGCACTATTAATGTAGTATATGATAGTGTATGGGGCACCGCGACAGTTTCACGCAGTAGTATTGTGATGAAGGCAGATGAGGTATACATTGTCAAGTTCCAAAAGTGATATATCATGTAATAACTGTACACATTTATACATATCACTCTGCAACACCAAGCACAAGAGTCTAACTAGCTGTCCACAATTACGTTAGACGAGTGGGATTTACATCAGAATTTCAGACTGCCAACCCAGCAAACACAGAAAATAAAAGGCCAGAATCAGGCCGGTAAATGCTAGCCGAATAACTCCGACCAGCCGATACTGGCAGGATGTCATCATCCGCTATACGCCCAATGCAACATGGACAAGCAGTGTCATTACAATGCCGTATCTGCGACTGGATGCCGCTACGTTGGCAAGCCAGCGAGGGCTGAATGTTGTTACGATGCGGGGCCTGCGACTCGATGTCGCTACATTGCCAAGCCTGCGAGGGCTGGATGTTGTTACGATGCTACACCTGCGACTGGATATATCTACGATTCCAGGATGCAAGGGCACCATGTCGTTACGAGGCCGGGTCTGGGACAGCTGGATGTCGTTACGATACTGGGCCTGCGACAGCTGAATGTCGTTACGATGTTGGGCCTGCGACGGCTGGGTGTCGCTACGATGCTGGAAATGTTACGGTTCATGCCATTACAATGCCGTGCCTGCGTCTGGATGTCGCTACGTTGCCAAGCCTGCGTGGGGCTGAAGTTGTCACGACACTGGGCCTGCAAGCGCTGGATATTGTTAGGATGCTGGGCCTGCGAGAGCTGGATGTCGTTAAGATTCCGGGTCTGCGACAGTTCGTGTCATTACAATGCCGGGCCTGCGACTGGATGTCGCAACGTTGCCAAGCATGCTAGGGCTGGATGTTGTTACGATGCCAGGCCTGCGACTGGATGTCGCTACGTTGCCAAGCCTGCAAGGACTGGATGTTGTTAGGATGCTGGGTCTGTGACTGGATTACATTACGTTGCCAAGCCTGTGAAGGCTGGAAGTTGTTACAATGCCGTGCCTGCGACTGGATGGTGTTACGTTGCCAACCTGCGAGGACTGGATGTCGTTACGATGCTGGGTTGCTAGGGTTTGATGTCGTTACGATGCTGGGCCTGCAACTGGATGTCCCTAGGTTGGCAAGCCTGAGAGGGCTGGATTTTGTTACAATGCTGGGCCTGCGAAGGCAGAATGTTGTTACGATGCTGGGTCTGAGAGTGCAGGATGTCGTTAAGATGCTGGGCCTGCGACGGATGGATGTCGCTATGATGCTGGGTCTGCGACAGATCGTGTCATTACAATGCCGAGCCTGCGACTGGATGGCATCGTTGCCATGACTGCGAGGGCTGGATGTTGTTACGATGCCGGGTCTGTGACTGGATGTCTCTACGTTGCCAAGCCTGGATGTTGTTACGATGCTGGGCCTACGACTGGATGTCGCTACGTTGCCAAGTCTGCGAGCGCTGGATGTTGTTCCGATGCTGGTCCTGCGACGGCTTGATGTCGTTACAATGCCGGGCCTACGCAGCATGATGTCCAGAAATATGCTGTGTAACCATGAAAAAAACCTTAACTTGTCGGTTTAAAATTTTAGTAAAATAACGTTTTAGATGAGGGCAAAAGTATTATTTGTAAAGAACTTGACTGTTGCAGCGAGATAACAGAAACGCTACGTAATTGTTTGGACATAGTTATCTTTTCTGCGGCAAATGCACATTAACAGGTATTAATTTATGCTTTTAAGCATTGGGGAAAAAATATGTATTTCGTACGGTGTGTAGGTAAACATAATAATTTATTCTGCTATCACAATGAGTGAGTTGCAGGCTTTTTTTTCGGATATAGAAATGCCGGCGATACAAAACTGACAAGGATAGCAGTAAGGTTTAAGAATCAGTCACTAATTCGTAAGCTAATTGGGCGTTGAGCCTCGCATTGCAAAGCATCGGCCAATAAATATCATCCTGTGAGTTATGTACGTTTATAGGCGCTTCTTTCCAGAAGAAAGACAAGTCTCAGACTTCTCTGACAGTTCCCATGTTCATTGAAATCTTGTTTCTTTGCCTCTTCTCATCCTTTAGTCTCTTAATGCCGTGTGCTGTATGTTAGTGCGCTCGGTTGTGCTCGTACGTAACACTCATTTGATGTGGGCCCAGGTTTTTTTTTTTATTAATTATAAAAATGTGTACTGGAATATTGCGGTTTTCAGTTGTGTAAAGAGACAATGGACAAGGACAAGATACATTTTGAAATGAATGATGCAGGCATTTTACAATAACGTGCAAGTACTTATTACGAACTGAAGGAATCGCCAAGGATTGTTTATCAACCCTTGCTGGCTGAAAAGTTGGGGGGGGGGGGGGATGTCTTCTCCCCTCCCGACACATTGGCAGCCGTTGACGGTCTGTACTGCCTATGTGTGAGCAGTTTGTATAGTCTATTCGAGGTTTCGTCACAATTTGTTAATTAAACCTTAGAAAAATCACACCATGCATGACGTTCGTTATTTCCTAAATATGACATGCATTGCAAGCGTGTTATACTTCTGTTAAAACATAAAAGTGGCTTATGTTCGGATAAATTGAACTTTTAGTTATATTTATTTAATAACCCCAACATGCGCAGTTGACCACTTGTTGCATGATGTGGCTGCACTTTTTTTTGGGGGGAGGAAGGCACCTCCCCTCTCGCACTTATACGCCTCTGCATATGCCATAGAGGCATTGGCTGGCCGATGGCTATAGTATATAGTTTAAAACAGGGATGAAAAATTTGTGTTAGTAATAATTAGTAGGAAACAATTTTTATGCAAAAATTATTACACTGGGCGCGCACGAAAGCGCTGCGTTACCCTTTTGGTGTAATTTTCTATAATCGGTTAATCTTTGTTTGCATGAGGTGGAGGAATACCCTGCAAGTAGAACTTTAGCAGCGCTTCAGAAAAGTTGCAAGTAACCGTGGTTGGGTTGTATACGCAAGGTAAGACTGTGTTAAATTCGTAGTTCAGAGAGCACGAGGTGAACAAAAGAGTCAAGTTCGTCGGTAACTCGCTGCGATTGGTGTCCTGCTACACGTCTAAGGGTGCAGGGTAAAATTACGGGGCCTGTCCTGTTCGCGCTACATCCCTGAGCAGTGGGCTGACAGTATATAGGGCTTACAATTGCGTTATTTGAAGTAAGTGCCTGTGGAAACACCATCATAGATATTTTACCACTAGAATTAATGATTTTATGAAACAGATAGGTTTTGAGTCAAAACTGCGAGTGTTTTGTATCTCAATTATACTGATTTAACGGACATATATTTCAGGTGCTGATTTAATAACTTACTAAAACGATTAGGAATATTTAATCCTGTTTTTGCATTGCTTGTGCAGGATTTATTCTATTCTGTTGGTCACATTTGGAGGTAACGTAAATAGTTAAAAGACAGAGCTAACACAAACAGGACAGGTGCGTGTGTGTGTGTGTGTGTGTATATATATATATATATCACAGAATGATTTCCAAGTAGAAATGTTTTTAGTTAAAAATACCCAGTTGTTTGGACTAATACAATTAGTGTTTACACGAAGGTATTTTTATTTCATGCAGTACTTTATTTTTTTTCGTAAATATCATTTTTTCATTTAAAAATTAACAACTGCGAATCTTACTCACCACTCAAAAGATTATTGTTTAGGTTTTTAATTAAAAAGATTCTCGATGTATGTTATGACTAATACAAACAGTCAATTACTGATAGCAGATAACTTTGAACTTTTTCACCCCTCAGAATATATTACAACACAATCACGAAATAATATATTTGTTAGTCATAACCAAATCTCATTGTAAACTATGAGTCTGCCGCATTCTATTCAACCTTATCACGCCCCTTGTCACACAATATACTTCGCATTCATAGAATCTGCATCCAGCTTCTGTAGTTTGTAATTATTTTCCTGTATCATGTTTTCACTCTTAGTTGGCTTAGCAGGATAATGAGCCACTGCACTGTTGTTACCAAGGAAAATTCTCGAAGCATTTGTTATATAGTAAACCATAAAATTCAGTGACTAGTAAATATTTCTACAGATTGTTATGTAAAGAATAACAATTGAAATTCAATGTGAAACAATTGAAACGCTTAATGACATTAGGCATGGTGATGCTAGAACATAAGCACAATACTTAAAGGCTCAGTTACTCTTAGAAATCTACGAAACACGGTACACTGCCGAAGTGATATCAAGTGAAGTGCCAGTCAACTATAACACAATGTTTAGAATTCTACTAAAAGTACAGTTTATATTGAAACCATTGATGTCTTTTTGTAGCATCTGAAGCCAAACAGGGCTCTTAGGTTTACATACTCGCTTACAGCTCTAACATCCAACTTCACCTTAGTATGAATTGATGATATTCTTTTTACTACTTACATAGTTCCCTATAATGTACTCGTGCTTAATTCCAGAATACTAGAACCCCGAAAAAGTATTACGTCATAAAGTTCATAGGCACGCCGGAGAACAAGTATTGGTTGAGGTACGGTCCGGAAAAATGGGTTAGATGTCGTTTAGAAAATTTCGCTTTGGCCGTTTATACATCGCAAAACCAAGTTCAACTATCAGTCGATTAGGCTCATAATAACGAAAAACCTTTACCCAGTTGGAAATCATATCCTGTAGTGATTCAATATGAAACAGGTAAAATGCATAGTTTTTATATTTATTTCGGTTCGCAAGATGCTCGAAGCTATTTACTTATAATAGCTATTTTGATTGCAGATGACTTTGGAAAGGCAATACAGTATCTTATTACGTACATTCTAAACCGCCAAAAAGATCACATGTTTAACCATCCGACTCCGATACTGGATCTGCAATGAACAAAACAGCTTATTGATTATATGAAAGATGGCTCATAAAAATTTAGCAACATTCCGTTGAACTGGTAAATGGACCAAGTGAACATCCACGTTTGAGAATAAAGTCGATAATTCTGTCGCTTACGTAACACTGAGAAAAATGTAACCACACGCTATCAAATAGATACGAGAGTTGGTGCCACTGCACAGTAATTTAAACACGTGATGGGTGATAAGATGAAGCCATATGGAATCAATGAATACTTGCAGCTCTTTCATCAATATCAGGATCTTATTATATGTTCGATTTTATTAAGATTAGCAAAAAAAACGCTTTCTTTTAACTGCTTTATCATTGCTGATTATCATGTTCCCTAATGTCAATAACTGTGGAAAGAAATTAAATTATCTGGCAAAGTTTCATCATATCATATATGAAGCATATGTAAATGTTATATAACTATGAGTCTTTAAATTATTTATTGAGCTGTTTACTGCGCAGTAAACACTAAAAAAGTTCCACCTCAGCTCACGTAGCTAGGTATGACGCATGTTGGATGCGTGGGCCTAGTTCCCGGAAATTGTCTATAAATCGTAGAGCAAAGGGCCTGCTAGATAAATTTATCTGACCTTGTTTACAACGTTGGGTGGCTCATTTCGCAGTATAAATAGGAGCGATAGAACGCTATTTGCTACAGTCTACGCTCAACATCACAACGGGCAATATCTTGCCTAGAACGTGTAAGTTGAAATAAATTTTTCTTCTTCTCTATGTGCTCTTGCTGATAGCAATTTAAAACTTATGGTCAATCACATCAATTAAGATTAAGCAGATGAATAAATTGACTAAAAGGTAAAATTTGTCTTTGTTTTTATTAAATAATTTATGACGAACAGAACTCTAGATTAAACCCAGGCGTATCGAGGCCAACTTATACGAAAATACATTGGCCCCGGCCGGCATGATGCCAATCGTATATTTTTTGTTAGTTTGATACCTCGATAGTAAAGTTTCGTTTTAATTTTAGATGGCGGTCGATAGAGCAAAAAATTTTACGTGATTCGATTCCTGGAATTTCCTTACCGGAATATCAACAGAGATGTTTGTGTTCCAAACTCTTGAATAAAACAAAGATCACCGGACCGGAAAGTTTATGTCACATATCCTAAAGAAGATCCGGCGAAGACAAGGAAGCGTGCCGAAAATAATAAAGCACCTGAAAAAGATTGGAAAATTTTTATGGCTAAAACTGAATATGAATCTGGTACTGTTCATAAAATTAGGGGATCGAAAATAAAATTGAAATGTTTAGGCGATTTTCAAAAAACTGTAATAAGCTTGGAATTTCTTGTTTCTAGATCTGTCAGTCGAAATATTTTATTGGCCATCATCATTGCGGAATCATAAGAAATCCTCTAGAAAAAAAAATTTAATCTTTTGCTTACATTTCAGAAGGTCTACGGACTTGGAAAATCTTTTTGAGTGATTTCACCTATCAGCTCTTTTAGATAATTTATTCCTCTTTAATTAATTTTTCTTCTTCTCACTATGACGATTTGTCGGAGAGTTATGGGTTATCGAAGCAGAAATGTAATTACATTCAAAGTATTTTCTATAAGCAGCTTTTAATATTTTTTAACAAAATACAATTCAATTTAAAATAAAAGGAAAAATTACGATCATCTTTGAAAGATACAGCTAATTGAAAATCACCTAAAAATTTCGATTTTTTTATCTCTTAATTGTTTTGAGTAATGTGTTTATGATAACAATTATTCATCATTGAATTTCAATGTTCAAGTAGATAAAAACTAAAATTATTATTCTCTCCGCAGATAACTATGAAGAAGCAGGTATTAGGGTTGCAACGGAGGACGTTCATTTGTCTGCGGATGACGAAGTTATCGAAGTTAATGATGAACGTGAGTATTCAAACTTCAACAGTTATACCAATACTTAATTACGAATAAAACAAATAATTTGTTTCCGCGGGTGCTTGACTTTTGAATTTTTTCCTGCACTCCGTATGATGATTAATTCTTACGTTAGTAAATCATGAATATGAGCAAAACACGGATTATATTGATATCCATTTTTTCATTGACTGGTATATGATGTCGGACAGTAATCGAGAATCTGTTTTGTAGCCATGACCGCCCAGAAATAAGCACTGCATCTAGAGATTTTCTTTTAATTGAAAAAATTAATCATCGATCGTATATATATTTTCAGTTTCATTAATTTTCTTTCTACGACATAATGGTAATTTTTTATTTGCAGATTCAATCGATGATGCAGACCATGATATTGCGATGGAGCATAATAATGCATCTAGTAGAAGTGGGTTTTTGAATACGCAGACTAGAGGTGAATCATTGCCGAGTCCTTTGGCAGCGTTTCGGGAACAATTGGCAATTGCTGTAAAAGCTATGTCTACGAATGAGGCGTCAAGTCATTCAAGCAATCAATTTTCAGGTTCAAGTAAAGATGCATCACTATGAATTCATAATAACCATTTATCATATGCACAAGAAATGGTTGTTGGGAAATCCACCATAAAACAAGATGTTGATAGACTAGCTTCATTTCTAAGTAATACGAGGATTAAGACAGCTGCTACGCCAACTTCTCAGAACCAGTCGCATCAGTCATCGAAGAGCCCACACCAACAACGTATATCAGTAGTTTCTGGAAACTTTTTACGTTATGGTT
Source organism: Dryococelus australis (assembly GCA_029891345.1). Lineage (NCBI taxonomy): Eukaryota > Metazoa > Arthropoda > Insecta > Phasmatodea > Phasmatidae > Dryococelus > Dryococelus australis. The sequence goes on from CM056993.1 coordinate 240,440,143, forward strand.
GTAGTAGAGAAGCGCCAGTTCCTGAAAGGTCTATAGAAAGAAATGGTAATGATCAAAGTACATCTGCGACACAAACCTTGATTAGCTAATGAAGCGACAATCTCAGTTATCTCGAATCATACCAGAAAACACGTCCTTAAAGATAAATGAAAACCATGTACATCAAGAGCGACGTGGACTAGAAATACTGGATAGACCTACTGAAATGAATCACATTGGTCAAAGAGCTAACTCTCAAGACGTCACAGAGAACACACCATCTACTGCACCAAAGTCTACACGGTCAGTAAACCCTTCGCGTCCGTTTTCCAAACGCTTGCAGAAGAAACAACATCCATCAGCTCACAAAAACAATTCACCGCGAAATTCAGGTACAAACAAAGTATTTATAACACCCTCTACAGGACTGAGGTTTCTTGACGATGAAAAACCATGCCAGAGTACCAAAAATAATGCACCACCTACTGTGCAAAATTTAGCTAATCCAGCAAACCAGCCTGGTCAGATACTTAAACAGTCACATGAAGAACGATGTCCGCCACCTTATAACGTTCTTGTCCAACAAAATTTTCAGGTAAATAAAATAATTATTACTCAAGATAATGAAGTGGAGAGTAACGATCAAAGAATACAATCTCAGAGTAATACGAAAAACACATTATATACTGAGCAGAATTTCTTAAGCATCGCAAGCCAGCTCCGTCAGATGTATAAACACCCAAGTGAAAATCAACTGCCACCAGCTCCTAGAGAACATTTGTAACGAAATCCATGTAAGGATAACGCGATTGTTAGAACTACTGGAGGAAAACCATTGGATCTGCTAAATGTATCCCGAAATGATACGAAGAGCACTCCACCTTCTGTGTAACACTTTCCAAGCGTAGAAAATCAATTCAGTCAGTTACCCAAAGCTTCTCATGAATTCCAGACTTCAGCAGATTTACAAAACGATGTAAGACAAGTTACGCATTCACACAGATCCCTCGCTGGAAAATCTACTGCAGTGAATCGTCTTACTCAGAAACCTAGCCTTCGAGATACCACGCAGAATATACCATCTGCGGCACCAAATCCTCCAACTTTAACAAACCATAAGCATCAGATTTCTGAAAACTCATATCAAAAACAACCTCTACCAATTCTCAAAGGCTATTTATTCCAAGATCCATGTACCAAATTACTATTTCTCACAAAAGCTACAGAAGTGAATAATCATGATCAAAGACCGCCTGTTCAAAATACCACCCAGAATGTGCCATCAGCACTGCAAACTGTTCCAACTTCAGCAAACAAATCAAACCAATTTGTTGACCACTCGTATAGAACCAATTTGCATTAGATTGTCGTGATGCTGAGCTTCTAACTCTGCATGCGCAGCAAATGTTTCAAAGAGAACCTGTCACAATGGATGGCAGTAATCAGAGAGTATATCCTCAAAGCATTCTACAGAATATTCCTTTTGCTATACAAAATCCTTTATGCTCAGCAGCCCATTCTTGTTGCTCATGCAAATACTCACATGGAAGACAATTTTCATCAGTTACTACAAGCCATTCTCCCCAAGATCGTTTTATCCTAGATCCACTTATTTCCGAATTGACCGAAGGAAAGTGTGGCAGTCAAAGTGTTTAACCTGAAAGTAATACAGAAAACAGTTCATCTGCTAAGCAAAACCCGACAAACTTAGCAAATTATCAACAGCCATGTACACAAGAAGACCGAAATGCTATGGGACAAAGTAGTTGCTCTCGAAGTAGTATAGGAAACAGACCAGCTGCTCAAAACTCTCCCGATTTAGCAAACCCAACAGAACTCTCAACAAATAAACAAACTTCACCTATTAATGTTGATTCTTCAGCTCAAGTGATTTCTATCGGAAAAATGCCTGTCGATAAGTTAATCAGCACGAACTCTACTGGACAAAGTAGTTGCCTTGAAACCACTACAGAAAATGGGTCGATATGTAACCATAATTTCTCAAATGTAATGAATAGGTTAGAGAGTGCTAAGGCAAAGGCAGAGCAAATTTTGAGAAATGATTTTAAACTAATTTTCTTACAAGTGGATTCAAGTATTTCTGGCACGTTTGAAGCATTCAAAGATATACGTAATACAATTGTTGAATATGATAAAACATTTAAAAAAGTGATTGATAGATTCACTGATCATTACGAATCGAGAATCAATGTGTGGCCATCTCAAGATAGAAAAAAGTGGCAAAACCTCGAAATAAATTAAGAAGAAGAAAAGCGATGAAATATGATGATGATGCTGATGGTCGTGATGATAATGACGAATATTACGAACCTCCAAGAAAAAAGGGTAGCCAAAAGTGCTCGTTTGTTTTGCTGCCGGAATACAATCCAAAAAACACAAGATGGACTTTGAAGCATCAAGTAGCTTCGACGGGAATTGTCGAAGTTATGCCTCGAAGTCGTGTGTACATTGATGCTATAAAATTTGCGCAATTTAAGCGTAAGGCGAGAGATTGTAAAACATTAGCACGAATGTTATTGACGGAAATTTTCACTGAGAATACATTGTGTGTATGTTCATTAACTGGTGCAAGAGCCTAAACTTTCAATGGCACCGAACTACGACCTGGATTAGATGAACATGCAAGAATGGTATTGTTGACATTCGTTGAAGAGTATGGAAGACAAAATGATTGAGTGGTGTATGATACGCAATCCGTTTTAAATAGTGTACGTAGTAAAATTCAAGAAATAAGAAATAAGCAAGACTAAACAGCTGCTGACCAGATATTATGAAAAATTTAACGGATGTTAGCCGACAAGCCATTAGTTCCTAAAAAAAATAGACTTAAAGTATAAGTAGGCTTAAAATATTATTACAAGATCGTTTACAGAGATTAATTTTATTATTTGTTAGATTTATATGTTGATTTAGAGTTAAATTGTGGATTAGCTAATGGGTATGTCATTAATTTATCATCCCCTAAAAAATTACTCGTAGACTTGAAGTATTATTGGGAGTCAGTTTACGAGTACCAGTGATTTTACTATTTATATACTTTGAATTAGTTTGGAGACTGAGAGTAGTACAAAATACAATTTATAATTATTGTTTGTGAAGTTATTTAGTTTTTTTTTTAGAACTAATTGATAAATGTAATTAAAAATTTTCCACCATTAATGATGTATGTATCTCTTTATTAATAAAGTAAATATTGTACATGAATGGGTGTTTATTTTATCTCAAATTTCTAACCATATTGTGGAAACATCGTCTTAGTTTTGGCCTATTTAATAATATTCATACCCTGAATAGCATGTTATCAAGGAATCTGCCAACTTTTTGACGCTCATTCGAGAAAATCTTTTACCATTTGAGCTCGAAGTAACTGATTAGACGATCGAACTATTTTCAATTGAAACAATTGTCAGCAATTGGGACCTTAATAGAATGGGGACACGTTAATTTATTCTCAAATATTTTGCTAGAATACAGAGAAAAATAATCGAAAGCAGCTACCGACTAAAATCGGTAACAGCAGTACCATACTGTTTTGAATTCTTTTAACTCGATGTTTTCTTCTAATTAGGATGAATTCTTTCATATGCAATGAAGCTCCTCTAATACCGTCTTCTATTTGTCGGCAATCCCAAAAATTTGGCATTCCGAAGTCTCTCGGCCAATGGGCATGAAGCGTGGATTTAGCAACCGATTTAAGGAAATGAGCGTCTGCCGGTAGAAAAATAGTGAGGATTCTTGAGGCCCTGCCTGCTGACATCAACTGACTCAATATTACAGGAATTCGACTGTGAAACATCAGTAACTAAATTACACGAATTTAAACACAACATAATATCCATTGAGAATTCCAATAGCTTTTTGAATAACCGTCAAAATATTGTACAAAGTTTTTAACACATCCTATAAACAAATTTTTGAAGCAAAGTGTTTACTTTTATCCCAATTGGTATCAGTTATATTTACAACGTCATCTATTGAAAAGTGTTATTATAATCATAGAACATTACTATCGTACACATTATAAACACAAAAGATTCTTGAAAAAATTTTCGTGTTGGAGATTATTACTAGTTGGAAATGTCTATGATCTCATAGTAATTCTATGGCACTCAGACTAGAAATGCCTTTCAACTCGAAATGTTTATTTCCAAAATAACTCGACTTTTGGATTCGTATTACTGAGTCATTCATACAGTGAGGATTTTTTTGCGATGAGTACTTTTTTTTTCATAAGATATTTCATAATATTATTAAATAACTCCTCGAACTTGCCGTTCAATCACTTACTCGGAATTTTTTATAACCTTAATCTGTTGGAAAAACATGTTTTCCTTATTATTCAAGCTGTTATCTTGGGTAAATCCGAAAATTGTTATAATTTAATCTTGTATTGAAATCCGTCCGGATAACATTTGACTTAATTTCTTTTCTTAGACAGAGGTATTATTGGTAGGGTAGAACTACCGGTTTTGAATACATTAAGGCTAGTTTTGGACTCTATAAAAACTTGAACTAATTAAATTGCAAAACACCCTAGAAGATATCATACACTGCTATGGTATGCAAAGATGCCCTAATTACACTTTTAACGAAAAAATGTATTTCAACTCTCTTCATAGATCAAAATATATCCTAAGTGTCCAGGAATAGTACAGTGTCCAAAACTGGCCCATCTCTCCTGCATAGAGAAAAAAAACTTGATTACTAGCCACTGCGAATATCAAAGCCACAAGTTGATTAAGATCTATTATATCCAATTATTAAAAACTAACTATAAAAACTTTGATGGTATTGATTAGAATACATTTAAGAATCTTTAAGAATACATTATCTTCTTATACTAGTATCGGTATTTCACGGAATTTAGTTATCAAAGACTGAGATCACTCATTGACTTTTATATATTTTTTCGATGATTACGTTTGTCTCGCAAAAAAAAAAAAAAAAGTATCAAAACAAATATTGAGACAACCTTTGACTTTTTTTTTTTTGACAGAAAAATGATTCATTGATAACTGGTTCTCGGATAATTTAATCTGGGACTTGGCTATATAAATTCCAGAAAGCTGATTGTTTCGCATTAAACACTGAATATACAATCAGTCTGGACGCGTTCTTTGTAATTGACATAACGCAATGGCACAATGCAGTCAAAAAAAGTTTTTCTGTGATTCGATTCATCGAACCGTGTTACACCTCGGCCGGGAATACATATTTATGCGTCCCGGAATCTTGGATAAGACGTCGTCTTGAAAAGTACGTGCTTATTGCATATCCCCCCTTGGAAGATTCATCACTAACAATGAATTGTGTTCTCAACAATGAGAGTCCATTAAATCATTGGGTACACCGTACAGGAATTGTGGACTATCAAACTGGTGAGAAAATAAACTTTTTATAATTCACATAAGCGTTAAGGTTTATATGATTCTTACATGACCTTGCATTCTACAGATAATTTCATCGATGCGCTTCTGTTTATAGCTAAAAAATGCGAATTATCATGCAAATAAATACCGGTGACGAGTAATTCAGATCTTAGGTCACGGGATGAAGATTCTGGAGCAGAAATTTCAACGACAAATAACTTTGGATCTACTGATGCAGTTGCTAAATTGAATATGGTCACATGTTTACAAGTAATACGTCCGATGATAGTTAATACACTGGGGTACATTGATCTATACATTGAAAACAATCAACAACATTCTTTGTTCAATCTTCGGGAAGACATCTTTGCAAATGGCGACATCACGATCGACTGTGATAGTGAATTACTATCACTGGAAATAGAGATTTTTCAAGAGCTCATGAATGCACTTATGATTACAGTGATGATTATGAATGGTGACTTCAAGTAATGTATAATCGGTATTATATTTGTGTTTACTATTTTATTTTTAAGATCCAAGACTTAAGGAAAGATCACTGTGTTTAATAAATTCGGTTTGTAGAGTCATGCAATAAAGTTTCTAAGCAAGTAGTTGAGTCATTTTTCCTTATACCTCATTGATACATCCTGCCCAAGTTTGTCCGGTTGTCGAACAAGATCTTCATGGCCATTTTGAACGGGGAAAAAAGGGATAGATTGAAAACTTTCTCAACGGAAATACATGGGAAAATCGAAAAGTTATTCAGATAGCCCCAATCGGGAATCGAACTTGGATCCCTGCGGTCAGGCGCCGAGTGCTCTTCCACTTAAGCTATCGACACTATACAGGGCTATAGTCCGATCTTTCTATTAAAATATTACTAAAACCCGTGCTAACCTCAGTATGACCATTAATTACTGATATTAATTTCTTACCATCTTCACAGCAGTATTGAGAAATTGTACTGATAACCTAAATTATTTGTTCGTCAAATGTCGCATTTCAATTGATAGACAATGACTACTTATTTTAATAGGACGTAATAAATAACACAATTGACTCTCAGCAGACTATAAATGTTGAACTAAAATCCATTAGTCTTCAGTTATTTGGATTTGTTTGACCAGATAGCAAATTGACAGAGCAGTGTTTATAACGTCACTCAGAAATCTGCTGTTTCACATCTGTGTAAATATACAGCTCTCATAAATTTTTGCTACGGAATTTGAACAATTAATATATATTTCTCAAAACGTGACCCGAAGCTAGTAATAAAATACAGCTAATATGGAACCGACTAAATACTGAGTCGTAAAATTTATTGGCATGTCGGAGAACAAATTTTGGCTAAGATGAATCTCGAATAGCTGGCTGAAGTATCGAAGTGGCAAGTACGGCTTGACTGCATACGCCCCGCAGGATATAGTTCAATTAACGATAAATAGAGTTCGAAATAATGAAAGCCCTTTACCCAATTATAAATCGTATCCTGCATTGATTCAGTATGAAACAGGTAAGCTTTTTTTGTGACGGTAAATTAGATCACTGTAGTACCTGAATCAGTTGATCATGATACGAATTGTGTTTTACAGATAAATTTGAAGACGGGATTATGTATTTAGTACAGCGTATTCATGACAGCTACGTGAGCCGAGCACCGACCAATTCGACACACACGGCCGAGCAAAAACAAAGTCGAATACAACAACAAAGACTATGCATCGACGTAAGCGAATACCATTCTCATGCCACCAATAGTATGCAAGAACTGAATCTCTGCCGAGTCTTGCAGTGCGTTAGGCCTTTAATCACCGGTGTTCTGGACATTATAAACACATTTGGAGCTACTGTAAACACGGATACCATAAATAACTCAATCAAAATTCAACAAAACAATGACTTGCATACAGCTCAATCGACTCAAAACAATGACTTATCTTCACTTTCAAATGTTTATTTATATTTTTTTCGTAAAAGATGGAGAATTGCTTTAATTTACACCGGATATATCGAGATTCACAGCCTTGTTTACCAGGATCAAGCTCATCTTTTGCGAAAAAAAAATTGAAGAAGAAATTTATGCTGAACTTCAAGTTACTTCTGCTCAAATTCTGATGATTATGGACGGCGCATTGGATTAAAACGTGAAATAAATTATGTTGTTTCATTATTACTAATACTCTCCTTAATTGTATAAGTTCAATTGAAAGAGTTTCTTTATACCATCTCATATAAATCATTACAGAGAACACAACAACATCGGCTTATCATGAATTAAAAAGCCACTAATATCCTCTATTTGATGACCTTGATTGTGATTGTTTACTTCTGCGAGCGTTCAACGATCTAGAATCCATTTCGTGCCACAAGATAGTAAACAGTTTTATCGATAGAAGCTCCATAGGGCTCGTGACGTCAGAGACGTGCAATATAATTCTCTCTCTCACATTCACATTTGAGCAAACGCGGCCGAACCTATATAATAGTAGCGTTATACTTCGCGCCGCACTCTATGCGGCTCTACTTGTGAGAAACGCCTGCTTTTCACTAATATTTTGGAAAATAGATCATTTTATTTTCTATGGACTTTTAATCATCAGTAATTAAAATACAGTAATTTTAAGACAGTGATTGCAGATTCGGTACTAAAAAGTAAGTTATATTTTTTTATTCAAATTATAGATTTATGAGGCCGGAATGGTATTGAGGCCGCTTGAGGATTGACGTGAAGATAAACACGTGTCAATTCTGAGAGTGAGGCCATCGTTCTAATTGGAAATGATTTGTTACTCCAATGTTTGTTTTTTATTTACAGATGGAGCTAAATAACAAGTATAAATACTATGTCATTCAATTTTTGCAGCCGCCTTATGGCGATATTAATGAATACGTTTGTGTTCCGCAATCGTGGATTAGCGAAGGTAGAGAAACAGATCGAAAAATTCATGTAGCATACCCGTCGGAAAAGTCACTATCGACGAGGGTGAGGGTCGAACCAAGGAAAAAATCTGAGAAAGAATGGAAATTTTATTTGAGTATCGTGAAATATGAGACTGGTAAGTGATAATTTATGATGCGATAATGTAATTCTGTGTTGGTTGTATCATATGAAGTACAGAAATTTAATGTTAACTGACATAAAGAATACGTTGCTATTTGTTATTGTAGAAATTTTCGATGTTACATATATGGACTTTAAACTGTTACATAATCGACTGTACTATGACTCGTTTGGGCTTGTTTATTCGATTATACTTTTGTGTAGACCAGCGCTAGAGACTTAATTAGTTAGATGCCAGTTTATAAACTCTGGAGGCCTCGGTTTCAATTCCAGTTTGAGTGTTTATTGAAGAAAAAGTGAGTCGCACTGGCAAGTTAGAATGGAACGATTTTTTCCTTTGCAGATTTTTACATCGATGCAGAAAGATTTATCGCAGCTAAGAGTAGTAATCTGTTCAAACAGAATGGAAGTTCAGAATTGGGAAGTCGAGGTGAGTATTTAACGTTTCAACAGCCATGGAAACTGAAATGTTTGTAACTCTATTCCGGTTAGGCTGGTGGAAAAATTTCGGTATGAGCTTGGTGTGGATGAAATCAATCAACTAATTTCGAGCTTGTGGTAGTTCCGTTTGGATGTAGTGATGCGTGTATGAATCCCCTCTTAAATTTCGGACACGGCTGTATTAATAAGGAACCTCTAAATTAAATTTTTTTTCAAAACCAAACACATTTTAAAAGAAAGATATGATGGTAAGGGTGCTGCTACTTCTCTGTTCTAAATAGAGACTTTTAAGGATAGCGATGCATAGCCAACCGGTATAGAGTCAATTCTGCTTCAGTCATTAATAAAAATATTTCATTAAAGATGGTAGGATAAAACCAGCCGTGGGAAGTAAAACACGAAGCTTGAAGAAAAGTACAGTGTCGAATGCTAAAGTAACTAAACCTTGGATGAAAGAGATGCAATTAGAAAGTAACCGAAATGCTCCAATAAGACTATCCCTCAAAAGAAAACTACCACTTGATTTCATTAGACAAATCAATAAGAAATCCTCAAGAATTGATAAGACAACTAAATCTGCGAGTGAGGTATCAAATCATTCAAGCAAACCATTTGAAAGTTTAAAGGAAAAAGAATTACTATCAGTGCATGAAGAATCTTTTGCGCTGGTATCACAATCACCAGAAATAATCGTTGCAAAGCCTGGAACAGTAAGTGCGGTTGATGATATTACCTGCTTTCAGAGTAGCAGAAAGGACGGAACCTCTCCTAATTCAGTAAACATGTTCCGTCAGTCGCCAGAACGTTGGAATGGAGAAAATCTCTTACCAATTCAAGAGCAACGTACACCGGAAGTAGTTGTTGAAAGAAGTACTGCATCAAAGGAAGTTGAACAAAGACCTCGTCCTAAAAGTAATACAGAGAATAGAATTTCTGCTGTGCTTACTCCTTCAACGCCATCAAACCAGCCCTGTCAGGCATTAAAATAGCCAATCAACCAAAATCCTTCACCAGCTCAAAAGCGATACATACCTAAAGTAATAGTCGAGAAAAGTAACGAACCCAATAAAGTTGATAAAAAATCTCACCCACAAATTAATACAAACACAAATCTTGAGCATTGTTTTACAAACTCAGCAAATCAGTCCGGTCGGTCATCAAAATGTCTTCATGAAAATCAAAGTTCACTACATTATGGAGACCATTGATATCACGACCCACGGGTACAAAGAATGCTTGAACAAAAATCTACTGAAGTAAATAGCATGGATCAGAGAGTTTGGCCTCCGAAAAATGCAATGAATACGTCTGCTATGCAGAATACTCAAAACTTAACAAATCAGTCCTGTCGGTCATTAGAACAGCCACATCAAAATTACCATTTACCACCTTTTGCAGACTATTTATATCCTGATCCACTGATACAAGAGCTACTTGCACAAAGATCCGCCGGAGTGAATAGTATTGATCGAAGAGCACACCCTCAAAGTCATACAAAAAATATGACACCTGCTATGCAAAATGCTCTGAACTTAGCTACCTTACCCCCACAAGCACGTGAAGGCTCACACAAAAAACCACCTTTAACAGCAAGTGCACCCTCTTTATATCGAGATTCAAATGATCGAAAAATATATACTGAAAGATCTATCGAAGCAAAAAGCATAGATCCAAAAGCTTGTCAGCGAAGTTATGCACAGAATACATCTACTGTTCAATATATGATGAACCTACAAAACTTGCAAAACTTAATCAAACCAATATACTCATTTATCTGAACACATTCCGAAAATGCAACCGGTAGCAGTAAATATAAATTATTCTCATTAGTACCCACATAATAGAAAAGTTCCAGGTAGATCTATGGGAGTGAATCATATGGTTCAAATAGCTTGCCCAGAAGACGTCAAGAAGAATGCACCATCTACTTCACAAATGCCTACAAATTTAGCTAACACTTCTTGTCAGTTATCCGAACACTCACACGGTGAACAATATCCATTACTCAGAAAGACTTGTTGGAACAAAATGTACGTGCTAACACAAAGATTGTATCAAGGCCTACTAGAACGACGGGTATCGATGATGAAATATCTTTTCAGAGTTTCGAAAAGGTGCAGCGTATGCTAGGCAAAACTTACCAAATACAGCAAGTCACGCCTGTCAGTCATCCGAATGCTCATTTAACAAACACTTTGCACCAGTTCTGAAAGACTGTTTACCCCAAGACCCGTCATTACAAGAAAAGGTTAGAAGAACTAGTGGAGGAAATCATGTGGATTTAAGAGCTTCCATTCAGGTTAACACAAAAAATATAACATTAACAATGCCTTGTTCTTCAAACTTGCCAAACCAGTTTGGTCAGTCATTCGAACACTCAAACGAAACACCAATTCCACCAGTTTATGGAAACTATTCACTCCATGTTCCACATATATACTAGAAAACCTTCTTAGTAAACCTATGGAAATTAATGTCATTCATCAAAATTTTACCCTCAAGGCATCCGCAGAACATTCTATCTGCTGTACAAAATTCTTCAAACTCAGCTAACAATTCCAGTTGCTCATACCAATGCTCATGTGGGAAAAAATCTTCATCGAATATTCCTGAGTATTCTTATCAAAATCCACGTGTACAAAAATCACAAACTTGAATAGTTACCAAAGCAAATTCTATTGGACAAAACGTTTATCTTGAGAGTAATACAGAAAAAAGACCCTCTGCTTTCGAAAATCTTACGAGTATTGCGAACCAATTGTCCAACTACTCGGTCGAAAAACAACTGCCACCCATCAACGAAGGCTCTGCGGATCAAGAGACGACTGAAGAAATACCTCTCGAAAGAAGAAACGATGCATATGATATTGGGCAAAGTAGTCATCCTGAAAGTGTAACTGTTAATAGACCAACGTCTATTCAGAGTCCAACAATTGAAGTCAACAACAAATCACCGGATTTTCGTGTGATTGCCGAGGAAGTTCTATTGAAACACTTTGCTGATTTCTTCAGAAACATGCGTTTATCTGTTTCCGAAAATCTTGAAATGCTCAATCGTGAACGAAGTGTATTAATGGATTATAATGTTATGCTTAACAAAGTAATGAAATTAATCGAGCGTTATGGTGAATTAAAAAACGACAATGCCAGTGCATCAACATCAAAAGATACGAAAGTAAAATCGAAAAAAAGTAACTAACAAAAAGCAAAATAGTAGAAATCAAGAAAAGAAATATGATCTCGATAACGATGATGAAAATGACGATGATGATGAGGATAATGAAAGTGCCAATAAGAATGATAATCATAATGATAATGATGAAAATGATGAAGCTCCGGAGAAAAAGCGAGGCCAGAGACATTCGTTCGTTTTGCCACCGGAATACAATCCAAAAAACTCAAGATGGACATTGAAACATCAAAGAGCATCGCCAGGAATTATCGAAGTTATGCCTCAAAGTCGTGTGTTCATTGGCGCTATTCAATTCGCAAATTGTAAAAGAATGTCAAGAGATCATAAAACATTCGCACGAATGTTATTGATGGAAATTTTTTTCTCGGCGCGCTTTGAGTGTATGCTCATTAACGGGTGCGAAAGCCAACGCTTTCATTGCCGACGTCACTAATATAAGACCCGGATTAGACGAGCATGCAAGAACTGTGTTATTGACTTACGTTGAAGAGTATGGACGTGATATGACACGCCATCTGTTTTAAGCAGTATAGGCAGCAAAATTCAGGAAATAAGACCCAAGCATACTTGAATAGTTTTATTTTTTAGTGTTACTATTACGTTACAAATTACGGGTATTTTTTTTTACAAATTCGTAAGGTCCTTGAGTATTATTTGTTTATTTGAAGTATTGTTGTGAATCACTCTACAGGTATAAGTTATAAATCTATTGTTTTCATAGAAATAGATTTAAAATTGTTCCTATTTTTGTGTAATTCAAGCAATAATAAATAACGTGAATATGTTATAGTATTCGTGTTTATTTTCCTTATTTTACAATATGTTTTTCCTAAGATATGATACTAAGTTAAAATTCCTAGAAACACGATAGCTCAAAGCACGTACACGAGGTACTTACTGACGCATGGGCATAGTTAATCTTTTGTGTGGTTTCAAGAGTGGGGGCTAACCGTTCCCTAGATTTCATTAGAAACGACATCGTAGAAGGTCTTAGGAGAATTCTGGAGCAAAAAAAAAACTTAAGTACTAGTAGCTCGTATTTTCTTTACGAATACCAACAGTTTCATTACAAATGAGCATCTAATTGTGAAGACAAATGAACTGATTTTAATCGATGCAAATATTTATGATTCTCAAATGAAACTCAGCAAAGTTAATTCGACGTTGCTGCACTATAGTTTGATGCACTCATATATCCCATCAAGACACATTGTCCATCTTACGAAAAAAAGAGCCAGTATATCTGTATAAATATTTCAATAGAATCAGTGATGGTAGTCTAAAGAACATTCTAGTTCATTGTTTCTCGGAATTGTTTACGTTAGTAAAATGCAAAACAGCGTTATTTATTATACTTTGTAAAGTATCAAATTTAAATTCAAATCGGTACGAAAACAATTGACCGCATAAACAGGAGTGGTATGTGAATAACTTCCGGAAACACGTAATGTTGTTAGTGGCTGTACTTAAATACTGGTAGTGGCACTTTACAGTATAAAATCATCATCACTATCAGGATATTTCATCCTTAGAGTTTTTTTACGATGCGCATAAATTACTTAACAGGATAAAGGATGGAAAATTGCAGATTTGATCGCAATGATATCAGTTCGGAGTGTTAATAATGTGCAGTAAGATAATTTTTGACAAGATAACACGCTGTTATTATTTCATTATCGTTTGAGGTTACGTTATCTATAAAGCAAACCAATTGGAATACCACTATCTGACCTTGATGGGTGGTATTTATGACCATGAGCTATTGACATAGCATTTAGAAACAGTATTACTCACTTCCCCGAGCGCAGGTGTCTGTTGATCTTATGTGTGATTGCACACCTCAAGCGTGAAGCTTTGGATACGCCTCATTGGCGCTTTGTTGTCTTTTTTTTTTTTGTATTATTGGATAATGCCGGATGCGAAAAGCAATAAAAGCAAGAAGTTTTTTTTATTCAAAATCAGATATATGAGCGTTAAGGGACTACTTGGCTCAGGCTTATAACTTCGAAATTGAATTTATTATTGGATTTTACGAGAATTTCATCGCTAACGTTTGACGAAAACAAAGTAATAAATTCCAGCAGTGATTGTTTTTAACGCAATTTACGATTCCATTCCATTGAAAATTAATGAGCAACTTGACGACTTTTGATGCAATATTTTTTAGTGGCGGTAAAAATATTTGAACATGTTAGTCACCCTTGTTTTTAACGAAAGGTAACAGATATGGAAGCCTAAATTAAATCGATGGGTGTTTTTATTCATAAAATTATCTCTTTGAGCACATCAATCACAATATTTGGTAAAATGTCCACAACGATAATAACATAAACAGTCGCCAATCGTCGATTCTGGGCTGTACGCCAAAAGAAAAGTCATTATAACGTCTACTTTGTGCTGAAAATAATACATTTTTGTGGAAAAAATCACAAAAGTTTTTACAGGGCAGTAATCCTGGAATTATTTAAGGGAAAAAAATCACTCAATAAATTTTTCTTAGAAATGGGCACGTCCTGTGAAATTTGTCATAGTTTTTTTTATTTGAAACGTGAACAAACTATGACTCAGTATATTGGGTTTCGTAATAAAATATCGGCGGACAAAATATCCATGATAAAATAATCGAACAAAATAATATTTTACTATTTCTCTAAATATATTATGTGTGTAAAATAATTACCGTGAAAAAAAACGATGAGTGTATAAATATGAGTGTAAATAAGTGTTAAACTATCAATCAAAATATACACATATTTATTAATATTAATAGCCATTTTATTAGTAAGCTCAGAAAATGTCTTTTTTTTTTTTTCCAAAAAAACATGCTAGAATTTTTTTTTTTTTTTTTACTTATACCCTGTTAGTTCTAACTCCTTCATTTATTTAGATATTTAAGTGAATCAGATAAAGTAATTTTTTTTTCATTTATCTGGTAAATTTGGATATTTAATCCGCGAATATTTTTTGAGGTTATTTTGTCGCGGATAACTATGCGCTGCACCATAGATAAATCTTTTTTTTTCTCAGCTTCAGATTTTCGCCAGTTAGATTTCTTTTAGATATCACATTCCAAATCTTTGGGATTTTTTCATATTATATACATATATAAAAGATAAAAACGACTGCGTTATTACGATATCTTCAGAACATAAATTTGAAATTTGGATTTCAAAATTAAATAAAACATCAAGTGTTTTAAAATAAAAGTTTATTGCTTAGTGTGCCTGACTAAGTCAAATATTTTAAAGTGTTAATCTTAATTCTAATGAGTATATAAGTCATTATACAATTAAAAGTTTTCAACTGTTCTATAGGAATTCATAAAAAAAATATTTCGACATTATTAAAAAACAGACATTTATGGTAATAATGAAATAGTCTTTGGTATTTTTGTATATTTCAAGATTAAAAATTTGATGCAGATTCAGGTCAAAATATTTAACTTACATTGTCATTGCAGTGTCATGAATCCCAATTTGTTTCTAAATTATATTTTAAGAGCTACGATATATTTTTTTCCGAAATAATCAGAAAATTTCCGATTTAAAACACACCCTAAAAGTCAATTTTCAATGACTAGAACCCGGGATATAAATTTTCAAACTCAATAATTTTTTTTTTTTTTTGAAACCCCAGAAAATTAAAAAAATCTAAAATTAAAAAATTCATAACTCAGATTCTAGTAGTCCAAAATGGATGTCTAAGGAGTGTTTTGAATCAGAAATTACACGGCGATTCTAAAAAAAAAAAAATTGACATATTTAAAAAAAACACAAACCCAAAATTTATGATAATTGACTCCGACATTTCGATTCAGGTATTTACAATTCATGCAGTTAATTTTTTTCTACAAACAAATTAAAAACAAAAATAATATCGATACCTATCCAACAGAAAATCACTTGATAAAATTGATTTAATGATCATTATCGTAACGCCTGCAGTGAACGGTGATCTCCATTTTATTTAGCCAAGGTTGGTCCCCAATTGCAGCACCACATGCTTTGAACAGCTGATCTTCATCCAACTTACATCTTGAAGTGTATCTGCTCTTTAAACAATGGCTCTCGCCGACTTTCAAATGAAGATGATACTTGGGTCCAGCAACAATTCGTATGGTCGCTTTCTCAACTTCAACCAGAATAAACGCTCTCTCACCCTAGTGTTGCTTTCTTATTTCCTTCGTGGCAGCAGCAGCAACTCTCTTCACTCCTTCATCTTCAACCGAGATCTCTTGTTCCTCCAACAAAGGCTCTAACAACTAGAGATGCGGAGGCTATTGATTATTTCGAAATTAGAGCCACTAATACAATCAGTAGCAATTTATTGGGACCGGCCATCGATGATGAGTTCAAATTATAAAATTAACACACAGAAAATGTTGTATCAACTGCTGGTTCACGATGTATTAACAATGGATGTTGGTACACTAATGATTTTTAGCTCAGATGGAGGGTACTTATATACGAGTCACTGACGTATCAAACGTTGCCTTGGTTTTCATAGACGTAATATCATGAACAACTAACGTCATGTTCTATTGATATTCGCATATGAATTGTAATGGTGCACAAATTATGAACTTTTTAGGCTTAACGAGTTCACAATTACGTTATTCATTTATGAATCAAATAGCTTCTCAAATGACGAATATAAATACTGAACAAATATTTACGGCATTATAATTATAACTCTGGCGTCACACATCAGATAGTTCATTGCTTAATAATATAAAAAAAAGTAGGAAAGTCATCTAACTCACGTGTTTCAATGTTTTCCTGATCTGTTGACGCGAAATACAAACAGGTGGTTTGAGACCTCGTACCTGCCTACCCGTTTGTTAAAAAGCTCACGATTTTTCAAAATTTCCGATATGAAAAACATTCCTAGTATCATTATTGCCGAAAACAGCATTCAGCAACTAAATGGTGTTAGACGAGTAGGTTCTAATTAAGCAATTTTTAAACTTCGTTCTAGAACCTTTCAAGAATAATGCAAGCTGTAAATATACTGTAAATGCTACTCAGCAATAGTAAAAAAAAAAAAAAAAAAAAAAAAAAAAAAAAAAGTATATAAGCTATTGCAATAAACATTGAACACGGCGTGACAAAATAATCATTAAAGGCTGTTCACGATAAAGTGAGCACTTTTGAAATCAACCATAGAATAATGTCACCGCCCATACCTGCATATATATTTTAACGGGCGCAATGAGTGGCATGTGTCCAGTAGAGTTGGTAACTATGGACGGGAAAGTAGCTTCATAAATTAACGTTGATCAAAAAGTGTTAGGAAACCATTTGTGATAACTTAAATTATTTCTCTCGCTTTCTGTATTTTTTAATGCATCGAAGTGTAAAAATTAGCAGATTTGTAAAATATTTACTTTTCTAGTAATTACACAGTTTCATTTGACCGACGCATGAATAAAATGACGGGGCCCATGGAAATGTTCATTTTACATGAGGCGGAAAAACACTCAACGCGTATACAAGTAGATCTTAAGCAGGGCTGTCAAAAGTGCTCACTTTACCGTGAACAGCCTATAAAAACTATTATTTGCGTTTTATGATACTAGGTGTTTTTTTTTTCGAAACGCGTGTCTGCTATTGGTATTAATCCAGGCACCTTCCACTGAAAAAGACTTTAAAATAAGAATATCGTTACAACATGGAAGTGTTGACTCTTATCTCCTTACTTGGTCTGTGCTCCGGAGAGAATTACGACGGTGGACAATCACTCCGCGGTTGAGAGACGCGGCGCAGAGATGCGATGACGCCGAAACTGCAGTCGCGGCGGTACTGAGCCGGAGCAAGGCGGGGCCCACACTTTAAAACCAGTTCTGTCTCCACGATAAGGGGGGGGGGGGGGGTAGATGTCCGTTCCAAGGTTACAACTCGTCTTTACCCCAATGATAACGTGGACACCCCGCCACACTGACAGCGGGTTCACCATTCATTTCATCTCAAGGCTGGCTTACGCCCAGCTGCTACGTAAATACTCTCTCCTTGACAAGGGGGCAAGGGGCGAGCTTCAAATTTCCGCTGGAGAGCGTTTTTTCCTACGTCCTGCTTAAGCCTCGGTTGCACGATCGTGGTTCGAAACTCGATCCGAAATCGGATCTAAGATCGACACAGAAAACTGTTTCACCATTCGAGTTCAGAGGTGAACTGTAAATCGAAACGAAGTTCATTTTGAATCGCGGAAATTGGCGGTTCGAAATCTCGATCTGAGATCAGCAGCCATCGTCGACTAATATAGTTTGAAAATACACCAACAGATAGAACTACGTTCGACTGTTTTCTTGGGAAATTAAAACAACATTATACGCACTTGAATATTATTAATTTAAATTGGTACAACAAAAATTCAATTAAAACAGATAAAACATCGCACATCTAGTTTTATATATATATATATATGTGTGTGTGTGTGTGTGTGTGTGTGTTGAAAAATACGCCTACTCCCATGACGTCATATATTACGAACCAATAGCACAATTTGTGTAATACTTAATCTCGTTCTCTCACTTTGGAACCAAGATCGACGAATCGGAGATCCAGAATCATGAAATTTCGTTGGTGCAACACTTTTACATTGGAACCAAAGTCAAACTGGATCCTGGTTCGAAATTAGGATCATTCAATCTCGGATCGGGGAAGATGTTGGTGCAACTGGGCACTAGTTCACTGAAAACGAAGTCGCGGGAGGAGCCGCGTTTTGCTTAAAAATAGGCAAAAACTACATTAGGCAAAATTCCATCAGTTGAAACGCTTTTTGGCAATACACTGTCCGGTAACAAGCATAGGTCTCCGAGAATTGACTTTTAAGGCAAGAAATATATTAATTAAAATGCAATTTGGCAAAACACCACAAGGAAAAATCCTGAGTTCTCGGTAAGGTTACATTTTAGCCAAATTTCTATAGGTAAAACGTGTTTTGGCAAAGCACCCAGTATAAGCAAAATGACACTAGAGAAAATACTGAGTTCTAAGAAAAGCACATTTTAGGCACAATTTCATTGGGAAAGAACGTCATTATAGGTAAAGCGCCGTTAGGCTAAAGTGATTAGGTCAAATACTTATATGCAAAATGCTGTTAGAAAAATGGCGTTGTGAAAAACAAATATTAGCTCTCGGGAAATCAATATTTTAGGTGAAATGTGATTAGGAAAAACAAAATTGAATGAAATACAGGTAGGTAAAAAATAGTGGTAGGCAAAACGCTGAGAGAGAAAATGCAATTAGGAATATTGGCGTAGCAGAAATGACTGTTAGGCAAACGACGTGTACTCAGTTGTGTTTAGTTCCGTGATTAGTGACTAGTGGCTAGTGTCCCACAACTAGGGTACGCGGTTCTGATCCCAGACCGCACAACGGGGGCAATATTTCAAGACAAGTGTGTGGTACTGACCCATAATGTGATCATTTTCTCCACTTGTTCCTGCTTCCTATTTTTAGATTATTTTAAACCAGAACAACTGCAGACGGAGAGTTAAGTGTTCGATTGCGTATTCTGTTGCAATGCATGAAGATACCTAAGTACTAAACAATACCTTGTGACATACTTCAACACTGTGAAATAGACAGGAGTTGCCGTTTTAAATTTCGCGTTAAATATTGTGCCCAATATTCTTGCGTCTCGGGGAGGATACAGAGTGGATTTGGGGTTTCACAGGGAACATGGTTCCCTCCAGAAACCTTACGTTGGCATGAAACTCTCATGTGAATATATGAAAAATGAAATGAAATTATTTGTGATTTTTTTAAATACTGTTTTATTTTATTTATTTGATGTTGTTTCCGAAAACTATTAAGAGAAATTATTATCTGGATTTATTTTGATATGGCACAAACCGCAAGAGATTGCGAGATATTTATTGCACTTTTAAAACAATTCATCTTCGTCTAGAAAGATGTTGTGAATACGAAAATTTAATGAAGTATTTTTATTTCACAATATTTAATTTCTATTGAATGGTTTGTTTAACCTGACTCATATGATGTTGTTAGTTAAACCTGGGTTCATGTCACCTGGGAAAGCTCCTTCCCCCGTCCATTTCAAAACTGTAATTCTACATCCGGACCGGGTAGTGTGTTGTTATACATCTGGCTTCTAATACACCACCAAATAAAATGTACAGATTGAGGTTGGGGTGTCACGGAGGCTGAGATACGAGGCCTCTGTTAAACCTGATGATTCACGAGGAGTTACCGCCACATACAGGGCTTATCCCTTAAAGTATTTAGAGCTAATTATGTTTTGTAAATGTGGGTCCTATTCCCAATATTTACAGAGTAATTCGAAAATTCGTAAACGCATTACAGTGAACAGGTCGTGACATGTTGTTGCCTGTTTGACTATTGCTGTGAACAGCTCGTGACCTTGTCCACCATGAAGTGCGACCGTTTCTGTCTATACTGCGTAAAAACGTGTCTACGCATTTATTGTGGTTGTAGATTTTAGCTGTGGGGTGTATTAATTGTGTAACTGCCACGTACGCCGACTTTCCGTGGCGCAGTGAGGTTGGTGCGCCGCTGGTCTGGGGTACGGGAGGTTCTGGGTTCGAATCCCAGGTAAGGCAAGAGTGTTAGATTAAGTTATGTCATACGTTAGTTTGTAAGCCGGCCACTGTTAAGCCTTCAGACATAACACCAGGTGACGTTAATGAGATCTATACAATCCAATACAGTGCCATGAGTAGAAGGCATAGGACGGTCCGGACATCTCATTTATTCAAAATGGTGGCGAGTGGATTTTATAAACATGTAGGACGGGTGGGGGGGGGTGCCGCATTCCCCACCCCTTACCCGCACCCCCGTGATCACCAACCATTGTACAGCCCGACCCCCCAGGGACTTACATTCCATTGACAGTCATATTGGCATGAACCAATATTTGCATAATTAAATACGTGGTTTGGTTACGTGCACACACTTTCATGTAATCATTATTTTCATTACATGCTAAATGGAAATTTGATCTGTATTGTTAATTTTCAGTCTCATTTATAATTTTCGAACACAGCCTATTCTATTTTATTAATTGTGTTTATGTTGTTACGTGTTAGTAAGGTTTATAGTTCACCTCAGTAGGCAACTGCGCATGACGTCACTGACACTGCGGGTTTGATGAATACGCTTAAAGAAATAAGTTCTATCTCAGCAATGTTAATTCAAATGTAGAATTTTCTGTGAAAATTTAATTACTGAGTATGGACCTGGCCTCCATCTTGAATTGTTAAGCCGTCATACAGGGCAGCCAGGGATGCTGACCCGGAGATTTTAATCCATCTAATTTATAGTATAAAGATGGCATCGACGTGCAAAATGTTACTTAGCAAAAGGTTTATAGCCGCTAGAGTGCGCTGGAACACAAAAGAAGAGGGCTGTTGAGTAATTAATATGTGAAAACTGCTAGATATATGGTACATGATTTCACCTATTTAGACAGTAGCCTTTTTCTCCGTAAGTGAAGCTGAGACATCTTTTACTGTGATCATCTTAATCAGAAATTCATGTTTATAATCTTACGAATACCCTCAGATAAAAAGTTTTCCTTTGTTCTACAGTTTTAATTCAGATTTAAGCCAGGCAAATAAAGTAATTCGGTGTTATGTAACAATTTTAAACTCTAATCTCAAGAACAAAAGTTTGCCGCGTCAAATCATTTACGCGCAAACGGTGAGGAGGGTTGGCCTATGGGGGGAGGGGGGTTGGATAGTGCCCCAAGAGGAAGGGAGTGAGTTACCTCCGCCCTTCCAATTTCCGGGGTTTGGGGGAGGCTCTCATGTGCCCCAGGCTTAAGGTTCGTGTATACCATAAAAGTTGGGCTTACGTTACATAACTGGCAGCCTATGGAATGGCAATGCTAAACCATTGGTTTTTCTTTAAAGCCTTTATGGCAGAATATTGTTGGTACATAAGTTGTTGGTACGATATAGGATAATTTGGCAAAATGTTCTACATTTCAAACTTGAGAGAACAACAAACATATTTATTTACAGCTATGGCATCTTGTTCTGGGTTGCAGAATATAAAAAGATTTCATTTTAACTATCAGCTTCCTCTTATTATATTATTACCTGTCTTTGTACACATAGTTTGCGATAGTATCTTATCTATTACTCTCTTGTTGGTTATACATAATTATCAAGACATCTTAATGGTTTTTCTCAATATTTATAAGAACATGTTAGTCTACTATTTGACGAATTCAATCATTTACTACTGCTAATTGTGTTGTGGTGGCACTTTAAATTAGTTGTCGGTCGCTATTGTTGTGTTGGTTAACCAGGTAGGTGGGGATAGTGCTCGACTCCGTTTTAAAACTATAACCTTGTAAAGTTCAAAATTACAATATTATTAAGCCCAGAGTCGAACACCTGTGGTGGGGAATGTGGGTAGAACGCTCCTAATAACAAACATTCGACAATAGCGCAGTGGTTTTATATCAGTCTTGAAAAGTGAACTAATTGTCATATTATTTGTCGTGACATAAAATCCTATATACATATAATTCTTGTTACCACCGATAATGTGGTGTTCTACTACATAATTGTATTGCTTATTTCAGAAACCCTCTATCTCCAGTTTACCATGTTTTGAGAAAACATGAAAGAAGTATCCTACTTCACTAATATGTGTTGTTAAATGTTATAAAAAATCACAAGTGTAAAATGTCACATTGTAAATATGTCTATGGTATTGGAAAGGCTACGATATATTTTACGCCTGTAAAAAATATTATCTTTAAATGTAGACATAGAGGATTTCTGCAATAAACTGGTTGTAAACGTTAAGTTGTTGTCATATTTAGTATTAAGGCAAAGAAATATCATGGTTTCCTATTAGTTTTGTAGCTATACAAATTTAACATTATTACAGAAACATGAATCATTAACAAAGAGTGCACCGGTACAAACAAAACAAATTAGCCACTTTTGAAAGTACTAACTTAAATAAATACTAACAACTAATCTAGACAGGAGATCTATTGCCATTCGAATTTTACCAATATCTCACAAATATAAACAAAACAAATACTCACTGTGAAAAGTGCACCTTATAACGAACTTCTATAGGTTGAAGGCCTATTAGTATTGTACACAAACTTATAAATATTCAAACAAATCTACACATTTTTGGATTGTACAAAACCTAATAACTAAGTTGGACAGGGGGCCTATTCACATTCAGCTTCTGAGTCTGCATTGTGACATTCTGCTGCAGTTGTAGGCCACTTCAATATCACATTGTAGAATGCTTCGTATCCTCTGGTGTATTCCAACAGCTTTTGCAGGTCTTGCAGTTTCTTGTCATTTATAGGGACCTTTCTACGATAGTAGCGCCTTCTGCGATAGTAGTGAAGGTACATTATTTGTCTTTCGGAGACGAAAGGTAGAAGAGCACAAATCCATTGATGAAGAGGTTTGCGACAACTTTACCAGGAGTTTCACTACTGTAGGTAAACTGTTTGTATCTTGATATCTTGAATGAGATTATCTGGCCTTTTGATGCACCTCTACCTGAAGTTTCATCAGAGTAGGTGGTTTTCTTAATCGAACGTGGTCACCAGTCCTTGAATGATAGAATCTCTTCAGTAGACGCCTGATGAATGAAGATGCGAGCGACTGTGCATACTTTCACCATGAGTTGTGCGTACTGTTCAGGAGTGTATATTCGGTCAGTTTTCCTCAAAAGTCGCTTGATCGATCCAAAATTCCTATCGCACAGGAAGAACGTGTGACCATGCACAGGGAAGTGATGGTTGACCACGTTGATCCTCGCTGTGTCTCATAAATTTAACAGAAACCGCATAACTGTGCGGCTATAGTTTTGTCCAGCTGCTCCGTCACTGAACAAAAGAAGCTTCTTGCCGAATTTGATATTACATTCTGAATGTAATGCAATAAGAAAGAGCGTACTTCGTTTGGGGACTTGTTTGCCTCTCCTTCATGATGCACGTACAGTTTTGCTTTGTTCGATTTTAAATCATGTATGCAAAATATATACGCCCATACCTGGCGCAAATAAATCACCTCCTGCACAGGTATTAGAGGAAGGGGTAAATTTTGCATATAGTCTACACAGAATGCGACAGTGTCTGTATCCTGATTTTCACTTGCACTTTTCAATGTCGTATATAATTTCTTGGCCCTTCTTTTGTGTATTATCATCTCCACTGGAACATTCCGTTTCGCATTCTCGCTTAACTGTGGGTCTTTCATTTTGCCACTCAGGCTTTCACATTGGCTGCAAACATCAACCTGTGGCCTGTCAAAAGCATATCCACAGTTTTCCTTAAAATAGTGGTAATAGAAATGATATTTCACCACATTTTGCAACTATGGAAGGTCGTTCATGAACATCTGATGCACAATAACAACACTTGAGTAGAGCGTCTAAATACTTCTTAAGTTGTTCTTCATAATTTGTGCGCTTCACATTAAACTTAGACATATGTTCATGTATTTTAACACAAACATCTCCCTGAATCACATTGCTACTACGGTTCTTCCCCCGCATGTCATGAGGACTTTTATTATCGAATACAAAGTTACAAAGTCGACGTACTCTGTCAGCTGAAACACGATGCACTTGCAGGAAGATGTTTTTGCAAACACGTTGAAGTACGCCATTCACTCTCAGGTTATAAGTAAATGAATGATTTTTCATGAAAATGGTTTGACTTCTCTGGTCATCTGCTTCTGCACCATCCTGTCCCTCGCTTTTTTTCATGAGAAAACTTGTTTAGTGTGTGCCTATGTTGGACGTATCTAACCTCAATCAAATTTTTAAAATGCACTTCTTGAGCATCTTTGTTGCACAATGAGTAGAAGTGATTCCAAATTTGATGTATGTTCTCTTGATTTAAAAGTAAATAACATTTACCTGTGCACTTGCATGTCACTGAATCAAGAGCAGTTTTCTTGTCTACATGTTTGCCTCTATAAGTTGCATAACTTTCACCTTTCACACGAGCTGTACGTATTACATTATGTTGATTGGTTTCTTCATATGTAATCCCTTTTCTCCGTTTTGAAATAGGTTCCTCTTCTGAGCTGCTACTCGTTATGTTTATTTTATGCCTATTGATATTAAAACAACCAATAACAACACGGACAATGCCCAAAGCACAACACAACAGTACACACAGATTTGCTATTAATATCAACAGTCATCTACATATCATAGCACATTACAACCAACTTGATAAAAATACACTCATGTCTGCCAACTTGGTAACTGTATGTGTTTTAGTTCAGAAACACTATATGTTATGGTGGTTAGGGGATTTCAGTTCAAAACAGGGATTTAAAACTGCTGTAAGAAGCCTTTA
This sequence comes from Dryococelus australis, assembly GCA_029891345.1. Classification (NCBI taxonomy): domain Eukaryota; kingdom Metazoa; phylum Arthropoda; class Insecta; order Phasmatodea; family Phasmatidae; genus Dryococelus; species Dryococelus australis. Next base: position 240,465,551 of record CM056993.1, read on the forward strand.
GAGAATTTCAAACATAGGTTTTCTGCACTAAACGATGCGTCTATATAGAAGTAAAATTAATGTACCGATAACTCAATTTAGCATATTTTTCTATAGGGGGTTTCTGAAATATGCGATTGAATTATGATTACGTGAAATTTATTTATTTACATTCAGATGTTTCAAAGTCTGAGATTATAAATTTGCAAGCTTATCCTATTGTAATATTCGTAGTAACGAATTACTTATATGATTTTGGGCAGCGAACTTAATTGTATGGCGAACGTCGCCGCACTATGGAAACACCGTCCGAGCGCATTCTCGTGCGCGATTAAAGTAATGTTTTACACTGAGTGCATAACTGCTGCACTCTACATTAACTGCTGTTGCAACATTATCGTCAGCGTTTTTACTTAGACATCTGTGTGTATGTATAGGTTACCCTACAATTGACTGCCGCGTTAAAGAGTTTGCGCTCGCGTCCTGCCGGAATTCTGCATTGTGCTACTATACAATATAGCTGTATGTCTTTTATGCGACAAGACTTCTTTACAGAGCACATGAGAAAGGCAACTATAAGAGCCGTTACACATGAACGCGGATTGTCCGCCCTCCACCACCTGCGTGCAGAGGGCGGTCAATCCCTGGCGTTATTTCACATGTATGCGGACTGCACTATGGATAGTTGCAGTCAGAAATAAGACATGGTCATGTCACATCAATAATAGCCAGGTGTTTGTGTACCTCCAGAAAATGATGAAGAAAATTATGGCGGTATTAGGTGTATCCGCTTGTTGTACAAAGAAATCTCAAAGGTGCGTTTGTGACACTGCGCATAGACCTTAGGGAAGATGAAAACAAGTTTCGTAACTGTTTTCGAATTTCGGTGCAATTTTTTGACGAACCGATAGGAAAACTGGAGCCGAAGTTAAAATTACAAGATCTTAGAATACCTGTGTATCCGACGGAACATGTTGCTGTTACTCTAAGGTAAGGTAAAGAACAATCTTCTAAAAGAGTACATTTGAAGTGTGTGGTGTGGAAAGGGAAACCGGGCCTCTATTCGGCTCAATAAATATCGCAGGAGAGCGAAAATGCCATGATTCGCTGCTGATAACATTGAATGTATTGTAACGAAAAGGTAGTTGAGTAAAGGCCCTAAGAAAATGTTATAATAAACAGCAAATAGAAGATGGATTTTATTAAAAATTGAAATTCTGTTTACTCATGAATTTATTTATGACTTAATAAAAGTTTAGAAATTAATTATTCCTGTTAAACTGCGAAACAAAAGGCGATACTTAAATATACACTGTTCCTGGTTTAATAATCAAACATAATGAATCAAATAATAATTTTCTGGGTTAGCCGGCAAAATGCTTAATTTCCTTTTCCTCATCATAAATGTGTACCTTTCTTAAAGCAATGTCAAACACTATATGCTATCAACGTGTGTTATAAGTATAACACGTAAGAGTCAGACATGTAGTGAAATAATATATACCATCAACCTGTGTCGCTTTCTTAATAAAGCAACATGGTATACAGATATACTTACATAGTTTGTATTAATTGCCATTGATATAAACTAATTAATAGCGGAAACAAATAATTAATGTAACATATATTGGACTGTTCTCATCCTAAATAAGAAAATGTTTCATTAAATCATAGAGCAATTCACTTCTTGCCAAAGAAACCCTTTGAATAATCACAAAACGGAACAGCAACACGTACAAAATTAATGTGTTATAAAAGAGTGACGACATATATATATATATATATATCTGTATGTGTGTGTGACAACTATTTTCGGTCATTCTGTTGTTTACCCAAGGTAAAGGTGATTGTCTGGTGGACCTGCAGTATGCCAGGAATACGATGGGTCGTAACTCATGATGCACTTGTATCAGAGGCGTATTCATGTGGTGTGTAAGCACGTTGTTGATTATACAGGCTCTGTGGATATAGAGGAGTTACAGCTTGTTGCAAACGTGTTGATTCTGTAGGGTATGTACTTGTTTTGAACGCTGTACTAGAGGATGCAGTCGATGCACAGGTAGGCTGGGCATAATTCTTGGTACGCATGATGATTTCATTAATTCAGCACAGAACTATATTTTTTGAGCTGCATTGAACTGTTTTATAAAATGGAAGCACAGACAGCAAGGAAGCACGATAGTCGTTGTCCTCCTTCTCTTTTTCAGTTTGTAAGAGTGTAAGAATAATGCTTTCAAAGTTTTGACACTTTGTAGAAGAGTAATTCAAATTTCTTTGGGTACATTTCCGTGGTGGGGGCGCTTCACTATCACCTTCTGTTTCACGTTCGTTGTGATGTGTATCATCGCCATCGTTACAATCTCGTGAATTATTGTCAAGGTTCGTTTCTTTAGTGGTATGTTGTAGATGGTGTAAAAATTTAAGTTGATCATTTCAGGTGTATTTAATGATCTTCCATCCTCCTGAGCCAGACTTCTACTTCTTTTCATTCATTCTGCTCTCATGTAGACGCCCCTGGTTGTCTTCCATCTTTTTTATATCTTGTCACCTTTCAGCAGAAACCGTTGTTACTATTTGCCTGTTCATCCATATTCACAGCATTTCGGGAAAACTGTCACGCAATTAGGAAAAACTCAAAAATAGAATTTTGCAACACACCCGAAATGCTGAGGAAAAAGATGGACCTTTGAAAACCGTACACTAGTTACATGATACACTATTGCAGCAAAGGCATGTATATAGTATGTAGATAGAAACAGATTGAACAGGATGCAATATGTAGCACAATAGCAATATGTAGCACTTATCCTGCATTTTCAGTTTATTTCAAATAGCTTGCAAGCGGCAACACTTTCACCGACCTCCACTACTCCTAAAGACTTGGCATATCAACTACTTCAGAAATTGTTCGAGAAGTATGTCTGGCCATTTGGGATAATTTCAAAGACGCATGTATGCCTGCGTCTACATCGGAGGGATGGCACAAGATAAGTAATGGTTTTCAAATGTCAGCCAACTACCCCAACTGCATTTGCGCCATTGATGGCAAACACATTCGGATCATGAAACCTATCAAAAGTGGTTCACTTTATATAAATTACAAACTTTTTTCAAATGTATTGTTGTCAATTTATGATGCCAACTATTGCTTCTCTTACATTGATGTTGGGGCATATGGAAGAAATTGTGATTCGTGTGTGTTCAAATGTAGTGTATTTTAAGACAAAATGGAAAACAATTCTCTGGAAATACCACCACCAAAACTTTTGCCTGGTTCTAATGGACCACCCATAGTACCGCATGTCAAAATGTGCGATGAGGCTTTTACTTTAATAAGAAATGTTTTGCGACCTTTTACTAGAAAGAATTTAACTTATAAGAAGAAATTCTTCAATTACAGGCTACCCAATGCTCGCAGATTTATCGAGAGTTCTTTTGGCATTCTCAGCAACAGGTGGCGCATTTCTCATAGACCTATTAACATAAATATAAATACTGCAATTTCTGTCGTAAAAACATGTTGTGTGCTCCACAACTTTGTGAGAGCAAGGGAGGGATACACCTTAGAACATACAATTTCAGGTGTTGGTTTTCAAGATATTGAAAATGTTTCCTGCAAGACAATTCGGACAATACTTGAAGACTATTTTGTATCTGTGGGAGCGGTACCATGGCATTATGCAAAAATACATAGGACTGTTGTACTTTGTGGTACGTTGAACAAAATGAGTTCCTAATCTACTACGCCTAAATGTGTCACATCGGTTAGTAATAATATGTTCCGAGGTTTAAAGCTCATAACATTTTTCACTAACACTGTAATTGTCATTTTTTTGCGACAATATAATACCAGACGGTTTACCTACACTCATAATTGCAGGACAATGTTAGTTTCTATTACACTGGACATTTGATTGCCCCACCTGTGTATTCTAGCGACTTATGGAATGACAATTACGTAATTATGGCAATGGTCGATGGGCCCAATATGTCGTGTATCCAGTACAGGTCATGATATTTAAAGGTGAGAGCTGTGTCTCGTGTGATTCTTCACCCATGTGAATTGTCGTATTTTAAATTCGTTCGGTCGAAATTTCCTATCAAAAATTTCTTTTTAGTGTTTTTGGGATTCGATAAGGTTCAATCGAGCCTTTTAATGGGCTTGGTTGAGTTGCTCACACCAGTCTGTGGCACGCTGTGCGAACGTATGGAAGAAAATATGGAATGGCTGTACGGCTTCTATGCTATGTAGTATGTAAAACTGAGAAAATTTAGTACTCCTATTTACTGTCGAGTTATATTTGAAAACTATATATTGGATGTATTTGTCCCAATGGGCCTGATCTTCGTTGGCACATACTGTTAGATGTTGGGATAGGACCTTATTAACCTGTTCTGTCATCTCATTGCATGTAGGATCATATGCAGTTGTTTGCAGTTTCTTAATTTGTAATTTCTTTAACAGTTCTGTGAACAGCTCATTATTGAAAGATGTGCCACAGTCAGTTAAGATAGATTTAGGACATCCGGACTGTAGAATAACATCCTTTATTAAATTTGCACACGTGTGGGGTCTATAAATTTTAATGGCTTGACTACCACGTACCAAGTGAAAAACTCTGTCATCACTAGGATGTATTCATTTCCCGATACCACAACTTGTAGTGGGCCTTTCGCATCGAGGCCCCAAGAATGGCATAAGTGGACCGGGGGGTGTGTGGGGGAGCTTCAATCAGGGTCATTAGGCCAATGGGTTTCTGATTACTGTGTTTGACCTTTTGGCAAGTAGGGCAGTTTTTTTATATAATTCTTAACATCTTTGGCTACAGTATCCCAATGATATTGTTTTTTTTATATTTTTTGTAAGGTTTATACTGTCTGAAGTGTCCTCTGCCTAATAACACATTGTGGTGTGCTGTGATAATTTCAGGTACGTGGTACTGTGGTACTAATGTTAGGCGCATTTCGCCATTGGGGGTGTGCACTTAGTAAAATATTTTGTAGTTTCCGGTGAAGTCATACCGTCTTGCTAATTATATGTATTTGGGAGTTGCATTTTGTGGATCTGTGAAGGTGAGTTTGATTTGTGTTATGTGCGGGTCATTGGTGTATTCCGCTAAGAATGGTGATGATTGAACTCATGTCATAAGTGCCAGAAATAATTTTTTGTCAACTTCAATTTTTATATATTCCTAATCATGTATGTAAACGGGGTGGTATTGCGGTTTAGAATTCTTTATAGAAATTATGATATTACAATGTAATCTCGGGTCAATACATGTTGACTTAATTCTATTAGAATTTAATTCCATCATAATTTCGATAATTACTCGATACATGGCAGTATTGATTTTGGTAATTGCTTCTAGTGGTAAATATTCTTAATTTATGATAATCTTTGCTACACTGCTTTTGTCGTTTGTAGCGATTTCTGGTTTGATGATCTCCTTCCAGTGAGTGATTATGTACCTAGCTATACTATTTTTAACTTCGTCAGCCTTGTGCAGATTTTGTAATAGTGTTTCAGCAAGAACTGTAAAATGATGTGCATGTAGTATATTCTGTTTTGATTGGGTAATATTAGTTCTCTATTTGAATATGTGTTACTTCGGCCTTACCTGTAGTAGGGATTCGGCTCATGGCATCCGCTAATGTATTTAATTTTCCTTAAACTATTTTTGGTTCGAATTCATACTCAGTTAATGCTATAGCTAGCATTTGTATTCGGACATTATATTCGGCCATTGTTTTTAGGTACCGAAGGCTAGTATGGTCTGTTTCGATTATGAATTTCCGTGCGTATAAATATTGCTTGAAGTATATCACAAAGTATTTGATGACCAAAAGCTTGCGTTCTGTGGCCGACCATTTTTTTAAATTCAACTATAGTTTCTTAGATGCGAACACAATGATATTACAGTATTTGTTTCATCAGGATGTCGCCTATCGCTGTTTGGGATGTGTCACACTCTGGTATTGTATGTCGATCCTCCTGAAATTTTGCTAGTATGGGTGGGTTTAAAAGGGCTGTTTTTAATTTTTCGAATGCTAACTGGTGTTCGTCTTTCCATAAGAATGGGGATGATTCTTTGAATAAGTCTGTAAGAGGTTCGGTTAGTTTGGCATAGTTAAGAATATACCATTTTTAATATGATGTTAATCCCAAAATGTACGTAATTGTTTAATATTCTTTGGTGTGGCCATCTGTTTTTATTGCCTAGATTTTATCGGGGTCCGTGCATATCCCTTCTGGTGTTATGTAATGGCCTAATATTATTATCTCATGTTCCATGAAGTGACGTTTTTTGGCGTTGATTTTGACATTATATTTATGTAGTCTATCCATTACCTTTCGGATGTTGTCCATGTGTTCCTCGAAACTATTTCCTACAGTAAAGATGTCATCTACATATGATACTGCAGTATTCCATCTGAGGGGTCCTAGCATAATGTCCACAAAATTTTGGAAATAGTTAGGGCTTGTAGCCAACCCCATAGGCATATTGGCATACTCGTATAAGCCTATGCCATCCATGTTAAAAGCAAGTTTTTCTTTATTTTGCTCCCTCACAGGGATAGCATAAAACCAGCTAAACATATATATAGATGAGATATACTTAGAATTTTGGTGTGTGTTAATTATATCTTCAGTTCGTGGGATAGGGTATTGGACCTTTTTGAGATGTTGGTTAAGTAGCTAGCCTGAAATCAGTTAAAAATCTTATGCCTCCTTTGCGTTTCTTTATTACTAAGCTTGGCATGGTGTACAGGCATTCAGAAATGGGTTATAATCTGCGTGTCAAGCATCTGCTGGATCTGTTCCATTACAAGTCCGTGTAATTGTGAAATAATTCTGCAGGGGCTGGTATGGATGGGTTTATTGGCTGTTAGTTCTAATTTAAACTCATAATCTTTGGTTTCTGTTAGTTCGGTTATTTTGCTTGTGAAATGGTCTTTGTATGTATTTAGTAATTCTCTTAATTGTTCTTGCTTATGTTTTGGCAATTTTTCATTAATGCTTCCTTTAGCCGTATTATCGCTCTGGTTGTCTAAGGATTCTATTTTATTAATATAATTATCTATCCAATTATTTGTTTCGTAATACAATTGATTTGTGTTTATTGGTATTTCAATGACACATTTTCTGTGATACAAGTGTACATACATTATATCTTTGGTGAGTACTGGCACTCTATCATATCTTTTAATAAAGTCTACTCCCAATATAATGTCCAATTTTAAATTGTCAATGACTAAAAAGTCTTGATTAAATGTGTACCCTTCTATATTGATATTTAGATTTGTTTTACATTTAGGCAGGTCAATGTCTGTCGTAGCCCTCACTAGTGAAAACTGTCTGGTGACTGGTTGACGATGATGTTTATTTACTAGTGTAGTGGCTATGCAAAAACACGAGCATCCCGTGTCAAGCAACACATTATATGACCTGCCTGGCAGCCAGACAAGGACACGTGGCATGAATGTTTGCATTTATCTTGCGCGACATTCGTCGTTGCCGGTCAGCGAGGCTACAAGCCTCGCTGTTGTTATGGAAAACGGATCTGTGGCTCAGTTTCTCCTTGTCATCATTGCCACTGTTTTCCGTGTTTGTGTTATTGTGGATGTGTTGTATGTTGTTTCTGTTTGTGAACAGGATGCGTAATTTCACTTCCACTAATCCAAAATGTCTTTTGAAGTTTTTGAATCTCTTTTATATTAGTGTTGAAATGCTCTGTTTGGTTCTGAAAGAGTGGGCTTTCCCCATACCGATGCCCTTGGTAAAAATACAGCACACACATCATGGCTGCCAGCGATCGTGGTCTGGTGAAGGCCACACGCGCGCTGATGTCATGATCGTGCTGACGCATGCATTACACGGGCCCGACCTTGGCTTGCCCCGCCGCTTCCGTGCTGTCTACGGTCTCGGCTTTCATGGGTGCTGTGTTTTGGTGATGTGATGGAGTGTCCTTGTGTACAGTGTCAGTATTCCCCTGTTTCTTCCGTGCCCTGCATTTTGCTTCTTCGAAGGTGATACCTGACGACCTAGTTTCGTTGGTATCGCATTTGGCAAGCTTTTGTGTACTTTGATTTTTATGTATCTCAGATTGTTGAAAATTCAGTGGCAGTGAGTGAAATTTGACAATTCAGTGAATGTTCGTGTCGGAATCCTTTTACTAAAAAGTGCCCCACAGACGTTAATTACCCATCTTAACTTTACTTCTGGTTTCACCTCTATCTTTACCTTACTTTGTTATTTTGTTCTCGTCCATTTTACTTTTTGGTGTGTGTGTATGACTTCTGTTCACAATTTGGAATGTATTCTTTTCTCTTTTAGGCGGATTTTTGTAATGACTTTTTCCTTTGCTTAAGGCCCCTGCCTGTTTGTGACTGTGGTAGTTACTTTGTTGCACTCTTCTTGCTGATTTGTCAGTGGGGGTGGTGCTTACTGTCCCCTCATGTAAGAGTTTTTTTGTTCATTATTTTTGGGTGTTGAATAGTACTTTGTTCTTGTTTGCATGTGATTTTGGGTGTTATTGTTGTGTGTCTGGCATGCCCAGAAGTTGTTCGTTTTCTGAAATGTGATTTTCTTTGGTGATCTTTTGTTGTTCTGTTGCACATTGTGAAATTTTGGTGATGTTGGTACGTATTCTTTGACAATAATCACTGGTTGTTTGTTGTGCCTGTATTTATTGTATTTTACATGCTGGGTGTTCTGTGTGGTGTATTGTCTTTGTTGGCTTTTGTTGTGAAAGGGTTTTTGGTTTTGAATAGTAAGGTTGGCGATTTCTTCCTTTAGTTTCACCATTTCGGACCTTAATGTTTATGTGTCTGCAGGACTATGTTGGACTGAAATAGTTTGGTTGTACTGAAACAGTCCTACCTCAACTCTTTGTATATTTGTAAGGAGGTAGTCAATAGTGTCATTGTTAAGACCTACTATATTGTGCACAATGGATGGAAGCAAGGAATGCCACACAATACTGATGAATTCTGAGTCTGTGGGAGGGTTGTATTTATGCTTGTAGAATAATAGGTTCTCTATGTATTTTGTGAGCTCTCGTGTAGTTTTTTGTTTTGTTGTATACAAGAGGTTTTTTAAATGTTCCTCGTTTGCAGGTGTTAGGAATGTTTTTTTTTAATTTTCGCAATGGCTTCATTCAATGCGTGAGTTTGTAGAATTTTTTTTATGTGTGTTTGGCTAAAACCGCTAACATAGTATTTTAGCCTACGTAGTTTCTCAGTGTCATCCCAGTTGCTATTTTCGGCCACGTGGTTGTATTGAGTAAATCCGACGATCTATCATTTCCATCGCCCGAGAATTTATTCACAGTCATGGGATGTTGCACTAAAACGTGAATTGGTGGGAGGTTTTCCACGTTGTTTTCTTGTGATTGTAATGGAGAGGCTAAAGGTGAATTCTGGTATGTATATTCAGTGGCGAGTTCGTTTAGATTTTAATATTCGTGTTCTGTGTTGGTGTCTATTTTCACTGGTGTTAAATAATATGTGTCTTTTTGTTCTATAGTTTGATGCGAGGGAAGGGGAGTTGATGGTAGAAGGCCGGTGTGTGTGATTTTGCTAATGAGACAGTGTGTTAGCCATGTTGATGTTGTGTCAAATTTTTCAAGTTTGTCAGGGTTCCCTGTTAACAATTTTTCTGCCGACACTATGTGTTGCTGGAATTTTTCTGTACTAGATGTGGTTTGTTTTTTAAACTTCTTTTGAGATTCGGTTAAATCAATAGTGGCATGTTCTAAATATTCCTGGCAGTCTTGGCAAGAGATGTGGTAGGTTTTTTGACATGTAATATGTTTGTGTTTAGCGTGTGTAGTATGTGTGTTACAACACTCAATAGTTAAAAAGCTTTTCTACTGACTACTATTTCCACATATGCCAAACCTTTGTGGAAATATGCAAAGCGAAAGTTACAATACGGTCTGAAGAGCGTAACCGTGTTTTAAGCATGCATTAATTTCCTTAAGTAAGGCATACACTATTTTAAAGCATAACTGGACGACTATTCGACCTGGCAGCTTTTCGCAACACGGCAACTTTTGCTCACATTGTCTGGTGCGGCCGCGGTTAAAGTCCTGGCTGATACAACATGCGCTACCATGAATGAGTGCTTACTATTCTTTTCAATGTTTACTACTCCGGATATGTTGACTCGGTCTCCACAAGGGAATTCAAACCCTGAAGCCAGGGATTTAATATTTACCGTTGTAACATCGCAGTCGCACAGCTTTCTCGACGGCGGGCTCTCGCCTGGTGTTGAAGGCAGACCACGGGCTGCGGTCCTCTCATCTGGGTGTCCTTGGGCAGCGCCTTTGGCAGCAGCAGGCAAGATGGCGCCCAGAGCCTCCATCGCTCTGATCTTATAAAGTACTGTTCTGACCTCGTGCTCGAGCCCCCGGTATGTGTTGTTACAAACAAGGCTCAGCTGTCCGAGGACGCTCCGCGCCTCGCCTCAGCACGACGCTGTGCTACCCCCGCAGGAGCTGGCCCCAGCAATATGTTAATGACGACTTGGAAAGCTCGAACTTCACCGTATACACTAGTAAGTGCCTGCACGTCAACTAGCATTATTCACCCTAGATTCTACACAGACCGTAGTTAGCGCTATCTGACCCAACTGGAAACAAGCACCATCACAAAAGAACTCCATAACTCCTACCACCCAAACTGACTTATCTCACAATACTGCAAACTTTTTTTGGGGTGTATATACAAACATTTATAAATACGTGATTTTTCTCTGTACAATAATACAGCGTTCAACGGATCTGTACCAAATCTGGCAAGGATGCCCTTCAGCAACCAACTTAAAACACTGTGCAGCCCGAAATGTGCTCCAGCACGCTCATTGGACACGAAACTCCTGAAACTGGGTCACGTTTCTCTCATTGCCAATATCTTCGAAATATCGGTACCAAGAAAAATTTATATTCATGTAGTCGCTGAATATTAATTCCCTTTCTTCGATACTGAACCGTTTTTGTTGTCCCGTTCAATGATTAAGCCATTGAATTTATTTACTACATGTGTAAGTATTATAAAAATTGGCTTGTGCATATCATATAAATTTATCTTCTTCTGCAGTACACACAATAGATAGAAAAGACTAACAATAATAGGCTTTTGCAGGATTCAAGTGAAACTGTTAACTAATAGGGGAATATAAAGTTCATGCATCCATTATACAGAGTGTTCCGGGCATAGACGTCCAAATAGAGGCAAATGATAGAGGGGTCCAAGACCAACCAAAATGACCAATACATGTGTGGTCCGATTCTGGACAGTTTAAATGTTACGAATTTTTACACTAAGAATTTAATGATTGTGACGAAAGTAAGTGTTCCAGGGGCGTAATATTCGTAGAAATGGTAGCTCACAAGTGGGGTCACAAACCCAATCATCGTTCATGCTATTTTCATTACAGCGATCTGGAAAATAACAACAATATAATGCATGATGTTTGGTTTGGTGACTCCACTTGTCAGCTACCATCTCTACAGCTATTATACTACCCTCGGACACTTACTGTCGTCATAACCATTAAATTCTTAGTGTAGTGTAGAGTAGGTCCATACATTCGGAACAACTTCGTAATAGTTAAACGATGCAGAAACGGACCGCATATGTATTGGTCAGTTTGGTTGGTCTTGGACCCCTCTATCATCTGCCTCTGTTTGGACGTCTATGCAAGGAACAACCTGTATACTGCAATAGCGTTCCGGCCCTGCTTCGCTCAGGTACAATTAATTTTTTTTCTGCCTGCCGCGGCGCTCGGGACCAGGAGCTCGTCTCGTACACCTTCCCAGCTTGCATCTCTCATGACAATACATCGCCACACCCCGCGCCTCGTACACCTTGCCAGCTTGCACTTCCCTTGACAATACATCGCCACACCCCGCGCCTCCTACACTTTTCCAGCTTGCACCTCTCTTGACAATACATCGCCAACCCTACGCCTCGTACACCTTCCCAGCTTACACCGCTCTTGACAATACATCGGCACACCCCGCGCCTTGTACACCTTCCCAGCTTGCACCTCTCTTGACAATACATCGCCACACCCCGCGCCTCGTACACCTTGCCAGCTTGCACTTCCCTTGACAATACAGCGCCACACCCCGCGCCTCCTACACTTTTCCAGCTTGCACCTCTCTTGACAATACATCGGCACACCCCGCGCCTTGTACACCTTCCCAGCTTGCATCTCTCTTGACAATACATCGCCACACCCCACGCCTCCTACACTTTTCCAGCTTGCACCTCTCCTGACAATACATCGCCAACCCTACGCCTCGTACACCTTCCCAGCTTGCACCTCCCTTGACAATACATCGCCACACCCCGCGCCTTGTACACCTTCCCAGCTTGCACCTCTCTTGACAATACATCGCCACACCCCGCGTCGCCACAACCGCCCACGTATAGGACCGTGTGCGCGTGTCTCAATTTTAGAAAATTTTTTTTTACAAAACTTTTCATAACTTTTAAATTATTTGCGATGATTGGATGATGTAAAGGACATTTCTTATCTACATTAAACTGTTTTAATAATGAATTTATTTATTTTGGTAAAGATTAAATTCTTTATGGTGAGAAAATTCAGTGAGTTTTAAATTTGATTTTATTGTGTAAATTAAAATGTAAATACGCTTATTGCTACTTATCTATTAAAGATAGATAATATGCTACCGCTGACTTTTTTTGTAGATGATTAAATTTTTCACAATTCTTTCGTACATTAATTTATTATATCTCTAAAGGATTAGACAGGATGAGAGCGAGCTGGCGGCAAACATTTTTCCCGACTTGATTCACTATTACCGTTAATTCTCAGCTCCTTTAAGTGTTACAGCAATTTTTAATACACGTAAACCTTTCTAAATAAATGCAGATCATAATAGTAAAAACGTCATCAAAATCAGTTCAGTGCTTCTCAAGATTAGCGCAGTCATACATACAGACATATACTCGTCATGGACTTCCTTTTATACTATCTATTGATGTTAGTAATTACCTGTTACGCATACCTCCTCACTTCCTAATACCTCTATGTTTCTTCCACAATTGTTCTTCAAGGTTATCTACCAACGTCTTCTCCATCGACCCTCAAAACCTGATCTTCGAGGTTATCATTTCAAACGCCAACTGGTTCTCCAGAATTACTCTCATGGTCGTGCATGATGTAAGATTTTATATAATTGCAAGAAAATTTCCTTCGGAAGTTCTCCATTGAGTAATTTATCCTCGCACATGTGTTTTGCTTCACTTCACTTTACCGTGTGAATGACTAACTCGTCACTACAACAGATGCGGCTTAGCGGTTTACCTGCTCACCTCCCACTAAGTCGACCCGGGTTTAATGCCCGGCCAGGTCACTCCCGGATTTTCGCAAGAGGGAATCGTGCCGGCTGGTTTTCTGGGGGATCTCTCGTTTTCCCCGCCCCTTTATTCCGGCGCCGCTCCATATTAACTTCAATCACCCTCATCGGCTCTGAAGACCTCGAATTGGATGTCTTCGAAGAAGAATATCTGGTGGCTTTGCGGTGGCACGTCGGAAATCTTTCTGAATAATCGACACGTTCCGCGAAAGCCTCTATAACAGTCCATCACTACGGAGCGTTGTCCAATATTTGCATTATATATATTCAAAAGCTTTCCGGTGTTAGAAGTTGTCACATTAGCTGATATTTCTAAGGTCTAGCACTCAGACGCAGATGATCCAGGTTCGAAACTCGATCGAGCCTGAAAAATTTTTATATCGGTCCAAACTGTTTAATGTACGTGTAGCCAAACAAATCTCTATTTGCATCAACCAAATCTTACAGTTTGGTGCAACCAAATGAGAACGAAAAAAATGATTTCGTTTCAGCAACGAAATATTTCATTGTCCCTATACAAACAAATAATTTGGTTGCACCAAACAAATCTTGTTTGATTCAACAAAACCTTTTCCTCAGTGTATGGTGTGATATTCGTGAGGTTTGATTCGAAATGTGTGAAGAAACCACGAACAGGCTACAAGATATGTACGTCAGGTTATCGCGTGTTTGCATCAACCTGGCCGTGCCGCTGAACAATTTTCTCATCGAGTCACACACAACAATACAGCAAGCATTCTTGTACACGACCGCCGTGAGTTCCTGGACCTCTTATCCTTGGGTGTTTCCGCCGCCACATCCCGTCACCTTGAAGCGCTATGTTAGCTGCAAAGTATTTTTCCATTTATAGGCTGTTCACGATAAAGTGAGCACTTTTAAATGCTCTCTCACTTAAATAATAGTTAATAAATATAATAAATTTTAGTTTTAGGCGTTAACTTCGGAGTGCGGTGGAATATACGCACCGTGTTTATTACTTACGTAGAAATATTTATTTAAAAAGGTGCTTAAACGATTGAAACGTCTGGAAAAGATAACAAGGGTCTCAAAAGTGCTCACTTTACCGTGAACAGCCTATAAAATGAAATATTTACACACCACAGCGTTTGTCGCCGTTAGTACGGGCTGTTCCAAGGACAAGTGAACACTTTTGAAATAAACCTTTGAAAATTATCACTATCCATAATAGCAATAATACTACAGTACCTACGACCTGCCATGCACGCCACAACTTCAGTTGGCAGCTGTGGAATAAAAATAGTTCAACAATTAACGTCGCCGTAAAGAATTTTAGTTTTTACTGAGAAATTGTTTGTAAATTTACAAGTGTTAGTAACGGTACAATAAATTCGTTTGCGAAATCAATGGTTTGTGTAACTACAAAAACCGTCTTTTGTAACACACATAAAGAAAATATTATACTATATTGACTCGTTTCCACGAGCTCAATCCAAATGGTGAACACTCAGCAACATAACAGTATATATACAGGATGCTCGGAAATTCCCCTTACAAACTCCTAGGACTTGTAGAGTGGACCGAGTAGACAATATTTTGAGTAAGAGCCCATGTCCGGAAACCTACCGTTACCGTGCTACAACTATTTGAAATCACTTGTATCACTCGTCCACTTCCGCTGAGGGAAAGAGCAATGTCTCGGATGTGCCTGTGTTGGTATGCAACCGGGTTGACAGTACATTACCTCAGACAATCACCTGATGGCAAGCGGCGTCTACCTTGTCTCGAGCCCCATTCACACGCCCTTGTGTCTCCGATTAACGTGGTAAAGTACACGTTTGCGGAATACACAGACATGATCCTTGTGTATGGCGCAGCTGAAGGTAACGGAAGAGCAGCTCGTCGGCTGGATCAAGAGTGTTATCCACAACTTGCGACAAAATCACATACCCTTTTTGCCACAGTTGCGCAACGGTTCCAAGAACACGGTCCCTTCACCGGCGACAGGAACGACTGTTGTGATCCAAAGAGATGCCGCACTCTCGAACTGGAAGACTCTGTACTGCATCACGTTGAACAGAGCCCGCCATGGAGTACGCGAACAGTTGCGCGGGCAATAGGTGTTGCTCTCAGCCTAGTCTGGGAGGTTCTGCATAAGCAACAACTACATCTTTACCACCTTCAAAGGGTACATTCCTTGAGTCCACCCAATATTGCATTACGTTTTGACTTCTGTACGTGGTTCCTGCACTGCTACACTGACGAGTCCGTTCCCACATCACGTTCTGTTCACAGATGAATGTAAATTCACTAGGAACAGTGTTCTCGATTCTCGAAACAGCCATGTCTGGGCAGTCTAAAACCCTAATACCACGCATCTTCAGGTATTCCAGCACAGATTCTCTATAGTCCATTCACGCTTTCTTCGACCTTTTGGAATCGAACCTTTGAAAAATCACACTAGGCGTATTATGTCAACCTGTTTTTCCAATAACTTGTATTCCACAAATATTTAACACTGTGATTAACTTTTTAGAGTACTGTATTATTGAATAAATGTAACTTTACCTAAGTATCTTCTATAACTTGTAATATTTATTTCGTATTAAATATAAATTAACAACAGCGAGAGCAGCGATGTGTTGGCAATGGCCGGTTCACAGTTACAGTATTTTTTAACCTCGTTTTATGTATACTATTTGTAAGTTAAACGTAGCCAATTGATATATTCGTATTGTTAGGTAGCACTGACGGAAACACGTTTCATTGCTGCAGTTAAAAATATCCGCGCAAATTCCCGTGTGTAGGCTGGCGGTTTTTTTCCGTCAGGAATAAAGTTTCAATAAGCGAAGCAGAGAGTGTCGCTCTCTCGTTCTCTCTGTATCTCTTCTTCTCTCTCTCTCTCTCCTCTCCTCTCTCTCTCCTCTCTCTCTCTCTCTCTCCTCTCTCTCTCTCTCTCTCTCTCTCTCTCTCTCTCTCTCTCTCTCGGGAGGATAGTACCACCTGTGTAGGAAAGGTATACATGTTTTAATTTCTAATTTCAGCATATTTCATACTAATTACCGTAACTATAATGATGTTTGAGGGTGTAATTTACCACTGAAACTAAATTTTGTTGTTTAAATACATATTGTATGTTATTATATGCAACGACATATTTTAGATGTGATGGCATGGCAAGCTCGTTGCGCGACACTTACTAATCCAGCAGGTTGGCATACGTGGTGTGGAAAGCGTTCCCAATATGGCGGCGGCGGGCGATTATCGTCTATTACCTCCGTGGATTATACCTAGTGCATACGACTGGCAGTGGTGTGGCATGACACGGCGTGTTTCTGAACGAAGCGTCAAGTTCGTACTCGTGTTTTTGAAACATCCTAGGCAAGTTACAATGTTGTGATAAATATGTTTCCACGGCACGGCAGCGTTAATTAAAATATTGTAACGAGTGTTGTGATCGCTGTGTGTGCAAGGGCATAGCCACCATTTCCATATATGATGGTTGCGTTGTAATCGTTACGTAGGCCCGTGGATTTTAAATATGTGCAAAGTTTATACGTTTTAACCATGAACTGATGTTATGACGAAGTTAATTATTTATATTTAAGACTGTTTATCACAATGTTGTACCTTAGTGCTAGGTCACAAATGTGAGCAAACATCACTGTTGTCCCTAGTCATCCGTTGGCCATTAGTCGGCCTTCCATATCTGTGGACGTTTCTTTGTCTTGACTTCCCTTTCTTATTTATTGAATTGCGCGAAAATTAAAAGAAATTGAGATAAGTATTTTTTTTTGTAGGGAAAAACTATTTTGGGTTTAATTCTTTATATCTGAAGAAATTTAAGGTAAAACGTGAATTTGTGAAAATATTGCTGACAATACAATATGTACGCTGCGATACATGCTGTGACTTCGCAGTCCGCCAGCTTCAATTTGCCGTTTTTTTTATCCTTTATATATGTTGAGGCTCGTGGACTTGTGCGAAAAATCAAGTTCCTCGTTCTGTATAGTTCACCGTTTTTTTTTATTTCGTGGATAAAAGGGGCGATTTTGGAGCAGTGCTGCCGATTTATGAGTTGATTTAGGGGTTAAAACGAGAAATGTTGATGTTCGTGACGTCAAAAAATGGCCACTGCTCGAGGCCATTCCCACGCTCCTCGTTCCACACCCTATCCATTTGCCTTTTCTGCCTGAAGAAAACATATTATACTACTGATATGTGTGTTCACAATCCCCATTTCACAGTATTTCTCTCACGCCATACAGGGCCGGCTTTCAAAGTTTGGCACCCCTACGTACATTTTTGTGGCGTCACCCCCCTCCCCCCCAAAGAAAAAAAATCATAATTTTTGAGTCCACATTCTCGTCTTCGGCGACGAATGTCAATAGCTTAACTGTCTCTTTTTCTTAGAATGCCACTTGCTTTCAATGAGTTTGTACACTTACTTGGCAACGTATGCTTAATATAAAATATCAAAGAGACAATAAATACAAAACACAAATACAAAATAAAACACACGCTATCAAATAATGTACCTGTTTGCAGCTTATGGAGTAAATTCATTACTCTTGCAGACGAACACGTTATTTTGAAACACTTGTCTAGAATAACACGACTTGCACACTGTTACACATCAGCACATGCACTATAAAAGATCTGCGTAAATAGTGAGCGAGCCGCGGGCGCTAGTCGCTAGATGTCTCGCCAGACAAACAATACACAACGGCTGCCAACCCACCGTAATGGATATCCCCCAATCGCAGAACGTATCGATCCCTCTTATTAAATTAATATCCTTAAAATCAGACGTGCTTATGTAACTCTTACTTGTCAGTGATTAGATTTTACTGTAAAATATAATCTAATACTTAAGTAATGTTTGATTAACAAGTTCGTTGGCAGTATTAAAGCAAACACTTTCTTTTTCCAGAATTAAATTTGTATGGAACTACTTTCATATACCATTGGTTTCTCGAATGTGCCGCCCCCCAAAAGCTGCCGCCCCTAGGCCCGTGCCTAGTGGGCCTAGTTACAAAGACGCCCCTGACACCATACCGGTATTTACAGAACACCCGACGTCTTTTTGACTGTACGTAAACTAGGTATGCACGACTGAAAACAACGTGTTTCGTTGATTTCCTTTTGTTTGTAGTACCAAGCCCACGTTTGCGATCCATTTTCATTGTGCGTTAACTACGTCGCAAACAATATGTTTAGATGATTTTTATTGTGAGTAAACTATGCACGTCAGAATAAAAGTGTGTTTGTAAACGTTGTTTCCTTTTAGGACATCTACAGGTTGTCGCAATATTGCATACCAATACTTCTGGGGCACATTCCTTACATCTGGAGGATTAAATAATGTTATATGAACATAGTTCCACAAACCTTTCGTTTCTGTACTACAGCCCATAATACATAACGTACAGTGTATGGCCCGCGGGCTGGATCATGTTACTGTGGACTGCCATCGCAGCTGTATTGGCAGCCCCGTAGCAGCCCCCAAGGAGCCCTGATTTTGAATCAACTAGACTTTTATTTGTGGAGACATTTAAAGACTCTTGTATATGCAACCCGAGTGAACGATGTGGACACTCTACGTGACCGTATTGAAGCGGGCTGCGAAACTATCAGAAATACACCAGGGATTCATCAACGCATCCGGGAGTCCGTCATGCAACGGCGGGTTGAAGCATGTGTACGTGCTGATGGAAGGCATTTTGAACATTTTCTTTAGTGCCGACGATAAGCTATCACACATGTGTATCTTCCTGTGCCGTTCCTATAGTTCTAGGTGTAGTGTCGTGGTGTGAGGGGCCGTGTATCATGTAAACGTACGCTGCAATGGCATTCCACAGTAACATGATCCAGCCCGTGGGCCATACATCGTACATTATGTATTATGGGTTGTAGTTAGGAAATAAAGCATTTGCGGACCTATTTTCATATAATTTTTTTTCATACTCCAGATGCGAGGAATGTTCCCCCGAAGTATTGACATACAATATTGCAACAGCCTGTATATAACGATACCTTATACGACCCACATACCTATTTGCCATTTCGAATCTCACCCTCCATACCTCTACAGCCGGTATGTTCGAAGGAATGGAATTACTACCAATCGATAGAGGGCATAGTTATTATACTTTTTTCGCGAACCCCCCGTATTGTGTTGTTTCCGAAAAAAAAAATGGCTGATACAAGTGCTGTCAAATAATCCTATATAAACATTTATATACATAATGAATCAATGGACCGAAAGAAATTCCCAGCTTTTGGTAAATGGCTGCATTGCCTTTTGGTACATTGAGATCGGTGACATATCGTTGCAACGCTTTCAAATAACACCAATCTATGAATTCGAAAACAAAACAAAAATTAATTCTTGAGCTCTGCAGCATACATTCTCGTGAAATACAGTTTGCGGCTCATCGTTTAAACTTCCTAGAAGGATCATTTACATTTTTGTATTGGTTAAGGCCTACATTTTATTTTATTTTATGAGGCCACCACCTCTAATGCACTACTAGTAAAATTAACAAAGTAATAAAGATTAAAGGAAGTGCAGGGGTACCATACTTTCACAGCTGGCGACTAGACGGTAGCGAATATTATTAATGAGATAGTTTGAGGACGACGTAGGAAGGAACGATTTGTCTAAATGAAGGAGTTTGTGCGAGGATACGTAGTCGTTCCCCGTGAGGATGAAACTGGTTCGATCCCCGGTCGGTTCACTCCAGATTTTCGCAAGTGGGAATCGTGCCGGACAATGCCGCTCGTCGGAGGATTTTCTCGGGATATCTCGTTTCCCCGCCATTTTATTCCGGCGCTGCTCCATACTCACCTTACTTCACTTTCATCGGCTCTCAAGACCTTGCTGTTAAGAGCCGCCCAAATCACATCACTCACTCATTCCGTGAGGCCGGATGGTCGTGCCGGAGAATTGTAACCCGTTAAAGGAGAAATGTTAGCAGTGCGTTAATACGGTACAGTTCATTGGAAAATAACTCAAGCATATATTGTTTCTCCATGTTTTAGACGTAATATATATATATATATATATATATATATATATATATATATATATATATATATATATATATATATATTCGTATATAGTTGCATATACTATTTAATATCTTTTAATAATATCTCTCATAAACTTTTAACTAAAGTCGTCAAGTAATTCAGCCACTGCTAGATTGTTATGTAATCTAAGATCCTAGAAATATGTGCAATGCCATAAAATTTTGAAACAAGCTAGACCTCTAAATGAAGCAACAGTTGCAATAGCGATAAAAATATGATATTAAAATGTTAAGATCAAAACTATTAAGCCATTTACTCCGGCGATATTTACATATAAAAGTAATTTTACTATGGGAAATTCGAGGTAAAGTGAGCACTTTTGAAAGCTCTCACATTTGGAATAATAGCGAATGAATATATTTTATTTTGGCCTTAGACATTAAATTCCGAGTTCGGGGGAATATAGACACTGTGTTTATTACTTGCATGGCAATATTTATTTAAAAAGGTGGTTAAATGGTAAAAAATATCTGAAATAAAAAGTAATTAGCGTCTCAAAAGTGCTCCCTTTACCGTGAACAGCATATACATAGTTGCAACACTACCAATGTTGATTCATAGGGAGATAAGATCCAGCATGGAATCATACACATGTATAATGTTATCCTGCGGAAGATCGTCACCTACGTAGTTATTGAAATAGCCACACAGTCTATGCAGGCAGGGGCAGGGGTGGTGTAGTGGTTAGACTACTCGCCTCCCACCTAGGTGAACTGGGCTCGATCCCTGGCTGGGTCACTCCCAGATTTTCGCATGTGGGAATCGTGAAGGACGATGGCGCGGGTCGGCGGGTTTTTTCGGGGATGTTCAGTTACACCCGCCCTTGAATTCCAGTGCTGCTCCACACTCACCTCTTGATGTGCGCCACCCCTTACAATGTTTTAATCGCTGACAATATTGCAATAACATCTTTGTGGGAATGTGTTGCCTCTGACGACAATCACGATGCAATATTTTTTTAAAGCACATCTTCTGTATTTATATAACTCCCCTAGCGCAAAATTCAGAGTGTAAATGTATCAATCGGCGTATGTACCCGAAAGACGTTGCGCAAGCTGGTTACTTCACGCTTGCACATCTGTAGTCCGTCACGGACTGGCCGGAAGCTGAGCGACAACAGAACGGCCCGGCACTTGTGTGTGAGCTGAATCGCTGCGCGCGCATCTTCCCTGCCCCACTCCCGCTCGACCAGAGTACGTTTAATGGCAACGGTCAGTGTAAAGTACAGTAATTACCAACACACGATTATAATTATTTACACAATTTGTAGTTATTATGCAGTTGCATTTCATGCACTGGTAAAGGCTGTTCACGATAAAGTGAGAACTTCCGGAAATAACCTTAAAAAAATGTCACTGCCGCTGCATGCATTTATTTTAAAGGGCGCTCTAAGTGAAATGCGTCCAGCGAAGTTGGTAACGATGGACGGAAAATAGTTCCATGCCTTAACGTCGAATATAAAGTGTTAGGTAACCATCTGTGACAACTTAAAATCTTTATTAAGCTCTTTTTTTTTTTTTTTTTTTTTTTTTTTTTTTTTTTTTTTTTTTTTTTTTTTTTTTTTTTTTTTTTAACTTATCGAATTGTAAAAAAAAGACCAGATTCGTAAAATATATACTTTTCTTATTATCATCAACGCATGAATAAAGTGATGAGGTCCACGCCAAGGTAAATTTTACATAAGGTGAACGAATACACAACGTGCATACTAGTAGATCTTAAGCAGGGCTTTGAAAAATGCTCATTTTACCGTTAACAGTCCATTATAACAATATTTTAGATATATAATATAAACATCTATGTTTTTAACATTTACAGATCACTTTAATTACAAAATATACAAATTATTCATCGTTGTTGTGTTCAAGTACAGTTTTACACTAGTGACAAGCGACACATTTTGCGCATTTATGCGAGAAATACATGGTGTGTTTTCTTATCATCAACACATTTAGCTGGAATACATATCAGGATACAAATATAATACGCTGTACGAATTAACTTAGTTTCCCCCCTGATATGTATTATTTATTCTGAACGATTACTAGCACAAGAATGCCACTATTAAAAAAAATACAATGTTGGCATTATCAACAGCAAATCCCTCGATAACTTATGCTATTTTAATATAAATTTTGAAGGATATGTTATATCTAATATCTGTGCATGTACATGCGCGTCTGTGCATGTGTTCCCTATAATTTTCTGAACCTATTAACTGAATTTCACCGAACCCTGTACACATTTAGTAGTTAGTAAGGAGGTCTAACTTGTATAGTTTTCAACCACACAGAATGTTTATATTAAAAATGTCGGTCATAAATTTCGTTGATGATATGTCATATCTTGGCAACCATTTAACTAATTTAAACCAAATCTGGTATTTTAGTAGTGCATTATATAAACATTGATTCTAGAGAGAGGGATATTGTAATTGGTCTGCCATTTCAGAATATATCACTGCATGTAAATAAGCTTTTCATCATATATAGGAAGCTGAACAACCGAATCTCACAAAATTTGGCAATTAGATAATAATATGGTAAGGAATATAAATATTTGGATTTGAATAGTTAAGCCATTTGTCATATAAATATTTTCGTTTAGCATGATTTACTTCCCCCCCCCCCCCAACCCTGGCTCACCACAATATGGCAAATTTCAACCAAACTTGGACTGCTTTGAGTATATGTTAGAAACATCAAATTTGCCTTTGTATAACATTCTTTTGTTTGGAATTTTGCAAGATAGCGCAGCATTAAAAAATAAAACTTTCATATAGCATCTTGGGAACAAATAAAACTATTATTATTATTAAATTTACTGACTGGTAGAACTATTGCGGGCCATTTAAACTGGAATGTCTTGGTAAGTATGACACTGGAACATAACATAACAATGGAACCAGTTTCAACGTAACTTAGTAAACTGGAATGGCATGGTAAGTATGACAATGGAACATAACATAACAATGGAACCAGTTGCAACGTAACTTAGTAAACTGGAATGGCTTGGTAAGCATGACACTGGAACATAACATAACAATGGAACAAGTTGCAACGTAACTTAGTAAACTGGAATGGCTTGGTAAGTATGACACTGGAACATAACATAACAATGGAACCAGTTGCAACGTAACTTAGTAAACTGGAATGGCTTGGTGAGTATGACACTGGAACATAACATAACAATGGAACCAGTTGCAACGTAACTTAGTAAACTGGAATGGCTTGGTAAGTATGACACTGGAACATAACATAACAATGGAATCCGTTGCAACGTAACTTAGTAAACTGGAATTGCTTGGTAAGTATGACACTGGAACATAACATAACAATGGAACCAGTTGCAACGTAACTTAGTAAACTGGAATGGCTTAGTAAGTATGACAATGGAACATAACATAACAATGGAACCAGTTGCAACGTAACTTAGTAAACTGGAATGGCTTGGTGAGTATGACACTGGAACATAACATAACAATGGAACCAGTTGCAACGTAACTTAGTAAACTGGAATGGCTTGGTAAGTATGACACTAGAACATAACATACCAATGGAATCCGTTGCAACGTAACTTAGTAAACTGGAATTGCTTGGTAAGTATGACACTGGAACATAACATAACAATGGAACCAGTTGCAACTTAACTTAGTAAACTGGAATGGCTTGGTAAGTATGACACTGGAACATAACAATGGAACCAGTTACAACGTAACTTAGTAAACTTGAATGGCTTGGTAAGTATGACACTGGAACATAATATAACAATGGAACCAGTTGCAACGTAACTTAGTAAACTGGAATGGCTTGGTAAGTATGACACTGGAACATAACATAACAATGGAACCAGTTGCAACGTAACTTAGTAAACTGGAATGGCCTGGTAAGTATGACAATGGAACATTACATAACAATGGAACCAGTTGCAACGTAACTTAGTAAACTGGAATGGCTTGGTAAGTATGACACTGGAACATAACATAACAATGGAACCAGTTGCAACGTAAGTTAGTAAACTGGCAGGACCGATCTATTAGAAAATTTAATGAGTCTGCAAACAATCTCCTTTGTCCGCCATTTTGTGGGATAGCGTCACATGGTGAAAAAGATTTTGTATCATATCACCGAAAAAATCTGCCAATAATTACCTAATCTAGTGCTGAAGTAATATTACAGGAGGCAACGTAAACTGATGTTTTTAGTGGATCATATACTTATTTTCAAAATGGGGTCATATAATCATGTTAGCTTTTTATGCTATTTTTCTGACGCCATGTAACAAATTTCAAAGTATCAACCAGAACCATCAAATGTGTCTCCAGTCATTCTTTCGTGCATCATTTTATAAGATAGAACAACATGAATAAATAGAGTTTTATGACATATCTCGCCAAACTATTCACCGATTCCTAGGATATCTGGCAAACAAGTCATACTATGGTCGACCATGTAGTTTTATATTTTTTTAAGTGATTCAGGCACTTATTTTAAAAGTGAAACCTATATAAATATTTTATTTTGGTATTCTATATTTATATATTATATATGTCATTGTGTCGACTAGTTTTCTATATGGTTCTGGTTCTATCTCTAATGATATGCCAGTAAGAAATCAAAGCCTACTTACAATCTAAAATTTAAAAACTAACTCAAAACTATTTGCATCCGTAGAGAGGAAAGTAGTAGAGTGCGCGCCTGTTTAGCACCAACATAGTCATGAGCCGAGCAGATTTCTCATATGTGGCCTTGCAAATATCAGTGCTATTACGTCGCGCATGTGATTTCGGGAAGCAAAGTCTTGAAAGTGACGACTAGTTGCCACAGAAGATCTGTTATTATTCAAACTTTCTCCAGATAAAACGTATTTACGTAAACTTTCAGGGTCTAAATAGCCTGGCCCTATGCTCTGAACCGATTCTTTACTATCCATACCTTTCACACATTGGTCAGCCTCTATATACACGCTAGTTCTGAGAGGGCGGACGTCGGGATGGCTTTCCGTAAGAAGCAGTCACAGTGTAGGCGCCAAGCAAATACATTTGTTCGAATAGCACTAAGCCTTGTAACAGACACAGTGTGTATATTCCACCGCACTCGGAAGTTTATGTCTAAGACTAAAATAAAATATATTTACTGACTACTAATCTAAATGAGAGAGCTTTTAAACCTGTTCACTTAACCGTGAATAGCCTTTAACTTCGCTCATCTAACAAAATACAAGTTTGGATAAACAAAACAACTGTGTTGGTCCACGCGAAATTAAGCTGTCAACTAAATATTTAGTTGAATCAACTGCATTTTTTTTGTCTGGCCACACCTTTGACTGCCTTCTTACGCAAATACAGCTTGATTGTGTGTGGGTGTGTGTGGGTTTTTTTTTAATTTTTTTTATAGCAATTATGATTGTAACAGTATTTGCTAGTGCATTTATTGAAACTCAATATTGGTACAAACATCCTAACAAAACAAGTTCACCATGAAACTAAAATGTTAAGCTATAAAACTTAAAATATTTATTTGCGCACATTGTCCAGTATTTGATATGTAAATATTAAAATCAGTCCTTACTTAAAATTTTCTCACTTTAGCAGAGGTTGCTAGGAAATAGCTCTTTGTTGCAAATGGTCGAGGTTCGAATCTCGGTCGGGCTTCACATTTTCATATATATTAACCCATACTGTATAACGTACGCAGAGCCAAACAACCAAATCTTAGTCTGCGGCAAACAGGGGTGAGCAACAGAATAATTTTGTTTGAACAACAAAATGCTTCGTTTTGTTGGCCGAAACGAACATTTCTTTCGGTGCAGGGTTCTTATTGCTGGGATCAGAGGACCTTCTAGAACAATTCCATCGAGACCACTCTACAGGTGTCGTCATACTGGCAAATAAGCGCATCGCACTATGCGCAGAAAATAATATTCGACGAGACACCCAGCGAGGCGCCGATAACTTGGCTCAATTTGTAACCCAACTATGAGCCACCCGTCTGGAACTTGTTCCTCGCCTTATTCCTAAAGAGGATATGATTTTTAATACCAAAATAACTTTAAACACTCCGGGTTACAACATCGGGCCTATTAGTCATACGAATACTTCTTGTCTCGTATAAGCGTTTATTGCTTTTAATATTACTAAATAAGAAATTAAATGTAGCAATTTATTTCAAGGAGTGTATTTCCTTAAACGTATGGATAAAACTTTAGTTTAAGCCAACCTTTTTTTGTTGGCTAATGCACTCAAAACATACAAAGTATGATGTCTAACGGTATATTTGAAATCATATTTTATGTCGTACTCCCGCTTGGATTCCGCTTGCGAAACGCACTTTTAATACATATTTGTTTTCTGTAGTTTTCCTTACCAGACATAGTATCTGCAACTTTTGTGAAAAGACGAAAAGTGTTTTATTTTCCTCGCAATGTGTTAATGAACGACTACGATTATGTGTGTCCCTTTTTCGTAAAACACGATTTATTTTTGTACATAGTTAAATAAAGGCATGGCTACACTTGTAGCGTTTCAGTGTATCTTTGAAAGTCCACTGACGATAGTTCCCATATTAAAAAGTGATTTTCCCGCTGTTCTAGAAAATTATCAATAGAGAATTTTTCAGTGCAAAAAAAAAAGGAGAAAATTTGTTACTTTATTCTGTTTCTATAATGTAATATGCTTGTTGACATCTACGTATGTTTCTCTAGTTTTATCAAGGTCATTCAAGGTCATGGGGTTAAGGTCATGTTCACTGGCTTCTAATATGGCGAATGGGTGACGTCTACCAAGATTATGGTCACCTAGCAAGTTGACGGTCCCCTACCAACATGACTGTCGCCTACCAAGACGGTGGTCGCCTACCAAGATGGTGGCCACCTACCAGGATGGTCCGCCTAGAACTGTTCAGATAATGTTTTTAATTTTTTAAAAATAACAAGTGTTTTTGATTTTTTTTTTAATTTTTTTGTAATTTTTTGTTTTTTGGGGGGCCAAAATTCTAGGTCAAAGGTGAAAGGTCATTGGTCAAGGGTCAAAGCTCAATGACTTCAAAGGGGGCGGATGAGTAGCGTCACAATATGGCGGACCCCTGAATCCTAATCCTATCCCAGACCCCGATGGCCACAACTCATCTTAATCCTACTTACTACTTATTACTATTATCAAATATAAATTCACCGCCGCCTAGAAATATTTTAATTTATACACATCAGGGGTTGTCACGAACCGCCCTACACTACGTTTATTACAAAAAAGTTCACGTATTAAAAACTATTTGTTTTTAACAAAGACACTAAAAAAAGATGACAGGATCACAAAAAAAAATATCTACACCGCTAACAGACACAATAACTTATTTGGAGAGCTCATATGTAACCAACGATAACGTATTATTTTCAGCTTCCCAAACCGGGAAAGATATACAAGGAAAAAAAAAAAAATGAACAGCAAACAAGAAGTTTTGCTATTCGCCTCCATAACATTTGGGGGCTAGGTACACTTCCTAGAAACATTTTAAAATTAGAAGAGTTCCACTATTTACTTATTTATTCAATTAGAGCTACATTTCCTATGTCGGCGGTAGCTTAGATGTTGGAACTATATTCACTGATCAGTTATTACTATCTCGTATGCCAGCTTACATACTAAATTTTTTTAATTAGTAGCACATTATTTTATTAGTTGTTGAGAATAGGATTCAATTCTTATTTCCTCCGTGCCAGACTGGCTTCGCGATGAGAAATATTCACAGTAATTTTACAAGTTCGACCGCCAACTGGTTTCTTTTACATTAAAGCTTATGAACAGTTGCGCAGAAACAGTACATAGAAGTTAAAAATATTTCATCAAATCATAATAAGTTAGAATTATCAAGCCGCAAAGGTTTTCAAATTCACGAATTCATTTTGAATGTTTTATATTTAAACTGTGCAACTTATTTAAGAGACTATAAGAAAGCCTGTGCAAAAAAAGGTTTTGCTGAAATGTCGTGGTTGATTTATTCGTGCCACGTTGTTTGAATGATCGAATTGTACTAGGTTTTTGGCATTATTAGTACTATCTTTTATATTAATAAGTTTCAGCATTTGGATAACTGTGTGGATAGCATTTTTTTATATTAGTTTCATCAACATAAAGTTACTGATGTATAATTAACGTGCCTAACGGCCATTTCATAGGTGCAAATAATTTAAGGAAGTTTATCAAAACTTTGGTAGTTTGAAGGCCTTAATATCTCTCGGTGACATCATTATCATTAGAGATGGAACCAGAAATATATGCAACAGTATTTAAAAAAACAATTACAAATGCGCACATGCGTTTCCTAAGACCCAAAACCAGAAAACATCATACCATAAGAAAACATGCAACCAAGTCCATTACAGAGATATGATTCGAAGTATCAACTCGGGATATAATCAATATAATATGTTGGTAGATAGGCCTTACTAAAACACTTACAGGTCTGTTATTTCGAAATGAAATGTCTGAACCACTTAATCATATAAGTTTATATGCCCTACCAACCCTGTACTTGTGTGAAGAGTTTGGTGGATATCAGATGATTGGTTCTTGAGATATTACATACTCCTCACCCCACTAAATTTTAAAAAGGCTGCGATTTCCTAAATAAGCGTCTTATTCAGTCGAATCATATAAAACACGCATACATGCACATTCACACACACAAAAGTGATCTCATAAATATGTGTTTCCTTAGGGAACATGGGCTTTTAATATTCGGCCACACCATCACATTTTGTAAAACCATTGCATAAATTATTTAATCGAAGCATTACATAATTTTAAATAATGTTAACTTGACCTTACATCGTTCAAGAAACTTACATGCTGATACAATCTCTTTCGACTTGGTTATGGAGTGCACATGAAGGTGAGGAGACATTTCTGATGTGTTAATTATCTCGACAGCTATAGAGCATTGAGAATAACTTGTCCTGCGCGTGCTCTGACGCAGATTACACATGAACATCAATGGTAAAAAGTTGTCAGAAGTGGGGTTCGAACCCACGCCCACAGAATTGGACTGCGACCTGAACCGCTCGGCCATCCTGACACATTTGCTAAGCCTCGTTATACGCAGTAGGTATTTCTTTGTCAACAGACATAGATTGCGGTGTTGCGCTAAAGTCATTACCAGAGCGCTATGTCAAGATATTAGATAAAAAATGCTTTGAAACTAATAAATGAGAAATAATTTTTTATGGCATATAGAGGCTTAAAAGAAATGAAAAATGGAAAATTTATCCATAATCTAGTGTTCTCGTAATAAATCTCATATATTATTGTGGTTTTTTATAATTGATTTGGCTTGCAGATTTAGAGTAAAGTTGGCCTATTTTGACCTGAAAAGGATCCTGCTCAAATGGCAACTATAAAAAAAGTATGCTTTATTTTGAGGATAAAATTGAAGAGATAGATTATGGAACCAGAAGATTTTGAAAAGGTCACTTGAAAGTGAGAAATTTACTTGATTTTTACTCACGGCTAGATATCTCGCTTTCATGCATTGCCAGTTTTCCTCAACAGAACTTCGACAAACTCTCACCACAACCGGAAGGAGCTTTACCACGAAAGTGCTGTCATCTAGTTGCAGTGTAGTGAACAGTTGGTGGTGCAGCTCTTAATAACC
Organism: Dryococelus australis; assembly: GCA_029891345.1. NCBI lineage: Eukaryota > Metazoa > Arthropoda > Insecta > Phasmatodea > Phasmatidae > Dryococelus > Dryococelus australis. Next base: position 240,495,624 of record CM056993.1, read on the forward strand.
GGCTTCCAACTCACCGCATCTTACCACATAAAAACTTTTAATTATCGCCTCGCTCGTCTTGTTGCGGTGGCTCAGTGACAAGGCATTTTATTTCAACTGCTAAGGTTATGGGTTCGATCCCCGGTCGGAGCAGATAATTTAACAGTGTGAATATGAGCGCCCATATTTGCACTATTAGGTTATCACCAAATCATTCCAAATTCGATCCAAAAATCTTGCTCTTGCTCATACAGCAAAGCATAAGTACTGATGCAAGTAAAAATGTTACCTTCAAGCTCGAGCGAAAATGCTCTCCATAATACACTTGTAGTATAACAGATGTATAAGCTGGAGTGTTCTAATGTGATGAATAGTCTCTCACTTTATAAGAAGGGGTACCATAAGAAATAGAAAAAGAAAAACCCCTCACTTCTCCACTAAAAAAATTGGCCAGCCGGTGGTGAAGCAAGAGATTTCTACAACTGGAGATTTGATGGTGCTAAAAAGGCCGGAAAAATTGTGCCACTGGCGAGGTATTAACTCACTTGTAAACCTAAAACATAAGGTCCCTAGTGTGGGATTAAATTGCTCGTAAATCTTTTTGTAATTTATAAGAATGTTGATTTAAGGAAAATTTAGAAAAACATCTATGTATTTAATAATCAAAGTGCAAAAGGTTTGGTAATCTGGAATATTTCAGGGTCTAAGAATTTAGACCCTGCAATAGTAAAGTTGATTTTTTGTTGGGAACCTAAATGTATCCCCATTACTTTTATAGAAAAATATAAAAACAGGATTGCTATACAGTAGCACTCCACATATAATGAGCAAAACATAGACAATTATATAGAAATATAGGGGTGAACGATTCGTTCACCCCTTTAAATATGCAACCTTAAGTTGTTAAAGTTCTGCCAAAATATAAAGAATTTTTATTATAATTATGTGGGACCCGATTTGGATCCCAACTTGGCTGTCATAGTGGTGTGGCTACTTATCAAAGGTCAGAAAACACAACCCTTCAGTGTTGATAAAAATATATATGAAAATGTCAACCCTAACCCGGCATTAGGGTTAAATGGCAAAGGAAAAAGTAAATATGTATGCTAAATTATATAAACATATTGATGACAAAGAGAAATTTACTGATCTTAAAGGTATCTCTGCTGAAGGAACACCTTTAAGCACACAGCCAATTTCACTTGCGCATAATTTCACAAAAAAAAATCGAGTCAATTCTAGAAATAATTAATAACTAACTTATTTACAATGGTAAATGAGTTTTTATGATTATTGATGAGAATAATAATCCTTGGTTTAAAGCAAAAGATGTTTAGGAGATTTTAGACTATAAAGATTCTGATCAAGCAATCCATAAAAATATAGACAGTGAATATAAAACTTGCTTCAAAACTTTAAACCCCATCTACAAAATGGAGTTAGTAGGAAACGAAAAATCTTATATATTTATTAACAAACCTGGCATTTATTCTTTAATTGTCTTCTAAAAAACAAGATGCTAAACAATTTAAAAGATGGATAACTAAAGAAGTTTTACCAACAATTCGTATATATGGTAAATATAAATTACATAAAGTAATTAAATTAAAATATGTAAAATTAAATCACTTATAGCATACAAATAAATGAACGAAATTAAAGTTAATCATTTTAAATATTTAGATAGAATTCAAGATGAACACGTGGAAAATTTAAGAGGATCGGTTCATACGGCTTTCTATGTAATAAATTGCAGAAATTCCGAAATCAGAGAAATGTCTCCTCATGTTGTACCACAAACACAAATTCAAAGTTTATATCCAGCATTTGTTCTTTTAAGATTATTTCATGATGATTGTAAATTTGATTACTATGTCATCAGAACTCAAAGAAAATATGTTCAAAGACAATTGTATAGAATTGAAGATAGACATTCAAATCGCGAAGAATTATTGAGATTTTACTATATTCCAAATTCTATCAATTTATACCAAAGAATGAAAGAAACATTGAATTGCCACATTGAGTGTTTTTGTAACTATTTTAATATTATCAGAAATAATTATACTCAGCAACAATCTATTAATGATATAAATAATCTTTGTCGAATCGAGTATAATTAACGAATCTGGGTTATATCAATTTTCCAATTTCTTATTAAAAAGAATATATATATAAAACATATTTTCCTACTTACAAGATGGCCGAATCACTAGACAAAAACTAGAGAACTTAAAACTAGAAGATAACACTAAATCGATTACATTATTGGATTTAAATAATTTAATTTTTAATGATAAAAAGACAACATTATAATGAGCCTTATTTTAAAGGAAAGGATATTGCTGATATTATATAATACAGTGATACTGATAAAGCTATAAGAAACGATGTGTATGAAGAGGATAAAGTGAAGTTCGAATATATGGTTAATCTTGTCAATTTAGCAGAGTTAGTTGGAAACGAAAAATCCTCTATATTTATCAACATATCAGGTTTTATTCTTTGGTTTTATTATATAAAAATAAGAAGCTAAAAAATGTAAACAATGAGTTACAGAAGATGTTCTCCCATCAATAAGAAAATATGACTCTTATAAATTGCAAAAAGAGCTTGAGTTAAAAGACCAACAGATAAAAGTGATACAACACAAATCTGAACAACTTGCTTTAGAATACCAAGAAAAATTAAATACAGGAGAGCAAGAAAAATTGAAACTACAAGAAGAAAATAAAAAACTAGAGCATTTAAACATGAATATGAAACATTTCATAGACAAAGTTAAGCAGAAAACAAATAATGGTTATATATACATTGCAACATCTGATCGATATAATTCAATTAATAATTTTAAAATTAGTAAAACCAATAATTTAGTAACTAGAAATGCAAATTCCAATTCTTCGCATAGTGAACAAGATCAACTTTATATTTGTTTCCATAAGAGAGTTTATGATGTAAACAAAACAGAAAAGGCTATTCATGAGCAGTTAGAGGATTTTCGCGATAATAAGAATAAAGAGATATTTGTTTTACATTACACCTATTTACTTGAAAATCTAGAAATGGTAATTGAAGACACAGATAAACATGTTTATTACACCAATAATTTAACTAAAATCATTTAGCAGAAATGTATTCTTTAAAACCAGTTATTCCATAACCAGTGTCTTTGAGTAATGATGCTGATCAATTATCATCTAATCTGCAAACAAAACTATTTAAAGTATTGGATCCTTCATTGCCAAAAACAAATTAAAACTATAGTGTATAGATTTATTAAGCAGATTAGAATTAGACAACACAGGAAGTTCAAAATCTTGGAATGAAACAAAACAAATATTAAATTTGAAAGACACTAAAAAACCAGTTACTCATAATAATTCAAAAATTATAATTGCATGTAATTAAGGGTATAACCAGCAGTTACTACCTTACATAAAAATATTTAAAATCACAAAACATACGTTTTATTAATTGATAGTTATGAGAGTTATTGGAACGAAACCATTTTGCATTAATTTTATTGCCTTTTGTTTTTAAGACTTTTCAACCAAATATTCACTTGGATAGTATGTTTTCATACTTTTGTATACATAAAAACTACCCTTTATTTCTTCTCCTTTGTCATCTTTCAGTTTGTAAGTTTGCACATCATTATTTAAAACCTCAAAAATAATTCTGTGTCCAATTAGCTGTATAACCCTTTTCAAAGATTCGTTTATTCTTACTCATGTGGACGATATCGCCAACTTTGTTTTTCGGTTTAGTAATCATATTCTCAAAATCTTCTTGTCTTAATTTATTTTTTTCATTTTTTTTTTTTATGAATTACTGAAGATATATAAATTTTTTAAAATTAATAAATGGAGGATGTAAATTATTTTACAGAAACAACAAATTGTTTTGTCAGTTTAATATAAAATTTCAGATGAATTATTAAGTTGTTTAATCGAATAAAAAAACATTTTGTTAGATTGACTGATTTTGGGTTGCATGTTTGAAGGGGTGAGCGAATTGCTCGCCCCTATATTTTCATAAATATTTTTGTTTTAAGAGACTCGAGGTTGTAACTTTTATAGAACCCTGGAATAGTGTCAATATTATTTGAGCATTTTTTCAAAAGGGGCAAATGTGTTTATATATAACCATTTTTTTATAAATTCAGTAGAAGTCTATTGCGGATACAAGCGCAAGGAACTAAATTGGGTTAAATTCAAGCACATTAAAGCCAAAAGCTAGCAAATCTTTCTTTTCCTGGAGAATCTTCCAAATTACAGCTCGAAATAGAGGAAATTTGAAGCCAAAATCAAACAAATCTCAACTTTTTTCACATTCCTTGAGCAGAGTCTTTTTCCGGTCAAATTTAAGCTAAATCGTCATATTTTTGAAAAAATTTCAGCACCAAATTTTTTCTTGCTCTTAATAATTTTTTTCCTTTGTAAATCAAAGATGGAATCTCTGCTCAACAAGTTCAAAAATTCGTTTGAATTCACCAAACTACAAGATCTAGAAAAAAATTAATAGTTTACTACCACAGATTTTTAAATTTATTAATTTAATTTTGGTAAAAATTTTAATTGTATTCTAGATGATAAGTTTAAAGTTTCATTACCAGAGCGCTATGTCAATATATTAGATAAAAATGCTTCGAAACTAATAAATGAGAAGGAAGTTTTTATGGCATATAGAGACTTAAATGAAATGAAAAATGGAAAATTTATCCATTATTATTTTTTTTACTAATTGATTTGACTTGCAAATGTAGAGTAAATTTGGTCTATTTTGACCCGAAAAGGACCCTGCTCAATTGGTGTTTTTTAAAAAAAAAGTGTGCTTGATTTATTTTGCAAATTTGGATCAAATTAGCTTGATTTTGAGGATAAAATTGAAGAGGTAGATGATGTCCCCAGAAGATTTTGAAAAAGGTTGCTTGAAAGTGAGAAATTTACTAGATTTTTAGTGTAATCATTACGTTGCGCTTGTATCCGCAAAACACTTCTACTAACAACATCTCGTGTGTGTTCATTGGCTCATAAATTACGACTTAAAGACTTTTTCTTCTTTCCCAGTATCGGACACTATAGAGTTTGCTAGTTATTTCTTTTTTTATTATCTACCACTTGATAGCTCCCATGTCGTACATTTATAAACCCGTGGCATCGATAACAGTGCATTCATTCTTCATATGGACCAGCCTGGCGCAGGCGAATTTACTATAGGCATCGATGAATGTCACTACAAGTCAGCTGAGTGAAATGTGGGGTGCAGGAACAATAAGTTACGAGCTAAAGACAGACCTTCGAAATGATGCAATTAGCTGGATGGTGCCCGGTAATGGCAACCAGCGCACCACCATCCTGGACCATGAGATGGTGGTATGGCAGACAGTTTGCCTACCATTCATGTGTGATGCCTATCTAGCAACGACGTCGTGAGCTGGCAGCCATCTTGAAAAACCTTGGGCCATGTAAGTAGCGGCAGCCGGCCCGATCGTCAGTTCTCGGCCTCGCCAAAAAGCTTGTCTTCCAGTCTGCATATGCGATGGTTGCAAGAAGTTAACCAATCTCGTGGCTACCAGCTGCCACAGACAGAAGAGTATCAGTTCGAAATCGATTACTACAGAGGATCTGAAGGAGAGAAAATTTACCTGCTTCCAGATCCTCATCCAGTGGAATATGACGGTCACCCCATGTTCTATCCTATCTCCTGGTATTATTATTATATATAAGTCAACCTTGTTTAGAATATGGCATCTGGTTAAAGATTAGTGTGGCGAGATTCGCAGCTGGACTTATTTTGAATTGTGCAGTTGGAATATTCATTTCCGGCTCAGGTGGAATATATTTTCCCCGCAAGACACCTCCGAGCTGTTAGCAAGCTTCCAATTGTCAAGATGGTGAGTGCTAAGTTCACCTTTGCAGTTTGCCCTGGAGGGACGAAATTACCTAAAGATGTTATGGTATATGGCATGACAGGGATGGTTGTACAGACAGGGATGGAAGGATTACGACATTAGACAAATTCTGTGCATCACATTTGTATTCTCTCAACAGGGACGAATTGTTGTGTAGTGCTAAATTCAAACCACCAAATATTGTTTCTCGCCAGTGCTGTAAATAAGTGAAATGGACACATGTTCTGTAATATGTATGTAATTTACAGAGCAATGGCATGGATTCAGAGCACGTATGTGCGTCGTCCAACAACAGCGACATAGACAGTGTGGACATGGAAGGCGAAATTACTTGCAGCAAATGTAAATATTTCGTTAATTTTAGGGAGACAGTCTCAAGGATCCTGTCACTCTTTACCGAGACCGTGAAATGACGTCACGACCAACTTCCAATGTAGTGATAACATCGCCATTGTGTAACCGGTCCTATAATAAACAGACCTGCTAAGTCGACGAGCATCCATTTCGCGGCAGACAGACAGCATGGCAGACTTCCATCCTGCAAGAATGTATCATTACAAAAAAGCAGGACTAAGTCTCGTTGACTATAGTTACTGGTTCAGAAGCAAGCTCAAGAAGTATGAAGACGTGTGCGACGGCAATTTGCAATGGATCAGTGTGAGAATCCTGACTCGTTCAATCCTTGCCAGCATGTGATCGACTGCACACCAAGCTACGGTAAGTGTTAGTTTTTCTACGTGCGCGAAGATACCTAACTTCCGAACTCGCCTGACATCGTGGAATCTACTGCAATATGTCGAGACAAATCATCCCTGCATGCACCGGATTGTGTGTCATCGACATCGGATCTTTATATCTCGCAGGCAACCATCGCAGATCCATCTACGTCGGAGTTGGTAGACTCAGCCACCACAGTACAGCAGCCTGTCACGTCTAATAAATGAGCAGGCTCTTAGAGACCCCGCTCCAAACACAAGACTACACACGAATCCAGCTCCTCCCAGATGGGTAAAATCGATTAACATCTTAAGCTGACCTCAGTGTCGATGCAGCAGTGAATTTACTGTTAGCAGAGGCCACCGGCACGCATCCAGATGTAAGTGGTTCAATTTCCAAATCTGAACTTAATGCAATTTTAAAATCCATCCTCGGTCAGTTAATTGATGCTCTGTGAAGTTTGTGCATTTGGGCTGCTGCTGGACAAAAGTAAGATACTGTTGTTCTAAACGCAAACACTTTTCTGTTCCCGTGTCATTATTTCTTGTTAAGCTGTGCATAGATCAATAAATATGAAATAACTACAAGCTGCAAATATTACGTGTTGATGGAGTGTGCTTGTATACAAATTTTTGGTTCATGTAAAAAATAAATTGCATTTATAAACCCTACTAAAATATTTTATATTGATTGATCGCTGTGTCACAAATAACAGTGTGCTGATTTAACTTTGCATGCAAAAACGCATGCGTATTTAGACAGAAACAGATAAATAACTTTAAATATAATAGGTGATTAAAATAAAAATACCAGAAAAATTAATTACATTAAAATAGAAGGTTTCTTGGGACATGTAGTTACAATTGCCACGAAAAAAAACCTACATAAAAAACTATGAAGCATTATATAAATATCTAAAAATATTGCATGGTGTGGTTGTGTGCAAAAATGCACATCCATGAATGTAAAAAATATATGAGATTAACTTCTTCTGAGGGGTTTTAAAAAAAATTATATGTTGTTAATTGCGGCAAAGCAACTTATTTATATGAAACTCAGAATTGTTATCGAAATTATGGTTAGTACGGAAGTTATTGTTTCAAAGTGTGAAGAAGTTACATTTTATCACCGCCAACACAAGACTGTCCCCTCACAAGACTGACGACTGGAATCCAAAATGGTTGTTTGAGTCAGTGATGTAATACGCTCCTAAACTGTATTAGTTTCTTTCGATTTTTTTCATTATTTTTCTCGGTTTTTCGAGTTCATGGTCATTCGTGTCAAGGTCAAAAACATCCATCATGGGTGTCTGAGTCAGTCATGTTATATGTTACTCGATTATTATGCGTTTTTTGTGACTTCTCTCATTTTTATTATGATTGGGAGGGGGCAGAAGAGGAGTCGCAGTGAGAGTGGTTTCATTCGTGTTTGAGTAACATTACATGTTCTCGATTTTTAAATTTTTTTTAGGTTAGTTCCGATTTCTTAAAAATGTTTCGGTCCAAGGTCAGTCAAGGTCACGAGCAAAGGGTTAAGGCCAATGTCATCAAGATACAATAAGGTGGTGGGGTGACATCATAACATGGCCACCCCAGGCCGCCAGCAGCCTGTGATGTCATCGCAGGCCAGTAATCATAAGATCTGATGCATGGTACCTGTGCCAAAACGAAGGTAACCGTACTACTTTTGTTCAACTCTTACGCATTCCATGCGATTACAATTTCCTCAAATAAAAAAAAAAGTACATTTTTATATTTTTTGTAAAATTTCTCGCCAAATACAAAATTCTTCCGTTTTGTTACAGCTGTGATAACAGATAATAAGTTTTGCAGATAAAACAATTACAACATTAATAAATTCTGTGGGTTACTACTTGACATATATGCAATCACCAATTAAAGCTCATACATATAAAAAATAAATATATATAAAAATTTATTTTATTTTATTTTTTTCATATATGTGGCTTGGTATAGTTATTTTTCCACTTTTTTTTCAGCAATAACTCAGTTTGCCCCTTGCGCACTATACCAAAATTCCTTCTTATAGTCAACTCACGGTTTCTGTGGTAGTTTTGAAACTGACCTTTGAAAAGCACCCTAGGAGTAACATCTCAACCTGTTTTTGTATATCTTTTATACCACAAATGTATAACACTGATTAAATTTAAAGAATAATATTTTTGCATTATATTTTTATATTTATTTTGAAATCAATATGAATTGAAAACAGTGACACCCGTGATGTATTGGCAATGCCTAATAGAAAATAGTTCACAGTTAAAATATTGTTTTAATCAAATTTTTGTGGTATGATATTTTTATATTAAATGTTACCTATGAAAACATTTTAGGTACCACTGATGGAAAAAAAAAAAGTCTTCACAGTTGAAAATAATAGTGCAAATTATGGTGCGTAGGCGCTATTGAAGTGTTTTTTTTTTTTCGTCCCAGGAAGAAACGAATAGGCAGAGCGAATCTTGTCGGTCTCTCTCTTTCTCTCTCTTGGGAAGTTCCGCACCGCTAATAATAGTGGGAAACTATACTTGATTCTAGTTTTGGCATATTCAATACTTATTACAGCAAAAATAATGATTTTTGAAATTAAAATTATAACTGAAACGAGTTTATATTATTTGAATACTTGTTTTAATATATTTAGATATGATGGCGGGACGGTTACAAATCCGAAGTTGGCAGAAGTATGGTGACATGACGAAGACATTGGGTGTTGCTCTTTGCTGAATGAAGTGTTAATTTTTCTCCCTGTAAAAAATATTTATGCTTACCACATCAAGTTTGTGCATGTTGTGATTATTATATTTACCTTGGCAAGTCACGATGTTGTGATAAAACTATTTTTACATGTCAGGAATAAATATACCATAGTGTATGTTATGACCGCGGCTTGTGAAAGGGTATTGTTGGTATCCAGTATGCTGGGCCAGTGTGTGTGATTGTAAATATTGGATATGTGCGTGATTGCAAATAATGAACGTGCGAAATGTATACGTTTTAACCATGAACTGTTTTATAGCTAAATTAATGAATGCAAAATCACATTTGTTTACTTAATACAACTATGTAACTTCGTGCTACGTGTTTGAAACACAATTGTGTAACGTGCTTACATTTCTGTGATTTGAATGTTTGCCACAATCCCAACAAATTATTAAGCCCAGCCAGAAATAAATAATTAAACCTAGTAAAAATTAAGTACCTGTGCAAAGAAATGTGGCCAGAATAAAAGTTACTTTGGGCCTATCTGCGTGTATGTTTCCACGCTATTTTTTTAAGTTTGTCGCTGCTACATACAAAAAATAAGCGACACGAGTTATGGGCTTGAATTTACTGTTTATTTCGTTGGACTGGTTGCTCCCGCATTTGAATATTTATTCCAACTGAGGCAGTCCTTTTAACGAAATAACCCATCAAATATTAATAGCAAGAGGATAAATACTACAGTTCCTTCCCCGCAGTTGTAACATGGCTAAACACAGTGGCAGCAAAAGATTAATGTATATTATGTGTAATGTGCTTTATCGTGGGTAATACAAATATGTTTATAGTGTGTAAAATAATAACCGTAAGAATTATCGTCAATACAGACATTGTTAAAAAGTTATAAAGCTGAAATAAATATGGTTATAGGCCTAAATTATGAATACTCGTACGTAATGATTTTTAAAATATGACAGAATTCTTTGAATCGCTGTAAACAGTAAACAAAACGTCCAACAGTAAAATCGTAGAAGTATCACATAGCAGGGTTTGAGTTTATATGTAGAGGAAGGGTACGTAATCGGTAACCAAATATAAATCTTTAACAGGGCTTCAGAAATGTGTGAAGTAACATTGAAAGGCCTATAGTAACCAAGTTTAAATTTCGAAATGGTAAATGTTAGGTTATATTTAGTTAATCGAGTCGAATATGTCGCGCAGATCCTACCAGTATGCAACCATCGATACGTAAACGTGTGTTGGTTGCAGATCTTACAGCCAGTACAACAGCCAGCAAAGCATGTCTTGAGGACATCTATGGCTAAGCTGGGGGGAGGTTTAAAGGACAGGCGAAATATCACCCTTTTCGTGCGGCCAATATCTATATATATATTTTTTTGTTAAAATAGTGTATATTGTACTAGCGTCTGGTAATAGTCGAGTGCCACACGGGAACTGAACATTCCGATATCTGCAAGTTTTAACAATTTTCAAAGCTACAATACAGCGGGTTATCACTGGCAATTCCTGAAATTCATTTGAGAGATAGTAAGTTGTGGGGGTATAATGACCTGCCTCATTATGTGAAGTATAAGAAGAAGCGTCATCCAAGGTGACGAATTATCTTCTATACTCTTTATATGCACAAAGTAATTCAATATTGCCAACAAGAGTACTCCACTATCGTCTATGCTTCCACTGTCAACACTACATAGATGTACTATTGTTACATAGATTCCTATTGCAGTGCTAAACTTATTGAAGTAGTCAGGACTATCAGTTAGTGGGATGAATTCCGCGCCCTGTTCTCAAGTAACCTTCTCCTCCTCCAGCATACTCCTTCTATGACCAGCAGCAGAGATGTTAGTAACTGTCCGCCGTGCATTTACTATCAGCAACCAACGTTTGCACAAAAATGCATTCTGGTGCAATTTCGAGTGCAGATACATGTGATTTCAGAAGCCGTCGGCATTTATGAATGTGTAATTATGATTGGAACATTCTTATTGTCAAGGTTATGATGAGGCTAACTGGTATGTTTACAATTACCGTCTGTTTTATAGAGTTATAATAATTTCACAGATAGAATTACATTACTGCAAGTATATTGCATATAAAATATATTTTACAAGAGAGTTAGAATTTTACAAAAGTTACGTGACGTAACCACATAACGTCATATTAAACATTTAAAAAAATACTTCTACAATATGGCAAACATTCAAGCATGGGAAATTTCTTTAAAATATTGAATTAAAAGTAATCAAATGATTGGGAAACATATGGAGCTTATACTTAAATCACACTTAAATTATAACTCCTTATTTTTGAGACACACCTGCTTTTAATAAAGTTTAACGATCAGGCTAAATTACAACCGCGAGTAGGCTACTTGTACTTGCAGTTTTCACTAGGTTACTGAAAGCATAACTTTGTCATAATATGTTTCTTTGCTTTGCTAGAACAGTGAAAATAATGTTACTCTGTCACTGTATATCTGTGATTCGAGGATCATACTTACGACTCGTATCATTTGAAGTCTTATAATCTCGTAAATATATCGGAGCTGAAGTACTATGAAAATAAAATATTTGCGAAATTCAGATAGCTCTATTTAAATTCTGTAGGCGTAAAATCGCTTACATAGTTTAAGTAATTAATACAGATATATGTTTGAGTGTTAAAAACAACTATTAACTACTTTAACGCAGTTTTCTGTATACAATGAAGACAAAGAGATTCCTTGAACCGATTTTTTTAAAGTGGCAGGGAGAGGGAATATCTTTTAAGTGGCTCTTAACATCGATGTCTTGAGAGCTGATGATGGTGAAGTGAGGTGAGTATGGAGCAGCACCTTGATGCGGGGCGGGGGAAACGGTAGGTCCCCGAGAAAATCCGTTGACCAATGACATCTTCGAGCACGATCCCCTCGAGCCAAAAAACCGAGAATGGCTCCGCCGGGAATCGAACCCGGTTAGCGAAAATAGGAGGCGAGTAGTCAAACCAAAGAGTTTTTTTTTTTAAATAAAGTATCGTTATATCCTCTAATTTAAATACTATATAATTTTCTTACTTGGGTTTAGGAACGCTCTTTGGACAAATGTTAAATAAGGATTTTCAATTTCCTTCTAGGCTATGTCTGGGGAATGAATGAATGTTCTTAAAATCGCTGTAAGTGTATGAGTGACACAGAGGCTACATGACAGTCACATTGATTAAGCAGGTGTATAATTAGACGAAAGTTAAGTTGCTTGACTGTGAGTCCATGAGATCCTGTTTTTTTTTTTTTTTTTTTTTTGGAAAAGGGGGTTGGCATGTACTGAAAAGTTCACGGGAGTGTATCGTCGTCCTGGGGCTCAGTGCACCTCGGTTGTGCATTGGACAGTGTTTGGTTGGCGAAAGGAGGCTGCTGTTGTGGAAAAGGTAGACGAGAGGAAGGGACTCCCTCTGTTTGAACGACCGAATTCTCGCCGTGTCAGCTATCGTGCATGCACGCGTGATGTTCCGGAGTTTGTTAAGGGCGCAAAAAGAAGTGGACGTGAGTGAGATAATGCCTCAGGCAGCCCTCGGGTGATTCAAATCGATACGGTGTAGACAAGCATTATATTTAACGCTTGCCAGACGCACACCCTACGCAGAGGCGACAAACTACATTATTCAGGGCGAGGCCACGAACAGCGAGAGGTTTGTAAAACAGCGTCAAAGTTTGTAAACGGCGGGAATACTTAAACGCCGCTAGGGCAGGGCCACGAAGCGCGGTCTTCCTGTACTAGCCGCCAACCAAGGAGATGGAACGACGCATGTCGTACCGTGGACCACAGTAGCCGAGATGTGAAGCCGTGAAGCCGCCTTAAGCAACAGACAAGGTGATATCATTCCAGCGGATCATGTAGGGATCAAAGGCTTCAGATAATGGCGTGTATAAACTTAAAGTAGTTCGGTAGTTAATAATAATTATTATATTGAACTGCCTCAGTTTTAACGTAAAGTAACTTGTTATAAAGAGGTATATTTAACGTATTGTGAATTATATGAGTAATTGTATTAAACTAAATGACGTAGTGAAATAATATTGTGTCGCCCACGGTTCTTGAGTTACGCGCACACAGCTGATTGGTAAGCCCATCAGGCTAATCACAACATTGGTGGAGGCTAGGGCTTTCCCACCTCTTTTAGTGTGCAAAACTTCGCCAAACCCCGTTAAAGAATTTTTATAAATTGTTTGAATCTTGTAAAAATTAACTTTTAATATTATAAAAATTTTGTTGCGAGGGTTAAATTATAAACCACCTCCCACCAATTAAACTAGAGTACGCCTCCCTGCCACGCGAAATAATATAATTGAACTCTGTGTCAAAATAAGTAAATTTAAATTCTATTAATTACATTGTGCAAAACCAGTAACTAAAGTTGAAAATTAAAAATATACCGTAACGGTATCTATTAAAGCCTCTGTGTGCGAAGGACATGTAAATAAATGTAAACAGAAACATTTTAGGGTGTTATATTACTAATGTAAACAGAAACTTTTTAGGGTGTTATATTACTAATGTAAATAGTATTACCGTCACAATATTATGAAAGCTGGAATAGCAGTCAGTATAGGAATTAATGTATTGAAAATAGTGTTAAATGTGTAAATATTAACAGTACAGGAAAAGTGGTAGTATGGTAAAGGCGACTAGCGTTTAAGCCTGCCAGATATTACGTGCACCGGCGGTCACGTGACACCGCAGCGACGTGAGCTACTGAAACTCGGCAAGGTCATTGCAATGCAAGCAGTTTGTACTTGCGAGTAGTACACACGAGTAAAAAGCGTCACGGCAAACGTACCTGCTGAACTAACATGTTACCCTTCAGGTATCAGACATTCTCGCAATTCATTTTCATTATACGTTAATATCGGGCACACTTAAGGGTCAAACAGATGGTTCGTTTCAAGCACGAACGTATCTGAAGTGTAAATAAATTGCGATATAAGTTAACAAATTGAAAATACATTTAGAATAAAAGGTATGATATGTAAATATTTTTAATGTTACATCAGATTCTAAACTATACCTTTAGATGATAAGATAGCTTGTATAAATATTTTCTATGTTAAATTAGAATAAGCTTATGTATATAATTTTTATGTCCAACTGGAATAAACTTGTGTAAATATTTTTCTATGTTACGCTAGAATAAGTATTAAGCTAACCACTAATTAAGAAATTATAAAGTGTAAAGTCTAAAGTGAAAACAGCGCATACGGAGGGCAGTATTAAGATATAAGTAAAGCATCATAAATGGCACGTAAAAAAATTGAGGTAATTTCACAGTGGAGCATAAATAATAAAATCGCTGCCGGAGTACTTAAATTATTTAAATGAATATTAAATATTCATTATAATATGAATCTTAAAGTGGCAGTAAATTGTGCAATTGTCCATTAACGAGAGTGATTTTAATAATGAAAAATGTAATAAATAAGAATTGTATTTCATAAATTTAAGTTACGCCGTATACGTGATTCAATCTACAATAGTTTTAATGACAGAGAATAAGTCAGTTCTGTTTGAACATAAATACAAGAAAGTGCGTATTTAGAAATTTTATTTGTAGGGAGTTAAGTAAAGTTCATATTGTGCTACATTACGAAAGCAAAAAATGTAACACTGTAGTTGTGCAATTAGAGATGAGAGCAAAAACAAATTGCAATATTTTTACACAACATATAATTATAATTGGTCAGAAAGTAAATAAATAGATAATTGTATATTGGCCACATGTTGAATATAGAGAAGTAATGATAAGAAGTGTTAAAAATAATGTAAGTTATTATGTTAAATATGTTATACAGTTATACACAGATAAAATGTGTATTGAAAACTATAGTTTAAAAGAGCATTTTCGCAAGGCAGAGTGGCTGGAAGACGTGAAAAGAAACATGTCAAGGACGCAGTAAGGCGAGGCGTTCTACAGTGCGTACTGAGACAACATTCGCACCTCATGGCCTTACCTCCCTTTCCCTCTTAATTCATCAGCACTTCAGTATTATTCGCGGCGTCAGAATGCACAACACGCCAGAGACGGTGTTAACATGGCACATTTCCTGTTCACTGCTGTCCATACGATATGGAGTTTAAATGTACACGCACGTGTTGATAAACTAATTTAATGAGAAAATCGGGATGACGTGAAAAGTAATAATTGAATGTAAAGGGCATTTACAAAAACAGGAAAAATGCTTGAGAGAAACCCTTTTCTCCATGTCAAGCGACTCCATGTTTGCTCACGTCACTTACGAAGTTCCAATAGTTAGACAGGAGGTCAAACTCATTCTCGTGTGAGAGCGCGGGACCTGTGGACTCTGACGGCCGAACAAATCGTACAGAATAGCCCACGGACAGTGTTTCGCACACGAGTGCGATGCACAAACTCAGGCAGGACTTGAACCCGATATGGCGATGGAGCCTACAAATTCCTTGTTTGTCGAGGAGTCTCCAAACAGATGGACTAGAGAGATCAGAATGTATATTCCCTGCTAGCCAATAGAGGAGCCTCTTGGTAGCAAGGGTGTTAGAGAGAGACTGTGGATTTTTACTGTGGTCCACCCCATGCGACACAGTAGACATAATTAAAGACTTTTTTGTGGGTCGATGATGCGACACAACAGTACACTACAAAAGGAATTCCTACTATGGTTCCTGTATGCTACATAGTAGACCCAACATGTGTACCAAGAGGGCACATTGCATGGACTTCATGTAGCTAACTGAATTAGAGAAAATTCCCCGAACACAGATATTATGAGTGAAGTACAAGTGTTGTGATATGTTGTGATTCATTGTGATATGTTGTACTATATTCAGAATAAGGAATAGCATAAGCCAGCAGTACTATAATATTGGTGTGACACTAATGTATTGAGATTAATATTCGACAGGAAGCTGTATGTTGTTACTGATGGTAAACTTAGTTTCTACAAAAGAGTCCAAATTTTCTATCAAAACAATAAATGTGAAGAATGGTTTGTTAATTTTATAGTGAATATTAACAGAATAATAATTCTGAGAGAAATTAGTATACCATAAAATAATTGAGGATAATTGTTGCGCAATTATAAAATGTATTATGAAAGCACAATATCAAGTTAATTGTATTTTAATGGCAATTAATGTGCCAAATTTTACTAAATTGAATTAATTTAATTTAATTAATTTAATCACATAGCCTGTAAATAATGCGCGGGTAGTAGGGTCTTACGATAACTAAACGCACTAAATGATAACCAACTTTGAAAAGAAACTATAAAAATTAAATTTCATAGTATAAGCAATTAGCGGGACACTTGTACTAATCTAACAAACATTAGCCACACCGTATAAACAAACCAAATCTGTCACCTTGTTCATCACGAAGAATTATGTGCAGTTATCATTATAAAATACGCAATTGTAGTTAAGATTAAATGTGTACAAAATTAAAACAAATGTTTTATGTTTGGGTGCTGACTCAAAATGAAAGTGATTCAGAGCAGCAGGCAGAGCAACAAGGAAATCAGCGCCGATAGAGGAAAATATGATATGTGGCCACTGGCATGTTATGAGCAGTGATGTATCAGCGCACACAACCAAGGCAGCACAGCGCGATGCAACATAAAGGCGAGTGCGGCACAGCGTGATGTCACCAACGTCAATGCACGAGGCAGGCAATGTGCGGCGCAGGTGCACATGCATACATGAATACAGTATGAGGTAAAACATCATTATTATCCACACTATACCTTACAAACACCTGGTCATGCCTATACACACACATGCACACAAAAACTTTTCATAACTGAGGCAATCAGACATTAAAACAAAATTGCGAAAATTGCAGATGAGTTCAGCTATAATAAAAGGGTAGATCTTGACCATAAAGGAATTTTTGTAGTGAATAATGTATGGGAATGAAAAATATTCAGTTACTATAGAGAGTCATTGAAATGCATCTCGTATAAAATTGCCATGCCAATAACTTAATATCAAAGCTACAATATTGAAAGGAAAATATGAAAGTTAGCATTAAAATATTAATATTATTCGATTGTAGAAAATATATCAAAATGGGTCTGTAGAAAGTAACATGTCAGAGACCATATAGTATGTTTGATAGTAACAGATGGAGAATTATTTAAACATGAGCTTACTTTTATTTTACTGTCTCAGGGTAAGACATTATCTATTATAGAGGAAACAAAGTTAATATTGTTTTTATTATAAATGGGACAATGTTATGTAAAATTATTATTAAGAAGAATATGGGTTCAATAAATGGACATATTTTAGGGAATTATGCTATACAGAGTAGACACAAGTAATTAGGAATTTTCATGGGGAATAGCATTATAAATGTGAAATATCAAGTATAAATATAAAGTGCATCTCAGAAAATGCATGTTGTTAAACTAGCATTAAGGGATAGCGTATAACTAGGTTAAATAATTCCTGTGCCACCTCGTTCCACAAGTAATAAAATGTAAAAAAGGGAAATGTTTTATGACGACAGAATTTTAACAAGTAATTAAGACAGGGGATAACAAAATATACATTTCATTGCGACATTCCTTCCATTCCCGTATTTAGTGATATTGAATAAGAAGTACCAATTTAATGTATGTATGAACATAAGTACTATACACCAAGAGTCTAATACTGCAATTTATTTCAGGCTTATAATGCATCATTGTAAACAAATTTTAATATTGCATAGTCATTGTAATCACATAATTTTTAGGAATGCTGTTATGTAAAAATTTAAGAACATTTTGTAACGGGAGGAGTAATTCTTATATCAACTGTTCATAGTTAAATTATAATGTCAAATTTTGAAATTGTATCAAAGTAATATTCAAGTTGCTAATCAACATTAATTTAACAATTGCAAAGCCACTCTCAGGCAGGTTAGGACATCAAGCAGGCTGCCAGGTTACGCATCCGCATATCCGTTTGTGTCAGTTATGTCTACCATGCAGAAGAGTATACACACCCAGTAAAGAGCAAGTTCAGGGTCATGACAACTAACATTGAAATTCAGCAGACCGCTCGTAGTAAACTAAACCATAAATCGCACATACATTACAATGCATTAAAGGCAAGAGCGAAGGCAAGGTAGCTCCTCACCCTAATTTTCCTTGCATCGACCTATACTACCACCCTTAATTTCTCCCCGTATCGAAGAGGCTACAACCGTCCATATTCCCGCTGTCAAGGAGCAGATGTATACTGTAAGGACCCAGTCTAATGTACCACATCGCCATACACGCCCTGTTCCAGAGCTGAGGGACCAGCTCTCATTAGAGCGGGAGTGTGATGTTATGGAGTAGGCAAGCAATATATTAAATGCCTGCCAGACACACACCCCACGCAGAGGCCACAAACAGCGAGAGGTTTGTAAAACAGTATCAAAGTTTGTAAATGGCGGAAATACTTAAACGCTGCCAAGGCCACAAAGCGTGGTCTTTCTGCATCCGCCACCAACCAAGGAGATGTGAAGCAGCCTTCGGCAACAGACAAGGTGATATCAGTCCAGCTAATCATGTAGGGATCAAAAACTTTAGATAATGGTGTGGCCAAACTTACAGTAGTTCGGTAGTTAATAGTAATGATTATTATATTGAACTCTGCCAGTTTTAACGTAAAGTAACTTGTTGCAAAGTGATGTATTTAACGTATTGTGAATGACATGAGTAATTCTATTAAACTAAATGGCGTAGTGAAATAATAAAGTGTCGCCTACAGTTCGTGAGTTACGCACTCAAAGCGGTTTGGTAAGCCCATCAGGCTAATCACAGCAAAATGAACATGCGGATTTATTGAGCAGTTATGCCGTCCCGCCGTGCTACAGTCCATGGCGAGAACACTGCATCCCCGGTATCCCTGCTAGGTGCTGGTTTGACTACCGTGATGTGTTATATTGAATTTAATACAACATGAGTAATAATAACGAATAAATATTAACAGACATAACAAGAGAAAGAATATTTCAATACGTAGTGACGACGAATATAACAATAACAGTAACTAATATCCATTACATATCTTAAACCTACCATAAGACAGACTGCTAAATGGAAATGTAGCTGGCAGTCACATGACCCGCAGTCATACGCCGAGTAACAAGAACATTTGTCAGTTGCCGACAAAAGCATACTATTTGCACGGCGTTTGTCGTACCATGTTGACCCCAAAGTGCATAGATTAAACGTGAGGTCCGGAAATCGTGCACCACTTCAGAAATGTAATACAATTTAATATTGCTAAACGGTTGCAATGAGACTCTTGAAGAACTTTCTAAAAGTGAGGAATACCTTAGCGAAATTGTTACATGAAAAATAAAAGTTAGAATTGCCTGGTAGGACTGATTTGTTACTGAATTGACTGGACAAATGATGGCTGAAGTGAAAATCAAAACAGAAAGTGTAAAATTATTGAAGAATTTAAAGCCGTAAAGAACGTTAACAGTCGTAACGCCAAATTTACAAGGGGGTGGATTCCTATTGACACAGTTAGAATATTGAGTAGCTGCTGCCTACGAGAACTGAAGTCAGGACTTGTGTAGTAAAATTCGGTTACTATGTGTCTTCTTCTCTATGTAAGGGATTGCGAACATTAAGATTACTGCTTTAAATGTGCAGAAATTTACGTACAGTAACATTAAATGACTCGTATATGGTTAGATCTCACGTCTCGTCTTCCAACATTACCGTGAGATCGTGTAAACCCGCACACGGAAGTCAGGCGCATTTCTTGGTAAATTACTCTTAAAATTACTTAAACCTTAGCATTTTCGTGAGCTTGAAGTCAACACATCCTAATTGGGCTCTTCAGGGCCGTAATTTTCTGCGGTGTGCACTACAAACATAACTTGTCATAAATAGGTATGTAATTATGTATTAATTAGTTTATGCCAATTATTTTTTTATTTATTTGATTACGCAATGCATATTAAATCTATTATTACACATCACCATCGTGATTTGTTAACTCATTTAAGCACTAGTGACGGTTGTAAAATTACCGATGTCACTGTCGAGAGTCGATTCCAGAACTAGCGACGCTGTCGGGGTGCAATGTTTGCGCCATAGGCTGTATAACAGCGAGATTGCATTACTTCTCAATCCACAGGCTTAGGTAACTCGCCTGGTATATACAACGTGTTCAGGAAACATATATACAGACTTGGGCACGGTATTCCTGACCGGAAAAGTGGAATAATAATAAAGGACACTCATGGTCCTTCTCAGATAATGACTGGCGAAACCATTAAATTCGAAGGAGTACCAGCGTATTATGTGGGATATTAGGCAAGGTACTTGCGTTAAAGGAATACATATTGATATACGGATTAATGAAAACCAAATTTTGGATAAAGGAAGGTATGGTACATCGTAAACAGTCCCTTCAGGTAACTAATAATGGTCGGCACGCTTTGATAGTATGGAAAATTTACATCGTGACGATTAATTGATTCTAGATACCATCGGATGAATCAGAACGTCGCAATTAGCAAATAAAGCCACCTAGTTTCGAGAGTTATGGAATGTATACTTACACATTCTTCATTAGTCGCATGGCTGTATTAATATTAAATATTGTCGATATGATACAAATAAGTTGATAAGAACTCTTAAGAATGACATTAAATGTGTACACTTTACCATGAATCTGTAAATCAGATAGCGCAGTCTGAGATTCAACTTAACGTCGGCGTCGTCTCGTAAACAACAAAGTTTCCTTTACTAGCAACAGCGAGACGCATAGATTTGACGGATTCTTTGATTACCCTTAGATATCCTATTTTATGTGCCTAATATACCATTCACTGATAGCACTGTGATCGTTATTTTTGTGTTTGAAGCAGCGGATGACTGGAGAATCCAATTATTTTTGTCCCGAAATGAACAACACTAAAAGCTACTAAGTCCAATATATCGCAAAAAGTCATTGTAGTAGCGAGGTAAAGATCCCTGAAAATTAATGTTATTTTGAATAGCGTGGAAATAGTTACAGTTGTCTAATTGCAAGTTATGATGTTCCATGAATGTTTGCTCTGATAGTGTGTTGGTAGAGAAAGAAACAAATGTTCTTAAAAATTAGTATTCGCAACGCAAACTTGTATGGATAGAGATGGTCGAGTTTAGAATCAGTTATGTTGCTCATAGCCAGCCGTGTACTTCGACCTATAAACTATCCCAAATTTCCGATTGACAAGTCTCTACAATAATTTCTCTCAATTTTTTTTTTATAATTGTTTCTACCGTCATGTCTGCTCACCATGTAATTTCGATAGTGAAAATTCCGAACTGCCAATCGTAGACGGTTACGATAAAATTTACCAGCAGTTCCACGCTATAGCACGTAAAACTAATCACTTTCAAAATAATACCTTACTTCAAGCATGTACATGATCGTTGGTATTTTTACCGGATTTTATTAGCTGTGAAAAAAATAATAATGTGCGTCGAAAACTTGCATTGATATAAGGGCGATGAAAAGTTTATTGTGCCAACCCATTTGTCAGTCATGTATAATTGTATTTATAAATGCTGTAAAGGCGAGAATTTTTGGCACACTACAGCAATGTATTCTGCGTCAATGTCAATATTGGAAAAAAAAAAAAAAAAAACGTCAGTATGTAGACTCTGCTGAGAAAAAATGCAAAATAAAATGTCGCAAAATTTAACAGTAAATGACAGTAGTGATGAGATTCGGAGGCGAAAAATAATGCGGTAAAACTGTGAATATACAACTCAATGTACGACACTTGCAAACATTGAAGAACGAAAAAATCTGGACGAAGGAGAAAAAAATGTTATAAAGTCACCACACAACAGCTATTGTAAAATTATAATAAGATTAACCATTGTATTTGAAGAAATATATATATCACACTTATAAAACTGTCTAAAGCAAACTATGGCACATAATTGCAGGATATTGACAGATCGAATTCGTGTATTTCCTGTACATAAGTTTTTTTTTTTTTTTTTTACTTTCCCATTTAAAATGTTATTATTTGCTCTCGCTAAAATTATTGTGATCCAGTTTTTCACTTCGTACCACTTACAACTACAATATAGATTCTTCCATGATACATTTATAGATTTAATTTCCACATTGCTATTGAGTAATTATTTAATTTTCACAACAATAGTACATATAATCAAAACTATTACCAAACATCAATTCGCCGGCTGGAAAAATTTGAATTTCTACACATGGGCGGAAAATAGGAACTATCATATACTACTTTTGTTGCAAAAAAGTTTAGGTATTTACAAAAAAAAAATTTAATGAAGACACTAATATAGGATGAAGGTCTCTCTTGACAAACCTCTAACACTAATTATATTACTTACCGACCAAATTACTTATTAGTAAAGCTCATATTAATGAACAAGAGCATCTTGTTGGCAGATTCACAAACTGAGAAGACCAAGCAAGAAAAAGGTAAAAACCAATTACAAACGAGAAGTTTTACTGTTCCCCTCCATAACATATGTGGGCTAGGTACACTACCTAGAACCATTTTAAGAATGGAAAAGTTCAACTACTTACATATATATTCAACAATTCCGTCTTCCACATTTTACATGTCGGCGGTAGCTTAGACGTGGCAACAATGCTCACTGATCAATTATTTCTATCTCGTATGCCAACTTTCATAATAAACTTGTGTTCATTTTGCAGCATGAAATATTTTACTATTTATTGTGAATGGGATTCATTTCATAGTTCCTCCCTGCCTGACTGGATTCACGATGAGGAATATTCACAGTCATTATGGGTGCCCGACCGTTAACTTGTCATCTTTAGATTACAGGGAGTGGTAAGTCGCGCAGAAATATCACATAGAAGTTTAAAAAAAAAAAAAAAAAATCACCAAATCGTAATAGGTTATAATTATGAAGCAGCAAAAGATTTCAGAATCACGACAACACGAATTTTTATATATATATATATATATATATATATATATATATATATATATATATATATATATATATATAATTGTGCAATTTACTTAGGAGGTTACAAAGCAGTATTCACAAATACATATTCTGTTAACATGTCATGGTCGACTAATATGTGCCGTGTTGTTTGAATTATCGAAGTACACGTACTACACTCTAATTTCTAATCAGTGGGAAACCACTGATTCGCAGTGAAATTCGACTACTATAATCAGTGCAAATGGCTCCACTTAGAATCAGTGGAAAACCACGCATTGTTTCAGTGAAAAAATTTCACTGATTGAATCAGTAACGTGAAACAATTTTACTGATTGTATAAGTGACGGCTGACTGCAGTGGCGAATTAAAAATGTATATTTAATGTAGGTAAATAAATACGTGAAATAAACATATTTGCGATAGTTTACTATTTATAGTGTGCAATTTACCGTAATTTAAAAAAAGTAAATAAAATTTCTAAGGTACCGGGATTAAACTCACGCACTTTTCGACTCTAGTCCGTTGCCTCACCATCTTATATATATATATATATATATATATATATATATATATATATATATATATATATATATATATATATATATATATCTTTATTTTAAAAAAAGATATACAGAGGCGTTTACCCTTAACCTATTCTATAGAGTACACATTCAACCCACATTATAAACATAACAAAATGCTCAATAAAATATTTACACAATTCTTACATAGGGGCACAAAACGATATGAACATTTGGTGAACTGGTTTTACTTTCAAAGTCGATGAACACATTAAAAATTATTTAACGTGAGGGGCAGCGCACGGCGTACACCCCGACACGTGACACTAACATAACACTACCACCTATCGACGATTACTACTGGAACATTAAACTGTACACTTGTAAGGACCGAGGGGTGGGCAGCGCATGGAGTACACCCAACCTCGGTAATATACACGCACTTCCTGTAGGCGTAAACGTCAGAATGAAAATAAAAAATTGCCGTACCACTGACGCAATGTGCCACGCCGCGCCATGTTCCACCTATCTTGACGAAGAAGCTGGACAAAGTCTTGAACTGTCACCGGTGTCGAATGGTCCACCAAAAAAACCGATCGCATGAAGTATATACCAGGCTGCAGCTCTTCGTCGAACTGAGGAGAAGGTGAAGAAATCGTAAAGAAGCATGTGCGTGTCGCTGACATCTCCACGTTCATCGCGAATTATTTTTCGTACCCGTACGCGGCACCACTACCAGATTCGAGATCCATAAACACAGGAAATTACCCTATGAAGGGCCGTGTCGGTGTTGCCACACAGCGGGCATGCAAGGTCAGCTGTCAGGTGAATGCTGTATTTAGGCTGCTAAGTTGTCACGATATTATTGTAGAAGCCGATTGCTGCAGCTCGAAGATCCGAGGAAAGGTTAGGATAGGCAAGTATTTTCCATGGGCGCTTCTATCGGATGGGTGGGGTGCGATTCACAACAGATGGTATGACTGCCGACATTTTGGAAGTCCGAATGTACAAATATCTCGCTGATGCGACTGTCCCTTCCGGTAAGTGTTCTACTAGAGTCGCGAGTGCTTCCTTTGCCTGACGGTATTGAAGTGGCATGCGTCTAACTTCAGACCACACCATTTTCTGTAATGCTGCGTAAATGTCCTCTGGGCGCAAAATTGTTGCAATTGCTGAAGATTGATATAAGGCCTCACACTTCAAAACGTGATTAATTAGACTCAGGCCTCCGTCTTGCAATGAAAGAGAAAGTTGCGACCTAGATAATTTAAATATATAAGATTTCCCCAACATGCGGCCAACTATCTGTAGTAATTGTGCACTTTGTTGACGTGGTAGTGGGAATATATGTGACGCATACCACAGCTTCGCAAGTAAGAATACATTTATTAAAGTAACCCTCTGTATAATATTTGTACGACGATAATTCATTTCTATTGGACGAGCACGGTGTTTATTTATTGTCATGTTCCAATTATAATGCAACACAAGAGTGGCGTCTGCGTGGAAGTATATGCCTAATATTCTCATAGTTTCGGCCCTCCGAAACGGAAAAACGTCGTCAAATGGCTCGCTGGTTGCGCTGAGCTCCAGTACGGCAGTTTTGTTAGTATTCGCTCGCCGATTAGAGACACTACGAAAAAGGTCCAAGCATTCTGCCGTCTCTGTAATTTACCGCTCTGAACGAACGACACATGTGATGTCATCAGCATAGGCATTTAATTTAAAGGACAGGTTCGCTACGGGGAATCCTTGCAAGCGGGCACTGAGCAATCAGCACAGAGGTTTAATGGCAATAGTAAATAAAATCATGGATAGCGGGCATCCTTGTCGACCTGAACTCTCGATCTTAATTGGTGGGGTAAGGAATCCGTTAACCAACAGCCGTGACCAAATTCCGGTACACAACATCCGCACCCACTGTACTGCATTGGCTGGAAAATCGAAATGATGCATAACATGAAGTAAAAATTTATGATCGACTCTATCGAATGCCTTATCGATATCAATACTCAAGATGGCCAATTTACTGTGTTGTATTGACGAAAGTAATTGAATGTCCCTTAGGGCAAGCACGCCTTGTAAGATTTAACGTCCTGGAACAGTACATGTCTGGCAAGGACCAATAACATCTGACAATCCCTTGGTTAATCTGGTCGCACAAAACCGAGCAATTATTTTATAATCGGCACACAAAAATGTAATTGGTCTATAATCCGCGGGCTTAACTGAACGGGATATTTTGGGTATTAGAACAATTATCCCTTCTTTATGAGACTTGCATAACTCCCCTCTTTCAAGCACATCGCGAACAACTTGGCAGAAGTCGGTACCAATAATATCCCAATAAATTTTGTAACATTCGTATGGAATACCGTCAATACCGGGAGATTTTTTTGATGGCAATTGCTGTATTATTGTATTAACTTCCGGATCTAAACATGGCGCCTCCATGCCCGTCTTGCTGTCACAGCTAACTTTGTTTTCACAACCCTGCAAAACCGAAGGAAGCATAGCATCGTCCGTGTCTTGTTTCGAGTATAAATTTGCAAAGTAACTGCAAAACGTTTGCACTATTTCCGGTCGTCCCGAACAATATCGCCATCACTGTCAGTAAACTGGTTGATAACCTTGCGTCGTATTTGCTGTTGTTCCTTAATGATACTAAACATGCTAAATTTCTCTTCTGCGAATAGACATTTATCATTTATCATAATATGGCGATTTTTAAACTGTTCACTCAATAAATGCAAAAGCTTCTGTTTCGTGTCTCTAATGCGTGGAATTACGTGTGCGCCATTGTTTGCCTGCAAGTGAAGTTCGTGTAGCATACGTTCGTAGAATGCACGTGTTCCCCTACGTTCTTCTGCCAGTCAGTACGCATGCCTTTAAAAAAGCTTCATGACGTTCGGTTTTACACACACATCCCACCACATCGCCACAGAGGGGAACTGGTATTTTTTGCTATGCTAACGTACCCAAATAGCTAGGAAGTCCTCTTTTACTTCTGAGCTGTCTAATGAAGACGTATTTAGACGCCACGTCCCTCTGCCAAACCGTGTTACATTCGCAAACTTTTCGTACGTAAATATCACTGCAGAGTGATCGCTGAAAGCTACCGGAAGAACGTCATATCGATGCACCTTATGTATATGCTGTTTTTTCACGTAGAATCGGTCAATCCTAGACCGACTCTGTGAAGCCACATAGGTGTAATGAATTCCTTGGAAGTTAGATGCAACATCACACAAGTCTAAGCGAGTTATTAAAGTAGATAGGGCAGCATTAGTAGGATAGATGCGCTCTGATGATCATGGGGGTGAACTATGCAGTTGAAATCTCCACCGAGTATGAAATGATTACAGGATGGATGGAAAAACGGAATCAAATCCACGGAGAAAAACTTATATCTTTCATATCTCGCTTGGGAGCCGGGGAGAGCATAAACATTGACTAGCGACACATCGTTTATTCGTCCTGACATCACTCGGCCTGACTGGTGGTAGCGCAGGTTTTCAAGTTCCCGCCCCGCACGTGTAATAATCGCTGTCCCCCGTCCCCGGTCAGCAACGTTTGTATACACATTGAAGGTATGAAAACCTATAAAATCTTGAATCGCTACTTCTTGCAAGAATGCAATGTCAACTGCCTGTGTTCGAATCAATGTCTCTAGCGCCGCCAATCGCGCACTGGCCGAGACTGCACAAATATTTAAAGTTAAAATTGTCAATAACTCTATCATGTGTGCCTCAAAGATAGTATCAGAGAGAAGGAAATGGAAAGGTGGACAAAGAGAAATGGAGGCCGGTAATAGGGCATACAGGAGGGGATGCACACAAGTGCCAGTCGTATTGTTAGTTAGTTGGGTTATCAGGACGTTCTTAGCTACAGGCACACATTTTATTTATAACGGCCTTTGCTAGTTCCAAAGATTCCTTCCTGTCTTGTAGCTGTGATTGTTCACTTTGCGATAACACCTTCGCTTTGCGAACAAGACTTACTCTTGTGGCTCGGGCGTCGCGTTCGTAAGGTCGCTTTTCTCTTACGGACATATTTTCAATCGCAGTTGTTACATGCTCCCGTCGTGTGATTGCATTGTTTACGCTCTCCACGTCCATGCTGTCCACCCATGAAACAGAGGACAATGGAATGTGTAGCGGCGAGACATCTTGTGTGTGTTAGGTGGTAACCCTGCGCGAGCAGTAACAGTATTTTGAGCCGCCTCCACGTGTATCGGCGTGGCGCGGTAACTAAGGTGTTGAGGTTGACCTCATGCTCAACAGATGAGTCACCGACAGGTGTTTGTACTGGACCTTACTGCTCTGAGCTAATACGCCAAGTCGGAATTTTGAGAGGAAAATATATGTCAGTAGTATGAAATGCTGGTTCGAGCACAGCCCCCAACCATCAAAAAACCAACGGCAAATTGAATGCCCAAACCATCAGAAAACCATCATAAAAAATTACCGTTATTTTCCTGATCCAAAACATCAGCTGCCGGTTCGAGTACAGCCCCCAGTTATCAGTAAACCAACAGTAAATGAAATGCTCGAGCCATCAGAAAACCAACGGTAAATGAAATGCTCTAGCCGTCAGAAAACATCAACTGCCGATTCGAGCGCAGCGGCAAAAAAGTGACTGCAAAAAGTTGCGTTTGTGTGCAACCGCAAAAAGTGACTACAAAAGGTTGTGTTAGTGTGCAACTGCAAAAAGTAACTGTACAAAGTTGCGTTAGAGTGCAGTTGCAAAAAGTGATTATAAAAATTTGCATCTGGAAGCCGTTGCAAAGAGCGGCTCAAAAAATTTGAATGCGTAAAAAATTAAATATAGTATATAATAAATGAGCACAAATAAAAGTCAACTGATGTCTAATATGATAACGACCATGGCAATGAAAAAGGTTAACACAACTGGTAATGTTTGGAAAGAATATAAGTTTAAGAAAGGTGTATTTGCGGAAATAAAGAAGAAGAAATCTCAAGAGAAGTATGCCAAGTGTGATACTTGTAAACACTTTTACAAACCGTCTCTCATAAGAAATCATCTTAAAAGTAGATTGCACAAAGGTCTTACACCAATACGTAATAAATCACATGAACCAACAAATGCATGGGAAATTTTTAAAGTGCCACAACACTTAATATCAAAACAGAAGTTCCCACAAGAGAAACAAATGAAATGTGAAACGTGTAGCCACTATTACAAACCGTCTCTCATAAGAAGTCACATGAGAAGTAAAATTCATAAGTACACACCCATATTCAGTGCAGAAGAAATCGAAATAGCATTTCAAAGTAGGATCAAGATTTATGCTGTAAAGAATGTGAATGCATACAAAGACCCAAAAAATTTCCTAAACGATGTAAAAGAAACTATCACGGGGCTAACTAGTAAGCATTCGAAATCATTCAAAGTGAACATGAAACTCTTCACTGAGTACAAAAGGGGAATTGGTAAGAAAATTGAATATGTAGAAAGCTCCTTTAAAACAAAGAACGAAATTATACTGAAATTGATTAATCTAGAAGAATATTATGCCAACAGCATATCGAAAATCATAGCTGAGATGGGGGCATTCGAAGCAAAGGGATCTCAGTGGGTACTCAACAGAATATATAACTAGAAGTGCGAATAAATAAATATGTACCATTCAAGGGCAGTTCTTATGTTGATCTCCAAGAAAAAATCAAAACTAAGCAGGCGGTAATTAATGTTAAGAACAATGATCAAAAATGTTGTTTTGTGGTCTGTTCTATCTGCATTGCATCAAGTACAAAGAAACCCTCAAAGAGTGAATAAATACGAAGCTTACGAGCATGAGTTTGATGATGCACTTAAGGGTTTGGAATTTCCAATGAAATTGGATAGCAAACCAACCTTTGAGAAGAGAAGTGGAATTTCTATTAATATATACACATACAAAGAAGAAGATGGCGGTAAGAAATATATAATCTGACCATTAAAAATAACAAAAAATAAGACAGATTAGCACATAAACCTACTCTATATCAAAGACGAAAAGAACGACCACTACTGCTGGGTAAAAAGTCTTTCGAGACTTGTCGCATCACAAGTAATGAAAAATGATGACAAAATATTTCTATGCGATAGATGTTTGCAACATTTCTACTTTATAAATAAGCTAAAAGATCACAAACAAGACTGTCGAGATCACGATGATGTTATAGTTGAACCACCATCTAAAGGAAAAAATGACATATTCAGATTTCAAAACCAAAATCATTCTTTGAGAGTTCCGCTTGTGATATATGCTGATTTTGAGTGTTTGTTGACTAAAATCGAAACTTGCCAACCAAACCCCGACGAATGTTACACAAAGCCATACCAAAAACACGAGCCTATTAGCTTCTGTTACTATGTAAAATACGAACATGGATACTATAAACTGCCAGTAACTTATGAAGGGCCTGATGCAACTGTGTTCATTAAAATGATAATGGAAGAAACAAAGTCTATTGGTGATATATACAGAAATGAAAAATCAATGCTTCCACTAACTGAGAAAGAACAAATTGTTTATGATACAGCTACCCATTGCCATATATGTGAAAAGCCTTTGGATGGTGATTCTGTGAGAGATCATGATCATCTTATGGGGAAATTTAGGGGAGCAGCACACAGCGATTGTAACTTATCGTATAGAAATACATGTTTTGTCCCAGTGTTTATACACAATCTATCTGGCTATGACACGCATCTATTCATAAGAGATCTTGGCATCGATGAATATAATATTGGTCTAATTCCCAAAAATAAATAAATATATATTTTTTTTAGGAAGCACGTATGTGGAAGTGTAAATCTTAGATATATTGACTCATTTAAATTTATGGCTAGTAGTATCGATAAACTCTCTAGCAACCTTACCAGAAGCCAATTCCGAGAAATGTGTAAGTATTTTTCCAATGAACTTCTTGACTTTAATACAAGAAAAGGTGAAAAGTGTCTACCCATATGACTACATGGATAGTGCTGAAAATTTTTGTGAGACATTGCTTCCATCCAAAGATGCATTTTACAACAAACTCAATAAATGCTGCAATACAGACGAAGATTACGAATTTGCGAGAGAGGTGTGGGAAAAATTCAACATAAAATCTCTAGGAGAGTACACAGAACTCTATAACAAATCTGATGTGTTGATATTGTCTGATATAACGGAAAATTATAGAGATGTGTGTCTCAAAACATATAAGCTAGATCCAGCATGGTATTTCACAGCCCCAGGGTTAGTGTGGGATGCTATGCTCAAACACACTAAAATAGAACTAGAATTATTAACAGATTATGACATGATTTTGATGATAGAAAAAGGTGTTCATGGTGGAATTTCACAATGTTGTAAGTGATATGCTAAAGAAAATAATAAATACATGAATGCTTATGACAGCACAAAGGAAAATCTTTTATCTTACATATCTGGACGCCAATAACTTATATGGATGGGCTATGAGCCATAATTTGCCCTATGGTGGGTTTAAGTGGGGAAATACAAATATAGATGTAACAAAAATAGAAGATGATGCTAGCAAAGGGTATATATTGGAAGTTGATTTGTAATACCCACATGAACTACACAATCTCCACAAAGATCTGCCATTGGCACCAGAGAATAAAATACCGGAAGGTTCTAAAAACCCCAAACTCTTGACAACTCTGGATGGTAAAGAGAAATATGTATTACACTATGTAAATCTTAAGCAATATCTATCTCTCGGAATGAAGTTGAAAAAGATCCATAGAGTTCTGGAGTTTGATCAATCAGATTGGCTCAAGTCCTATATTGATCTAAACTCAAATATGCGAACAAAGTCTACAAATGACTTTGAAAAAGATTTCTAAAAGCTAATGAACAATTCCATTTTTGGAAAAACAATGGAGAATATTAGAAACAGAGTGGATATATGGTTGTGAACAATTTCTAAGCAAATGGATAAACTAGTGGCTAAACCAAACTTTAAAGATAGGACTATATTTACTAGCACTTTGGTTGCAGTTCATATGAATAAAACGAAACTGTGCTTTAACAAACCCATTTATGTTGGGATGAGCATACTTGATCTATCGAAAGTCTTAATGTATGAGTTTTACTATAATATAATGAAGCCAAAGTATGGGGAAAATATTGAACTGTGCTACCAAGATACTGATTCGTACATCTATTATATAAAAACACTGGACTTCTACAGTGACATTAAAGAAATGGTCGACCATTTTGATACTTCTGACTATAGAAAAGATAACCCATATGGTTTACCGTTAGTTAACAAAAAGATTATTGGCAAAAATGAAAGATGAATGAAATGGAAAAATAATGGAAGACTTTATTGGTTTGAAATCGAAAATGTATGCAATAAATGTGGAGGGGGTGTAAAGAAAAGAACAAATGGTGTGAAAAACGCTGTAGTCAGAAATTAGATTAGTTTTGGTGACTACAAGAGTGTTTGTTTGGTAAAAAAGTATAAATCTTATTAGAAGTAAGAAACATGCACTCTATATGATTGAGATGAGAAAAAAAGCACTAAGCCCCGAAGATGATAAAAGATTTATTCTTAAAGATGGCATTCATGCACTACCATGGGGACACTACAAAATTGTAAAAGAGTGATACTATCAAAGAGTAGTGGCCCTGCACGAGCCACCTAAGCGCTGATATCATGCGTGAACTTAAAATAAAGCATTTGTATAATAAAATGCAATCGCTCAATGATATCGTGAATGGTGCACTAGTCTACGACTGTAAGACAGTGTATGCGATCATCGACGAAGAAGGCAATCCGTGGTTCAAGGCTAAAGACGTTGCGGACATACTCGAGTATGCGAATACAAAACTGGCAATGATAGACCACGTTAGAGACAAATATAGTAATATATATGAAAATTTAAAGGGTCACGAATCGCGACACTTGCCGAGTGCACATCCACATGCCGTATTTATCAATGAACCAGGCTTGTATGCATTGATCATGAAATCAACACTGGTAGCTGCTGAAAAATTCAGGGACTGGGTGTACGAAGCAGTGCTGCTGTCTATTCGCAAATACGGCGAGTACAAGATCGAGCAAAAGTACTAACCGCTACTGGATGCTGTAAACGCAATCATCGACAAGCAACCACTGCCACCTACTGACGATATCGGTAAGCATAATCAGTTTGTGCTTATCAGTATCGGTGGAAACCAATACTATGTCATCAGATGTCAACAGCATGTAGTATGTCTACGCATCAATGTGTTGGGACAAGAGTACCCCGAGATGCAAGTGCTACTGTCTCTCAGCAACGTCAATTCCATAACGCTGTACAACCTAATGAAAGAGCAGTTGCCCATCACATCGATAGGTAACTTCTTCAGTACGACGATGTGTTGCGACAACCTCATCGCCGAAATCGTACACATAAAATCGTTTGCGAGTCGTGCGTGAATTTAAATGTGTATGTGATCATGGATGAAGAAGGCAAACCATGATTCAAAGCGAAAGATGTTGCGGTGATTTTGGAATACACAAATCCGCGATAAGCAATCAGAGAATGTGTCAGAGGAAAGCATAGGCAATCATATGATGATATAGGGATGAGCTAATCACGAACCATTTGAATATGCAACAACAATCCGTATTTATCAATGAACCGGGCCTTGAAATCAAAGATGGCAACCACAGAACAATTCTAGGACTGGATGTTTGAAGAAGGTTTGTCGTCCATACGCAAGCACAGGGTCGACCAGAAGTATAAACCGCTGCTGGACACAACGAACGCAATCATCGACAAGCACGCGCAACCACTGACAAAATACGTTATCAACACAGAAGGCAACCCGTCGTTCAAAGCGAAAGACATTGCAAGAATACTGATCTGAAAAAGCGTTGTGAGTGTGTGTAACAGGAAAGTATAAGAAGCCGTTGTTACAAGGGGTGACTTGAGTCACCCAACTTAAAAATGCACATCCTCAGACAGTTTTTATTTCAGAGCCCATTTAAATCAATCTTATAGTGCTATTATATATCAGTAAATGTTTTTAATGGATAACAATCCATTAAAAACAAATAACCATACATGTTTGCATACTATTAGGCTTCGGTAATTCTTTCACTTTTAACATCATAAATTAGGTTTCTTTGCCTTACGAGTACCACATTACAAATAGTTGAAGCCGATATTGGTTTATTAAAATCAATTGTAAGTTTCAGATTAGTTCGATCTTTTGCAATAGCTGTTTTTCTGCAAGAACAATCAATAACATACAATGGTCTTCTCCCAATAAATGATGCAGAGTTGAAGCACAGTTCATTATTACGATAAGGGGTATCTAGTTTAATCTTTGAATTTCTAAAATCGTTGTAAGCAATATACATCTTATCGAAAATTTTATCATCAATGTCTAAATTCCAATTCTCTTTGAGAAACACTTCTTCCGTCCATTCTTAATATAAATATTTTTGACGAAAATAGAGTCAAACATTGAACCGTGTATGGATTGCATAGGATCTTCTTTTCTGTTGTGCTGAAAACCAACAATGACAAAGTCTGGCATATCGAATTGGATTGAATTGAACTGATATTTTATGTCAAAATGAAATGAGTTTTCAATAGTAGGTACTGGTTTTCAAAGACATTGCCAATAATTAAAACTTATTGGAATTTTGGGGTGTTTGAATAATTTTTCTTTAATTTCATCTCCATAATTAGGATCGTATTCAACAGTTGGCCACAGAATTTCCAATTTATCAATAATAATTTTACCAGCATATGATATATTATCTGCATCATCAGATCTGTCTGCTTTCTATGGAGGTCTTCTGTAAAGCGAAACATCATCAATAGAATTTCGAATGATCGTGATCTTGTGCCCACCTTTCCAGAATATTTCATTACAAACTCATAAACCCAAACAAATATCTTAATGGATAGGTAATTTCGTTAAGCTTATCTTTCCTAACATATTTACCTAGTTCTATCCCCGGCATCTGGAAGTTTGCTGATTCTGATTCTGAACCTAGCAATGTATGCATCGTTGTTGAAGTGATGCCAGGGTTGTCAATACTTTCGATTTTACAGCCATGTTTAGAGATCTGTATTCTTGAGAACTGGAATGGGAAGAAATTCTCACAAAGATCAATAGTTGTAGTTTTTCATAAAGTTTGTATGTATCTCTTTTAATTAGCATATACTGTTGGTATATGTAAGCTTCATTCGGATGTGAAAATGCATCGCCAATAGGAATATCAAATTCAATGTGTTTGTTGTATTCATTCAAATTATTTTTTGTTTCGTCGTTTGGTGGAAAAGACTGATGCTCATAACTTTCAATTTTGGTTGATCCATTTATTATATAGAAAAAAAAATTCTTAAACACCTACACTTTTCTTATCAACCCAAGAATTATGACTACTATCAAAACCTAGCCATTTAATTAGCAGCTTATTTCCTTTTCTTCGCAAAACATTTTCCACTAAGTAGTCTTTATTATATTTGGTCTTAAGCAGCTCTGACTCATAAAAAAATACCTTTAATAAGTTCATTTTAAAAATCTTTTATTCTGTATGTCATGGGTTTTGTGTGCAATACTTCACAAACCTCAAATAATTCAGTGGACCAATTTGGTATATATGCTTTTTCAAACAAATTTTTACTTTTACTTATACAAACTTTATATCCTATTGAAAACTTTGGCTTAACCATTTTTCTTTCTCCTCCATACATGTTGATTAGAATATAACTTTCATTCTTTGCATTTACATTGGTGGGTTTCATTCCGATTGTACAGTGAACAGAGTTATTGTATTCACTTATTAATTTAGGTAATATAGCCACTCATTTATAGTTTCCCTGCATAGTAAATATCTTCCATATGTTCTCCTTCAATGTTCTATTAAATCTTTCTAAAACACTAGCTTTCCATTCACTATATGTTGGATAGTGTGTTATTTTGTTGTTGGCCACTTATGTCTTAAATGATTTATTGTAAAATTTTTAACCTTCATCTGTTTGTAAATGCATGGGTTTGCGATCATTCAAAATAGTTTTAAATGCTTACGTAACATTTTCACCGGTTTTATCTTTGATTGGTATTGCCCATGCATATTTGGAAAAAAACATATATCACAGTTAACATATATTTAAACCCTTTGTTAATTCTATGTATACATTTTAAAGATCCAGAATTCATTTCGACTAAATCAGCTTGCCAAAGATCATCGATTCCAAAAGATAGAACAGTTCTTCTGGGGAAGTTTTTTCTTATTGGTTTATGAATTTCATTTACAATATCGTTTTTATACTCCCACCAGTGAATATCGAGTTATTGGTAACACAGCATCTACAAACAGATTTAATTCTTACTTTGTTATTATTGGTAAGTTTATATGAACTTAGTGTATACTTTATACATATGAGACAGTATAAATTTAAGTTATCATTGTTCATTTTATATAATAAATGAGGCAACAAAAAATTGTAAACAATACAGAGAGGAATATAGAGAGAAGAAGACAGTTAATTGAAAAGTTTAAAACTTTTAGAAAATTTCGCCAAGATGAATATGATAAAAATAAAAAACACTATCAACCATTGATAGATGCGATAGAAGATTTGGGGCAAAAAATTGGGCATGTAACAAATGAGAATAAGAACTTAATAAAAGAACTTGTTCCAATTGCTGTTAAGAATTTAGACTACCCACAGACACCAACAGAAACATATTTTGAAAGAAAACTGTTAGGTAAAACAGGTACCTATGAATGCTATGGCGATGAATGCTATAACGATGGCGTTAAACGCATTGGCGATGACGATAAATGCTATGACGAAGCATTGGGGTGTTTGAAAACTGGTATCCCACAGTTAACTAACTACAAAACATCATTTATTGATAAGAAAGTGGCCGATTTCTTAGTTGACTGCAGAGACGATTTTTTGGGCTAAAGGCTGATAAAGGTTGATTGTATATTGGTGATAGCGAAGTAACATTCATCAATGACAAATTTACTGCAAAAGGCCGAACATACACTGCAACCGATGGTTTGATGAAATTACCAACTAGTAAGAAAGTAACAGAAATGACTACACTGCAACCGACTATGAACACTATAGTTGTATCCTAGCAGATACGAACACATTTTTTTAAACAATGATCCAAACTTGGGAACGCCAAAATCGAGTAAAGGGAATAAATGGAAAATTATTGTTCAACCTATTTATTATTCTATTAAAAATAAACGCCCCTCACCTAAAAAGGGGAAAAGTATAAAGATATATACAGGCTACCCCAAAGAATACATATGGATGGATGATGTTAGAAAGCTTATTGATCGACTTCTCGTTATTTACGACGAAGAGAATGCTGGAAATGATAACTATTACAATGAAAAAGTTGGAATAATGAATATGCTCAACAGCAAGTTTAGTGACTTTGTTGTGAATAATCCAAAAGGTGTACCATATCTGATACAAATGTTAAACACAATACCACATACTTTTTGGGAGTCGGAGCATTGCGGAAAAGGGTTACTCAATGACATAATAAATTTACTACCTTTGGAGTTGCATGCACCCGGTTATCAGTACTTAGGTCCGGGTACCAGACTAAAAGAGAGAATTGAGTGTGGTGATAAACCCATTAATCCACTAGATGCGGCTGCCATGGAACATGATATAGCTTATCATCATCACAAAGAACTAGAAAAGAAGGTGTTAAAAAGATTGTTAAGTTCAGATGCTGGTCTCGATGAGAGATTGTGGGCTGGTGTTACTGGATCTGAGATGCATATTAAATGTAAGCTTGGCTGGGGAATTAAAATAAAATGACGAAATATTTATTATAATAAATGAAAGTAAAGAACATTGTTTTTCAAGTTCCTAACTAGGAGTTGAAGGGTTTGAATATTGATTCTTTCCTAATGAAAGACCAACTGGATCGTAAAAACAAGAAACTAAATGAGGACAAGGGGATGGCTATCACAATTTCACTTCCACAGCTTAAGGAAATGTCCAAAGAAATGAAAACTATAAATGGTTTGACAGTTCACAAGGGTGGATTTTTACCCTTAATTTTCTCAACATTGGGGGCTCTAGGAGCATTAGCTGGCGGTGCATCATTTATCTCTACATCAGTAATTAATGCCAAGAAGAAAAATCAAGAATTGGAGGAGCAACACAGCCATAATTTAGCTATGGAGGAATACGGCAAAGGATTGAAGAAAATTAAGTGGGGTAAGAATGTTAAAAAAAAGTAACTTCATTCAGTAACTTTGATATTGATCAAATGGTTAAAAAATTAATCATTAAAAATTTTCGGGGTGTTTTCATGATCGATGAACTACTTAACACACCACTCAATAATAAATGTGGGATTGTTAATCTTGATGTTTCGAAAAACTCTGGTACACACTGGGTATGCTATTGGAAAAAAGCAAACAACAAATATTTTGATTCATTTGGCGGAAATCCACCACGACAATTAATAGCATATCTCGGAAGTAATATTTTTTATAACGATGATAGAATTCAAAATTTCAGTCAAGTAACTTGTGGTCATTTGTGTCTAATTGTGGTAAATCTCTTTTCACATAATTTTAAATTTCCAAAAATTATTTCACTATTAACAAACAATGGATATATGCGGAAATGCATTAATGAGCTCTTGGATTGAAGATCAAATTAAAGAACGCATGAACACTGGTGAGAAGATCAGTCCTAATGATTTTGTTTCCAACACACAGATCAACGACTTTATAACCACACTGACAAGAAATAAAATATAATTGGATAAAGCCTATCTTACTTACTTGGAAGTAGATAATAATATAGATTTTGAACAAAAAGACTAAGACATGTGGCAAATCTCATTGCACCGATGGTTGCAATCAATTTAGAGTACTATCAGAAAAACAGAATTAACATTATTCATTTGGTTGGGAATTACAATGAAAAATAAAAATCATTTTACTTTGATAACCGAATAGAATATTTTTTTTATGAGAGATGGAACTATAGTTGAAATAATAATAAAACCAGAAAAATATAAAAGTGTTATGAACTGTTATCATGAAAGGAAAAAAATTGACATGCATAACTTTTGAAGTATACCCTGATGATATATATTTTAAATACCAAAAGCCCACAATGTACTCGAAGGTACAATTGTGTTTATTGAAATAGTTATGGTATATGAATACATTAAGAAAGATCACATTATGTTAGTTTTTAATGAAATACTTTCATTAAAAACAAAACCTACAATCTAAGAATTTAAAAAGTCTTTAATTTTATTACGATATTTGCCATTATTTAACTTACGAGTCATATCTATTGTAACAAAACCATATTCATTATTCCAACATTTTGAACACGTCATCCTGAATTTCTCAAATGACATATCACCACTAACAAAATCACTGTGAATATGTTTAAGATTTGTATCGTCTTGTCTGAATATGCAAAGATAATTAGCATTGTTTCTTATAAGCTGCTTAGGTACTTTTGAATATGTCTGAGCTAAATAGAAACAATCAATATCTGTATGTCTACCACAAGTAAAGTAATCCCTTACAATATTTTGATTTTCAAGTATGATATCATCGAAAACTACAGACTCTTTATGACATTCATTTATGTCAACCATTTCAATTGATGGAAAGAATTATGCTATTGGTTCATTAAATAAATTTGATGTTACATCTATATCTTTCTTTAAATTGATATATTTTGGTTATCCAGACTTTTTGAACATACATAGAGAGTACCATAGTTCAACCATCCCTGAGCATATATAAAATTATCTGTTATAAGTGTAGTTTTCTCACAGTTACTAGGACACACAATCAAAAAACCTAATATTATTAGGTAATAATTCTCCATGATGTTTTGTTGATACAGTCTTGTCTGGTATTCTTAATTTAATATCCCAGTCTACATGTTTCTTTCTCATTTATTAATAGATTTCTTTAATAATATAATAAATGAGTAAAATATTCAAACTAACAGATAACAAATCAGTGTTGAAGAAGAGACTACGTTACCCTTTAGAGATAGAGGGACACTCATTGGCTTTAGTTCAGTTCTATACTATTTATCTAACTCATAATGTTACCTCTGGGAGAAATGAGCTATATTTTGAGGGTCATAATGATACGGAATCAGCAATTGATATTCCAGTTAGTCAATATAGCTTAAAATATCTTGAAAAATCTATAAAAGCAATTTTTTCAGTTAGTGTAGATTCAATGGGTGGGAAAGAAAATAATATAACTTTCGAGCTGGATAAAATAACAAACAGAGTGAAAGTAAAATGTATGCTTAAATTACAGTTTGGAAAACAGGGTTCAATAGGAAAACTTTTGGGTTTCGTAGAAAATAAAACTCTGAAAGCAAATGTGGATCATTATGGCGATACAATTCCAAAATTTGCTCCATTTGAAACAATAAATATAGACTGTAATATAGTAAATGGTGTGATATTAAAATATGATGAAAATAACCATAGGAAAACTAGCATAATTGTCACTTTTAAACCAAGAACAACATTTGGATTTGGCGACACGATCTATTACGAACCAGCTTATCCATTATTTTTCCCAGTGCAAACAAATCAAGTTAATGGAATAATAGTTGAAATTAGGGATTAAAAAGGTAAGTTAATTAACTTTGATTTGTCTGAAAGAAAGTGGTATTAGAGATGAAGCCTTTTTTTTCGATTGGAAGTATTCATATTATATAATAACGTTAATAGTTTTTTAAATATTAAAGTTTCATATGATAAAGATGAATAATATTTCTATAGAAAGTGCAATGAAAAACTCAATGTTTCGGCTATTTTAATGTGTCGAATTTGGAGATGTGTGTCTAAATTTTTAATTAGACTATTTCGTAGCACATTGCCGAAGTCAGAGCGATAATTGTGTTTTAATGATTGGATAACCATTAAAACCTTATAGACATATGAGCACAAATAAAAATCATCTGATGTCTAATACGACGATCGTTTTTTCTTTAATAAAACGAAATAGAATGCCTTTGTTTAGCACCCCAATCCACCATTCCATCATATGCAAAATTTATACCTCTACGCTTAACACAATTTAAAACTTTTTCACTGAACATCTGAAGATATCTGTCTAGTAAGGTTACTTTGAAATTTCCAGAAGTAATTACCACTTTGTATCCATACTGTGTATCATTTATTTCAGCATGGTCTATGGGATAGGTCTGTCCAATTGTAAGTTCGGAAAGTTTCTTAAATTGTTGGGTTCCGTTTAATATATTCAGCAACTGGTCCATCTTTATTATGTACAATATTTTATTTTTTACGTATTCAAATGTATTGAGCCGCTCTTTGCAACTGCACTCTAACACAACTTTTTATAGTCCTTTATGCAACTGCTCCCAAACGCAATTTTTTACTGTCACTTTTTGCAACTGCACTCTAACGCAACTTTTGCAGTCACTTTTTTGAGGCTGTGCTCGAACCGGCAGCTGATGTTTTGGATCAGGAAACAACGGTAATTTTTTCTGATGGTTTTCTGACGGCTTGGACATTCAATTTGCCGTTGGTTTTCTGATAACTGGGGGCTGTGCTCGAACCGGCATTTCTATACTACTTATGTCTTAAAGTTTCTCAGCGAAATCGTGTGATTTGAAATTGTATGCTATTACTTTTCGTTTTTGGTTTTAGTGGTACCGTTAGGATTGTTAAAACGAATTGTATATATGAGTGCACTTTCTTCATCACCACATTAAATACAATTTAAAGCTTCAAACAGAGCGCTGTGGCGATTACATGGAAACGAAATGAAAAACGTAAAAATGGAACGAAAGGCTGCGTGTTCATACAACCTCGTAATATGACGTTTTGATAAATGAAACACATTAAAAAATGTATTTTGTATTACTTTTATTAGTTTATCTGTTGTTATGACGCTTGATACACGTTGTTTAACGGCCATTTTTACACGCAGTTTTACTGATACATCAATCAAAAATTATTAGAGAAGGAGCAAGTTGCTCAGAATGTTTCACTGGTCCATCAGTCAAAAAATAAATAACTGAGAAAAACAGTGAACGAATTACTGACGAATCAGTGGGAAAAGTCACTGAATCAATCAGTGAAGGAACTATGGAATCAGTTAAATTCACTGACGTGACTTTTGTACCAGTCAAACACGTTTAACTTATTGAAAAAGTGAAATTCTCACTGATTCAGATTTAGAGTGTAGGTTTCAGGGATTATTAAAAATAATTTTTATATTAATGAGATTCATTATCTAAATAACTATGTAGAAAAAAATTGCGTTTTATATATTTGTTTGGTATACGTGAAATTACTGACATAACTAGTGAGTATAACTTCCTCTACTTGGGCACAACTAGATTTTTATTATGTTTTGTAGAGCTTAAATGGTAGGTAGGCTTTGGTATCTCGTTGACAGAAATATCATGAAAATTTAATACCAAAAACATACTAAACAATAATAAAAAAAATTGTAAATACACACATGCGTTTCCAAAGGAATCGAAATCGGAATACGTCTTACCATAAGCTAGTTTGCAACCAAAGCAATTACGGAGGTACGGTTGGTAGATCTCAGGGTTTACAAATGGGAAACATTTTCGGGTCTATAATTTCGAAATGAAGTGACGAACCACTTAAATCATGTACGTTTTATGCACTACCGACCCGGAATTGTGTGAAGAATTTGTTGGATATCGGTTGATTGGGTCCCGAGATGTCACATACGGCCTTAAATATTAAAATGGCAACTATTTCAGAAATTAGCATCTTATGCATTCGAAACCTATCCTTACTAAGTACTATATGTATAACAAGTGTGGTGAATTCAAGGTCAACGAATTGAAATTTTTAAGGGGGCGGTCGGAGCACACACAAGAACACACACATTCCCACACAATAAAGTGATTTTATAGGCCTGTGATTTATTCGGAACGTGGGCTAAAGTTTAGGGCACATCATTACATATCATCCGTCTGCAAAACCTTTTTTGCAATTATTAAATCAAGACATTCCTTCAACTAATCTTAACTTCTCTACCCGTCACTTGATCGGTTCTTGAACGAAATACAGAAGCTATCTGTGACAGTGGGGTATCATCTGCTGTGTAGAATAAACTATGCGTGTGTGTCAGGATGGCCGAGTGGTCTAAGGCGCTGCGTTCAGGTCGCAGTCCACTTCTGTGGGCGTGGGTTCGAATGCCACTTCTGACAAAATTTTTCATGGATATTCACGTTGAACCTGTGACGAAGTTGGCGCAAGTCAAGACACATCTTAGAACACAGCGCATCTGCTGTATAATTTTGATGTTCCTTGCAACATTGATGGCATACTGCACGTTGCCGAGAGATCAAATGTTAATCAGTGCAGTGAACATCGTGTCTCTAAGCCAGCCTGACTATTGTTAATACCGGCTAATACAGGGGAAGACCTCACAGATTTCAAGATCTCTCTGGATGTGGTGCCACTTTCTGTTACTGCACATCTGCGGATACGATGACCCGCTTTATCTGTAGTGGGTCTGGCAAGACGAGTATCTACTCTACGTGACGAAAAACCTGTACATATCCACGCTTGCACACATAGTGTCACCATGGTGATTGCACGGCCAAACTTAATGGATATACGACGAGCCGACCATCCGGCTTCGTGCAGTCGGACCACAAGACTCCTTTCAAATGGGTATGAGTGTTAATGATGTTAGCTAGCACGACGCCATGGCATACTGATCTGCCTCTTAACACGCAGACTTCTTCCTTCTCAGACTGTTGTACATAGCACTTTTAAGCACTGGGTACTGGCCACATGTGTCCCCAGTTTTAACGATTTCCATTGTGCAATTTGAACTATATGTCTTCTTGAATTTATCCAAATGGAACACACCTTACAGGTGTAGTGACTTTTCTATGTCCAGCCATGTATACACCATTTTTACGCTGGTTTTTTTGTAATTCTCCATGTTACAAAATCGCGTGAGACTGGCATGAGGTTAGAGGCATTTTAAGTTTTTATTTTGATTAGTAAATTGCAGTAAACACTTAGTTGCAAACCTACGTGAACAACTTCATT
This sequence comes from Dryococelus australis, assembly GCA_029891345.1. Taxonomy (NCBI): domain Eukaryota; kingdom Metazoa; phylum Arthropoda; class Insecta; order Phasmatodea; family Phasmatidae; genus Dryococelus; species Dryococelus australis. The sequence continues at coordinate 240,539,551 of CM056993.1, forward strand.
TCATTACTATTTCCACAACATTTAGTACAAAGTAGAAAACCCATTTTTTTCTCAAAAAATTAATACTGTTTTGGGAAATATATGTTAATTGCTTTCAAATAAAATACCAATAATTCACGACGGGGAAAAAATATGATAATTATCTCATGCTTGGCTTGGCCTCTCTGCCCGCCAATCTAAATGGGGATACTAATATAGAACAATAACTGACACACTTCCTCTGCAACCCAGCCTACAGTTAATTCGAAGTCACTCAGTTGTTTATAGCCTATTTATAAAAAAAATATTAAATGATATTGTATCTTTGATTAATAGTAATTGCATGCAAGTCGCATTCTCACGTGCGCATAAACAGCGCCGATGGAGCAACACGAATTCTCCTCCCGTCGTGACTCTATATTCGCCGTACGTGGCAACCTAGGCTGATAGCTGGTGACGGGGTCAAATGGCAATCATGGCATCCACGAGTTGCTAATCGCACAATAGATATGACATTGCAGGTGAAGTCGCGATGTGGCGACAGCAATTCAACCAGCGCCGCGACGGGAGTATGCCAATAAAGTGGAGTGGTGAGACTTGAGCGGCTCTTAACATAGAGGTCTTGAGAGCCACCGAGTGCGAAGCAAGGTGAGTATGGAGCAATGCAAGATTTAACGGTTGGGGGAAACGGGAGGTCACCTAGAAACCTCTTCGCGCGGAGGCATCGTCCGGTGGGATTCCTACATGCGAAAATCCTGGAGTGACCATGCAGGGAATCGAACCCCGTTCGCCTGGGTGGGAGGTGATTAGTACAACTACTACATTAACTTAGCCCTTATGCCAGTAGAGTTCACCGACACACGACGATGCGTACCAGTATATCGCTGGCGGTGAACATATATGGCTCCGGCCCCTTCGACGCAACTGCATGAAGGGCGGTAGTTTTCATTATTCCTGCCTTCCCCTGTGCTTGAATGTAGAGAGCAAGCTATTTATACGCTGTTGACGCTAAAATGAGCAATTTTGAAAGCCCTGCTTAAGATATACGTGTAGGCACGTCGTGTATTCCTCCGCCTTATGTAAAATTAACATTGCCACGAGCCTCGTCACTTTATTCATGCGTCGTTCAAGTGTAACTATGAAATTATTAGGAAAATAAATATTTTGCAAATCTGCTCATCTTTATACTTCTATGCATTAAAAAAAATAGAAAGCGAAAGAAATAATTTAAGTTATCACAAATGGTTACCTAACATATTTTATTGGACGTTAAGAGAATGGAACTACTTTCTAACTATCATTACCAACTTTACTGGGTGACTGTCACATCGTGTGCCCATTAAAATATATGCATGCAGGGGCAGTGAAATTTTTTTAAGGTTCATTTCTAAACTGCTCACTTAATCGTCAACAGCCTTTAACCTAAAGTATCGAAGTTTTCATAGGCGGGCGGGTGCAGAAATTATGCGGTGAATTATGACTACCATCACACTCGAATTTCATTCCTCGTCATATCAACTCATACACCGAAGAATTATTAATTATTGTTGTCCTTTTTGTTAGTGTCATTTATAGCATATTCTTTCTCTATCTTGTATGTACCATCACACTAATCAGTTGTGTACACAGCCTTTTATTTTGAAAGAATAGAAACCTCAAATTCTGAAATGAGCATTTCGTACAATAAGAAATCCACCCTTTTCCAATGTAAAATAAATTTTAGTTTCAAGTGCAAAGTCATGGCAAACTTATTGAAATGGTTTTTTTTTTCAATGCTATTTTACAGTAGTTCTTTTTAAATTTATTATTATTTACATATATATATTCACTTTTATTGGTAGTTCTACAGTCACTTAAGTGCACCCGTTGTGCATGATCCCACAATTCCTCTTAGTGAGAAAATTTTAAGGCCAGTGTATGTATGTGTTATAATATAGTTATGACTATTCAAAATTAAATTATGTATTTTTGTCTGTGCCTGATATTTATTATTTTCATTTCTTATGTTTACGTAGTAACAAAATGTTTTGCAACATGTTTTTGCCAAGTTTTTAAGAAATGAACGAGTTCAATATATTGAAGTTAAATTCCACGTACTAGTTAGCTAAGCAAGTAGAATAAATGCCACACAAAGCCTACCAGTATGCAATCATTGAGACGCAATTACGTGATAGTTGCATCTCTTACGGGCAGCACACCAACAAACATTTTCTCATGGACGTTTGTGACTAAGCTGTGGGAGGTAACCACTAAAGGCACGGGAAAATAATCACATTTTTCGTGCGTACAATGTATTAAAACATTTTTCCATCCAGTGTAAAATGTACTAGCGTCTGGTTATAGTCGACTGCTACATAGGAGCTGAACATTTCAATATCTGAGAGCATGAACAACATTTCAACGTTACAATAAAGCGGCATGCCACTGACAATATTCCTCGAAACTAGTAGAGAGACATGAAGGTGTGGGGGTGTAATCGAGCATATTATTGTCATGAGTTAAATACACACAGTGTGGGGAGAATTTATAACCCCACGTTTGGGCGTTCAAATTAATGCTATAACACCTCTGATATGTGTTGCTACAATATTACGGCCAGTATCATTGGCTATAAAATATTATTTCTGAGATATGTAATATAATATATGAATGTGTAATATAATGATAAAAAATCGTCGTATTTGTGAGTGAGTCTCATAGGTTATATTAATTATATACCTCGGCTGAACTCTATGCTTCCACGCTAAAAAATCGGTGTATTCATCCAATTTTCTATTACCTCTGTAGTTTGAAACAATTGGATCATTAATTCTAATAAACAAACAGAGAATTCTTCATTCAAGTAAATCAATAGAAACGAATAAAATTACTTTGATTTTAACACTGATGAACTAAACCAATTTCAAATTATATTGTACTTTTGCAGAACTTTAGTTACGAAATATTATACTATACTAATTCTCAAAATTGCAAGCAACACCAGCCTGCACATTGCACATCAACCAATTTACCAACATTTGACTTTACTAGTTCTGGTGTCATAAATACATTTGCATTTGCTTGAGGAAAAATACGACTTAGCTGTGTCAATAGCGGAAAATAACCGCAACTCTGCCGATGTCGTGGAGTCATCCTTCACTGATGTAGAACCCAGGAACAGCTCTCCCGCTCACCACGGACAGCACATCTCCTAGTGATGCTCAGCGAACTCGTCCTCTGCGCGCCGGAACAGCGGAGGTGGTTGTAGAATCTGAACCTCGCCAGAATCCGCAGCCAGTAGCACTCCTCTCGCAGAATTGGCTCTCCGAACACCAGGCACCGCATTGTCCTTCGTGCGAAGTTGAAAACCCCGAAGTCCTCCTTTACTGGGCCGTCCTTCCTTCCTGGCTCATCGTATAGCTTATGTCGAATTACTTCTTCTTTTAAGCATATATAGGATCAGCATTTCAATAGTGCGTGAATATTTCTGTATCCCCGTCGTAAATATCAAATTTTTCCAATCAAATATTATAGATTATCTGTCATACTCAGGACTGACTTCTTTTCTAGCTGGCCTCTCACTGATTCCAAATTAGAATGAATAAGTTTTTTGTTCTATCAGAGTATTGTAAGAAAAAAATAAAATAAAATGTGATAGGCTGGCTGGTGAGGCCTGATTGTTTTGGGAAAACAAAAGATAGTGCTTTGTTACGAAGACAAATACTCATGCAAAGAAACCATAGATAATCATCAGACTTACATAGCTTATACAACACAACTGTCAGAATTAATAAGTTTATACATATCACATTGAACATACGCTAAACATCTTATACATTGCATCAAAGTTTGGCATTTAAATCAAATTTAAAGTCATAAATATTGAAGTGTTACAGAAGTTCTCCTACATTTTGACACAGTTCTGACAAGTCAACTGGGTTAACATTTATCAATATCAATGTAACACTTCATTTAACAATTAAGATTATAGATAATTTCATCATTTACAACTCATTACCTAAAAAAATAACAACAATTCTACACAAATAAATGTTCATTTAGCTTAGCCATGTATCTTAAAATTGTCCAACATGGATCAATATCAAATGATTGAGAATCAAAGTCTTATCTCTATGAAAGAAATTGTCACCATCTCCATCATTAGTAGAGACGTCCTTGCTCCGATCAATCTTAGAGTCCTCGAACATTCGTCTCAGCTGGCGGGTAGCTCCTGCCTCACTTTAACATTCTCGACTGTAACACTTGTTAAACTTTCCAGTTCAAGTTTTAAATTATTTATCTTTACAACTTCTATAAGCAATTCGTTCACTTTTCAGTTAATGCGTATTCTATTTGTCTTGGCTTAACAAAAATAAAATGTCTTTCCTTCGACTAACACTTATTGAAAGTTTCTGGATATATCATTTTTTCCACACTTTGCACTCGTTTATGAAAGTCTCTTTCAGGCAAAATATGTCGTGTAATGTCAATGTTCTTTCAGCTCACATGCAAATGACAACCCTTTTCTCTTTTTAAGTTCATTGATCAATATTGGCAATCATAAGATGTCACAACTGTATAGACCAGTGTTGACCATAATTGACTACTACCGGTTTCTATAAATATCTGCAAATTATATCAGGTCACCATAAAATGATGCTTCTTTCATAATAAAAATTACTAAATAAAACATGAAACTTAATTGATGTTTATCAATCTTACATCTATACAGAAATATACTTCTGAAACCTTAGTTCAGGAGCATAAATGATAAGCGTGTTAAAATAAAAACAATCAAACAATTTGAAGACATATAAAATAGGAGTTATATGAAGAACCTGATCAAAACAAATCAAATATGTATTCATTCAGAAGACCCTACGAAAGAAACCTTACGTGTGTTTTTCTTTTCCAAGTTCGCGTTTAACTCTAGCACAACTTGCAGTTGGAAGTTCACTTATTCATTGTAGCTTTTTATTAATTTTATGCCAAACCTTTAATATAGAGAGTGCGTGTTTCAAAATAGAGCATTTAGAATTGGCTGATTACTATATTTGCACATTTATTTATTTACTCACGAATTTTCCATCGGTGGTTACCTTCATTACTGTTATGAACTTAGTGGTTTTATGATTCAGTATATAAAATTACAACGTTCTCAATAACATCGCTTCCATCCTTTACGACAGGTCCTCATTGGAAGGCAAAACATAAGAAAAACGCTGGAACACTTTACATACATTAATGAAAAGAGTCATTTTATTAATATCATAAAGGTTGTGTCTACCATCCCCTCCCCCTTCTCATTGGGATGTGTATTGTGACTGGCTGATGGGTAACACCCATTCCACCATCCCCTCCCTCCCAATGGTAGGTGTGCTGTGATTGGCTGTAAGCTGTGGGGGTACTCTTTCAGTTGACAAAACACCCAAGCGACATTTGTGGGACTTCGAAATTTTTTTGAGGGTATGTGTTAAGTCCTTTGTTAGAGACCTGTCGAGAGTAATTAGATGTATTTTGCAATTACTATTTGCAGAATTACATAGAAGTTGGGTAATGAGTGTAGTTACCGAAAGTAAGTACACACGTTTATCCATCGACTTTCGAACCATAAGTGAAGAGGTTGGAAGGAGAAGGTAAATAGGGAATATCCGACGAGGGTAATTATGTGTAATAAGATGTTAAAAATGTAATAAATAATAATGTAATGACTAAGTACCAATAATAAGTACATGTAATAAATAAGTACCTAGAGTAATTGCGTAAAGACTAAGCATACATAATAGATATGTACCGATACAAATTACGCACACACTAAGTACATGTACCATGAGTAATTACAGACACAAGTATACGTCCGTCCTCAAGCACTCCTCGCTTGCGACTGAGCTGAGAAGTGATAATGTTTAATTTATATGGATGCCATGTTGGAATAGGGCTCCGACCAACTCTGCTGGCAAAAGCGCCTCAGGTCGGCCACACCTCTGGCCGCTCCTGGAGGCGGCCTGGTTGTATTTCTCCATGCTGCCGCACAGAGTGCTAGGGGTTGCGGGCGCAGTCTCTCTCTTTTTCTTCACTGTCGAGGGTGTACGCAGCATGTAACGGCTGGCCCCCCAGGGAGCACTCGCCAACTGTGAAGCCTCCCCAACTCGGGAAGCCACTAGCAAAATGCCAAATACGTTTGTGTTGAACACATGGAATACCTGGCGTCGTTACCTACCATCATTCCTCACATAAACTTTATATTTGTTTTAAATCATTATAAGCAAACTTGTACTTTTATTCATGTAATTTTCAGTCACGTTTTTCTCACATAACCATTCTGTGTTCGTACCCTGTTAAATATGCTTTCCTTTTCCCATCACTTTTTTCCTCCCACTTTGTTTAAGGGACAGCTACATTTTTTCTCACATAAGGACTCTAAAACTCATGTAAACATACATTTTCCAAGTTAAAAATGTATGTCATTGTGTTTATATTTGAAAAGAGTGTTTATGAAGTAAATTATTAATTAGTGTAAAGAATTGCCCCCACATTGTGTGTCAGGCAATCTTTTCTTGACTGTCCGAAATGATCTACATGTCACCGTTCAGTTAATTATAGTAATCTTTTAATTTATTTTTCACACTTTGTGCCACTTATGTTTTTTCTCGTGTAACCATTCTCCTCTTAACATATTACTTTAAATATTAGAGTATGATTATTTTTAATGAAGAGTGTTAAAACTTGGGTTAGCACACATTATTTATCCCCAACACTTTGTGTATATGGCAGTTACACTCTTTTTTCGCACAACTGAATTATAAGCTACGTGTAACCACCCTGTTAATTATAGTAATATATTTTTATTTACTTTTCACACATTGCATAAGCGGCATACCATCTTTTCTCGGCTGTCCGAATTTATCTACATGTAGTATCCCTGTTGCAACAAATAGACTATTTGAGGTAAAAATAAATAAAAACACAGAAAGAGATTGAAATAACTATTTTACTACTCACAGATCAATATACATAATAACATGGTACACTTATTTACTGAATTATTTACAGACACTACATACATAAACCTTCTTCTTTCACACTTACTTGAGATCACAAAGATTTCTTTATATACACAAAAATTAATATTGAATTATTTACTCAAATCTTCTTTGGCATCACTTCCCTTCTCTTCGTATCACAGTTACTTTATACATTATTACACATCCTCCTTGACGTCACACAACTTCACTTCTTTGTAATATTTACACAAATATTCCTTGTAGTACTTTCCTTGTATTCTTTTCACACTCACGTGGAACAAATCGCTGGTTGAGGAGGGTGGAGGACAAGCACCCTTCCACAATGGAGTGAGGGAGGCCAACCATCACAGTTGGAGATGCAGCCTCTCTGCAGGATGGTGTTTTTCCTTGAAGTTGGAGATGCAACCTCGCAGTGGGACCGTCTTCCTTCGACGTTTGTAGAGGGCATTTAGTTGGCACTGCGGATTTTACCCAGCGTTTTGACAATTGCTAATGTGCAGTAGCAGGCATATGTGCAGCTAACCAGTAAAATTGGTCTCGCGGCAGACACAAGACAAGTAGCGCCCCACATCACCGGAGTTAGGGTCAGTCTTGACTCTACAAATGGACGGCTTGCATACCATTGCATCGGCTTTCATTGTCCAGAAACTAAAAACACCTCAGACTGCAATGGGCACATGAATGCCGTCGCTGGCGTGCTGAATGGCAAAATGTATTGTTTTCGGACGAGTCCCGCTTCAACCTGTCCTACAGTGAAGGCCTCATACGAGTAAGACGCTACAGTCGTAATCGCCATCTGGCAGCCTGCACTGTGGAGCGGCGTAATGAACAAACGATAAGTGTGATAGTTTGAGGCGCCATTGGATACAACATGCGATCTCGACTCCTACGTATTGAGGGTAACCTGAACAGCAACCGCTACATTAGGGAGGTTTTAGAGCCCGAGGTACTGACCCTCTTTTAGGCAACTCCACATGCCATACTTCAGCAGGATAATGCCCGGCCGCATGTGGCGAGGAATGTGCAAGCCTTCTTCAATGAACGATGGGTGCCACTGCTTCCCTGGCCTGCACGTTAGCCAGACATGTCACTCATCGAACATGTCGGGTATATGGTTGGTCGGCGACTTGTTCATCGTGGTCCTCCAGCAACCACTGTTAATGCTTAGTGGACTGGCATACAAACCGTGTAGAGGGAGATTTCCCATGAACATATGCAGGTCCTCTTTGATTACATACTATGACGTTTAGGGGCTCCGATTGCAGCACGTTGGGGCTTCACACTATATTGAAATAGAGATCATCTAAAGGTTGGGTAATCTTAATCAATTGTGTATTTTCATGTACACTTCCCGGAATAATAAATGAGTGATGGAAAAAGTTAAAGCCGCTTTCGGCAATCTTCGGCTTTAGACAAGATGTATAGCCTTGGCTCTTAGGCAACCAGCAACACAGAACTATCCAGCCAATCGTTCACAGTTCGAACTGCGCCAAGAATCTCTTTAGCTTCTATTGGCGCATCATTCTGACATCGGCTTCTTCAAGTGAATATAACTTATTTAATTGTATGAAGTAACTCGTCCTGCGATTTATGAAGTTGATGCAAAAATGTTATATCTCACACTAACTCCACACTGGAAGTCCGTGTATCACACGCAAACAGGTAACACTTAGGGGAATAAACAACTAATTATAAAGGCGAGCTGAGCTACAGTGTTGTGCAACATAGCTTGTCCTGAGATATTTTAGCGGAATTACCTCGCATGAATGTTCGTGAGCCATGCAAGCATATAGCGGGAAGAAAACCAATCATAAATGTGTGGTGAACTACAGTGTTGTGCAACATAGCTTGTCCTGAAATATTTTAGTGGGATTGCCTAACATGGGCTCCACACTAAACGTTCGCGAGTCGTGCAACCAGGTAACACTTAGCGAAAAGAAAACCAATCGTAAAGGCGAGCTGAGCTACAGTGTTGTGCAGTAGAGCTTGTCTCGAGGTATGTACGCAACATTCGATGCTTCAACCAAGAAACAGTAAACGTATCTGAAATGACTATAGTTACAGATAACTGTAAAGATAATTGCGTAATTCCTCTGTTAATAATTAATATAAACCGTATGATATGTGAGACGTTAAGTAGTTATAATATTTGTATTTTATTATCAGTACATAGAAATGAATTTCCTCCTGTCGTACGCATTTGCGAAAACCGAATATCACACTTTAGCGGAATATATGCCTATATTCGTCAGGAACTAAAGATACTGAACATTAATGAAACAATTGGCGCATGTTGCAGATGTAATTATTGTATGCGCAAGTCATGAATGTTTCTCGTGCAACTAGCTGCTGTCTGCATGAAAAGCCACGTCCTCTTTAATCGGGCTAATTTCTACGCTTCCAAATAAAATACTTACGCAGATTTCGTATTAACTACTGTAGCCGGCAGACGTCTGTGCACGTCTGAGCTCGCGGAGCATGTTAAACTGTCCAAAACGTGGAGGGGTGGGGGACCAAGATTGCGCACGCAGGTCTGGCCGTACTATCGGTTATTCCAAAAACATCATTTACGACGGTCTGAGGTATATGCAAGACAATGGAGGACGAAGAACGTTCGCAGAGGTACATGAAATTTATCCTCAGTGTTACAAAATTGCACTTGACCATGATATTTATGTAAAACCACATATAAAAATATGATGCAACTGGAATACTACTTAGTTTTTAACACTCGGTGGATTTTCGCGTGAATAATGTATACGTACAGTTTATCAAATTATAACAAAACAGTAATTTCAGGCTAGTGCTTTCCTTTTAAAACTATAGAAAATGTTTTGAATCTTTATTTGCAAAAATTCGCGATAATAAATGTTTTTACTCATAGTAGGCTGACCCACACTATAAATAATGCATAGCCTACACACAGTGTTAATAAAACAAGAAATAAAATTATAAAATTATAATCTACAGCATAATGTTCATCTACTTCACAAATTCCACCCAATTAATCTGCGTGTAAGCATTATTGCCGTGCTAAACGGTAGTTAATGTGAAATTGTGGTCTACATACTCCTGGGTGTTCAAATTTAAAAGCTCTCGAAAATCGCAGCAAACATTTAGATGTTATATAAAAAGGTGTTAATTATCTTGTCGGTTTATGTATTGTTTCTAGAATTCCGACTAACGTGCAAAATTAGTTGCACTTGTACAGATGTTTTTTCAAGTAATGCTGGCTTCAACAGACGGTGTATCCAATATAAAAATATTGCTGTAGAATGTATGATACAGTTATTTGTACTAACTTAACAGACCGTAATAATCGTTTGTTTATAATGCATGCCAGTAGATATCATTCCATAATGCAATGTTCATTAAGAGAAAATATTTTCCTGATTATGAAACAAAGAATGTGCAAATGTGTAATCCTATTTGAAAGACATTAAAAACTAAAACATTAGCAGTTTAAAATGATATGCCTATCAAATTATTAGACAAGCAGATTATAAACTAACGCTATCGTTATAGTAATAAGTAAATTAGTATTGTTGTTGAAGTTTAGGCCACACGTATTTACTCAATAAGTTGTAGGTTCGATTTCTAATTGTAACGTACTTATTTAAATATAATATAAAATATTATATTTGTATTATATTTGTGGTATAAATAAATTTATGTTTGAAACTGTTATATATTAATTTAGATTCTCAATTTAATTATAGGACTGATATACAAGTTTGATTGTAAAGTTATATATCTATATATTGCAAGCCCACTTAGTAGGATAATATATTCATTACAAGAAAAGGCAAGTATTCTTTTGGTTACTAGTTTTCAAGGTTTTACTTATAAAAGTACCATAAAGTACGCATAAATTTCCTGATTTACAGCACTAATATTTTTTATTCCATGACAACTTTTTTCTGGTAGTTCTCCTATTGGAAGTGACATTTCTCAAGAAGGGTTGACTCCTATGGACAAGCATAAATCACACCCTTGCTCTAACCGGGATTCGAAACAGGAACCACTCACGCTCAACACTCAACCGACTGCGCCACAGAAGGCAGTCAATAGGTCAACCGGAACACTGTCAGTGGGTATAATAACTTATCTTAAGTGAACAAAAAGCAACTTATTTCATTGGAGATAGTTTCTAAGTTACAATTTAACTAATATATTAATTAATTGTTCCACATTGTACCTATAATTCCGCTTGCCTATATTTGCGCTAAATTAAATGCATAAACTGCGGGCAAAGTTTTGAACATTGTTTTAAAACATCTAAAGTTTAGTTTAACCTACATACATCACTCTTTTCTCTGGAATAAAAAATTGAAAATAAAAATATATCTTTATCTTTTTCTCAGTTCTATTTTGTGTTATTGTCTAGCAGTGAATGTACTAGATATTCCTTTATCATTTAATATAGCATTATTATAATTTAAAAAATTTTTTATGTATTATTCATTATTAGAATTAATTTATTCACTGCCCCGCTTTGTCATTGATGATTTCGACAAGAGACACAATTCAAGAATTCTATGTCATTAAAAATATCTTGCCAACAACTATGGATATGTTACGAAATTACATTCGACATTGGCTAGATAGATGACAGCTATGTGCGAATTTGTGTGTTATTATTTGCATGATTTTTGGATTTTTTGGAAGTAAAACTGTTATGTTGTAAAATGTGTTCAAGTCGGTTTACCATTATGCTGTCTCAAGCCCCTCAATGTTCGCAAATTTTGTGAACAATGAGTAATGTATTCCGGTTGAGATATTTATTACGCCGCGCCGTAAGCCTTCAGATCAAATATTTGTATCCTCCAATCACCCCCATTTTAATGGTGAAATATATGATGAAAATGTGGAAAAGGAACAAGTAATCTGTTAATGCATCAAACCACTGAAAGTATTCCATCTCCATCGTTGTTACTTTTATCTAAGGTGATTTTCATTCTATACTATTTAATATTAGAACAGAAAAATTGGACTCAATTAAAAATAAAAGCAATTGAATGCTATCGAAGAATACACGCAGAAGGTAAAGAAAAACTCCAGCACACACTATCACAAGAGCACTGATACTTGTTGTCGCCAGTAAAAAGTCTCCGTCTCCGGTTTTTCATTTGCTGTTACTCAAGACAAAATACCGAATGATTTTATGTCGCGCGAATACTGCTTGCCACTTAGATAGAGACCAGACTGTGCCGAGCCTTAGTCTAGGGAGTAAGAGGGAAGTCACGTGCACAGAATTTTGTCGGTACCAGTAGATAAGTCTATATTGGTAGCTATTTGGAAGACAAGCGCTACCTCAAATATAAAGCTAAAATAGCATTTCTCAGAAATTGTTGACCCGATTTGGCATCAGTGAAAGTAATGGGAACCTCAAAAAGCTGTATATATAATGTAGTAACCACTAAGTACTGAATTTTGATGCATTTCTACAAGTAAAGCTACAAACGATATAATGACTTAAACGTACTATACAAATGGCCAATCTAAGAGGGGTTTGAAGCTACGCACAAGGGAACTAGGCGACCCCATTTTTGTTGACGCCATACGGGAAAAATTACCCGTTTTTCCCAATTTTCCCCCAATAAAGTTTTCATTTTCCTTTACGCCTGCAGAGTCATCTTGCATCCCAACCTCCTGCTCTGTCAATCCGATGCCAGGGTGTTGGGAACATTTCACCTAGCATCCTGGGGGGTGCCGAGACTCGTGCTCAGTCATTCCTCTCGGAATCTGTCGACCTAGCATCGTAAAGCGGAGCCGAATATCAGCATTGGCTTACACACTCGCCAGACCTATGCACACATATAAGCATAGTTGAATATAATTTCCGAACCGCAACAGATATAATTGTAAAATTCATAAACTAGGCCACACCTCCGACGATGACAAGGGTTGCAGGGCCAAGTATACCCTACAACTACTTGTAAGCATATGTCTGTCTGTGATGTACTGTATGTCCGCTCATAATAACATTCGAACCCGTGAAACATATTTCACCAAATTCGGTACACATATAACTTAGTAAGGACAACCAATTTTACAGTGTTCTGCCACGCAGTTTGCTTATTTTCAAAATGGTTGCTATTTTAATACAATAGGACACTATTTCATATCTGGGGAATTATTTTACTAGGTAATACTAAATCTTTATTTTCACAGTTAAACATGTACGTCTTTAATCTAGAAAGGTAGGTTCTTATTGGTGAGCCATTGTGGAAGGTAGCACATCATGAAAACAATAATCTTTTACATCATATCTCGGAAATTACAAATTGATTCCTGCCACATTATGAAGGTAACTAGTGCCTTTAAGGCATAAAGTAGACCATGGTATTTTATACATTTAAGATTAATGTGAAACTTACTATATTTTCAAAACCATGCCAAATATTTCTATTTGCATTATATATATATATATATATATATATATATATATATATATATATATATATATATATATATATATATATATATATCCACACACATATTGATCATCTAATTCTACTAAATTTGATATGAATAACGTATCGCCTAAATATTAGAATGCCAAGAAATAACCAATTTCATTCAACTTTTTGTAATATAGCGCAGCACGAAAAAATAAAATCATTGTATCGTCACTCGGAAAACAATCTACACATTCCTTCCAAATTTGACAAACAAGACGTACGCTGATATGAATTAATTGGGCCAGGCATTTATTTTTAAATTGGTAGCAATATAGGCATTTTGATAACTATACTATGTCTATGAAACGATGTGTCGAATTTCAAACTATAAATATTTTAGGTTCATTTGGTATACAGTGTACCATACTGTTTGACCAATTTCAACCAAACTTGGTGTGTTGTACGTATCGCCTACATGTATTAAACATGCTGGTGCATTGTCTCTTTTGTCCACCATATCGTAAGGTAGCGCTATACGACAATATACTGTGTCAAATGTCCGGAAACAATAAAACTATTACTACCTAATTTGGCAAAGAAGATTCACCACGGTGATCAAATAAAAATATATGTTTTACGCGGGTTAGTCACTTATTTTTAAAATGGCGGCCATACAAGCATTTTGATTACTTTCCTATACCACAGAACCATGTGACCAAGGAACGAAAAACAACAAAATAGATGGTAGGGGGGGTTTATACAGTTTTGAAATATTGCATATATGCTAGTGAATGCTATCGGAAATTCGGAAATTTGATCGAAATAACACAGCACATTGAAAATTAACATTTGAATGAAATGCCTTATGCAAGACATGTTATACGTTACAAAATATCTGGAAAAATTACTTTCTGGGTTCATATTGGTAGGTTAAATGTTGTTTAACCTAAAATAATACAGGAATTATCAAAGCCATCCAGCTTAACTTTCTTTTTATCGTTGATAAAGTGGGTACTTATATGCGCAAATATATGTCTCTTAGAGTTTAATTTTGTGCATATTCTCAGACATTAAAATATCGACACAATGAATAAAGCCATTTTTTGTAAGACATTTTATTCTCTGCACAATTTCCCATATAGAAAAAATATATTGTAGATGTTTGTTAAAAACTGGATTGATTTCTTTAATTTGCAACCATTCTGCAATGAGGGACATTGTACAACTAAGATGCCCGAGGGCATCTCGCTTGTTTTCTGACAGCTTTGACAAGTTCGAGTTCCAGATTTAAAAACTTTATAGGCCAGTTCACTTAATCGTCCTAAAAGTGTGTATTTTCTTCGCTTTATACGATAACTTTCACAAATCACGGCCATCTAGGTATTGAATAACGGGGGTGAAGGAACTATCTATGGCCGTCTACGATACTGTAGCCTAAAGACAATGATGTGAGATGCAGCGTTAGTTTCTCTGCTGCATGCATCTCCGACCTGAAACGTCACCTCCTCGCTCGCTTAACACAGCAGTAGATATCACTATATTTGATTGCCATGGCTTTACTGGGCAGTCTGCATTAAAACATCTGAAATAAAATGGTATTAAAACATTTGGCTTGGATGGAAGTAGGGCCTCTGCTTCTACATGGCGGTATTCAAGGAAGCAAGATTATTTGCCTTTCTTGCTGACTTAACGAAGCATTAAAATACAAGTAAAATAACATTAATGCGGAGATTTACGTTTCTCTTGTCGTTTTTACAAAAGAAAAGAAAACGTTATTCCTCTGAGAATACCAGCTCGCCAAGAAAAGAGATGTGTATTTTTATAACATTTAATCGCTTATAGGAGCTGTTGTGTTGTAACTGTCGTATTACTCGCCTCGCACCTCGACAAAGCAGGGTCAAATCCGTATTTTCGTGTGTAGGAAACATGGCGGATGTTACTGTTGACCGGTGGGTAATGTCTGGGTACTCCCGGTACTCGCTTTTCTGTCGCTGATCCATCTATACCTCTCTTCAACACCATCAGCGCTGAAGACCTTAGTAGTTAAGGGCCGTTAACGTCTCTCTAGTGTCATTGGTGTTAACTTAAGACTGTGTTTCACCTACATGCAGTATATCACATTTACATTGATCGTTCAAAGAATTTCATTACATTGTTCATCTCCGTTCTCAATTAATGTTAATTTTGTATCCATCGAATATCATATGTTACTTGCAGATGCCACTTAGAAATAACGTGAAATACGGGTTTTGTACGTGCCATACGAAAGCTTTCCTATTATTCCTATTATGTTTTAACTTTCCGACTGAATTATCATTATGTTCGGAACCATGAGTCTTTGTGGAAGACTGTTTTTTCTTATGAAACATCGCAAATACCCAGTTTCGATTAATCTTGCGGTCTGTAATACACAGACCCCATTTCCCTTGTTAGTGTTAATACTTCCAGCCCTAAAATTAAATTTTTTATGAGAAAATTACAACAAGTATCAAAATCGTAAAAGAGAAGACATATGACATGAAAAAGTATACAGGAACAATTACACTGCACTTGCAATGTATTACATTATTTAGTCAAACTATAATTTAGTTAATCTAATGTATACGTGTTACTATGAATAAATACATTATTAAAAACTATCTCAACATGTTTGCACCCTAACTTTGCTCTCCAAAGATATTTTTGCACGAACAAATAATGAAGTTGATATTATTTCCTAAGTGAGAATTTGTTTGAGTAAATAAGCCTAGTAGACGTCTTTTTATACAAGGCGTGCTTAGTGCCGAGACAAAACGAACACGCAGTCAGGTGGTTTCCCCCATTCAACCGAATCATAGTCCGCCTGGCTGTATGAGGTTCCCACTGCTTGCAGCTCGCACTACTGTCCGCGCCAGACATCGTGGCCCTTGAGCTCCCTCGTCCGTCAGTTATGGGCTGGACACGGACGGGTACTGCAGCGGGCGGAAAATACTAACGGCACGGTTATCTATACTCTTTACTAAAAGCATTTTACAGGATGTCCGTTGGATGATTTCCCACTAAAGCCTGGTTCAGTTCACATTCTTGTCGATCACGCCAAACGAAGCTGTCCAAATGTAAACAGATATTCATCATTGCCGTTTTCATGCATGGGTGAAAGCTCAGTTTATGAATACAGGATTACGGTGTAAATGCATGACAAGGGACTAGAAGCTAAATATATTTTTACTTTATTGTTTGGTAACCAGAACATGTTTCAAATATTTTATGAAATAGGCCCAATTTTAAAGTTATCTCAGAGGTACGTTTCTGAAGGAAATACTGAACACTTGTTCAGTACCTTGCACATAGAGACGATGATGCATGTGATGCGCGTGCCTGGGTCGTCCTCAGCGTTTTTTCCTTCTGGGCAAAATACGTCCTCGTAGGCGGAATGCTTAATGATCGAGTGAAGAGATTTGGGCGGCTCTTAACACCGAGGTCTTGAGAGCCCATGAGGGTAAAGCGAGATGAGAATGGAGCAGCGCCGAAATGTAAGGGTGGGGTAAATGGGAGATCGATGAGAAAACCCGCCGACCAGCGGCATCGTCCTGCACGCTTCCCACATGCGAAAATCCGGGGGCGATCTGGCCTGGAATCGAACCCGGTTCGCCATGGTGGGAGGATAGTATTCTACTAACACCACCGCGGCCCCGCGAATGATTAAGGTTCAATATCGGTTTATAGTTATATCTTATATACACAATGACGTCGTTGCAGCAAATATGTACTAACACACTAAAACCAAGTGTTTTAAAGTGCATTGATATCAGCGTAACGTTTTAAACGGCTATGCCTGCCTAAATGTGCTCACTTTAAAGAATATTTTATTAACAGGAATAAAAATAATGTAGCTGATGAAACCAGTATGAAAGAATAACCGACAATACTACTTCGCCATGCCATGAACTGAAAATAATGCAGGTAAATTATATCTAAACTTTAATTGCTAAAAATATGTCGAAACGAGACGACACTGCAGGCCCAGTTGCAGGGATATTTGTACGAGAATGACTAAAAGTTTTCCAAATGCCCTATAGGATTGTTTGGCCTAGTTACGGAGCAGACATGAATACGCTCGCTAGACCAGGACCGGGTCAGCGTTCAAGAAGCAAGCTACTGTCTGCGCCAGACGTTGTGACACTTGTATGAACGTGGGTGCGGGGTTTGTTGGGAAGAGTTGAAACAACTACGTATGCGGCTCTGGCTTTGCAGCATCCAACCTAGAAACATTTCTCCACCACACGCAGTTTAACAGCTGATTTCGATTTCAATAGATGTCGGTGAATGTTTAAGAATATATAAGAAGGCTATTTATATAATTGAAAGGGAAGTAGTAAAAAGTATGAGTAGGTGTTGTGACCGCGAGGCTAAATAGGTATAAGTGTTAAGGAATGCCGATCAACAAAGCAGCTGATAGGGTTGTCAACTATTTTGGCATCAGTAACAGGTTTATCCAAAGGGTTAATGAAGGTTTTTTGTATAGTAGTCCATATATATATAACCTTGTTTGATATCACGAGTGCTACTTATGAATATGGCATGTATAGGTTCACTATGTTGAAAATTGTAGGCACCTGTGTCTACCAGAAGACATAAAGCATAATGGCCAAATCGCCTTGTTCGAGGACACAAGTTGCACCTAGTCATAAATTTGGCAGCTATAACGTCAGTGGATTGAAAACGGCATACAAATATCCATACAATTGAATGCACATTGGACCATATTGCTTTGATAGAGGTCAAAAGTAGTACACATGATAATTATATATTAAGTAGTCATAAGAACAACTAATCCAAAATGGCAGCCAACAATGGTTATAGTCCATTTTGGAATCGAACCTTTGAAAAATCACACTAGGCGTATTATGTCAACCTATTTTTCCAATAACATGTATTCCACAAATATTTAACACTGTAATTAACTTTTTAGAATACTGTATTATTGAATAAATGAAACTTTGCCTTAGTATCTTACATAACCTGTAATATTTATTTCATATTAAATAAGAATTAAGAACAGCGAGAGCAGCGACGTGTTGGCAATGGCCGGTAAGAAATAGTTCACAGGTACTATATTTTTTAACCTCATTTTATGTAAACTATTTATAAGTTAAAAGTTGCCAATTGATATATTTGTATTCTTAGGAAGCACTGGCGGAAAAACACATTCTATTGCTGCAGTTAAAAATATCCGCGCAAATTCCCGTGTGTAGGCTGGTGTTTGTTTTTTCGTCCGTACTAAAGGTTCAATAAGCGAAGTAGAGCGTGTCTCTCTCGTTCTCTCTTCTCTCTCTTGGGAAGATGGTATCACCAGTGTAGGAAAGGTAATATTTTGTCATTTCTATTTTCAGCACATCTCGTACCAATTACAGTAACAGTAATGATGTCTGAGATTGTAATTTACAACTGAAACGAGATTTTATTGTTTAAATACATATCATATGTTATTTAAATGCAACGATATATTTTAGATGCAATGGCGCGACACAGCTCGTTGCGCAACGACACTTGCAAGTCCAGCAGGTTGGCAGACGTAGTGTGGAAAGCGTTCCCATATGGCGGCGGCGGACGATATACAATGACACGGCATGTTTCGCAATGAAGCGTCAAGTTCGTACTCCTGTTTTTGAAACATCCTACGGAAGTTACAATGTTTTGATAAATATGTGTTTCCACGGCAGGGTGAAATGTGTTGTGATCGTTGCGTATGAAAGAGCGTGGTGGCTGCGTTGTAATCGTTACGCAGGCCAGGTGTGTGTGTTGCTATCAAATATGTGCAAAATTTATACGTTTTAACGATGAACTGATGTTATGACGAAATTAATTATTTACCTTCACATTTGTTTATCACAACGTTGTACCTTTACGCTAGGTGTTTGGAAAACAGTTGTGTAAAGCGGTTACGTTTCTGTGATTTGAGTGTTTGCAACAATCCCAACGAAATACTAAGCCCGCCAGATAAAATAAAATAAATAATAAAATAAACCTAAAAACCAGTAAGTACCAATGCATGCAAATATTGGCAGAATAAATGGTACAGTGTGGCTATTTGTTTGCGTGTTCACCACTATATTTTACGTTTGTCGATGTACAATAAATAAGCGACACCATTTGCGTGCTTGAATTTACTGCGTCGTTTCGTTGGACTGGTTGTCCCTTCGTTCTCATTTTTATTCCAAACACATTCATAATAACAGGTTAAATACTACTGTTGTTTTCACCACAGTTGTAACAAACACCGTCGTGGAAAAATATTAATGTGTATTATGCGTGCTATATCGTGTGTAACAAATACTGTAGTTATAAAGCCGACCTAAATATTGTTATAGGCCTACATTGTGAACATTCGTAGGAAATGGTTTCTGCAATATGACATAATTATTTGAACAGCTGTAAACAGCAACCAACGCATTTGACAGTTACAAAAGTAGAAGTCACATGGCAGTGTTTATGTTTACATGTAGCGGAAGAATACGTAATCAGTAACCAAAAGTATAAATTTGGCAGGGCTTCAGAAAAGGCCGAAGTAATCGTGAATCAACTATACAATGCTTATCAGATGGCTTAGGATATAATGCATATTTTCTTCTTGAACAGGCTTTTACCTACCTCTGCTAAATTATAAATGGCGTTGAACATGTTAGAATAATTAAATATGATGGTAGTAGTCTGTAATGTAATACACTTGCTGACTTTTATGTATTTTTCTCTAGTTTTTTTCAGTCATTCAAGGTCACGATTCAGGTCACCTGCATTTAATATGGTGGTAGTAGTTAGTAATGTAATATTCATGTTGACTTTTGTGTATTTTTTCTCGAGTTTTTGTTTTAAAGGTCATTCGAGGTCATGGGGTCGTGGTAAAGGTTACCTGCATTTTATATGGTGCCCATAGTTATAAATGTAACAAGCTTGTTGACTTTCGTGTATTTATTCTCGATACTTTGTTTTCAAGGTCATGGGGTGAAGGACGAGGGTACGTATATCCAGTATGGTGGTAGTTGTGTGTAATATATTATGCTTGCTGACTTTTATTTATTTTTTCATGGGTTTTAGTTTTCAAGGTCATTCAACATCATGGGGTCAAGGTCAAGGTAGTCTGCATACAATATGGAGGTTGTAGTCAGTAATGTATTATGCTTGCTGACTTTTGTGTATTTTTCTCGAGTTTTAGTTTTCAAGGTCATTCAACATCATGAGGTAAAGGTCAAGGTAGTCTGCATCCAATATGGCGGTGGTAGTCAGTTATAAATTTTGTTTGGTGACTTTTATGTGTTTTTTCTTGAGAATGTATTTTCAAGGTCATTCAAGGTCATGGTCTCAATGTTAAATGTCGTCTGTTTCTAATATTGTGGAATTAGTTAGTAATGTATTATGCATGCTGACGTTTATGTATTTTTTCCAGAGTTTTTGTTTTCAAAGTCATTCAAGGTCATGGGGTTGAGGTCACTGTTACCTGCATCCAATATGATGGACATGTGATGTCGACCAAGATGGCAGTCGCCTACCAAGATGGTGGAATGTGTATGGGTGAGGGATGACCTCTGGAAAGATCATTTTTAAATACATTTTTTAAAGATTTTTAAAATATTTATTTAATAATTTTAAATAATAATAATTTTTGTAGATATTTTTAACGATTTTTAAATAAATTTGAATCAGTAATTTTCTGATTAGTTTTTTAATGGTTTTTAATAATTACATTTTTACATTTTTACATACATACATATATTTTTAATAAAACCTTTTTAAACGACATGGAAATATTTTTTTATGATTTTAAAATGATATTTCAATAAGTTTAGCAATATGATTTTTTAGAATATTATTTTTTTAATATTTTTTTTTTTTTCAGATTTTGTCAGTTGTTTTTTACTTTTTTGGATTTTTTTGGATCAAACCCCTGGGTCGCTTATCCAGCTCCCTCATCTTACCCATGGTCATTGGTCCGCCTAAGAAATCAAGAATATTTTGGGGAAAAAAAGAAAAAATGTAGGGACATTCAGTCGATTGTTAGGGAAGAAAGGGAAATTTTGAGGGCAAAATGGACAGAAGGGAAATTCCAAGAAGGCGGCCGGTGGTTACTCCGCTCCTATCACCCCTCCCTTTGAGACAATGTATTTTTATATACTGCTCACAACATTTCAAATCAAATTGTTATTGTGAATTTATTCCTTTTCTAACTTGTACAACTAAGCATAATAAACGGAGAATAAAGGTTTATAAAGTAGCACAAATTGTCGATAAATCAATAAATAATGCTAAACAATTACTGAGAAATGATGCTTGAGTGGATCAGAATGGACAACCCTGGACGACATTTTGGAACTCTGGCTCAGTATCATTTCATTTGACTGCATGTCATATTAATAATCTTTAAAACTTACCTCCGCTCCCTCAACCCTTTACATTAGTATAACATCTACGGTTTTGGAAGTCAGATTTTGGTAGATGTGTTATAAAGAAAATTCTATTCTCTATCTCTATTTGTGTATTTCTTACAGACACTGAATACAGTCTTCTGACGGTTAAACTTTCGTTTTTTGGTCAACCAATTTGGACTCAAACTTAAAAAATGCTATACTTTATCCTGCAAGGAAAGTAATTCTTAGAATAAACATTTATTTAGTAAATGTTTATATGTGGGAATGTTTCGTGTATAAGACAGTCCAAGATAACACAAGTATCAAATTGGGATATATTTTGCTTATTTTGTAGTTGTGGGATTCACAACGATTTATAACAAAATATATATAGAATGTTGGACTATCATGTTTGTAATCACAATGTGACATATTATTAAACAAATTGTGTACGCAACAGTATCTAGCACTCGCAAAACATGGCGTCAAACATTGAGAGACCAATTGCTAGAAAGCACACTTACACATGTATTCACCAATCAGTTAGAGGACTGGTCAGTGTGGTATCTTCCAGCCACTAAGTGTTTCAAATTGGTTTACTTAACATAACTAGCACGAATCGCCAATGGAGGCAGTTGGGTGAGAAACCACATCCTGACAAAATACGTCGATTTGAACTCTCCAGCTTAGATGTAACAGTACTATAGGCTGTTCGCGCCAAAGTGAGCTCTTTACAATTTTCGTAATGGTGCTATAATACACACATGGCAACTGCAAGCACTTTTATTTAACTTCAGTTCAGACATAATTGAAAATAGAAACTGAGTTACGACTTAATACGTAATCTTTATTGAGATTAGGGTGCATACATCCATATATTAAATGCAACAGGCATCAAGAAGTGCTGGTTTTAATGCAAAACATCTATTTAATGCGAATATTTTCCTTCGAAATATATCTAGTAGCTCACTGCATGTGTTTTATTTATGTAATTACTTTTTTAAAGGTGAATATTTTGAGTATTTTTAAATTACCGTAGATCTTTCAAGATACTATAATCACTCCCGCAGATGATATTGTAGTAATTTCGTCTTATAACACTTTAATAATCAATAACTATTTCCTGATCCAAATTTGGTTAAGACATGTCGGGTAATCATCACGGTGCATGTAAATAGGCTTTTACTTTATGAACGTATCAAAATTGTTTAACTTTTCCGCATTATCATAACATGGAACAGGAAAACTGCGCGGATTATTTTCAGGACAAGCTTAACTTTACACACTTATAGACGTCATCCCCTTTTACATTGGATTACAGTTAACAAGGCGCACTCAGGAATGTGTGAAGCAAATACGAAATTTGCAATAAAAGACTTTTGAGATATCGTGCTGTGTGTTTTGGAGCAATATTGGCCACTTACTGGAGAAGTACGCAGTGAATATACCGTAGTTGATCGAGTATTCATTGGACTGTGAAGTTTAGACTTCAGACCGCTGATTCCGATACATTTCATGGTCTCTAATTATCTTACATATGAAAAAATTATTTTTCATAGTGTATAATGTAATGTTTTTAGTGATTATCACTTTATGTTTTCAAAGACCTCGTGTTTGTTGGCAAGGGGAATTATAATGTAACACCTCCTTTAATATTTACAATGATTAATTGTTTGGAAGTAATATTTTCTAGTGGTCCAGTGTTGGTCTGTTCAAATTTATAATTTACTATTTGTATCTCAGATCTGATACAGGCTAGTTCATAATTCCGATGGTTTCACCACTTATTTACCTTAACTGCATTACATATAATGTGTTGGAATATATTCGGAGAAAACTGAGCTCACAGAACTATTATTCGTGTTTTGTATCCTTTTTCCTCCAAAGTCATGTTTCCTGCAGTAGTTAGCCACGCCCACTCCGAGGCACGCACCTGTTACTTGGGAGGGAGTAGCCTGCCGAACATACCCAAAGTGGGACTTAGAAATATTTTCAGCTACACGAGATCGCTCATTTTTTGTGACGAGAAGTGTACATAATCTGCGTTATAAAGTTCATTTCAATCACATGTATATATCTGGTGTTGCATTTTTCCCAAACGATAGTGAATTAAATAGCGAAGCCTATTTTCCCCCGCCCTTCTGGATATAAAGTTTCAGTATTAATTTTGGTTGCAAAACCTTATGGCAATTTTTATTTATGAAAAAATCGCCATGTCGCTGTGTCGGAGAAACGGACGTGGGTTTTACATTAATATATCTTTGTTATATAATATTATCTTTGGGACACGGGAATAAAATGATAGTAATGAAATTGATACGTATATTTTAAAGCTAAACGCGGCATATCTAGACGAGTTCTTTCGTTTGGCACCAAAATCAGCACTCTAGCATACCGGTGTCGCGAGATATACAGCGTGCCCGGAAATGTTTGCCCATGTCCAAAATTGCCGCTAGTCGCCGCGGGCCCCCATTTACGCCCTCCACGCATGGGCCGGCACAACTCAAGATCACACTCGCATTGTAGTCATTTACCTGATCGAATGAGACAACACTCATTTGAATTGTTTTATTAGTCATGAAGTTAAGAGTGTACGAGTGTATCACCCTACAAACATTACATCGCCGTTTTCCTCCTGGCAACTAATGTGTCGGTCTGATTAGAAAAAAAAACGCATTCACATAAAAATAACGAACTTCGCAGAGCTCTTTGGGTGTACTGGAAAATATATTTCTATTTATATATCCAATGGCTAACGTGATTGATTTTTTGGAGGTTGAAAGATAACAAAAATAAAATATGAAACAAAACTCATGATGATTCGGCATAAAAATGTGGAGAAAAATCCTACAGTTAACGGAAATGAATTTGTGATAAAATAATAAAACATTAAGAATGAATTTAACTAGAGTTAAAGCTCTTTTAGTCTCTCGAACATGACCGTGCGTGTTTCGTAAACGACTGTACGGTAAGCAATACACTTTGTCCAGATTCCTAACCGTTTTTATGCTCATTGTGTTACCAGGTCGTATTTAAGAAATAGGATGATAAGTGAGGCTACATACAACTACAAATAAAAAACTTTTAATTTTACATCTGCTGATGAACTCTAAGGCGTTAATATCCTCTTAAATGACAACAAAAGGCTTAGTGAAATTAATCTGTTTCACAAACGAATATTATAACCAATATTATCCTACTATCTAAGGAAACAATCTCTGTCTGTCCCTCATTAAAACTTCTAAGTACCTTGAAACTCGACAGAAGTTCTTCAAATTTTGCAGAGCAAATCCTCAGGGTCAAATACAGGTAAAGTTCGAATTTCAACAAGATCAGATTACGCAATCATGACTTTTGACCCTAAAAACTCATTTTTAATTACTTTTTCTAATGAAAGTTTTGTATTAATGCATAGAGATTATTGCATAGAGATATGAAGGTAATGGAATATCATATTTTTTTACTCTAAATGTCTCGCTTCAATGTTGAGTTAATTTCACATCAAGTGGGGCCTTAGTGACCCAGTGACTAGAGCGATCCCAAGTGGGGCCGCAGTGGCCCCTAGTAAGAGAAATATCAAATAGGGCCATAGTGGCTCAGTGGATAGAACGATTCCAAGTGGGGCCACAGTGGCTTAGTAGATAGCGCGATTCCAAGTGGGACCGCAGTGGCTTAGTGGATAGAGCGATTCCAAGTGGGGCCACAATGGCTTAGTGGATAGATATATATCAAATGGGGCCTCAGTGGCAAAGTGGCTAGAGCGATTCCAAGTGGGGCCTTAGTGGCTCAGTGGATAGAGCGATTACACGTGGGGCCGCAGTGGCTTAGTAGATAGAACTATATCCAATGTTGAGTTAATTTCACATCATTTTTTTTTCAGTCTTTGTATGATAACAAAAATTTGTAACATCGTAACTGTTCTAGGCACGTGACCATTCAGAAAACACGGTCAAGGCTACCAACCCCTAGCAACACAATAAAGAAATCGAACACCCTAACAGGAAAAACGAATACGATATGAGAATTTGTAGCTCTTTGGTATTGCTGATATTTCGCTGTTTACTCTGGTGATACACCCGAAACACATCTGCCTCGCTTCGAGTCATTGTGTTATTTCATATGACATAAAAATACAGTCACCGCTTACTGTATTGACGAAAAGAAATCAACACGCACGTGACCATACTATAAACACGGTCCGGGCTAGCACCTATTTTCGCGCCGCTGATTGGTGCAAGCTGACAACGGGGTTGAATGTTCAGCTAAAAGACAATGCGCTGCGCCGTAATGAGTACGTACACGGTACGGGACTCGGATACTCAAGAGACAATTATTTTACAGCGAAGGAGATGTTTTGTTAGATTGGTAGTATTGTGTGCGAGTTTCACAAATACGGGAAAATAGGGCGGGCGACTCACCAGGTATAACGAACCTGTATTCAAAACACAAATAAGATATTTTGCAGTTGGTCTATGATTCTATGACTGGAAAAGAATGTAGACAAATAAATGAGTAGATGGTAATAAATATGGCCAATCATTTATTTTGATGTATTTATATTAAAGCCTAAAATGTTAATGATTTCCACATGTTGGCATATTTTAAATTTTATTTTCCGTTTCACCTAGTAATATATACCCTGGAATAGAAACATCACATCATGTGAAACGCAACCACAATTGCTGAACCTCTAAGAAAAAGCTAGTTTAGCTCTTAATACAACTGCACACACGCGCGCGCACGCACACACACACACACACACACACACCTCCTAACAGCCAATTTCCATTTATTGTAAATAACCATTAATATTTCAAATGTATTGTTTTACACATTACACTATCAAACCGAGTCTTTCGCTAGTAAACAACCAAAAACATGATAATATTTTGATAACGGGCTGAGGTCATAAGATAAAAACAGTTGAAGCATGATTTGTTAGCAATTATAGAGTGATACTAAAAACTGTAGCCATGGTGTAATCTAATTAGTCTAAAGTGAAATATAAATAAGATTTCGTGAATTTTATGGGATTGAACACACGTTGGAGTTTTTGTAAAAGAGAATAGTACACTTCCCACATAGGCCTATATAACAATAGAAAATGTGCAACAGGTGAGTTTTGTGTTAAAAATATGTAGGTGACGATTCATGCAGAGATAAACGAAACAAATGCGCATCGTAATTGGACGATGTTAAAGGTATATAGTGAGAACTTTCCAGGTTTAGTTTTAACGACTGTGATTTGCGCGGTCGGACGTGTCTGATGTAGGAGTGATTTATTGCCTGTTTTATTGTAATTTATACTGTTTGAAGTCTCAGTTGAAATAAGTGTGTGATAATATGAGTGTTTTTATGTAATGTTATGGAGAAAAGAAGAATATATCTGTAGTAATATGAGTGGGTTGAAATCGTGGATCTTAGAAAATGTGTGCATTTAAAATGTGTGCTTCACGAATGACGATTAAATGTGTGAGCAACAATTGTAATTTATTATAGTTTGTATTGCTTTAACGTGTGTATTATAGTACGACAGTATGTTTGTTCGCAGTGGTAGTAGCTGAAACGAGTAAAACTGTATCTTCAAACAGCAGAACATTGAAGATTTCGTAAGTTGTAGGACTGTGTTTTTGTTCGTATTTTAGAATAATAAAAGAATGTATGATTAATTGGCCGCTTGTTCCGTTCGTAGAGTGTATAAGGTATTAGCGTATCTAAATTCCGTTTTATTACTCATCAGTGTGTCATTCAATGAATACGAATGTGTGTATCGTATGTATTAACTACTGTAGTAGGTAAGTAATGTTCGGTCAGGATTCTGTAGCAGGTAACGAGATACAAAGGTACGTAGTACCTAAAGTGAAGACGCAATCGAAAGTGTAGGAGGAGATTAGAACAGGCGTTTAATAAGAAAAAGGGGTGTTAAGTATAAGGCGGCATGTACGAAACATGCACCCATTACAATGATTCACCCAAACACGACCCATGCTAAAGAAGGTGTGGCTGATCTACCGAAAATTGTGATTCGTTGTTTACAGATATATGTTAGTTTAGTCTCACCTGATACAAACTCGATCCTTCAGTTCATCGATGATTGAAGATATCTCAACAATGTGTGAGAAATCCCCGCGTTTTTGGAGGTCAATCAAATGTCTGAGTTTATCAACGAGTTCATTCGGGCTTTCGGGAAGTATTTAACGTGCATTCTTGACGCCTTCGGTCTTCTTCACACCACTTGTCAAAGAGAACTCGTTGGTGCAATGTGATGGAATGACAAGAAAATTAGCATCGTCTTCAGCGCTCTCACTGTCTTCGTATTCATTTTCATCAATGTTGTCTTCATGATTGTCTGCACCTTCTGCTTCATCCTCAATATAAAATTCCTTTTCTCTAAAGGAGTCTTGTGGTCATTATCAGTATTTTGTGACGAGGACCGTTTATTTAGAAGTTCACCGAGTTCACGTGAAAGACTTGCAAGTGCATATTTCGCGCGAACAGACTCTGCCACCCCTCGTAGATCTCTCATTACATCATTAGCGTTATCTATGTCATCATAATCACCTGGCTCATCTGTACCCACCAATGCAGCAAGAGGTGTTGAAGACAACACTTGCAGGCTCTCAAAAGACAAATCCTTGCAGTTCTTGGTGTTGTTCATCAATGTATTACCTTGCATAAACTTACGTTGCCATTATCGTAATGCTTCATCATGTGAGTTCCGTCGTCCACTGTGAACAGTTTATGTAGTTTATTCACAGAAGGTAACGAAGTCGACACATACTGTTTCTCAGTGGGCGAAATCACTACGTTTGTCGGCCTTCGTGTGTTTATTTAAGTTATCACGTCGAATGAGCTGTCTGTAACATGTATATCAACTAAAAGAAAGCAAGAGAAGGGTTCTTCAAGCAATGAATATTGCATTGGCACTCGGCATTACTAAACTTTTCTGGCATGCTCAAAGTCTTATGTAACCACTATTTGTGCATCTGGTATTGTTAAAGCGAGCAAGACCTTGCAGTGGGTCTTCCAAAGCCAGAGAGTCTTAGTGGAGAATTGATTAATTTGTTAAGAAGGTTGGGTAGTGCATCAATCGATGCTGGCTCCATTGGTCAGGGGAAGATTTACATGTCTGTACACCTGTGTTTGGACAACAGCTACATATATCCACATATAGATATTGTAGTGTACGAGCGGTCCTATAGCAGAACGCACAGCGACCACAGAACGTAATGGAGGTAGTGTTATGCATAAGTGGTTTCGACGAAGTGAAATGAAGGAAACATTATTTTATGATACCAAACTAATTTATTTGAAGTGTATTTGTTTGCGCGGAACAATTATTTGTACACTCAACTAATATGTTTTCGTTCCCTTGAACCCAATAAAGGATTAAAAATAGTTTGTTGTTGCGAACATTTGTTTGGTGGACCCGACATCACGTACAAGTATTCGGGGCTCACAGTGATTTTATGGTTACGTGGAACTGATCGGCTTGGTTGCCGTAAACGTTATAAATATCATGGTACAGTAAAATGAATTGTTTCCTTTGGAGTAAATAAGAGTTTGGTTATCTGGAATAATCTGATATACCTAGCATTGCATAATGCGTAGCGGCAACAATGTCACATTGGTCCAATACCAGTATTTATTTTGTTCGCTGTAGTGTAATCGGCTCATTTGATTACTTTTGTTCGAACTCATAGCTCGAGTGTTTGTTTATCATTTATGTCACAATTAGGACGAAAACTGCTGTTTTTGAGCGTATTTATTAATGCTCAATAATGGTAGAAACTGTATCAATGAAATAATTTCAACAGAAAACAAAACGTCAAAGTTATAAAACGTGAATATCTGACGTTAATTTTATGCATTTGGTTATATTCTCGAAGGGAAATGTACCTATTACGTTAAGAGTAACCGTGATGTCAAATGTGAATACATTACCATACCAAAGGATAAGTTATGTGTGTTTATACGTATGTGTAGAGATAGAAAGAGAGAGTCTGTGCTTTCCTTTGGCATTCAGATAACATGTGTTTTTTTTCTTTCTGTTATTATTGTACGCATTATTAAATAGCTGCTTTTGGGGAAACAATGAAAATCGTGATGTAGTAGTCAATATGGTACAACATAATAGTGTTAATCGTTTTTTAAATTTTGTTTTAATATCGATTATTAGTGTTTTTTAAAAAACATTCTGCATAAAACTGTTAGTCATTTTACGAACTTACAAGAAGTGAGTGTGTGTAATTTTGACTGGCGTCTACATTTAAACCATGAAGACAATGTATTTCATGCCGACATTGCCATGCCACTTTTTGATAAATATCTGGTGCACGGGATAGATAGTGATTAGGGACCTCAAATAGTAATTTCGTTATTTTTGTATTGTCTGAGACTTTCACAATAAAGACAATAGCTTATAAAACCAGTAGATCTTTCCATCAAATACAGAAAATTATAAAACACTATTTTATATATTCATAACTTAACATATCTCTGAGCTCACCGCATAAATCTAATATATCTCAGCAAAACCAGATCTTATATGCACATTCAATACATAAATATTATTTCTAATTTATGAGTGTGAAATTAATGCCTTTATTACTATGACTGCTTAACACTGTAGCAGGGATATGTTATAACTCTTAATTTGAAGATATTATTGTGACATATTTATAGGAATATTGCTGATGAATATATAACGTTAAAAAACAAATAAAGAATAGTTAAAGTGGGAAAATCCTATCCTTATCGGATTTTTTTTACAAATCTTTGTGCTGAAACTTCATAACCGGACATTAAAAAATCAAAGCTTGGCATGACACAGAGGGCAATTTATCATAAGATTTTTTTTTATTTGTACGGTTTCAGTTAAATTTGAATTTTCCCATGTGGGAATTATTAAATAATCAGGGACCACTTCATTACGGTTACAGATGCGAAACGAGTAACTGGAAAAAATAAGTTCGATTTCGAGACAAATTCTAAGATGTCCCCTGTGCTTTGAACAGCATAGCTTTTAAACCTTGAATATAAAAATTAAATGATGAAAGAAAGTACGTAAATAAAAGTCGGCGAGTTTCTATCGCCCTTATGTGTCTCTGAAGTTCTAAAATTACTTCACACATACCACATAAATATATTATTTTCACATAGAAGTCAATCATTACCAAGGGACACACTATGGGTTCCCAGTAACTGGCTGACAGCCTCAAGGAATCTTCAGGAATGTTATTCGCAGTAGAAACAGACATCGCCAAGGAGGAGGACATCTTATCAGCCTTCAAGTGGGTGAAGGAAAACTTGGGAGGAGTCGATGTGTTGGTCAACAATGCCGGGGTTGATTTCATTCAAAAACTATCTGGTAAGGCCACCTGCCATCCCTATATGCAGAACAACTACGTAATACAATACAGTGCAATTGCGAAAAAACAGAGTCTTTTTTAGTTCACTAACCCAACTGTAACTTTGTAGAGGGGAATACAGTAAAGTGGAGACAGATTCTTGATGTCAATGTGCTTGAGCTTAGCATCTGTACCAGGGAGGCCATCAAATCTATGAAGGAGAGAGGTGTGGATGATGGGCACATCATACACATAAACAGGTACTATGACGTAATACTATGTATTCATTTACTCCTTTGGATTTATTTTTTGCAAAATTTAAGACCCATACACATAGCATGGCACACATTAAGAAACAACTGAAAACGCCGCAGTGGTCATTTTGTAAGATAACGCCATATGAAAAACATAAGGTTTTTATGTGATCATGATCAAACGATCCTTAATAAATTAGGCCAATGGAGAGTACTACAGCAGACCATGTAAACTGATATATTTTAGTAAGCCAGGCATTCATTTTTAATATGGTGACCATTTAAACCTCTCTAACTTAATACGCTATATATGTTTGGTTTTATATATATGTCTACACACACGCATACACACATGTATATAGATACGTTATAAAAAAATATTTTTACATTAAATCTCGGAAAACAATCAACAGATTCTTCCTAAATTCGGCAGAAATGTAGTATGAGGTCAAGAGATGTTAAATTATGTATTTTAAGTACGTCAGATATATTTTCCAAATGACTACCTTTTAAAGGTTTTTTTTTATCTTAGTATGATAAATTTATGAAACAATGCATCAAATTTCATCTTAACTTTGTATGCTGCCAATATCTATTGCAACCATCAAATATGCCTACATAGTCTTTTTTTTTTTTTTAATCATCTTTTAGACCACAAGAACATTTAAGTTTCTATGCCATAACTTGGAAAACAACCAACCGATTCCTACCAAATTTGGCAGACATATGTCATTGCGGCAGGATAT
Organism: Dryococelus australis; assembly: GCA_029891345.1. Lineage (NCBI taxonomy): Eukaryota > Metazoa > Arthropoda > Insecta > Phasmatodea > Phasmatidae > Dryococelus > Dryococelus australis. The sequence continues at coordinate 240,571,669 of CM056993.1, forward strand.
GTAGAATTATGTCGTTTAAGTAAGTCAGACATTTTTAATATGTTGGTCATGTTAACATTTTGACCTAGTATACCATATACGAAACCACGTAACCAATTATGACTTATATTGTATATATTACAAAGATCAAATGTGTCCGTACAGCATCTCGCTTGTCCACCATTTTGTATTAGAGCATAAAAAATAAGTTTTTTTGTATCTAGGGGAAAAACTAATGGATTCCGACCAAATCTTGCAAACAGGTAGTACTACTGCACCTCATGCAAAAAAAAATCATTTTTAGCAAGTCAGGCACTTATTTTCAAAATGGTGGCCATTTAAGCATTTATCTAAGCACATTGCATCTAAGAAAACACATAACAGATAAAATATTATTCTGTACTCTGGCAGTATATGTTAAAAGCATAGAATATGTCTACACAGATCCTCTTTTCTTCGCCATTTTGTTAGATAGCACTACATGAAAACATACAGTTTTGTCACATCTCCTGTACAAGTCAACCGATTTCTATCAAATTCAAATTACATGTTTTATATTTTTTGTTCATGTAAATTGATATGACTTGAAGTGGTAGACATATTATTTCAACATACCATTAAGGCATGTATTTTGTTAATATATAATATGTTACAAGCAATTTCAGCTGAACTTTATATATGAGCAGTACTCATATTTGACAAAAATCGAATGTGATAATACATAATATTTTATCAATCATTCACGAAGATTAAACATCATTAGAATATTGAGTATTTATGCCCTATCTTGAAAACAAATCAACTGATCCCCGCAAAATTTTGCACATAAATATTTCCACAGTTGGCCACCAAACATTACATATTTTAAGTGGGCAAGGCATTTTTAAACTGGCGGCAGTATGTATGACTTAAACCACTATGTTTTACCTACTAAACAATTTTACAAAATTCAACCACTGACTGTATGATGACAGTACTAATTAGATAATTAAAAGAATCAAATACACATACGAGCCTCTTTTGCCCACTTGTTTGGTAAGATGACTCCAGGTGAGACCACTGAACATTAATGCCCTATTTTGGAAAACCAATCACTTAATTCTAATAAAATTTTGCACACAAGGTGTGCTACGATAGCTCATATCAACATACACGATTTATGAGAATCTCACACTGTGTTCAATATTAGAACCATTTAATATTACAAGTCAGTAAACCCTGCCTAATAAAACAATAAACTGTTTACAACCGAAATGAATGCTCGTAATCCTACCTCTGCATTGCAGTGTATTTAATACCAACTTATGGTACGAGGAGTTCTGTGTTCGAGTCCTGGTAAAGGCATAGGTGTTGTTAAGGTCTTACGAGTGTTGCATAGTGTTATGTGCTCACTGCTTCATATCCCGCGCGAGCGAAGAGGCGAGCGGAAAGTTTTTATAATATGATAGCGGTAGCGGCAAGTCAGTTTGAGTTTTTAATGGTAGGTGAGTGATAAGCCGGTGGCCGCATATCAGTTATACACGTTACACAATAAGCGAGCCTACGCATATCTTATCCGGCGCATGCTGCTGACCCTTATTGTATTTATTTATGCATTTATCTTTAAAATGCTCTGGATCATTGACCTTGATCTCTCAGCGTGACTCGGGGTGCGTTGAACATTCGAGATAGTCAGGACAATACTATAAATATTGCGACCGGCCTACGGGCCGGCAGTTGAGTTGGAGGTTATGAGTGAATGAGTGGCTGAGTTCCGAGCGATAGAAGATCGAGTGGTGAGAAGGAGAGAAGTGACAAGCAGAAGGAAAGTCGGCAACTGCGGATATCAAGCATTGAAGGACGCGGCTGGCAGGCTGGACTATTAGACTAAATGCGTTAGTGGAAACCATTATAAATGAGGGCAACAGATATACTGAACACGTGTTGATAACTAGTATGAGGTAATTAACTGTAACTAATAGAGTTAAGAAGGATGTTAATTGGAATTAAAATAGTCATGAAATATTGCACTAACTGTTAAATAGATAATATAAAAGTGGAGACTAATAATTTAATGCTTTAAATAATAGCTATGTGAATAAAGTAGATATCAAATTTAGTTTTTTTATTTTTTATTAAGACCTCTATCCATCACGAACTCAGATGCACCCCTCAGGCGTCCTTCATGTAACACTGGTGTCTGATATGGGATGGAGGACATTATTAATTAATCAATCAATTGTAAATAAAACTAGAATATAGTCAAGTAGTTGGTGTTTTAAAACTAATTAGTAATTTGGAATAACTCTTTCTGATATTAATTGAGACTGATTTCTACAACTTACGTAGTGAATTTTAACAAGAAAAATGTCTGAAGGACTGGAAATACTGACAGAATTAATTAAAGGGTTAGGTAGCCAGATGGTTAGTGCGAGAGCAAGTGTTAATAGTTTAAAATATGTGAATAACTAAGCTAGTTCTGTAGTAAATAGTATAGATGAGATTGTAAACAGCCAGATTAATAATGTAAGTGATTTACTATACACGAAACTAGAAGACATTGGCGAGTTTGTGAACACGAGAATCGACAGTGTGGATGGAAAATTTTACAGTGTGAATGAAAGAAAGAACAGTGTAACTGTAATAGAAAACAGTGTAAACGACAGGATGGACAGTGTAAACGTAACAATTTACAGTGTCGAGCATGAAATGAAAAGAAGATAAGTGCAGTAGAGAAGCAGATAGAGTAATTTCTTCGACAACGAAGTTCCACTACCACCACATCGGCAGACGAGGCAAGTGTGGAAGCAGTACGAGTCGTCACTAACACAGCGACCTCGGAGGAGCGCCAGCAGCCTTGTGGAATTTATGTCGCGCAGCCATCAGTGGGGAAGGGGGACTCAATTAAGCCCATCCCTAACGATTGCCAGAAATCATGGCGGGAGTACCAAAACTAGTTTGATAAAATCGCTACCCTTAGTGGCTGGACAACCAAACAGCGGACTTACTTGCTCATCGCACTATTGGGAGGTCACGCACTGAGCATACTACAACCTCTGCTAGAGCGACATCCAATGGAGTACCCCATGCTGGTGTCGGCCTTGAAGCTTAGTTTCAGTGACCGGTACCTGCGACATGCTCAACATCCACAACTGCGAAGCCACACTCACTGACCAGGGGAGCCACTGCAGGAGCTATGGCAAGAAATTATGTGGCTCTCCCACTTATCTCTAGAAGGGTGACCCGAGGAGGCGCGCAACATCATAGCAGTCGGCGTCTTCATCGAGCCATCGCCAAAACAGAGGTACGGCAAGCAGTAAGTCTGGCTACAACCCACATAATGTAGGACGGCCTGGTCCGAGAACTAGTGGTGGAGTAACAAAGACAGGGGGCCGCACCCCGACGACCGGTACGTTCAGTGACACTAAGCAAAGATGATGACATCAAGAAGACTCTGAATGAGATGCAGATGTTTATGAGAGACATCGCTTCCAAGGTCCGTGCTAAATAGATCCCCCTCCCCCTCCACAACTAACCGAGAAGACCAGAGTTTTGGTCATGTGAACAACTGGGACACCCGAGAGCTTACTGCCCGCAGCAGCAGTAGTGGCGAGATAAGAGGCAGCGAGAGGCACGTGAGAATTCAGCTAATTCGGAAAACTTGTAAACACCAATCTTAGGGGGCGAAGGTCCGTGACTGCTGGAGGGAAGGTCCCAGTGTCATTAAATGTGCTTTCAGTAAAACAGGATTGGGATGCAATACTTGTGGAGAGGAGCCTGAATGACGTTCCTTGCCTGATGGTCGTCGACACTGGGGCGACCATAATAGTAGTATGACCAGACACAATCGGGCCTTACCCACAGCGATCGTCCGACGACAACATGGAACAATGCTATCTGACTACAGTAACAGGTGAGACCACACCAGTTAAAGGCAAGAGGAAAGTGATCTTGAAGCTTGGCAACTTGGCCATAGAGCACGATGTTACATTGCAGAAATAGAGGATGAATGTCTTTTGGGGCTTGATGTACTATGTAAGGTGGGGTGCTGTAACTATGCTCGACTTGGTGTGCTATGGGTCGGCAGTGTAGATTTGGTGGTGTAGACATGGCATGATTTGTCTAACCCAGTTAGCTGCCCAGCAATATGTGGTCAACCCACTGTGCTCCCCGCTTCTAGTGAAATGATATTTGCAGGTAGATGTCAAAGAAAGTTTGTCAGACTTTGGGTCTTATTGAGCCAGCAAACATATTAGTGCCCTGCCAGGTAAAATTGTTGTAACTGTAATTTTGGTATCTTCTAATTCTGTATGTTTTCCAGTTTTAATGATACATTTGTCCGATAGTACCATTCGTCTTGAGGAGAGGGCTGTGATATGTGTTTGCAAGCAGGGCACACAGGTACTTACAAACATTCCTGAAGATTCTAAAGTTGAACAAATAGAATGTCCTCTACCAGAAGTGTTGGGTGAACTGCTAGCATGAACAAAGAAAATCTGAATTGGTGCCAGGAGAAGGCTGTCTCTGAATTACTGCAGATAAATAGGGATACCTTTTCGTGTGGACCGAATGATCTAGGAAGGACAAATGTGGCCTGCCACCACATTGATACATGAGATACCAGACCCATAAATAAGCCACAAAGACGACTGCTACTAGCTGCGCATGCGGCCATCGAGTGTGTTCTGGAGGAAATGAAGGAGTTTGATGTGATAGAACCATCAGTTAGCCCATATTCGTCACCCATTGTACTTTTTATGAAGGAAGATGGCTCTCTAAGGTTTTGTGTAGATTATCGCCAGCTTAATAATGTGACAAAGAAAGACTGTTATCTGCTTCCCAGGATATATGACACATTAAACAGCCTAGCAGGTTCACAATGGTTTTCTAATTTGGACATGAAGAGTGGGTACTGACAGTGCGAGGTGGACCCAGACGACCAAGAAAAGACTGTATTTTGTGTCCAAGGGAAAGGAACTTGATAGTACAAAGTTATGCCTTTTGGGCTATATAATGGGGCATTGTGTTATGGCTTTAGATACCTGTCAAGTGTATCTAGATGATGTTGTTGTGGCAGGAAGGACATTTGAAGAGCACCTATCTCGCGTAGACTCTGTATTCTAGAAAGTGGCCACAGCCAACTCGAAACTGGTTCCTAAGAAATGCAACTTGTTTCAAAAGAAAAGAAATTTCTTGGTATATGTAGTGTCGACCCATGATATTGAAACCGACCCCGAGAAGACCAAAACATTAAGAAATTGGCCGATGCCAACTGACAAAACTAAAGTGTGGAGTTTTTTGGGATCATGGGCCTACTAGCGTACTACCGTCGACTTGGACCTGAGTTCACCACGATTTCCAAGCCACTACAATAACAGACTGAGGCAAATAAATATATTTCATTGGACCATTGAGTGTGAATATGATTTTTATTAAACTAAAGAAAATTATGATATCTCCTCCAGTCCTGGGTTTCCCGAAAAGTGAGTATGTTTTCATTTTGGGTACTGATGGTAGTGATGTTGGCATTGGAGCTGTGCTATATCAGGTTCAAGAAGGGCAGGAAAGATAACTAGAATACTTCAATAAGGTATTGCATAAGCCTATGAGAAATTACTGTGTTTCACACAGGGAGCTTCTGACCATGCTGAAGGCAATTTCACACTTCCTCCCCTTCCTTTATAGCAGACATTTAATTTCTAGGAGGCCATGTGAGCCATTTTGTCATCATTGCGAACATCAGGAAGTAGACAGTGGCGAATCACTGAAGATGCAGAGGACAAGGATTCGAGGTTTTCTATCTTGTGATGGGACACCTACATTGTGTGATGAGGTTTATTAGGAAAGACCAGATGAGTGATCCAACTTTGCAGCCATTTTTAAAGTGGAAAGAAGTATACTGCCGGCCAAAATTGGAACAGATATCTAGTATGAGTGGAGCAGTCAAGGCATACTGGGCACAGTGGAATTCCCTCATACAGAAGAATGATGTACTTTACAGAAACTGGAAAAGTAATGATGGGAAACCCAAACAGATATAGTTGATCCTTCAGAAATGCCGGGTTCCAGAAGTCTTGAAAGAACTGCATAATGAGGCAGCCAGTGGGCACTTAGATGTCAATAAGACACTTGACAGAATTATGCTGAGATTCTACTGGCTTCACTGTCGGCAGGCTGTTAGAAGTGGTGCCGATAGGCCGACACCTGAACTGCGAGGAAGGACCCAAGCATCAGACGACAAGGTAGCCTCCAGAAATACAATGTTGGAGCGCCATTCTGTGTTCTTTGCCTGTCACAGAGAGAGGTAATCGGTAGCTACTGGAGGCTCGGGATATTTTACTAAGTGATATGAGGTCATTTCCCTCAAAAAACAGGAAGCACATACTGTGGCTGAGGCCCTCATAGAACATGTCTTTTCGAGGTTTGGGGTGACACTACAACTCCATTCTGATCAGGGAAGAATCTTTGAAGTTGCAGTCTTCCAGGAGGTGACAAAAATTCTGTGGATGAAAAAGACTAGGACTACAGCCTTACACCCTCAGTCAAATTGAATGGTCAAGAAGCTTAACCGCACTATTGAGCAGTGCATGTCGATCTTTGTGGCAGACAGACAAAAGGACTGGTTTCAATGGTGTCACTGTTTCTTTTTGCTTACCACTCAGCAGTTGACAAGTCGACCAGGGTAACACCATCAAGGTAGCTGTTTGGAAGAGAGCTACGCCTCCCCAGTGGCTTGCTGTTTGGCCGACCGACAGAAGAGGAAGCTGTAGCCCCTAATTATGCCAGCGAATCATGTAACAAACTTGTTGGTATTCGTGATTTTTCTCTACAGCACCTCAGAATAAATAGTGGGAGGATGAAGATGTGGTATAATAGGAGAATGTTGGGAGTGGTATTTCAAAGACAACTGGTGTCGCTGTACATACCACAGGGGAGAAAAGGTACTGTCCGAAGCCACAGAAATGTTGGGAAGCCCCCTACAGGATTATGAAGTATATCAATTATGTGATCATTCGGATTTATCGCCAAGGCTTTCGGGCGAAGCCAAATGTTGTCCACATCGACCGACTGACACTCTACGGAGGTCCTGATATTGAGGAGTCTGTTCGAGACGAACAGAATTGAGGAGGGGGCAGTATTGTGTGCTCACTGCTTCGCATCCCGTGAGAGCGAAGAGGTATACAGAGAGTCGTTATATGAAAGTGGTGGCGACGTCACATTAGTGTGAGTTTTAAATGGCAGGGAAGCGATAAGCCTGTGACTGTGTATCAGTTACACAATAAGCAAGGCGACAAATTATCTCTTATTCGACGCATGCTACTGACCCTGGTTGTATTGATTTTTGCCCTTATGTGAATAATGCTCTGGATAACTGACCTCGTTCTCTCGATGTGACTCGGAGTGTGTTGAACCTCCGAGATGGTCAGAACAACACTATAAATAATGCTACAGGCCTCCGGGCCAGGAGCGGAGTTGGAGTTGGTGAATGAATGAGTGGCTGAATTCCGAGCGATAGAAGACGAGCAGCAGGAAGTGTCCAGCGAAAGGGAAGTCTACGACTGCGAGTATCTAGTAGTGAAGGAGGACGCAGCTGGCAGGCTGGACTATTAGACTAGATGCTTGAGTTAAAGACATTATAAATGGTGGCAACAGATAAACTGAACATGTGTTGATGAATGAGTTTGAGGTAATTGACAGTAACTAACAGAGACAACTATGTAGGACGTTAGAGTTGAAATCGACATCAAATATTGTGCTCATTGTTAAATAGAAAGAGTAGAAATGGAGACAAACAGGGTAATGCTGTAAATAATAGCTCTGTGAATAAAGTAGAAATCAAATTTAGTTATTTTATTTTTGTTTTTATCATGACCTCCATCCCTCAAGATTTCAGATACGCCCCTCAGACATCCTTTATGTAGTGATATGTTTCTGGTTTCATCTCTATTGATAACTCTGTCAACATACCTTCATGGTCGAACTACCGTAACAGTGTTTAAGAACTTCATCAAATGTTTCCATCCAAGCAGAAGAAGGTAGTCTCATTAGCTACATCGGGAAATTGATTTTTTTTTCCTGTACACTTTTAGCAGCATATCGTGGTTGTTTACGTTTCATAAAGTTACAAATTGTTACGTCATTCTTAACATACATTAAAAGCTGAAAGCAGTTATTTGTCTGAAACTTGGACTTATAAGCTTATATATTTTATTTAGCCCGCTTTACGAAGGAACCGATTTTCACATAATTAGGTACACAACTTATATAATACTCAACAACGCCATGTGATTTTTCTTTCGAAGTGATGGCAATTCTAAAATTTAGAACGCTATGTTATATCTCACAAAGTAGTAAGACGATTTAAAGCAAAGTTTGCATATTGGTATGCATCATTTCAGCATTTTATTTAGAGATGGATAATGTTGTTGGTCCACCGTTTTGGAAGATAGCACTTTATGAACTTAAGCTTTTACACTATATCTCGAATACAACTCAAACAATTCTCACCGAATTTGGCACATAACTAATACTATAGTAGTCCATGTAAACATATTCGATTTAAATGCCTAACACTCTTGTTTTCCAAATTGCGGTAATACCCTTATTTTAGGCTAATTGTTATTTCTACCGTACCATTGAGCAAATTTCAGTAAACTTTGTATGCTAAAGTATATATTACAGCCACCAATTATGCCAACACATAACCACTTCCGTTTTACATGTTGTGGAGTATCGTCTAATGAAGAATAAAGTTTCTGTCACATCGCGGGAAACAACTAATCGATTCCTATCCAATTTGGCACACAAATAGTACTACATCAAGCCATGTTTACTGTTCTGTTTTTTTAAAGATGCCCATTCACTTATTTTCAAGATTGTAACCATACATTGTAACGTCTGATTATCTAACACGTGCTATTTGCATTTCAACACATTTTAAGTTAGCATGCAAATTTATAATACTAGTGCACGCATGTTTATTTTGTAAACAGATATTATGAATGTCATGTGTTTCACATGTAATATTGTTATATCATTATTTTATTTTCTTCATTCCGCATAATATTAATGTACATGCAGCAGTTGAAATGTTAATTTTCCATAAGTTAATTGTCGTTATTTTATTTTGTTTAATTAGGTTTCAAGTAACTTGTTTATTGTGTGCAAGTTGGCAACATTTAAGCGCACCTTTTTGAATCGTCATGGTATTGGAATGCACCCTGGGTTAAGCCCTATGTACTCTGTATTAATTTGAATATTTAACCGCTGCCGATAATGGATGGTGACGGAATGAGCCATACTCCATCTTGAATTAAGTGAGTCACACCGGCAGCAGGCCAGTGAGGCCTTAGTTCTAAGTTTTAAAAAAATTAAATGTTTTAAGGTTAATTAGACCCAAAAAAAAGTATATTAAAATTTGAGTTATAAGTCAATGGTACACGGTACTACCATCATAACAGGTCTACATATAAAATAAGTGTTAGAAACTCTACATTTATATAAGGTATGATACGACCTTAATTTACAGTGACCATTACACATACTTGAGTGTGTTTAATAAACTTTTCAAGTAAGCAGCATCATTTCCCGACACTTTTCAGTAGTCACAAAGTGTCTGAGATTTAAATAAGTATCTGATTGCTCTACCAACATAAACTGTGCTAGCCAGGAGCATTTTAAATATAAAATTACACAGCACGTAATTTATTGTAACGGCCAAGTGTGGAACATTAGCGACTTTTATTTTGAACTGAATTATGTCTACTCTGTAAAATTTTGTGTGTGTGCAACATTCAAGATGTCTAGATAATATATATATTTTTTTACTTTCAAATACTCTGTTCACTTAATTGATATTTGTAAAAGGCATAATGAGAAATATCTTTATAGACTTAGTCCAGCTGCTGTGTGCATATCCGTTGCATTTTTAATACTACCAAAGAATGAAACTTTCAGGCAATTCACTTCTATGATATTTTCCACACTAAATTATTGCTGAAAAATATTGTAAGCCTTTCATTGCTTTAAATAAATACATAGTTGGTTCCTATCTCTTCCGGAGTGATTTGTAGTGTTGTATAGCTATGCAGGGGGTTGCACAGAACCTGATTGTGAGCAGGGCTATCCAGGTAATTGAAATTCTGTTGGTGTGGAATACAAGCAACTTCGACGATGGTTTGTGGTATGCAAAATAACTGCCAATTGGCTAATGTTTGATGTTAATGTTATTTCTATGGACTTATCCTAGGTCGTTGCACTTTAATTATGCAGTTCTGCCTGTATACATTACATTTGACTAGAAAACCATAGCAGGGTTCACCCGTTTTCTTACAGGGGCTAATACTCATATGTGGGGCATACATAAACTATATCTCTCTCCGAGTTTTCCCCCAACACAGTATTTATTACAACATACATTCTAGGTTTGTAAGCTATATATTCAAAACCATTGAATAATGTTCATCTCTGCTTTGTATGCTGGCATTATCTATTACAACTATGAAATGTTTCTGCACAGAGCTGATTTTTTGTGAATTTTTTTTAATAGCAGTAAATGAATAGATAAAATTTAACGATTTATCTCGGGAAACAATTAACTGATTCCTATCAAATATGACCAACAAATGGTAACATGGAAAGCCAAATAATCACCATATCTTCAATGGGTCCGATTATTAAAATTACGGCTACATAGACATTTTACTTAGATGCTATATTTACCAGACCATCTATCCAATTTGAATTTAAATTTGTATACTGGTATTACCTATGCAAGTATCAAATGAGCTCATAGAGAAACTCGTTTCTCCACCATGTTGGAAGATAGCACCAATGTAAAATATAGATTTGATGTCCTATCACATGAAAGAATTATATAATTCGTACCAAATGATTGCGACTTAAGAATATAGTCTAATATTTTCAAAATGACAGCCATGAAAATATTTCTGCTTAGTATGACATATGTCCCAATTTTTTCAATAGAACTTTATGTGCCGGCAGTATCTATGACAATAATCGAATGTGCTATGTAATACATAACCTTTTGGTCCACCATTTATTATCAACATCGCACTAAAAAAGTAATTCTGGGACCAGTCAACCGATTCCCACCAAATTTTACATTCAAGTTTCAGTTGGGGTAAGCCGTAGGCCTTTTAATAGTGACGTTTGTATAAATAATTTTGATTACGTTCTATCTACCAAACAATTAACAAAATTTAACCAAGTTTTGTATACTCAAAGTATTCATTAGATGCATCAATTATGCATACAGAGATTCGATTTCTCCAGCATTTTGTATGCTAGGGCCAGGTGATATAATCAAACATTTATGCTACATTTCAAGAACATTTAAACTAATTTCCACTAAGTTTCCTACACCAGCAGTGCTACAGAAGGTCATGCACATTAAATCAAGAACCAGACCAGTGTTTCCTCTGCTGCCACAGGACTCTGTCACCAAAAACAGAGCAGAGAAACTTTCATACCACGTATGGAAAGATTCCATCCAATGTGAAGAGCTTTAAGTCTTGGTATAAGTTCAAGAACACAGGATCTGTTGCTGACTTGTACAGAACCGGCCGACCATCAACCTCAGCTGAATGGTGGAAGCAATGGGACAGTCTTTTTCGCGAAGTTCCAAGATATCAATGCATAGGGCCTTGCAAGAATTACAGATGGAAATTCATTTTTTCGTGATATCTGACACAAAAGTTTATTGTTTCGTGCATACAAAGTGAAAATTATTCAGGCTGTGTTTCCCAATGACGCCACACATCGGTATGACTTAGCATTCGAAATTAATTCACGTATTGAGGGCAATAATGGGTATCACAAATGTAATTTCTTTTGATGAGGTGGCATTTTTTGTTAGTGTTGTAGTGAACCTGCATAATATGTGTATTTGCGGTTCAGAACCCCTAAGTTAGGTGTTACCATGTACCAGAGGCAGCCCAAATGTGAATGTTTGGTGCACACTTTTGCATGACAAAATTATCGGACGATTCATTTTCGCTGGGGGTACCATCATATCTCCAGTGTATCAGAAAATGCTGCAATTGTTCACTGTTCCTCAGATGCTTGAGTATCAGCGAGATGTAATTTTTCAAGACAGTGCACCATTTCATTTGGGTTTGGAGGATCGTGCCTATCTTAATACGACTTTTCCTGGACTATGGATCAGTAATGAAGGCTCAACAGATTGGCCTCCACGTTCCTATAACGTTCGCTAATATATGGACAGTAATTGAATAAAGACTATATGTGCTACGTTCTAACAAGAGTGCTAATATGGAGACATACAGATGTGATGTCCTGTTGCAACAAAATATGTGGTGGTTATATTGCCAAAATGGCAACTGTTTCATGTCTCTATCTTACATGCGGCGGATACAAATAGAGATTGTAATCTGGGAGGACTTTTCGGACATTCTGTATATTCACACAAGAGTGTGACACAGTATGTTGCGTCCATCACTATTTGTGCCAATGCGAACACACACACACTATGGCCTCTACATCACTTACGATGTCGTGGAGTTTATACTCCGTACAACAAATTGGCCACCCTAATTTGGCAATCCATGAACACTATCAAACCTAAAATGGACTTGTAATATATCTATTTCCTTTTCTATCATTACTTACTGTGTATAACCTGCACTGCAAGTAGTGACTGTTTAAGTTTATGATTAAGTGTTGGTGACAAAAATATTCTAGTTCTGTAAGTTGTATGTGAAAGTTCCTTCGGGTGCAGGCATATGAATGATATCGGAGTCCGAAGGCATTGCAATCGCAATTCCCTATTTTACCCCAAAACCACTTTATAAATTAATAATTTAACCCTAAAATTTCCTTTCGAACTCAAAATGTCCAAATCATGGAAGATGTACTTACCAAATTATTTTTTAAATTGGTATTTCCAGCGAAATTACTCAGCAAAAGAAGATTCTAAGTACCTCGACATTAGAGACGACATTTAAGGCTCCTCGACGATGAACCAAATAATCCCCAAAGCACTAAGGCCGGTTCAGTATCCTACGATTTGTGAGCCACGTACTGAGGATCAGGTAGACACAAGTTATTTGGCGGCAGCAATACAGTTTCATGTGAATATGCAATACCAATATTTGGTGCAGGTAATCGCAAACCGATAAACAGGCAGCTTCAGTAGTAGAAGTTTATAAAAGTATGGTACATGGTGTTCACAGAAATATTTGAAAATGTCCTTCACCTACGTCTGTGCAGTAGGTAGGAATGCAGCAGATCATAGACATATGAACAAAAATAATATTGCCTACATGTTAGGTACTGTTATCGCTGCATCTGTAGATTTGTGTATGTTCTACACAAAAATGGTTGGTCCTGGACAGTTGAAAGAAGAGGTACGACTTTTGTTAATTAGATCATACTGCTCGATAACCTAACATCAAACGTTCATAAATCCTGCCTCTAAAAAAGTTGTAGGCTGTGCGATGTTCGCCACCCCTGTTATTTTAACTATTGTGAAAGGTAATAATGCGACTTTGCTCTTAGGTTGAAAATCCTGATAGCAGAGAAAAATTACCACATAGTTGTATTTAATTTCTCTTTGTTTCTTATAGTTTGGGTAAAGTTTACCTCAAAATCGTGATTTTAATGATCTTAAATCTCCCTTCACATCTAGTTTAGGTACAACGTGCCATATTTATGTCCTACTCGATTTTGTACAACGAATCACCTCACGAAGTTTGTCGGTCAAATTCTGCCCTATTTAGTATATGCACTACAGTAATCCTCCTCTTTCCACGAGTTCGCCTCTTGAAGTTCGCATTGCCGACCCAGGAATTATAACAGGTCCGGAAACCCACCACTTCACCTACAACCACCCATTGTGTCCTTTTAAGGCTTTTCGAACAAATTAACACCAAGAAACTTCGTGGACTGGAACCCCTCAGCACAGAAATTACCATGGATGGGATTTGTTGTCGAGAGTTTTGAAATAGTAAATCCTCTAAGCAAAGTCTTGTATATGTCGCACACAAAAAATGTCGGGGAGTCCAACTCTTGAATCCTTTCTCGATGATGCCTCTCTTTTAGAGATGCACACCAGGTCGCTGACATTTGCTTTAAGCTTCTGACAACTCCTCTTTGGAATACTGTATACTAATTGAAGCAGGTATTCGTCCTCGATGACTTCAGATTTCACATACATGGCAAGAGTGAACAGTGGAATTGTACTCGCGAAAGAGATTCGGTAATAGCTCCAACAACTTGTAATTGCCTTTCGTAACGAAATGGCCTCCACATTTTGACTTTCATAGTCCTGCTGAACAGCTCGATGAGATTCTTTGTGATTGCTGTGCATGAAAAAATGTTTTACATTACATTACTTCATTAGGGCATTGATATTTGCATTGTGGTATTAGTAGCCCTGGTAGGTTTCTAGGTTATTTGGGACATGTCCTTCGCTCAATACATCTACTATCACCTTCGTGACATTGATCAATTCTTCGATTTGGCCAGCCTAGCCAAGGCGTATTCGCTATATGCATAGACGATGGTCAACATGTTAACCCGAGAATATGGTATCAGTTCGGCGTGGCCGACTTGATCAGATTGTTCATCCCACAAATAACGACCTAGCATCGACACCAGATACATTTCGTGGCTACATGCAGTTCACAAGTGATTCCCAATCGAACCATTGTATTTCACCTTCCTCCATTTCTACAGTGACAGAAATAATTTTGATTTTAAATGAGTAATATTTAAATATTTTGCGAAGTGATCAGTAGTTACAGTCTATCGACGATTTCATTCCGGTCTTTCCAGAAAATGTAGTCAATATTTTTGTTGTCATCTATTTACTTTAGAACTATGATGCTTTCAAGTGGTAGTCCACTGATTTGGATTTCTTTTATTATTCTTCATCCTCATAATCACTGGTCTTGGGATCCATATCTTGATAAAGTGCATACGTTAGTTCGAGCAATGACTTTACTTCCAGCAGGATGGCTTCCAAATACTCCCTTGGCTCCTTGCGAAGTATAAATATGTACAAACTGTGTGTGTGTTGAATGGAATTTTTCAGGTTTTAAATACACTCATTTTGTACAACTGCTCATTCAACTTGTCGGCAATTTACCATTGCACAGTCGTTATATGCTCGTTCATGGCCTTCAAATCGCGAACGATCTTTGTATTCAAAAATTTAATTTAGCAGTATTGTCTGCCTTGCCCTCATGAACTGGAAAAGTCATCCAGCAGATTATCCTGTTTGGATCAATCTGAAGAAACACATTTCCAACAAACCGCTGCCAACTTTAGCAGTTATTCCTTGAAGACCAAAACAGTACAGAAAAGACAACAAAATATAACACTCTTAACTGTCCAAGAACTATCATCTTTATTGACATCCTTCGTAAAAGACATAATATTACAATAAACCTTCCTCAGGTAATAACCAGAAGAACGAATTCGCCTACGATTCATGTCAGGATGAAATCTGCAAAACACAATCAATACTGTGAATAATCTTAAAAATTAATATAATATGCAAAAATAAATTAAACTATTAATACAACACAGATACATGCCTCAAAACAAGGTAAGAACACAAAGAAAACAGAAAAGTCCAGTATAAACCCGCACCTACTACTTTAACCTACTCGCTCGGCATTTAACTTGCGAGTGGGAAACTCCGTGGCAACGCCCCCCGCATCTACTACTTTAACCTACTCGCTCGGCATTTAACATGCGAGTGGGAAACTCCGTGGCAACGCCCCGTCTCTCTAGATGTTGCCACTATGTGCTGGGACCTTATCACCGGATGTACTTCCGGGGCCTCACCAAGCTGCCACTTTCGGGAGATAAACAACTTCTGGTTACAACCAAGCGCAATGCACTATCGCAACTGATAACAACATCCTGTTACATGCAACACACACACAAGTACAAACATGTTGGCTAACATAAACATTTGATCCACCAACTTAACAAACATAATTACTCCTTTTGGGCATATTAAAGGGGTCACATCTTGATGAATAGAGGGGGAATGAATTTAACTCTTCTTGCATGTCTTTTGTCACTCTAATGTTATTAATACATATTTCTGTATACTATGTTGTATGTAGTTCGTTCGAATAACATAGTGCATAATTCCGAGATGAGGCCATTACCGGCAGTAAGGGCAAAATGTTTATATCAACAAATTTGATTGTTTCAGTTCCACAAAGTTTCGAAATATTATTCTACCATAATCGCATGTTTGATAAAAGTCTCTTTGTTCGAAGCAACCTCCAGCATTGTCTGTATATAAATGTAGCTTAAGGTTGCGTTATACGAATTTTGATATACGCTAACTCCTTCTCGATGGTCATAGATGAACCGATCAAACCCAATGTCATGTTTTTCTTAAGGCATTCCAAAAAATAATTGGTATATATAAAGTGTGTTATTTAAAGTACTGTGGTTCATAAGAAGTAAGAATAAAGATGTTTTAAATATTTAAATTCCATGATAAATCAGAGATGATAATGCAGCCGCACTCTGGTTGACAGGTATGGAAACGAACTATATGGGTGCTCTCTGTTGGTAGATGATAAAATCACAAGTTACCAGTACTCCAGTGTACAATACTAAAGATATTTGTTGTACATGCAGGCTAGTATATAAATTCCGAAAGAAAAATGATAGGGGGGTTGGAATGAATGCGACAGATTGGTCGAGCTATAGTAAAGAAATGGAGGGGACAACTAATTGAAGTGGGTGGAGGGGAACCGACTAATCACTCCAGACAAGGCAAGTTATTAGAGGGGTGGAGGTCGACTAAATAGCCACTGAAATATAGTGATAAGGGTCAGTCGTCTTCTGGTCGCTTTACAAGGAGTGGGTGCGCGTGAGTGTGTGTGTGATTCGTCATATTTACATGAATCGAAACCTGGAGTGCAGGTCGGGTAACTAGACGGCAAGCACAATGTGTCAGTTTCCAAGGAATATACAAGTTTTATTTATAATGTGTAGTTTTATTTAATTATTTGGGTATTATTTTATAAAATATTCATTGTTAATTTGTTTTGAATTCTGATATATTTTGAACAAAATAAAATTAATTTTTAAGTTTTACGATTTTTTAAATTACAGCTTACTTGGTTAAGGAAAATGTCATTAGAGCCAAGGATAAGGTCACGCAAAGCAATTAGAAATCGGATAAATAATGTAAATCAACTAAGCCACTGCTCCACCTAATTCTCACGGCGTGGCTCACCCTTCGAGAGACCTTGAATCTCACTTACCGCTTTGAGTAATATCTGCCTATGAGAAGCCTAGAATTTGATTTGCTGGAGAATACATGCGGAAATTTTCAAAATCAAATATAATCTTATCACTAAATTTTCTAATTCTTTATAAATTTTGGAGTGAAAATGCGATTGGACTGGGAAATCATTATTATCTAAAACGACTTCGGGTTAAAACGGTATATTATGATGGCTGTGACATCAAAGAATGACAGTCGAACTAGACCTCTTTTCTGCGATGCAATTCAAAACGGCAGACTGGTCCAGTCTCCGACATTAGATGCCTGCTCCCGAAGGATCTTTTATAATATACTACTTATGTAATTTTATACGAAATACAGTAAAGTTATAAATATATTTTAGAAAACTGAATAAAGGGAAATTTGTTTAGCAATATCAAAATGTTTCTGCATTACAGTATAGCTGGCTACTCAGTCGTGGACTTCGAAGGGATAGCCATGTACACGGGCACTAAACATGCAGTCACAGCTCTGACTGACGGACTCACGAAGGAACTGACCCAGCTCAAATCCAATATCAAGATTATGGTTAGTGATCAAGTGATGACAATGCTTTACTATTAGCATTTATTATAAGAGATTATGTATTAAATGATATGGTTTTTGTAATTTATATGTTTTAAACCTAAAATCATATTTTCTAACAAAACTATAATTTTTAATAATGATTTATTGGAACTAAAGTGAGTTATGATTTGTAGAGCATGAGCCCTGAAGCAGTGGATTCAAAGATGAGTTCTGAGGCTCATATTCCAAAGGAAATGCTCGAGATGGTAAGAAACAGTCCAAAGACGTGGCAGATGCTGTCATCTATACCTTAGCAACGCCTCCCCATGTGCAGGTATTCTATTGACTAGCATTATTAATCATATCGCTTGGAGAAATAATTATTTCTTATCGGTGTGTGCCACTATACCTCACTAATTATATATCACTGCTTTCAGGTTCATGAAATCATCATTCATCCAACTGGAGGACAGTGAATTTAAACAGGCCAGCCTGTGAACTAATTTGTGTAGGCCGAAGTTACTGAAAATGTTTCTTTGGCGCTTACCAGACTTCAGTGATGAATATAGTTACATCTAAAGTGAGAACTCATGTCCTATTTCCATGCTCCCATTAAATTTATTAAAAGTTGAAATTAATTATCTCTACAAAATATTTTCCGATGCTCTCCGATTGTTTAACTAACTAATATATAGAAATCAAATACCCGAGACACACCTAACTTCAAAATTCTGCTCTGTAATTATTTAATGATTGGTAGTTCCAGTAATTTCTATATATCTTTATTGGATTCTCATATATATGTCGGAAAATGCCATAATCAATTATCAAATATTCTTTTTATGAAAGAATAGTAATTCCTAA
This sequence comes from Dryococelus australis, assembly GCA_029891345.1. Classification (NCBI taxonomy): domain Eukaryota; kingdom Metazoa; phylum Arthropoda; class Insecta; order Phasmatodea; family Phasmatidae; genus Dryococelus; species Dryococelus australis. The sequence goes on from CM056993.1 coordinate 240,590,303, forward strand.
ATACACCACCATCCAATCAAAGACGCTACAAGACTTGAATTATTGAAACAACATTACCGTAAACTAACAATATCGATCCGAATTTAAACACCCCACTAACATGGTTACCTTATTTTACAGAAATTATAATAAAAATTATTAGACTTACGCAACACATTTTCAAACATGTGGTATTGTTGCGAGGATTTGACCAGGGGTGAGGATCTACACATAAGAATAATTTAGGTCCTCGCAGGTTTTTAATACGTGGTGTGGTCTATTAGCGAAAGTTCTTGTGACCACGCAGGCTAAGTTTGGGAGTCAGTCTCTTGTAGAACATGTTGAACAGTGTCTGCGGTGTGCAGTCGAGTGTTGTCATGATGAAAAATTCCATTCTGCACATGCCGGGGAAATTGAAGCGTATGATGCTGAACGATCATTGATGGGCTGTCAGTGAGCTCTGCAAACCACTAGGCAGGTTCTGGGGAGAGCGAGGAGGCGGAAGGGAGGGAGGGATATATATATGCATGAATATAGTGATGAGGCCCATGGCTATGTTAAGTTATACATAAGGCCGGTGAACACACAACGTGCATACAAGTAGGTCTTAAGCAGGGCTTTCAAAAGTGCTCATTTTACCGCAAATAGTCTATAAGGAGCTGCTCATCATGTCGATGAGCGGCCACAGCTTGTTATTGTTACGAATCAACCTCTCTTCGTCTTGGCGAAGTTTCGAAGTGGAGCAACCTGCAAATCGTGTCTGATGGCTGCAAAGACAAATAACTTTTTGTGTGTGCAGCTTCCACAGAGGTTGCAGGTTTGGCTGTGTGACGGGTGGGACCACGTCGCCACATGCACTCGTATAATTATTAATTACAACTAATAATAAACTTATTAATCAGTGGCGGGCGGAACCATGTGGCCACACGCCCATTCGAATAAAAACAGTATATGGATCCTGACATTTTGTGCGGCGCAAAGCCGAAAGGAACGAACATTTGAACACGCTGGTTTTGGTGTTGAAAATCTCTGATATGGCTTAAAATTATTAAAATGCTAACTTGTATTGTTCTCGATAAGTTCACGTTACCTTTAAAAGGCATTTGAAGTCCCGTGGTAACAGGGAAAATGTGCTTTAATGTACGTGTATTTGCTCCACGTACAGCAGCGGCCATCCATGGCAGACAACTGTGTAGCAGGCAGCGATTTCGGCGGTTCTCCGATGAAGAGCAAAATCTTCGGCTGCGGGCGCTGAGTACTGCCCGCACCTGTGCGCGCGCAGTCCCAAACTGTGACGTCTGGTTACGCCAGTTCCGGCAACTTGGTTAACATGCCGCAAGTGTGATGGCGTATCTCAATACTATTGGTGGTTTATTTTTCAATTACATAGACCCCTTAAGGGAAATAGGTGTCCGCTGCGTCGGTTCACCTTATTTGGTAACGTCAACCGTGAATATCGCGACCCCCCTAGGGACAATTGAAAATGCCTTGGAATTCTTCGATTTTATATATATATATATATATATATATATATATATATATATATATATATATATATATATATATATATATATATATATATATATATATATATATATATATATATATATATATATATATATATATATATATATATATTATATATATATATATATATATATATATATATAATATATATATATATATATATATATATATAGGAAAATCTGTATAACTACTGTGCTTGGTAGCCCTAATTGCCGGGACTGTGTATATAATCCTTGTGCATGTTTCGTTCGGGGTCAGTCAGCGACCTCGAAGGGTCATTCTTGATTTGATACACAAAATGTAGGCTCCTCAAGCAAATAGGACGTTCACGTTACTTTGACGTTAGGCGAGTGTCATGGTGGCCAGAAACTTTAAATTCTTTTAAAAAGGTAGTGAAATTTTGGTCTCTTATTGGAAATTCGATAATGAGTGGAAAGTAATGTTACCTTCTGTATCCAGTTTGCACACACCTCAAAGTCAGTTACCTAGTCACAACAAAACTGAATTTTGTGGATGTAAACATTTGTGACCAAGTTGGTATTAACTTTTCAAACCAATTCCATCATTATTGAAGCGATAATCTTTGTAAGCAATTCACGTTAGGCGCGGCTATGGCAGTCGATACCAGGGACCTTGTCGTTTTAAATAGTTGTAAACAAATAAAAAACATTACGAAGTTGGAATTTTTAAATACTAGCATTTGCTCTCGGGAGTTAAGGCTACGGATTGTTCAGCAGTTGCTCCTATACGCGTTGGATCGCGAGAAGATGAAATAAACATACTGTGTCAAATTTTGAAGTCACAATGTTCATTGTTTCATGACCAGAAAAGTAATATGTGTGTTACCATATTGGGTTTTCCTGGGTAGGAATGAAATTAATTCTTTAAAGTCCAGAGTAGAATGTTGGTACGACAGAATTTCATCCGCCATTTTGTAAGGATTGTATTTTTGGAGTTTCTTGCCCAGTATATACTGTGATTGCCTTCTGTATTTAGCAAATGACCAGTTATTTGCGTAAACATAGCCCATATTTTTAGTGTGAAAAATTTAGGTATTAGCTGGGTGACAGCAAATTTATGCACCTGTAAACTATTTGGAATTTTAGTAAATTTTTATGGTAATTTGGAGTTTTATGTAAATGTTAATCAAATTGAGATACAGGGGTAAGGAACATGTTAACTTTCCCTCATACTGAAACGAAATGAAAAGAATTGAAATAAAAGTTAACAAAAATAAAAGCGAAATACTAAACTTCTTTGTTTCTGTTATAAGTTGTTTACCATTAATAATCTCACCCTTACATTGCACAGAAAAATATATGGTTCTTTGCTTGGCGTTTTGCCATTTGGTGTTCTGTGGATTTTGCTAGGTCTTTATGCAAATCCAGGCTTGCCACGCCCTTCGCTTAGGACGCAGCATGGTCAGAGCTGCTCCTACAAGAATGTTGGCCGGCCGTGCTCTATGCTCTGCACACATTTTAGAGGAACCTGCTTTCCAAAACACAAACAGTGAGTGATTTCCTATTTAAAATAGCCTACTAGAGTTTCCTGTTTAAAAAAAGAAACCTATACATAGGAGGACGTTATTTCTCTTATTGAAACGATTCACCAGGTGCCAAACCGAAAGAGGAAAATCCCGACCCAATATAGAGGTACAACAACAACATATGTTGAATTAGTAATATGTTATGATTACAGTATGTAATGTTTCAATAATGAAAACGTATTTAGGATAATGCTATAACATTTAATGTCGACATAGCAGTGACATTCCAAGAGTCCTCGTTTATAACAATAAAGCCAAATTTGTAAACGTAAATTGAGTTTATAACTTTAAAGTCAAAACTTGAAACATCCGATAATAATTATTTGTAAATGAATCTCATCTCCTCCGATTTAGAGCAATACTTATAAGTTCAATAAATTTTCTAGTACCAACCAATTATTTCCTCATGTCCATAAAAAACAGTTTTCAAGTAGCACGCTTGAATCACGACTTACAGTATCATATTGGCTACCAGTTGGACTAATTTGCAGAGGAAAGCGTGACAACAGAAGCACTGCACGCCGGTTCAGCGCCTAGCGCGTATGAGCGATGAGGCGCTGGGCGCACGTGTTACTGTCGCCCCTATCGCTGCGCCCCGGACGAGAAAAAAATGGGGTGTGGTTGTGTTGAGTACACGGCTGTTTGTTTTGCGTGAATACGTCTACGTTAACGCGCTTGCACTCCTTCATGTTTATTTTAAGTTCCCGGCACCGCTTCACACGATCATATGGAGTTTTATGGGAATCACTAGATTGCTTTTGAGATGCTCTTTCCAACTGTACACTATTTCTGTATTTCAATTTGGCTTTTTGACGATTATAGGCCGACACTGTGTTAAGCTTTATTTAACTTTTTTTAATAAAACTCATGCCATTTCAACATAACCACGCCACACAAAGCTGCTTTTACACGAAATCGATTTATCTTGGCGAGAGATGTCGATTGAAACTCAAACGAGCGTCGTAGCTTCTCCTAGTCAAAAGGTAATACTACGCTGAAGTTATGAGACGCGGCGAAACGAACTCAAAATTGCGGCCCCTCCAACTTTCTTTTTTTTTTTTTTTTTTTTTTTTTTCGTAGCGCGATGCTTCGCAGTCTTCACTCAACGTAACATATTCTTTGATCCTTCGGAAATCGAGTGGTGTAATTTAATTTTGAATGTAGACGATATATTCGGAGCTGTAATTGCAAAATCCATCTCCCTATTTCGTTATCATCGGATTTTATGTATTGCCTTCCACGTGTTTTTCTTGGGCGAATTAGTATTTTTGGTTTTTCTCAGAGAGCTCCCATAACGTGAAGATGAATTGCGAATATGAAGGCCTGCCTTTTTTACCTCGACGATCATGGAGCCGTGAACCTACATCTTCGCTAACTGGTTGTCGCCAGTGTCGATTCTGCGATCGAATTTTCACCAAAGTATAAATACGTGCATTTTCATTTCATCATCATTCAAGAATTGTAACAGTGCGGACAAAGATGTCAATGATGCATCTGCTGTATCGCTTCTGCGGTAAAGTATTTACAGCTTTGCGGAATTTACGACAGGAAATAACAACCTGCAAGATGAAAAATTTGCATGTGACATTTGAATGCGATTTCTGCCACAGGCAGTTCACACGGAGTGATATTTTGAACAGACATTCTGAAACTTGTAGCATTGGTTCTCTGCATCTACAATCGGCTCCGCCTTCGCATGCTCCACAATCAGCTCTACCTCCGCAATCAGCTTCACAATCAGCTCCGCCTCCACAATCATCTCCACCTCTGCAATCAGATCCGCAATCAGCTACGCAATCAGCTATGCAATCAGCTATGCAATCAGCTCCGCCTTTGCAATCAGCTCTGCCTCCGCAATCATCTCCACCTCTGCAATCAGCTCCGCAATCAACTACGCCTCCGCCATCAACTCCGCCTCCGCCATCAACTCCGCCTCCGCCATCAACTCCGCCTCCGCAATCAGCTCTGATAGCGTGAACATGTCTTAATTCGACGGCCTACTTGAACACGCCATCACTCACGAGCAGTAATCAGGACAGTCAGGGATAATAGCAATATACTAACTTGGCTCTTAGTAAGGTAGTGGATGTAGTTAACTTAAGAATGCTCCCCCGATCTCATTGTATTTTATTTACTCTCCAAGGGTTTTTTTTTATATAACCATATAGTTAACTACAGCTTCTTCTATTTATTTTCCGCACATACTCTCCCATCATGAGATTTCCCCAACCTTTACAAGTACGGTTTGACCACAATATAAACAAAGAATAACATTATGTAAAAACGTTTGGCGCTTCAAAAAGCTGCTGGAAATTGAGGGTCTCAATTAATCGACTATGAAAAAGTGCAAGGTTGTTTTCTGCGGGTTGAATTACCTCGGACAAAGAGATTTATTCACGGACCACCTGTCATACAAGATTTATAACCCCCCGCGATGACTGAGGAGAACTAAGCAATAAGTTGTATATGACTCTGCTGTCATAGATGTGAGAATACAGTAGAGTACATAACAGGACCCAGGTGAAAGGTTACATTCAAATTTCCGAAGCAGTAGCATGACTTCGCCTTTCAGTTATGCTACTTGGAACGACAAACACATGTAAATGTATAATTGACATTCTAAAGAAACTTATTTAAATTTTTTTGTACTCGTAGAAAACTATTTTTTTTAGTGGAATTTTTGTTTAGAGTATAAAACAAAGAGAAGGCTAGAGAAACATGTTTTTCCTGTTAATAAATATTATAGGGGTATGTTTTCGTTTTACGGCAATATTAACTTACTTCATATCCAAGAAATAAGCACTCAGTGAGCCGCTTTTGTTTACAGTATAGAAGAATTTATTCGTGCCAAAGGTAAGGCTTTGGCGATATTAAAGGATATCTGTCGTACATTGTAGATTTCAATACGTAGCTGTGGTCTCGATGTAGACGTTCATAAAATTACAGACAGTGCAGTTATGAAGTATAGCAACTGAGCAGTTTTACAGCTTCTGTGTATTATTTTCAGGAGTTATTTACGTGTTATATATATATATATATATATATATTATATATATATATATATATATATATATATATATATATATATACACACACACACACACACTAAAGGAATAATATAAACGATGTTCTTAAGAATATTCCTCATGAATTAGTTCGTAACTTGATGCAAAGAAACGAACACGGACATACATGGCGTCGTGGCCAGACTGAAAGGAGCCACTTCGAATATGCCAGCCAGAGTGCACGCGCAGAATATAATGGGTGTAGTTTTGCAGTCACAGCAAAATTTTACTACTGTGTACGACATTAATACTATTGCTGCCAACTAAATATTTTGGTGGCAGCCAATAAATATATTGTTCATAAACAAATTTCGTTACTGAGACTAAATAGAGTTGGTACCTGTCAATATACGTGTTATTGTGCACCATCATCTGTTCATTACCAGCAACAAAATTTCGCATAGGAAAGCATCAACCAAACAGTGTTGTAGCCACTAACAACTATTTTCTCTCAGTACGCCCATGTAAAGTTGGTAACAACGGAGTAAAAATAGTTTAATGCCTAAACGTTGAATTAAAAGTGTTGTGTAAGTATTTGTGAACACTGAAAAGATTTCCTTTGCCTTTTTCTTTTCTAAATTGTACGAATAAAGAAATTTGTAAAATATTTACTTTTATAATAATTGTACGGTTTTACTTGGTCAACTGGTGACTAAAATGATCAGGACTGCGCCGATTTTAATTTTACATCTAGTGGAAGAATACATAGTGGGCATGCAAGTACATCTTCAGCAGGACTTTCAAAACTGCTCAGTTTACCATGAATAGCCTATAAAACTCTTTCAATTACTTTACAAGAATATACGAAAATAATTATGTTGGCGCTTGTGTTCAGTCTAGTGTAATTGGCCAATTAAACAAATGAGTATAATTTATAAATATTAATTATTCATGTACGTGCCACTTTGGATTTATAACCAATGTTATAATTTTGAATATACTGCGTCTAAATTTAGAGTTCTAATCTATTTTGCAATACGATCCCCAAGTGTGTGTGATTATATATATATATATATATATATATATATATATATATATATATATATATATATATATATGCGTGCGTGCGTGCGTGACAGAAATGACAGTCTCGAAAGAGTCCATTCATCTTATCATTACATCAAAGAGATTTCTAACACAGAAGTGCACCTCAGACCACTGTTAACGATATCGTTATAAAATTTCAAATGTTGTAGAGGCACTGGGCCCAAATATCACTCTGGTAGACCCTAGAAGCTAACAAATATGGATAGCGAAATATGTAGCACAATGTGAGAACAGTTGTCAGATAGCCATGTCATAATTTCAGAGGACTTCCATTGCATTCCAGTTACAGATGTAAATTACATGACACTCCCCCAAAGTGAGTACTCTTTTTTTTTTCCATGGTCGCGATGCTGCCAGGAAGCCACATTAACCAGTAATTCATTTTATTTTGGAGTTAAACATACAGCGTGATTAGACTGCCCAACACTGGAAGATTTTACAGACCTGATGAAAACTGCCGTGTGTCAACAAACTTTGTTCAATAATATGCTTCTTACACTGTGGAACCAGTTTGGAACATTTTCTTTCCTTCATTTGTATTCTTTCCTTCATTTGTACAGTAGTTCACCAGCACACAAACCAAGGCCAACTGCGTTGTGGTCCGAAGATAGTCGGCGCAGCGGTGGAGCTGCGTGGTGGTATAGCGCCAAGAATGCTCCCCTCTCACCAATGCGAACCAGGTTGGATTCCCGGTGGGGTCGCTTCCGGACTTTCGCAGATGAGAATCTTGCCGGACGGTGCCGCTGGTCAGCGAGCTTTCTCGGGACCATCCTTTCATTCCGGCGCTGCTCCATACTCGCCTCGTTTCACTTTCATCGGCTCTCAAGACACTCAAAAGCGGCTAAGAGCAGCTCAGACTTCTTTACTCCAATCTAAGAAAGTCACGAGGATCTTAAGGGATTCACAGCAGAATCCATGTGGTTCCTAACAGAACACCTTTTTGAAGAGCTAGAACATAATTGACATTCCAGACCCATTGAACCATAAACCGTCAAATATTACCCATTATACAGGAAGACGAGAAATAGTCCCTGCTAGCTGTGTATCAGTCCGCCTTCCTTGCACTTGAACTTCGTTGCAGTGTGTTTGAGGCACACTTTCTTCCAAGGAACAATTAAACGTGCATTCAATGTTATACTGATCTACGAAAAGGACATACACTTAAGAAAACGCATGTTAAGTACTTCATGACGTTACATACTTTATAAGCAGCACTTCAGAGAACTCCAACACAGCTAAAAACAGGGGTTGTAGAGTTTTTATATCTCAAAATACATGTGTGATACTCATACAAAAATACTCGCAGGCCATGCATTAAACCTTGCCACTCAAGTTCCACCAATGAAATGATAGGATCACCGTTTTAAGTCCCATAGGTAGACAGCACGACGAGAACACTGCACGCCAGTTCAGTGTGTCGCGCATAGAGGTGACGACGCACTTTGCGAGTGCGGCATTGTCGCCTTTGTAGCTCCCGTGCTTCTCGGCCTTAAACAGGGTAAATAGCTCCATGGAGGTGGGCCCCTTGATGTGCCAACCCCACGGCAAAAACGCTGTAACAACTGGAGTAGTAGGTTCAACATACTATCAGTTACATGAATAGTGCTGTTGGAACTAACAGCAGTTAGTGTTCAATGACGTTTAGTCGCGTTATATAGATTACTCCTGGAACATTGAGATCTTGTTTCTTTATTTTTGTCTTTTATCGTAATTTATGTTAACAGGCAGCGGCAATATGAGGAATGGCCCCTTTGCTATCGGATCTTACACAGCGTCCGTTTTAGCTTGGCAGATTTAATTAAGACAAGGAGAAACCGGTTCCTTAGAAACACTTGAGATTAGAGAGTATATCTCTCTGTATGTTTTACAATTATTCGATTATTCATTTGTCCTGTAGCAACGGTAATTACTCTATCGGCCTAGAAAATAAATCCAGTCTGGCATAGAATACGACGGACTTAATTTAAAAGTTGTAAATGGTATTGTTGCGTATGTCGGAAGCCGTTTCATTGGCCCAAAGTGATCAATATTAGTGTAACTGTTAGGTATTCCTTTAAGCCTTGGAGGCCAACACCGTGCACCTATCAGTGTCTAATGATCGTTTCATTATGGTCCACATGGTAAGCCAAGTGTTGACATTGCATTTACATCGTACCAACTCCTCAAGTGGTATTAGTAGAGTCGTTTAGCAAGTGGCGAACATCATATGATAATTGTACCAGGAGTACTTTAAAAAAAAAAAAAAAAAGGTAACCAGTACATCATGTCTGCAAGAGTGAAGCAGAATTTGCACGAAACACACAGCTACGGCTTCAAACCCAAGATCAAGGTATTCATATGACCATTATTTCAAGAAATGATCCTCCAAATTTATGAAAACAATTCCTCCAGTAAAAAAAATAGCATCGTCATGGAATTGATGGATATCACATTATGACGGTATGGCAAGTACTTTTCGATGAGACGATTCATACTCGTCTCTGGCAGAGGGCCCTGACGATGGCATAATCAGTTTAGCTAGACATAAACAATCTGTTAATTAACATTAGAGAATTGCAGGACTTCAGGTTTTAGTGAGTTTCCCTTATCAGTCATAAGGCAACATTCATGAAAGAAGCATACATAAACTTAAGAAACAGCCATGCATGGGACAGAAGATGATCGAGGCTTTTCAGTATGTCCTGATAATCTGAGAACTAAGCAACAGACAAATTCATTCCCCTACCAGAAACGTATTTGTGGAAGTCATAGTGCAATAGGAATAAAAATATTTACAAAATATTGCCAGCCTCTACAACTCACTAAAGCATTTTTGGCCATAAATATGATAATATATCAATACTTCGGTCCACTTACACTGTTGCGTTTCAATGTAACCAAAACCCAATTCACATACTGTAAGTTTTGTTCTGCACTTTAATTATGATACAGTTATAAAATGTATCACACATTGTGCTTCATACCTTGTAATACACACTCCAACATTACACATCTAGTGCCACTCGTATTGACCAATTAATATACATGAATTAGATATTTGTTATGAACACTAATATTAAGAAGGAAATGTCCACTTAGGTTTACGTATTTATTTACATACGCCTTGTGAATGCTTTATAGTCTTTTTCGCGAACGTGTGCACTTTTTACTGTTCTGTAACGAGTTTTGTGTACAGTTATTCTACTGACAAAATATTTTTTTTTGACATACTGGGCAGGCTGTTGACACTCAACTGATTGTGTTCATGTAAAATCACCTGTGGTGGTAGGACACATCACTATATCCATGGAAACGGCTGTAAACAATACTGCCTTCAGAACTTTCAAACACTGCACTCGTTCGTGGGACAGGCTATAATGGTTGAGAGTGATGAAAGTTCATACCTTACTGAAAACACAATCTACCAGACTTCTTGAATACCAAGATAAGGCGATGTTAAATACTTGTATATTGTTTAAATACCAGGGTTTACAAGAACGTGCCTTGCACAGAATACTTTTTTTTTTTTTTTTTTTTTGAGGTTCAAACATGCCTCTAACACCTTTAAAGGTAATTTCATGTAGTTTGTACTACCATGATAGCTTAGACGTCATCGATTATGTTTCGCATGATGATACTTACCTGAAATTAGGGGTTACTAAAATCAACACATGTTTTTTTAATATTTCTCGGAAAATACAAAAACGTATTACATAAGATGTATCATCAGTACCTGAAGAGGTAGCAACTTGTATTTCCCATCATATTGTGCTGAACTTTGTTGGCATGCCACCGTGTCCGCAATCAATGGAGTTTCAGAAAGGCCATGTAGTAGGCCTCTAAGAGGTCAGAAGTGCATCAATATTGGTGCCGGTAGTCAGACGGAGATGCATATGTCCATGCACACAGATGCGCGCCAACATCGGTGTTAATTCAAAATAGTGTCGCACTGCTGTTTTCTTCTACGTCCATTTCGCTACTATTTTCTTGGAGATGCAGTACGATCACAGGAGCTGCTAAGTAACATTCCACTCTTGCTCAGCTCAATGCAGCCATCCTTCAGTAATGTCAAGAAAGGAGCACTTGGAGGGACGAACTAAGAAACAATGAGCTAACATATATGGCGTCCGTGCTAATGATGATCATTTTGTAGTTACTTTTTTAATTTACTAGTATGCCGGGATACTTAAGCCTATTGACAAAAATGCATGCCAAGATGGCTGGTGATTATCAAATAAATCTAGGAAAAGTTATAGTACTTTACGCTAGTTGAAATGTATAATTTACTTTGGTGTATCGTGCTGTGGAAAAATACTTATTACATTAAGAATCACTCAGAAAAACAACTTTAATTCATTCTTAATACTAATTTTTCAGTTACATCCTGTGAAGGTATAATTTTAATCTCGTTTTTATTATCTGAGTCAAGTAAAGTACATAAATCTGAATCTAGTCAAGTGTATATGTACCTGAATCTAGTCAACCATATCTGAATTTATCCACTATACTATTTTTAATTAAAAGGGTTCTGGTCCTTTATAAGTTTAATATAATTTGAATTAAGTTAATCCCAGTAGCTTAGGCATGTTTAAATTTTGCATATATTATACTTCACACTAACATAATAACAATATTTACAGAATGTGTTTCAATATGCTTTAATGCAAAATGTAAAACAATTTATTAAACCTCAGGGTTAACGGAAGTTTAAAATTATTTATTCCTATTGAAGATACGTGACACATGAGTATTGTAGAATTGCACAAGATGGCAAAGATGCATTGTATTATCTGGATTAAAGTATTTTATTTTATTTATAATTTTTAAAATGCCGAAAACTATTAAAAATATACAGCAAAAATGAATCAAAAATATATTTTTAATGTAAAATCAGTTAAAACAATTGAAATTATAATAATTTCACATTTGGCCAAGTCAGCTGGTAACATTTTTAAAAATTCTCATGGAGGGACAGGTGACTGCCGAACCTTGGGTCGGCATGCTGATACCTTAGACCATTCGGCTGTTGGAACAAGTATATGTAATGTGATATGTATCGGGAGAAATGAATATTTTGTTGTGGTAATTCTAAACAGCGTATCAATAATTTTATTTTTCATTAAAGACATTTATTTTTCAGTATATTTTAAAGGTTTACTTTTTAAGTATTTTGATTACTTTTTTTTTAACCGACACGCAATTTTTTACTATCCCGGCAGTAATGTAGTATTAATTTATGTATATTTTAAAGTATTTTTATTACAGTTAATATTTTTCGATTTTAAAATTTATTAAATTAAATTCTTTAAGTTGTAATGAAATTGTGCTCATAGTATTGGGAAACAATGTAAAAGTCTATATTTAACTTACTACATACCTGGTCACCTCTCTTGAAGTCTATTTATTACACATTGTGGGTATCTTAATTATTCCTTATCTCTAAAATTTTGTATGCATAACTATCCTACTCTGCTTTTTTTAATGTATGTGAATGTGACTAAACCAAGAGCCATCATATTCCCTATAACAGGGAAAGTAGGCAAGATACAACACCAGCGTTAAATTAAAGACTTTTCATTGAAATTATATGCATAATTATATTGACATACTTCGGACTACAAAAATAAAAACAGAATAATTATAATTTCATGGATTAAACAAAATCTACTTCTACGCGGCTCAAGACAGTCTATGCTAGCAAGTGACCAATTGGAACCCTTGGCCATTATTTTCTTCTTCTTCACGACAAATTTTCAAGACTGCCACTATCAAACCAAGCTCCCTAACTGGAACCCCCCGCTCCTTATATATATATATAATACTAGACACTGCAATGCATGCATGCCATCTGTTTTCCAACCAAAATTAGATGAAATATACTCATCATTAATACCTCTTACTAATAACTCAAGCACACCTAAACTATTCAGTCCACACTGACCTTACCAAAAAATTTACATACTGCTCATACTTTCTCCTCTACTGGTCGACACCAGCCAAATATATACTACCCATGTAGCAAGCCACAATCGGCCGAGTGTGGTTTTAGTGCTGGAACTGATGGATAACTGCTAGCTCTGAATACTTGTAGGTTTACACACAGGAGCGAAGTGTCCATGGAAGCAATGGAAGCATTGCTTCCCCTTTAATTTCAGTCTGTCAAATAATAATTACTCTGCAAATTTGCAGCCGAATATCTTTAGTTTTTTTTTTTTTTTTTTGGAGAACTGGGCTGGTTCACCATCGAAAACATAATATTTTCTAATTGTGCTGTAAATGGCGGTTCGTGTCTCCCGACGTTCTCTGTGTGTCGTGGAAGCAATCCTCTCGGTTTCTTCTAGAGTGCTATGAGCCTACGACTGCTGAAGGCCAGTGCGGCGATAGAGCCAAGGGTGCCATGTGTCACGGGACGGAGGAATTAGGGAGCCATGGAACCAAAGAGGCGACCTGCGTACGGCACGATGTTAGCCGAGTGGCGACCGTACTTCTACGAAGTCAAAATATCGATCGATTTTTGTCTGATTTGTACAACAACCAACTATGTGGTTTTCGCGCGCGTATTGGATACTTACACGTAAAATGTGTTAACTAAGGCATGTCTGGTGTACGATTTGTGAATTCGTATTTTGATTTTGTTCCTTCTTAATCTGAAACGTAGCTCCTCAGCTTTTCTTTTACTGAAAATACCTGTGATACAACTGAACGTGTGAGTGGTTATTTACGGGAATATGCGTGACTGCAACATTCAACTACCAGCTGTTATTCGTTAAGAAGTTAAGAAAATGCCTTGGTTTATTTTAATTGGAACATATTTAAGGTAAGTGCAGAATGTGCTTGTATGTTAGTTAAATTTCAGTTCACTACCGTACCACTCTCTTGGTTGCGTAAAAAGTGTTTCAAACAATCACTACTCCAGAATTACGTTATATTCTTGGGATAAAACATAAAAACAAAATTTGAATCCTCAAACCAATGACATAGTAAAAATCGATTGTTTTGAATTTTGTTGAGACATGTACCTTAAGACTTATTGTTTGTATTCTAAAATACTCTTCGAAACAGTTAATTTCTGGTAATTACGTCATCCACGATGCCAAAAAACAAAAAGAAAATACAGCCAGGACGAAGCGGAGTGTTTAATTGATGGATCATTAAATTAATTGAACTTTAATTATAATATTACATAAGATATAAAGTATCCATATCTATGAGCTGACTTTTTTCTTTAAATTGAGAATAATACTGATAGTCTAAAACTTTTGAATTATTTTTAGCAATGAAAGATTTCATAAACCTATAGTACCAATGGCCTTCTTCTGTAGCCAATGACAGGAGCGGTTCGTTTGCATGTTCACCTCTACCGGCAAGTCATGGAGTTAAACATGTTGTGGCTGTGAAAATTGACCAGCATAAGTACGTGATACGTGAAGTTATTTTTTCTTTCTATTTAGTTTATAGTTTACTCAGCAAAATGAACAGTTGAGACGATTTTCCGTCAAATTCTGCAGAAGTGACTGATTGTAAGTGCGCTGTAGAAAACATTTTACAACACTCATTTAGCTCTTTACCATTCGGAATTTAAAAAAATATATAATGAGCAATGGGACACCATCTCCTGATTTCAACATACATACAAAAACAGAACAGTGTGTGCGACATTTTAATGCTAGTTTTTACGAGACAGCTTGGTTTACTGGGTGCAAGAAATTTCAGAAGCTATAGTGTTGGCCAAGTTTACTATTTTCCTCTGGAAAAAAGCGTTTGGACGCACTCCGGGTTTGGTGATTTGAACAACTTTCATAAATCGGTTAAAAGGCATGAACTCAGTAAATCGTATTTAGTGTCGTGCATGTCACTGAAACAGTTTGGTAAAACTAGAATTGAGTTCTGTTTAAGTGACCAGGTCAGGTTAAATACTCAGAAACACAACGAAAATGTCAAAAAGAATAGACATATTCTGGGTCGTTTGATTGGTGTTTCCTGTTTCTTAGTCAAGCAGGAATTAGCTTTTAGGGGACATGACGAGTCTTCAAGTTCTTTAAATAAAGGAAATTCCGTTGAACTTATTTATGCTTTTTGAGAAATGGACAGTAATTTGAAAAGCCATTTAGAAAACTCCACAGTTTTTTCTGGTCTGTCAAGTGACATACAAAATGATTTGATTTAGTCTGTTTGCGATGTAGTGTTACAAAGTATCAAGATGCAAATCGAGAAAACCTTGTTTGTAGGAATAATATTGGATGAAGCAACCGACGTGAGTAAAAAATCTCAGTTAACCACTCTTTTGCGATACGTTAATTCAGAAGGGGCAGTTGAAGAATGTTTTCTTGGCTTTAGTGATGTTAGTTGTGATCGGTCTGCTAGGGCCTTGTCAGAGCACGTGTTTCGTGTTTTAAGTGATTTCAAATGCTTTGACAAATTAGTAGCACAAACATATGATGGTGCTGCAATCATGGCAGGTGAAAATCACTTGTAAGAGTGAAATGCAGTGCATTGTTATGCGCATAGATTAAATATGGTTTTATCAGATTCAGTCAGCCACATTAACCAGTGCGGAAGGATTTTTAATACACTTGCAGGACTTGGAACTTTCTTCTTTAAGTCAACAAAGAGAACATATGCTTTAGATCAAAAAGTTAAGAAGCGATTTCCTAGTGCCTTTCCCATTCATTGAAATTTCAACAGTAGGCTTGTTGAAACGGTCAGTGAATACAAAGCTGAAATAGAATACATGTAGAAACTAATAGTTGAAAATGCTGACAAATGGGATAGTGAGACTCTGCCAAGTGCTCGCGGGATATTATTTAGCTTACGAGATTTTGATTTCATTTTCCTATTGCATGTTTTTTTCCACTAGTTTCCCGATGACAAATGTACTTTTTCAAGTTTTGCAAAAGAATACGTTTGACATTAATTTTTGCATCTTGAAAATAAACGAGTTCAAGGACTATCTCCAAAAACAAAGAGATAATTTTGATTCAATCTGGAAAAAAGTTAGTGAGCAAAAAAGCGTAGCAGAGGCGCACCAAAACAAAAGATTGCGAATCAGTCACATTGATGGGGAAGATAGAAAGGTATCGTACAGAAGGCTGTACTTGGAAATTATTGACGTAATAATATCAAATTTAACGTCCAGATTTTGTGCAAGCGTAAAATTTTTAGAACCGTTGGACCCTACAAGTTTCTAAACATTTATGAATGTTTTTCCTGAAGAACGCCTTAGTTGTCTGAAAGAAATTTATGGTCGCCATTTCGATTTTCCCATGTTGCGAAGTGAATTAACGGTTGTTTACGAAACGAATCAATTTGCTGTTAAGAGCTTTGCAGAACTCCATCATTTTCTGAAGTCAGCTGATCTCGACGAGGTTTTTCCCCAAGTCTATACACTATCTAGACTTATTTTCACCATTCCAGTTACGCGTGCATCAGCAGAACGATCCTTCTCCACCTTGAAATGCATTAAAACTTATTTGCGAAACTCACAAGGCGAAGGACGACTGTCTTCTCTGTCCATACTCAGTGTCGAAAAACGACTTCTTAATAAGCTGCGAGCACAGGATAGATTTCATGATGAGGTAATTTAAGTAATTGCTCAAAAAAACAGACGAATAGATCTGAAGTACAAATAAATAAGTAATATGCAAATAACATGTTCATCAACGGACTCGTTCAGTAAATAATCTTATATTTAACTTTTTGTGTTTATTTTTTTGTGTTAATTTGTTTGTTTTGATATAGGCCTAAGTGTATCTAGTTGACTGGGAAACAGAATGTTCGAAAACATGTGTTATATAAGCCTATGTGGTTTTAGTTTTAAATCAACGCACATTTGTAAACTTATGACATCGCCAGCATGTGTGCCTTACGTGGGTTAGGCAGTGTCGCACATAAGATGTGAATGTTTTTTATGTTAGCCTGTTATTTGGTTTCCTGCTGTTCGCTAGCTCTTCCAAGACAAAAGTGTTTAACTCTATATTAATTTTGGTTTTAAAATTTTATTTGGACTTTATTAAGTGTTGTTTTATTATTAATTTAAATGACAATACACCAACTTACTTGGTGTTGAATATCGTCCGCATATAATGTTCGCAAATAAAGACTGTTGACGATAAAGTGAGCACTCTTGAAATTAACCTTAGAAAAAAGTCACTGCCCCTACCTCCATATATTTTAACGTGCGCACTGACTGACATGCGCCGAGGAAAGTTGGTAATGATGGATGGAAAGTAGTTCCATATCATAACGTCGAAAAAAAGTGTGAGGTAACTTAAATTATTTCTTTCGCTTCCCGTTTTTTTTATAATGAATCGGAGTGTAAAATTGACCACATTTGTAACATATTTACTTTTCCAATAATTCCACAGTTTCACCTGACCGACGCATGAATAAAGTGACGAGGCCCATTACAACGTTAATTTTACATAAGGCGGAAACATACATAAAGGGTATACAAGTAGGTTTCAAGCAGGGCTTTCAAAAGTGCTCATTTAACCGTAAACATCATATAGTATACTGACTTAAGGAGAAAACCATTAAACCAACAAGTTAAATTTGTCGATATTTAACTAATGGTTGTTACTTTCAAAATTTTTACAAAATGTACCTTTTCTCTTTTGCACAAATCTTAAAATCTCACGCCTCGCCACTGTTTACACATAAGGCCCTTTAAGGTCTGGCTGCTGGCAACAGGTCACTTAGCATTCCACCAGTGGCGTGTTAGTGAGAAGTTGACGGGAATGGAACTAATGGCTGAGAGTGGGTATACTGATAATGATCCACAAATGGCTTGCCAATTGTATTCCTGCACTGGCAGCACTTATCCATTTTTGGACAATTCAAGGCACTTCACTAGTGCCTCGCGCACTTATGGTTAACTGCTGGCACCAGAACATTTGGCATGCCATTTATAGCACACTGCTGGAACGTTGATGGACATGAAACTGATGATTTAGAGTAAGTGAACAACTAATGACCCATAAATGGCTTACCAGCTGAATTCGAGCAATGGCCGCAAATAACATATACTTATTGCTGGTGAAACTATATGTAGTCATCTGTAGGTCATGGATGCAGCTGTGAAGTGGTATATCGACGGACCGTTGCTGGAGCGATTTGGCTTATGGGAATTTTTATGGCTCCCAATTTTCACAAATCGCTTCTTAAAATTTACGCACACATATACGTAAATGTATATGTGTGTGTAATACATTTACACATCACATACAATGAGTAGATTATTTGTAAATATATAGTGATGGAAACGTCTATGGCGAAATGCTGTGTAATACAGTATTATGTGTGACTTCGTGACACATACAGAATAATTTGACATAAGTAATGATTTACATCTACGACTGCATATAATAAAATTGAGGAGTTAAATATATATATATATATATGTAACCACCTTTAGAAAATTTACATTAAAGGGCTTAACGTTGTTTCGAATCAGAAAATATTCATATGTGTCGACCTGCATTTCAAAACAGATTACTAGCGTCCAGGTGACCTACCTACTGGGAAAAATTACATTAAAGCAAGTTTTTGGGTTAATATTGCGATTCAGGTAGGAAGTTTTCTCTCGACGACAGTATTTTTGTTTGTTTATCAGCATCTATTTAAAAACTGATTTCTTCGAATGGTAAATATTTGTATAGTTTATATTATATTAGTATGTGTTAATAATTCAAGTCCGAAAATATTACAAATTAGTTCATCTAACTATAAGAATACACAGTGGAGTAATGATTAACATGCTGGGCAGTTGCTGCAAATGACGTAGTTTCGCGCCCCCTCCATTTCTCCAGCAAGCATTAGATTTTAATTTTACACAATGTGTTTAAAAGTGAATTAAACGAAATTGAAAAACAAAGAAGAGATAAGAATGATTGTAAAAATAAATCTGTTTAAGAGATAGTGTTTGACATAGAATTATGGCTAGCCATCTGGTGGATGTGAAGTGGTTCATCGATGGGTCATTGGTGTTGTAAGTATATGGGCCATTTGTGTACACCACCTGGGCCAATTATGGACAGAGTATGGCTAGTCAGTGGTGCCACTTCAAGACCAGTTATGCTGCCGAGTGCATGCCCGCTGTTGGCCAATGTTTTGCTCGCTTGGCATCCGACTATAAACCATAAATTGGCCATGTGTGTTTTGCTACAAGAGTAGTCACTATACTAACACACCAACCATACCATCCATGTTAACCAAGTGTGCCAAGCGAATTTTTATAGTCCAGGCCAACCCGCAACACAAATATTCTTACAATCTCTCAAACTACCAAAAAACCTAACCTACCAAAGGTCAGAAATAATCTAACATAACATTACCTAACCTACCATAGTCCAGATTATTTCTGAAGTGGCTGAAATAATACCATACCTCCCAACATACCAATCATACTAGCTGTAACGACTCAAGTGTATCAAGCAAATATACAATAGAAACCAGCCCAAGCTCATAACCTAACACACATTCCATCTGCTCTGTTAATCTACACCATAGTCGCTAAATGACCCCAAAAACGACCATCAACTACCTATGAATTACCCATACGGACCCATAGCGACCAATAAATTACACATATGACACATAATGAACGATAAATAACCCATAATGAATCATATCGGCCCATAAATGACCCATAAAAAGGCTGCGGAGATGGAGATTGCCCAGAACTAGCGTTGCAAATTGAAGAATGTCTAAAGCAGTACTCCTATAAAACTGCCTCTGGCAGGTACTGTTATATATTAGATAGATAGGAATATATTTTTTAACATATATAAGATAGGAATATATGTTTAGATATATATAAAATTTGAATATCCATAATTATGTTTAGAACAAATTTAGTACCTGCATGTTCTCTTGTGCGAAAGAGTATTTTGGTTTTATCAGAGTGCTCCCATACTACGAAAATTAATTGTGAATACGAGAGCCTGCCTTTGATGTCTACGATCATGGAGCCACAAGTTGGATCATCGCTAACTGGTTGTCGCCAGAGTCGATTTCGAGATCGAGTTTTATCATATGGTCGAAATGTTCGTCGGCATGAGATAACAGTCTGTACGAAGAGTCCTTTCCACGCGACGACCAATTGGGAAGCATGGTGATGGCCTGCCATGGTGCCGCATTTTTCAGTACAAATAGACTATAGCGCGTGTACCAAGGCCCGTAAGCCAAATCAGGGAAGACTGAGGACCCGAACAAGCTACGCCTGCCTTGGAGAAAGATTTTCAGCATATAAATTCTAATAGAACATATGAGCCAAAGTAGGAGGTTACAAGGGAAGACCTGACAAATCAGGCTAAGTCAGGGTGCATGACTTAGCAGGTTAAAGGGCTCGAACATAAGCTAAGAGAACATAGTAGTAGTATTCTTCAACCGATTACCCTATTAACAAGCTGCGTAGACTGTCGAATCACATAAGAGCAGTACGAGAGTACTATGTTCAGGAAGAAGTGGCTGCTATATGGGAAGACTTGATGCACGAACTAGCTAGCACTAGGGAAGAAGTGAAACAGAACACTACACAGATTAGCGCTAAGCAGTACAGCCTCTACATACTCGAAAACAAACCTACACCAGCAGTCGATACCACACTTTTCAATTAACTAATTAGCGATAGTTAATAGAATTGGGGCAGGTCGAAAAATCTAGCAGTGAGTTACTGTCTAGCAGTTACTGATAACTCCACTTCACCGACACTTTAAGAAAGCGATTAGGCCCATGGTAATGATAATTTTACATAAGAACACTCAACTTGCATACAAGTAGATTTAAGCAAGGCTTTAAAACGTGCTCATTTTACCGTGAACAGCCTATAAGCTCCAATACTCCTTCCAAACAGTAACTGCCAGTTCTGTGGAGTAAAGCTCCCACCAAATATCTGAATAGTTTTGGAATACTGTTGCTGGCCATTTATTTTTAATAAATATCTTAACACCGTGTGAATGTGTATCATTAGTTTATTTCAGTACTTGTATTAAATGACAAAAAAGAAGTTGGTAAAAGGAGAAACCAACGTTCTTAATGGTACTCAATCCCATATAAGTTCGCTGCTGCTTATTCACAATTGATCAGCAAGTTTCAAATTATTACAGAAATATACTTCAGAAACGGTTGTTTTCAGTACTTCTTCAATAAGGGCATTTTTTGCCACTTTATTCTCTCCATAATTATCAGTTCGTGTTCCGTAATATCGTGCGAACCACGACTCAAAATCATGTAGTTTTATGGGTGTATATTTGTAATGTGAACACTGGCGCCTTATGCATCGATATGTCGCAGTAATTATTTATTATTCGCATGGTGCTTGCAGGACTTCAAAGCCGGTGACATTTACCAAGACGTGGGTGACTAAAAAATGTATGTCACGAATATCAAGGTGGGCAGTTGAAAGCGTAACTTGTTGTTAACCGCAGTTCTTTCCTTCCCCAATAGCTCAGGGTAAACTAGGCAAACTAGGATCTCTACCATGAATTCAAGCTTCAAAACACTAGTAGGAGATTTTGATAAGACCTGATTCATCATAGCAGAGTCATTCATTCGGGGCAAAGCACACCCGTACAGTATTTGTTTTCCCTTTATCTGCACTACGTAGACAATGTCGAACCTTCATTCTACCTTCCCAAGTTAATCAGGGCACTCGCGTAACTTTCCTACCATTTATGTCACTGTTTAACTATGCGTTCAGTTTTACATGTTCGTATTTGTTCGCCACGGCGGATGTAGGAGAGACGCGGTAGTCCTGGCTGGCTGCCGGCGGCACAGAAACGAAATCTGTCTGGTCCGTCCCAGAAGCCGAGAAGCAGTATGCGCGAGCGAGGAACTACCTGCTTTTGATGGAGTATCGCAGGGCGAAGTAAGTGGCGACCCTCAAGACGACGAGGAAGGTAACCATCATGGCGATGTTGAACCAGAACTCGCCCTCGCCGGCTCCGTACAGGCGCAACAGCTGCTGGGGATATCGCAGGTGGCAGTAGGTGAGGCCTTGGCAGTCGAGCGTCTCGCGACCGTAGTCGAATATGGATAGCACCATGGCGATGCCGGCGTAACGCATGAAGCTCAGGTAGGACAGGCAGTAGAAGAAGAACGGCATGTGCGAGAAGAGAATGAGGCAGCCACAGAACAGGATGGTGAAGCACAGGAACACGGAGCCCACGAACACGCCGTTCTGCGCAACAGACAAAACAGACACTGTAAAAATAGAGGTAAAATTCCCTTACATGTAAGGGAAATCAAGTTACGACCACACGCAAGGTAAAATTACCTCTTAAATGTAGAGTAAATATCTACATAAGGAAATGGGAGGGGGGGGGGAATCCCATACAAGTAACGGTAAATTAACTGTATTGTATAATAAAATAATATTTAAAAATACCTCGGAGTATTCATATTGTTAATTTTTTATTACCTATATCCTTTAACGATTAGTAACCGAAATCTCGACACCAAAATCCTCGAAGCTTGCTAGTGGCTGGGCGCCAACCATGGTCCTCTATCAGCATAGGCCGATGCGCTATCCATTACACCACGACGACAGCGTGATAGCGTCAGTGAGTATTAGCGTGTTATAAGATTGCATCTTCCCCCCTCCCTTTTCCACCTTAGCTGTTGAGGATATTGAAGAGATGCATGCGTCGTAAGATAGTGTTGCCATCCATGTAGGGGAATTTTACTGCACAGCTCGGTAATTTTACCTTACCTGTGAGGCAAACTATGTTTCCTCCACAAGTTTGCGAGTATTACATTACACTTGCCAGGTAATTTTCCCATTAGTTTTTACAGCGAAGTTTGCTAGGGCCAATGGATTCCCCTTCAAGGGCTATAGAACAGACTCGTGCATGAATTTTCAAAGTATTGAATTTGAACAGCTTCATATTATATTTAAATGTATTATGATTCATCGACAATGAATTCCAAATTACATAACCATCACATACTGCAGTAGTTGATACGATATATGCATACATATTTTTTTTATCGGAATATACACTTTATCAACTATTGCTGTATTTGACAGTTAAAGTCTGTTCACGATAAAGTGAGCACTTTTGAAATCAACCTTAGAAAAAAGTCACTGCCCTTACCGTCAAATATTTTAACGGGCGCAATGAGTCACATGCGCCCAGTAAAGTTGGTGACGATAGAGGAGAAAGTAGTTCCAGATATTAACGTCAAACAAAAAGTGTTAGATAGCCGTTAGTGATAACTTAGATTATTTCTCTCGCTTTTCGTATCTTTTAATGCATCGAAGTGTAAAAATTAGCAGATTAGTACAATGTTTACTTTCACTTTTTTTTTGTCACAGTTTCACTTGACTGACGTCTGAATAAAGTGATGAGGTCCCTAGCAATGTTAATTTTTCATGAGGCGGAAGAACCCACAACGTGTATACAAGTAGATCTTCAGCAGGGCTTTCAAAAGTTCTAATTGTACAGTGAACAGCCTGTAATAGCATTTAAATACCTTGTCACTAAACCTAACACAATGGAGATATTTCAAGACAGTTTAATTAAATTCTGTTTTTGATTGTATGTTTCGGGAATTCGTGCCTTGCGATACCTTCCCATTGATATAAATACACAGTCAGCTGCTTACGGGGATATCCTACACAAAGCGTTCGACAGTCTTCCAACATACATAAAACATTTCCCATAAATTTTACAAGCACGCACCAACATGCATTTAAAAGGCGTTCATAAAACATGTTCCTGCAAACAAATATCACAAAAAAATTCCGCTAGTGACAGCAGAGTTCTTGAACATATACACGTAGAAACTACAATACCATACCACAGATAGTCACGTGCATGCCACAAGAAACACATGACAGGACCGTCAATTATACAGCAAATTTTCGTCTCCATCAAAAGACTGGGTTGCTCCCACCACCTCATCTGGTCCATACTATCAACTTAATTAAAGTTATGAAAACGGCACTTTCCGATAATCATAAAATATATCAACTTAAATGTTGTGCCCCATGCATTTATCAAATTCTTTAGGATGTTATACGATGGGATATTCTTAAACAAATATACTAGTTTATTTATGGCTAATAACGCGGATTCATATCATTTCCGCCCGAATAGTTGTATGCTATTTGAACAACCTTCTTTAGCTATGCCATTCGTTGATCTGGCTGCAAAATAAAATCTTAGGGCGCAACAGTGTTTCTCTGAACTTGATTAGATATAGTGGCAATGAATAATGGCTAACATCAGTATAATCAATATAAATGTATTTTTGAGGTAGTAATTTTATTAATGTTTCGTAACTACAAGTATTGAATTAAGCCTGAATTTCATAAATTTTTGAAATTGAGTTTTACTATAGTTTTTGTAATGGTAT
The DNA here is from genome assembly GCA_029891345.1 of Dryococelus australis. Lineage (NCBI taxonomy): Eukaryota > Metazoa > Arthropoda > Insecta > Phasmatodea > Phasmatidae > Dryococelus > Dryococelus australis. The sequence continues at coordinate 240,614,804 of CM056993.1, forward strand.
AACGGTATATACTAAATATAAAATTCGTAATAGTCAAGGCACTGTCACTCGAGCATCATACTCCTACTTACTTCTGACGAAAAAAAAACTAATCAATATAGTTTATACTTTTAACTCTTAATGAAACCCATTATTCTTTAATAATTTTCTATTTTTTTTCTTAAGTTGTAATCTTCTTCGAAGTTAATTGTTCATTATTTTTTACCTTTAATAGTTTCAGGATAGAGAAACCTGTAAATTTCGCAATTTCAAAGCCGTGATCGTGGAATTTACGGTAATCAGTATTTGCGGTTGCTTAAAAAAAATCTAACGTGAGGTTAGCCTTTTTTACGACAGCAATAAACCCGCTTCATCTCCTCACGTGTTATTATCAGCCGTTACCCAACTCGAACATTGTTTACATGTTTATGGCCGCACTGTTAAAAAAAATTGCCTTCATATTCCGGAAAAGTGCTGGTAAAAATTTATCCAGAAGTGTAAGTAAACTCTCCGTAAAATTACGGACACTTCGATTTTTCAGAAACTGACTTTCCGTAAATGTCATGGAACCTCGCCGTTAATTTCCAAGTTAATTTTCTGTACTTTCCGTTTAAAATAAAAAGAGATAATGAAAATGTCTTTAATTTTCGTTATGTGGGTGTTCTATCGTGTATAAAATGTATTATAAAAAAAGTTAAAATATTTTTTACTTAAGCGATGTTTGAACCCATTTAGTTGCCATTGTTGTTGTTGGTGTAGTTGTTTTCTGTTGAGGTCAGTGAGACCGACTTGTTGACAAATTCCCAGCACTACAGGCGAACTGAAAATCTGCCGCTTCGGAGGCATCGGGACGCGAACCCGCGACTACAAGTCGACCATCCTACCCTTGAGCTACGGAGGCAGGGCAAAATTGCATGCTAATAACGTACACTGCAACTCTACCACTGTAGCGCCAGTTTACACTCATTCTACAACTTTCACTTGAAAACTGTGGCATAACTTTTATATTTTTATTCGAAAGACAAAAGCAAAAATTCAGTTTCTATCAAATTTAGTGTATTTTTAGTGTTGCCAAATGTTACAGACGCCTGATGCTATTTCTTAATGTTTGAAAGAATAGGTCGTAGTCGCGTGGATAACCTTAACTGCCGCAGAAACGATGATTTTCTTGTTACGGTGGCGGAGAAAGTTTCGTGTAGAATCGGCATTGTTCGTCCCCGTAACTCGAAGCCAAAGGGAATACGGAGACTTTCCGTATTTTGTATTTACGGACTTAACTCCGTTTTTCGTCATTACGTATTGCCTTTCCGTATACGCACTGCACATTTCCGTACAACATTCCGTAAATATACGGAAATGTTTAACAGTGCGTGCGTGTTGCGCATTCCGATGTGATGACTATTGATGCGGGCACGGGAGTTGAACCCGCAACATGAGTTAGCGGAGTGCTGTGCAAGTCGGCCAGTGGCAACTATAAAACACAGCTGGGACCTGACGACGTCCTCACTCCTTGACCCACTCTGCTCGTACCACTACTCGAGGTCGGAGGTCGGCGAGAGATCTCGTGAGGGCAGCATTGCAGGGCGAGCTGTGATACCGACGTCTTGAGAGAGACGTGTCCAGATTGGCCATCCACGACAACACGAGGCGGAGGAGCTCCGGTCGTGTCGTAATTAACAGTGGTAAGGAGATATTCGGTTCTGGGTGCAGGATAGATCCGGAGGTGCTATTACGCGCAGCGAACCCTAGAGGTCCCCTATTAAGAGCCTAACAATTGTTAATGTAATTGTAGCTTTGAAGAGTCAAGTTTTATTCTATATTATTTGTTGAGATAGTCCAAGATAATATTCGTTCAGTATTTGCTGGTTAATGTATTTCATATCTTTATTGTATGAAAAGAAGAAATGAAATAATTTGTATCTTTTGTAGTTATTCTTATGTTATTGAGCCGTCTGAGTTTACAACCCCCCCCCCCCTCCCTCCCATTCAGACTAGAATAAAGTGACGTCTCGAGTAGGCATTCCCAGTAAAGAGAGTTACACTAGTCTATCTCTGCTCGTGTATTACTGTGTGGCGAGCCTTGCAACGCACGGGGCGTTATAGATCACGCAATGCTTTGACTGAAATGCAAACAAACATTGAAAGGTACATTAAAACCATACTCCAGGCAATGCTAATTCAGGTGTATCAACATGATTGAAAGCGTTAATGTGTGTACAATGGCATGATCCTTTTTTTCAACACCTTCTGTGATACGGTAAGTGTAATTAAAATTTCATTCGTATATGGATTTATTTCCGTATAACAGGTGCAAAATGTTCATAGTTTTTCTTCGGTCTGCATGATTGTTTTATTACTTAGTGCATTTACATTTGCACAGGATTTCAAAGGGCAATTCTTGAAGATAACCAATATTTAGTATTAAACAATAGTCATTTTTTATATAACTAAAGGTTTTAGGGATCGCTTAGGACATGCAAGATGTTTACACCAATTTGTGAAACATGCGTTTTATCAAATTGTATAACATTCTCCTACATTAGAAATGGAGTAGATAGATGTCGGCGGCTCTTAACATCGAGGTCTTGAGAGCCGATGAGGGTGAAACGAGGTTAGGATGGAGCAGCGCCGGAATGCAAGGATGGGGGAAACGGGAGACCCCCGAGTAAACCCGCCGACCAACGGCATCGTTGGGCACGATTCCCACATGTGAAAAACCAAGAGCAACCCTGCCGGGAATCTAACCCAGTTCGCCTCGGTGGGAGGCAAGTCATCTAACCACTAAAACAAACGCGGCACCTGCGAGTATACTAAGGGGAGTATCAAAACGCACCGATGTCCTCTCCTGTGGCATACAATCTCCAAATACAGAGTGTGTCTAAATTCGCATTACACAATGTAAGGGCTTGTAGTAGGGAAAGAGACGGTCACGTTTTGCATAGGAACTTACGAGCGGAAACGTACTATTTCCCGCGGCAAACATAACACAACCACATCACCTGTTGACCTCTCCCACGTCTGCAACACACTATGCATTGTTTTCTTCAGGTTCCACTTATAAGAGTGCTCGATGTGACGACCAGCGACGTCTACACAAACACGATACCTACGTGTCATGTTCTGGCACACACGATCACCAATACCTGGAAGTCCAAGATCCGCCGCAGCCATAATCCACGCCAGCAGCTATTCCTCTGATCCCACAGGTGTCTCGTAAGTCAAGCCCTTCATGTGGCCCCACAGGAAGTAGTCTAGCAGGGCGGGGCAAACGGGAGAACCCCGAGGCGAACCGGGTTCAATTCCCGACCAGGTCACCCCCGGATGTTCGTATGTGGAGATCGTGCCGGACGATGCCGGTGGTCAGTGGGTTTTCTCAGGGTTCTCCCGTTTTCCCCACCCTTTCAATCCGGCGCAGCTCCATGCTCACATCAATCACCCTCATCGGATCTCAAGACATCGCTGTTAAGTGCTGCTACACACTCTTCACACATTCGGCGGGGACTGCCCACTGAATTACTCCGGGAGCACGAAGGGTTGCCTACTCACTAGGCCATGCTGTTGCTACCATTGTACCCTTCGTTTGCGATTTAACCGAAAACGGTGGGTCCTAGAGAGTTGAACAAAAGGGGGGGGGGGGATATTTGCTGCTTACGTCGTCCTGCGCTTTATCCCATAGTATCCACAATCGATTTAACCTCACATGATGGGGATGTGTACGATGGACCATACCTACCATGTAACCAAGATCTTGGTTTGCTTGCTCTGTATACCAATTTGTGTTCATCTAACGCAAGTACTTTGCCTAATATCCCACGTAATGTCCTTGTAGCCAACCGCTTTTAGGGGCTGCTACAGCCCTTATTATATGAGATGGACCATGTGTGTCCTATATAAATCTTCCTCTTTTCCGGTCACGAAACACGTGCCCGAGTTTGTACACGTTTCCTATACACGCTGTACACTATGCCCACCACTTCTATCCAAGCTCTATTTATAATACATTTCGATTGTGTGTATATTTTCGGGTAGGCGCTGCTCTAGAATGTCGGACTAAACTTTATATAAACGGTTGACCGTGTGATCAAGCAATTCTTGTAATGGGCAATAGGCTTCCTTTTCATTGACAATTATATCTTCTGGATAGCCTTGTGCCTTTGCCTGTGAAATTACATTGTATGGTGGATATATGTTTGCACCTCTGATATTGGCACCACTCTGACTATTTAAATAAACTTCCTTCCCAAGATCTGAATCAACGATAAGGGCCATGGCTTTTTCTGGAGTGTAAGTGTGTTTGTTGGGAGCGACTTGTGGATTTCCTTCACTCTCTTCAAACTCCGTGGGGATGATTGTTTTGCAAACGTGATGACATCAGCAGCCATCCGTTTACCAATCTTCGTTAGGCTCTCCTGTGTGGCAAGGGCCAACATTCCATGTTCTATTCCAGACACGAGGAGGCTGACGTAGCAAGCCTTTGTTCGTTCACAACCTTCTGCAAACATTTGATTTGGCCTGCCTCGTTTATTTGTCGCATTTTCAGCTAAACATAGAGTACTCGCTATCTCAGATGGCAGTGACAATGTAGAGTCAAGACACAGAGCGTTATTTTTTAACAATATCTTTGTAAATTTTTCTAATTTCATTCTATTTCCTAATCATTTCGACACAAAGCTTTTCAATGTCACATTTAAGTTACGTCTTTTATCTTCAGCCAGTTCGCGTACATTACATTTACCAATGAGGTACTCACGAAGTCTTTCAGTGCATTTTGAATTACACAAGCTGTAGAACTTGCAGTCTTTTAATACTGCGAACTGTTCCTTTTTCGATGTCACCCGAACACCATCCGATTAGCTACCTGTGAACACTGGGGTTTATTTCAGAAAGTAATTCATAGTGGTAGCTAGTCTTTTTTCTGACACATTCGTGTGTGATAACGCTTGGGAAATTAACAAGGAAAGAGGGCGGTACTATTTGGTACTTTTGTTGTGGAACTGTATGTAGCGTTACACGGAAGTCTATACAAATCTTACATAAGAGGTTTTGGTAGTGAGGTTCTTTCAAATGCCTTTAAATGAACGTATTTACCTGTGGCTAGAGGCTCCATGTGCACACGTGACCACTGATCAGTTTACCACATTCACGACCGTAATTGTTACCTACTTTCGCGTGACTAACATAGCGATTCGTTTCGCCTCGCGTCGGCCGACTTCGGAGCCGTTTGGGTTCGTTCCGGTTCGTTGGGGTTCGTTCTGCTGTGTGCTTTTGATGCATGCATTTTCAATGAACGCTTTTCAGTGCGGTCCCGGTTAACTGGCTAAAGTTTTTTTTTTTTATTTAATACCTAATGTGAGTTATTTCTCTCGAAATGGTGTTGGGGCGGATTGGGGGGGAGGGGGGAGTACTCACCACGGGCCTGAAGAGTGTGCCCAGCAAGAGGCCGAGACTCTCACCCAACAAGGTGACGAGCACGCAGACGAGCAGGAACATGACGAACCTCCACCACACCAAGGGCTGGCCCGTCATGAAGTACGGCAGTGACGTGTGCAGCAGGCACAGCACGATCTGAAGAGAAAACACACACACTCCGTCTTACATACATCACTTCATTACACGCAGCGTACTTACATCGAGTAACGATACAAGACGGAGTATATGCTTATTTGTATAATTTTGCCAACTGTTTATATAAAATTTTCCATACATCTAATAAACACCGTGTGTACATTCTATAACTCTCAATAATTAATGTTTGTGACCACAATAAAATATAATTTTTTGTGTATTATGCTCGCTGAGTGGGCCTTAAAAAGATATAATTTTAACGTAAATAGCCTATACGTAGGCAACAAGCAGTAAAACATTAAATAGTATCGTTCTTGTAATTTTATTAAGTAGTTAAAATATAATTGAAATATAATTTTTAAATAAATAATATCAAAAAATAATAATTTAGAACACTTATCCGAAAGGCTAGCTTAAGGAAGTAACTTTTTTTTGTGCATGTTAAAATATTACAATTGTATTGAGCCGAATAAGAGAATAATATAAAATTTAAGGTATTTATGATAAATATAAGCTGTGATAAACATTGAACATAATAATATTATGGTTTTGGATGGTAGATAATATACATGAACAGTTATAAATGAATATAAAAACTAAACAGGGTCGTTTAAGTTCTACTGGGTTATTTTTGTGGCCTTTTTTGTAGTCTGAACTGTGATTATGGACTGATGTCTCTGAAGTCTCTTGACACATGTTTGAGGTCTTTCGGGACATTCGAGTGGTATATTCAAATGTAACATCCAGTCGGTGTGGTCGGTAGGTACAACTGTATGTCGATATGATTTGGTTGTCAGTGAAGACTGTAGCAGTGACTGTGCCAACGAATGTTAAAAGCAAAAGATAATGACATTTTTGCAATAAAATAGGATTGCCGATAGACGGATGTACTAATAGGTTAAATTATACATACATTTTTTAAGAAAACTACGATAACAAAAAGCACTTCGTGCGCAATGTGTGCGGGCATGCGAAATTCAAGTTTTTATTTGGTGAGAGCATGGATTTTTGTAAATATGTGCATTTATATTGCTTTACTCCCTGAACAACAATTTTATCAACAAGTCCTGGATATCTTTGAGTCGGAAACAACTAACGATTGCATGGTCTAATCATGTACAACCATGTCAAAAACTAAAATGTCTCCTCACTCCTCCAGAAGTCGACAAATATAACACTGGCTCGACTGTACACAGTATGACGAAGTCTAGCATACTGTCAGAAAATAATTTGAATCTGGCAAATCCTTACTTAAATTATTATTTTTTTAGTTTAGTGTCGGAAGGTTTTCCTCGGATCTGTTTGAGAGTTCTGTCTCCGACGGTTTGAAAATGGTGGTTGATTATGCTTATCAGAGGGCTCAAGTTCTAATGTGGCTTTTCGGCCTGTTAGGGGTCAGTATTGTTGCCTTGAAACTCAATTTCATAGATCTTTCTCCATAAGTCACAAAATAGTACTAAATGGGCTCATACGAAAACTTGGGTCATTATGTATTACATCACCCTGTTCAGTGTTTTTTCTGAGTAGACAAACATTTCAGTGGTCTTACCCCGATTATCATTTAAAGACTGGCCAACTATGCTTTGAAGATGGTTTTTGTTTATAACATGACATGAGGCAGGTTGCTCGCTACCAAACTGAGTTATTTCCGTTTACTTTGGGTATATTTTAATATTTACTCAAAGAAGCTAAACAGAGCAATCTAAACTCGCATAATATTTCTACATGATTGTAAAATTATTCTTGTACAGGACAGAAATTGTCTTTCTCAAATATATCACATTCTTAAATTAAATTATTATAGTGGTTAATTTACAAGTATGTATCATGCTGAAAGTAAAAAAAAAAAATTTTTGAATAGGAAGAAAATTATAAATATTTTATTTTTTATACATTTTGCATATTAAACAAGTATGGTCGTCGGCAGGCAGATACATTATCTAGGTTACTACCACATGTGTATTGCAAAGTTCAACACCCAACATGGCCGCCACCGTATTCAACATGATCGTCGTTTAAATAGAATGAGGGAGCATGAACACCTAGACAACTCTACCCACAATCCACACTCTGGTATCCTGTCCCAGAACATACTCAATTACACTACTCAAGTAATTGAACATTTTAAATAGGTAGGGCCTTTTGACATGACTCCTCCTGGTAGAATATATTCTCAACTGAAAAATATTCGAAAGCACATTACCATCCATATGCGGAAGTACGTGGCAGCACAGGCTTTCATAGCCGCACTTAAATAAGTACTAAACCTACATTTTATATTACGGGAGTCAGTGCAGACTACACTATTTGTTTACAACATGCACATGTATCAGAGTTCCAAGACATCACCCTGTGACGAAACTACTTTTTGGCTGTCCCATAACACACAGTAAAAGTTTTACTTGTTCTTGGCAGTACACGAAAACTGCTTAATAAAACTATGTCACTATTTCGGCAAATAACGAGAGACGAAATGGAAAATACGAGAGGTTTTGTTGAATTCTGCAAAATGAAATAAAATATGCTCGTTATGGTGAGACACCAGTAGAAAAGTACAAATGACAGGTGAGTAAAATCTTATTTTATATTTAAAAATTTAGGTTGTATATCTTCCTGCATATTTGGACTTAAAGATTTTTAACAAGTTGTGGTAAGGGCAACATATTTTATTTATAACTCTTTATCCGTAGGTATTGACTGAAGCTAGGTTATTTATAAGCAGTACTATCATGGCTAGGGAAGTTTCTGATAGCCGCTACTGATTACATTCCAATTAAAAGAAACCTTATATAATTCTATTTACATTAAACTGGTTCCAAAATTACTTTTACTCTAGCACTGTTCAGCATTTACTGTGTTACTGTACTTAATATTGTGACAGCGTTTTGTAACTCTGTCCATAAATGAAACAATACCGTGTACTTAAAGAATGTTGTAGGAAACTAAAACACTCACATTTCAGTGAACCTATGTACCAAAATCATGGCAACATGCTGTCTTCTCAATCATTCATATAGCTATCACATATTACTAAGCCAAAATAAAGAAAAGCTACCAATTTTCCTACAAGCTTTCTATTAAAATACGGATAGCATATATAATTACCTGTATAGGAATACAAGTGATCATCAGTGATATGTAATACGTCCGAAGGTAGTACCAGTTGTTGAACTTCTCTTTCTTCAACCTTGATATCTCACTAGGAACTAAAGGAAAAAACTAGAGCATAAGACGGGTACAATATAACATTTTTAAAATATCATTTGAATATACTTTATTTTTTCCTATGAAAGATCCAAGCCTGCAGCATACTATTTAAAACATTTTCAAAACAAAAAGGAAAATTACGTATTAAATGAATGTATGGGACATGATCATATTTACTTATGAGGTACTTAGAATAATTCGTACTGAGTACTGATTACTCAAGAAATAACATTGATATCTATTTCCTAATAAATTTTCATAATAAATTTAAACTTGATAATAAATAATTTAATGGTATCTACATAATACACAACACTGCTAGATGACAATTTCTAAACAGAATTAAATTTCATAAAATACAACAAAGATAAAGTGTGTTTATTAGTGTAGATATAGGAAAATTGGGATAAAATTGAAAGAAACGGTAAACAGCGTTGTAGGAACACTCGATGTGACGTAAGATATAATTGTACCGCGCTGTTTGTATTTGCTGCGTCGGCGCTATAAGGTGCACTTCATGATTTAATGTGTAAACTTCTACCTCACCTTCTGAGTGCTTTGGATTCCTTCCCTCCTCTTTGATATCCCCACCCTCCCACGCATGTGATTGGTTAAGTCGTCATGTCGGGTGAACTACCTTGGCCTAAGCGCGAGGCTCTCGTGCTTCTACTCTGGCCATTACTCAGGTATTCATCCTGTTCAAGGCCCGTGTCGGGACTCTGCATAGTTCATCAGCACGTGAGCTGACGTGTACGATACAGCACAGCAGAGACGAATTTTAAGGTGGGTTTGCCTTTCGAGAATACGGTAACGTAATAGTGCGATTGCTGGTTTGAATTCGTTAACGGCTTTCATAGTTTAGTATTCTAAATTTTGTTTTGGCCATGGTGGTGTATTTAAATTCAGTTTGGAGTAACTTGCTAGCTGTGGAGCCCTGTAACGTATGTCTTGTTTGTTCGGACAGTAGAGTAAATGTTTGAATTGGTTTGTAGTTGGAGCCGAGTTGCCTGGAAATTTGATGGCCAATCAAAAGGGCCCGCATCGACTCGTGTTCTTGTATAAATGCTTGGTAACACAAATTATTAAGTGCTTGTTATTTTAATTAAATATTTTGTCTGGTTACTTTCGAATGATCAGTATTAAGTTTTTATAAACATTTTAGATGTGTTTTAATGGAGAACTTTTATGTATGTCGGACTTTGGTAGGCCTCTGGTGCTCCGTTAAACAGTTGAGTTTTAAATTGTATAACTTTAAAGAATTTAATTGTAAAATATACGCTTATAATTATTATTCCTCTTTCTGAAATTACTCATGGGAAACATTTTATGAGAGTATTAGCTTCCTCAGAAAATATTTTTGCATCATGTATTGGGTTCAATTATATAAGAGATTGTCTTAATAATATTTATAAATATTTTATTTTATTTTTGCTCTCAGCTGGGTACCAGGGTAGCTATTTTTAAGTGTGGTTTTAAATGAATCAAACTTCAGAGAAATTGTAATGAAATCCTACAATTGTAATCAGAGTCTTGCAAGTATTAATAAACTGTCCAAGTTGATTTGGTGTAATAAATCTTGTGGTTACGTCACACAACATTAATATCCTTTACAGTGATGAAACTTCTGTCACAGGCGTTTCCAAAATTCTAGCACAATCAAAAATATTATTACGTCCATAACGTTAATAGCACGCAGGATATTTGTAGCGTCTTTTTAGAATACAATCTTCGTTTTTTTGTATCTTACCCTCTAACTAAAAAAATGTATTAGTGGGTCGATAAAGTGATACATGTAGAGTAAGATTATGTTACATTATAATAGGTTAATTTTCGATATCATAAAAAAAATTACAAACTATATCTCGTTATTATGTAACTGCTATAGACTTGGTTATAGATATTAAATTTATTAAATAGTGTTAATGTCTATAACACAGATGATTAGAAATATACAAATAAGATTTTTAAAGTATGAAAAATATTAGTAACCGTGAGGTTTAGAGCAAAACGAGCGAAATCTCACCGCTGTAGAATTAAATATAGGATGGCGTGAAGACTATAATAGTACTATGTTAGTGCAAATAAATATATGTATAGTCTAGTTTTCAGCCATTTTGTATTTATTGAATATTATTAAAATTAAATTTACGTGTTACATACGAAGATATTGACTTCCGCGTGAATTAAAGATGGAATAAACAACTATAACTGTAAAAGAAAAAGCTTCTGTTAAAGGTTTTAAATTTAATTTTAACCTAAACCAACGTGAACTAACCTAGGCATACGTGTTTTATCTGCCTCTATAAAAAGCCAGTCGTAATGAAAAGTAACATTACACAACATTTAACTCAATATTATTTATTTTCTCACGTTTAAACTTGGGCGCATAAACAAAAAAAAAAAAAATAAACATACATCAATTCAATTTACAAAAAAAAAATTAACTGTATACTTTTAATAATATTTAAATACAAGTGATTTATCTACATCACAACAATTTTTCCAAATTTATTCGAAGGCTGCCAGTTAGGGTGTATGTTAAAATACGTACAGTTAGAAGCAGATATTGTTAGAAAAGATGATTCTGAAAGTGGTGCAATAACCGCTGAAGCTCTGGTCAAGATCTACTTTCAGCATATTGATCCGCTTAATGCAAACAAAGCTGAACTAAGTCCAGAATATTACACCAGTCGGACAACGCACAGCATTCGTGCACACTCCCTAAATAATAATTCGCATGAGAACTATTTATTACCAGTATTACCAAAACATATATTTCTCATTTTATTCGCATTAATTATAGATGAAATATTATAATTTAGATAAAATATAAGTTAAGGTTCAATGCAACAAAAAAACAAGATTTTTTTTTATTTACATGGGTATAAAACGCTTGTGATAGGCTAAAAAACATATTTAGGAAATAACGAAACACGTGATACATGGAGTGATGTTACAAAGGATTGAATCAAAAAGTGTGAAAATAACGCAGATAGGTTGCACATTTTTACAGATATTCTCTTACCGATACCCCACAGCGTAACCTTGATGCTGCAGTCACTTATCTCTGATGAGTGCAACATAACACCACGAAAACCGCAACAGCAGCACGACAAAAAATGCCAGTGTGATTGCTCTTACGTAAAGTTTACACTAAGGTCAGGATAACTGGGCACTTTACAGTGGCGCAACAACTATAGGAGCAGGGTTCACATTGCCCCCTACCTAAACATAGTGAAGGGCGCTAGAATGAGAGGAAATGGGCAAGAAAGCTTTATTTTTTCCACATAGTTGCGTTAATATGTTGTGTACAATTTCTACTTTATTATTAATATATCTGTGATACTTATTTTCTTCTGGAATACCGACTTTTCTCTATATTTTAAACAACATGTAATTTAGGTTTCGATAGCACCAAGTCGTAGTTCGTACGAGAAGCAAAAAATATTTTAAGGGAGAGGCCTTCTAATTTCCAGACGTTCCGCCACTGATTTTCAAGGGACTTATAAAATAAACGTTCTTCAAAGGCAGTGGACAGAAAGAAATATGCAACACACGATGTTAACAAAGTGGAAATATATTACCCTAAAGCACTTCAAGGTACACAACTGTAAATTGCACGTGTTAAATCTTATAAGTATAAAATACTTCCCTTTGTTTAAAATGCAAATTTTCCACTATCTGGATAGTTCGATTTTTTTTAAATAGGTTTTGCAACATTGCACACATTGTTTGCAGCGCTGCACGACACGACACAAATAGAAACTAGTTGAGAGATTTGGGCGACTCCTAACAACAAGGTCTTGAGGGCCTTTGAAGGTGAAGAGAAGTGAGAATGGAACATCAGCGGAATCCAAGGGCGGGGGAAACGGAAGATCGCCGAGAAAACCCACCAACCAGCGGCGTCGTCCGGCACGATTCCCACTTGTGAAAATCCGGGAGTGGCCCGGCCGGGGATTCAACCATGTTCGCTTTGGTAGGAGGCGAGCAGACTAACGGCTCAGTCACTGCGGCCCCGAACAAAAACAGAAATAGATTCGTATCCAAAACTGCTGGACGTGTGGCAGCTTTCATCAAACTGATGTCAGAAGTGTGTGAATTTAATTTGCTTCTAAGGTTTTAATTGTAGTGTCGCACATCTCGTATCATGCTCGTTGGAACTATGTGGTTCCGGTATAACACACTATTAAAGAGAAGAGAATAAAACATTTTAAGACTTCTCTCGCAAATTTTGCCCTTTGGCCGACGTTTCTTCATCACGCTGTTATGAGCTGCAATATGGGCTTGCCAGCCCGATCGCGAGCATAAAAAATATCGCGAGGAATTGGGACGAAGCCTTGAGCGAATAAAACAAACTTCCATCCAATGAGTCTAAGGCAAAGCGAATATTATTCAACACGGGCGAATATTAAGGCTAGAAACATGGTGAACGATGTCTTTGTCATCGAGACACTGCGCTAGGAAGACGTCCAGAGATGGGTGCGTGCCGTCCGCCAAGGTGCATCTAGTCATCAGCCTTCAGCATCATGGACTATTTACAGTGGCGTGGCATTAACTGAATAATTAACTAACTAATTAATGATAATTATAACAATGTAACCAGATATTATATTTACTGCTCCTACGTAAAGAGTATTTACTAGTCTGTGCAAACGAGATGTAATTGATACGTATTTAATATAATGATGATCAAAATTACATAATGTGTTCATCATCTGAGCAAGTGCAAATGGTCAGAATGCCATTTTGGGAATATCAACTGAATACTTTAGTTTAAAAGTAGCTAATGGGCCTCTAGAAAAAAATATCTACATAGAGTTTTTTTTAACTCCACCAAATTCTAAGTTTCTTTCTAGCTGACATGCTTAAAATCTAACTTCTGGAATGACTGAGAATTCAGAATGAATTCGTCTAGTTGTTAAACAATTACAAGCGATGAAAGCCCACAGATTAAACTATTAGGCAAGTTTAAAAAATGCGATATTTGACCATTTACGACGTTTTCTCCATAAATACACTTAATATGACAAATGTAAAAATAATAGGTCCATAAATTATTTTTTTTAATATTTTCTGACAAAAAGGCAAGTTTCCAGAACTTTTATTTACCGAGATACGCTTTTACGGCAAACAACGATTTCACAGAAAAAGTTTCAGTACATAGAAACTGACCTCACGTGGCGCAGTCAGTTGGTGCGCCGCCGATCTGTGATGCAGGAGGCTCTGGGTTCGAATCCCAGGTACGGCATGGGTGTTAATTTAAGTTTGGTTAAAGCCGTCTCCTGCTAAGCTTTGAAGCATAAAACCCGGGAACGTTAAAAAGCCCTTTACAATAGAATACAATACAAGTACATAGCTCTTTTAAGAGCCTCAAAAATCTGTCGACTAAACTGAACTGTCAGCGCGTCCACAGTCGGGGAATAAAGACTGCGGCAATGGTTGTAAAAGGGAGGGGGGGGTTGTGTGTGTGTGTGTACTCACAGCGAAGTGCGGATGGCATGGCCGTAGTGAATGACAGGTAGACGACGGTGGACAGCATGTACAGCACGATAGTGAACGTCCTGCTGCCATCGTTGCCCACGCTCCTGAAGAACACGCTGAAGACGGCGCCAACCACGAAGTGAAGGAAACACTTGAGGTACACCGATGTCTGCAACACAACCAGCTCGTCAACATCACCTCCTCTACACAGACCACGAGTAAAGTGGTTACCAACGTTGCAGTTTACAACACTCTGCAACACATTACCTACATTGTCAGAATTGTACGATTTATGTTCCATGTAAAAAAATAACTTATACCTACCCTTCGTCATACTGTAAAATAGACTTAACATTTACATGTTTAAATGATGTTAAAAGCCAAACACTAAGAATCCATGTTATGGCATAATTATGGGTACTAACATTATGAAGGCAGACCCGACAGAGCTCCAGGTTAGCTTGAGTGGGGTGAGCACGAAAGCGCCTGAGCGCACGTCGTCGAGCACGGACAACCTTCCTGCATTCGTCACTCCATCAAGGAACACACCTACGACCACAAGATGAAGATTGAGGGATAGCAGCCTCCCCAGCTGACAACAATAGAGGTGAAGAGTTCTACTGCCATACTCACATCAAGAGAAACCTCAGGAGTGAAGTGGAGGGAATGCTGGAAGTGTGTCCAGTCTGCTTTATTAAGCAACCAGTGTGGTGGTATGGGTGGGGCTGCAAACTAAACATGATCAAACACGATTGGGTAGTGGTCACTTCCACAGAGATCTGTGCATACAGACCTATCAAAGTGGGTGACCAAAGTTGAGCTACAAAAGGAAAGAGAGATGCAGGACGAAGTGCCAATATGGGAGGTGAAGTGTGTAGGAGTACCAGTGTTCAACAGGGCAATATAAGAACTGGTGAGCCATGACTCAAACACACGACCCCGACCATGCCTGTGGTCTGAACTCCATATCTGATTGTGGATGTAAGTCGCCATTGATTATAAATGGATTTGGGAGCCGAGATGAAAGGACCTCAAAATCAGCTGACCTTACATGCTGGTGGGGAGTATATATACTCTACAAACTGTGACAAACATACCAAGGAAAACCCTGACTGCCACTGCCTGCAGAGCAGTGCAAAGGGCAACAGCTTCATGGTAAACAGAATCCCTCACCACGAGACACACACACACACCCATAAGCACGGTCCACCAACACGTTAACCCGGTGGAAGACCGTGTGACCTCTAACGGAGGTCATATCTGTAGGACGAAAGCATGTTTCCTGAAGGCAAATGACTGTATGGGTGAAGGACACTAGGAGCTGTTTCAGTTCTTCGTGATTACTAGAATATCCTCGGCAGTGCCACTGTTGGAGGGACATAAGTTATGGAAAGAAATTTTGCGGAAACAACTACTTCAATTTCCCTCTATGTCTGTTTATCACTGGCTTAAAGCCCTCTGAGACTTCACCAGTGTTGTGAGAATCGACATCAATTGCCATCGCAGACACTTGCTCCGAAGAGACAGGACGACGAGAGGGCGAGCTGATGTGATCCCATGAATCATGGTCACTAGCAGGAAGGTATACGAGAGTCTCGAGTCTTCGGCTTGACTATCCTTTTCACGGCAGCCTCCTGACGATATTAGCTAACAACAGAAAATTTGTACAATTTCATATCAGCTGGCCTACACTGCGTACTGACAGACGTAGTCTGGGTCGTCTGGACTACCGGTGGCTTTTGTAGTCAATCTGGGTAGCCACATCGCCTTTCTGTGTACAAGAATCTTTAACTGCTGGTAGAGTGTTACCAATAACACTGTTAGTCACAGAAGGCTTCGGGCCCTGGAAGACACGGAAATGTTTCCATGTCACGGCAAAGGAAACCTTGTCAGTAGCCCGGATCCGTTGAACAGCTTACTCCTCCTGGTACACGGAGCACTCCTTCAACCAGACCGGATGTCCTTTGCCGCAATTCACACACTAGTGGCTTGCTGCACTGAGTATCTGGATGCAGTGGGTCAGCACACTTCGGACAAGTTGGTGTATTCAGACGTTTTGCAGAGGAATGACCAAATTGTTGACAATTGTAGCAACGTAGAGGGGCAGAAATAAACTGCTTAACATCCACATTCAAGTACCCTACTTTGATAACGGAGAGAAGATCACGCACACCAAAGTTAAGATGAGAGTGACTGTAGGTAACTTGACACCATCATTAGTCTTCCACACATTGCAAACATCGATGACATACTGAGTTTGCAGCTTAAAGAGAATCTCTTGTTCCGGGGTGTTGATCAAGTCGGGACATCATATTATGGCCTTGCAGTAGCCCCATTGAAAGTCTTCATCGCCAAGAGCCCCTGCATCTGGAAGGGATTCGACGTCTCCACCTTTCGTTGATCGTCTTGCAGTCAGCAACAGGACCACAAGCTGATCATCAATTACTTTATGTAGTTCGAAAGGCGACACCTCTTCAAATATGTGCCCTTCGATAACTCGGATAATCAAAAAACGTGGCATAGGTAATTCCATGGTATTAGTATAATTGAAAACCGAACCACAATCCGAATCACTGCCTGTGTAATCGTGGTGCCGTTTCAAGTTGCTGTTGAGGATACCGCCCTTTTTGGGAGTGCGTTTAGAAGCACGGGGGTGGAGGGGTGGGCTGTGGTGTTATTCTAAAACTTCGCCACCACACCGGGGATTCTCTACACAAGTGCAAATAAAATGTAGGAATGTTTTTATAGCGTAGATGGTATGTAGGCCTTCACGCCTCGTTGGCAGTACCAGAAATAAAATATGAAACAGTAGTACTATAATTACAACCACAAGCGTACCTTACACGGGACTTTAACCCAGAAAATCGTGTACCTAAAACTAGCATACATTCAGCTGCATTGCAGAGGTAGGATTCAGCGCATCAACTCTGCTAAATAAATCTAATACTATGAACGATAGCGTTTAATAACCCGAGATGTTACAGACTAGTCATTTTTAAAACAAGTCCTTAAATCACACGTAAGATTATATGGTACACCAAAGCGCTACTTGTGTGAAGAATTTGGTGGAAATCAGTTGAGTAGTTCCCGAGATATGGCAAAATTGTTAGTTTCTTATTTGGTGTTGTTATGCAAAATTTGGTGCAAATATGTTGAATTTTTTCGGAAATATGGCAAAATGTTCCAGTTCATATTTAATTTTTAAAAACATTTATATATGTAAATTATTTCACTGTATTTAAAAGTTTAACTAAATATATGCTTTCTTTTTTTCATTTTCAACTTAAATGGTAATTCTCTAACAATTCTGGTGGTTGTGTGTACTAATTTTGAATATGTTCTGCTTGTTGCACAGTCGGATGTATTGCTTTGTTATTGGAAGTCACTTCTCTTCTGCTTTAAAGCACTGCTCTACAGAGAAATCTCTATGTATAGTCTATTCCGGTTTCTTCACACTTTTTTAAATTAAATCTTCAAAAAATTACCTTATATATTACGTGATTGGTTGTTTCCTAAATATACCATGTATCATAAGTGTTTTATACTTTTCTTAACATAAAAGTCCCTTCTGTATAATTAAATTGAACTTTGTACTTTTAATTTATTCATAAATTATAATATTTCATTAACAATTGATATGAATAAAAACAGTGAAGAAATTATGTATATAGGTAGCGCCTGGTGATAAATAGTTCTCGTGCAAAATATTTTTATAACTGAGTGCGTGCGAATTTGGTGGGTTGTCCTTTCGTGTAATTTCGTAGACATAGTCAAGCTTGGTTTGTACGAGGCGGAGGAATATCCTGGAATTATAACTTCAGCAGGACTTCTGGAATGTAAGAAGGAGGTAAGCGTGAATGGATTATAATTATCATCCCGAAAAAGGGTTTTTTATTCCTTTCGCACTTTCTCAAAATATGCTTTAAAACAAATGAGAAATTAGTACTTATCTCTGGTGATTAACATATTTAATAACATTTCTGTGAAAGGCTTATTGTATTTATACAGATTCTGTTACGTATGAAACAGCTATGTAACTGGCAGTGTACGTGCAATATCCCAAGCCTAGTAGTAGTTTGGTTCCTCCAATATGGTGCAGTCCTCACCCAGTCTCTGTGAAATTGCAGGAGGAAACGATGCAGAAAAATCGGGAACTTTGAGATCTCAGACTTCTTGTGCAGCCAAGCCAGAATGTTCGTTTTTCCATGTGACGATTGCGGGGAGTTTCTCGAGCTACTAGTATCCACATCACACTCGGAACCTAGAAAAACGATCATCATTATATACATGTCACATAATTAACATACATTTCCAACTAGCATAGCAGAGAAATTCCTTTGTACCAAATTGGCACTTGCAGCATTATTAGGACATGCGGCATGGATTAAGTATATGCCTAATTCGTATTTGAAGGTTCCCTTAATATCACTCCGATTATATAATACTGATTGTATCTGCTGTGTACGAGTTTAATGTTGGCTTAGTTGAGATTATTAATTTCACTCCTGGTTGAGTTTTGGTACTCTGAAGGATAGTTCGCATATAGTTACAAGCCTATTTTAAACACATAATGAACATTACATGAATTAAATTTGGATAAACCTCACACATATATATTTGGAATAAACTGACATATTCGTTAACAAAATTTTATACATATATAATACAGTTTATGCTTTTAGAAGTATCAATATTTAAATTATATTTACGAACAAATAACAATTGAGTATATGTACATATAATTTAGCCAAATATTTATTGGATGCAATACAGCTGAAATAGTCTGTTTTCGTACTAACTAAAGCTACGGGATGTGTGTATATGTATGTTATACATATATACACACACACACACGCAGGGTGAACCAATGTAATGTAACCCAGAGTGAGCGGAACCCTTAGGGAATATAAATAGTTAAATATATATTCGACATAGGGACTAAAGGGATTTCTAACTGTAGTAGACGCCCTTAAATGTTGCGAATGGAAATGTTTTATGCAACGATAAATTTTAAATCACTTGTGATTAAGCAAAGAAAATTGGCACACAGGACATGTTTTAAATAAGCATGCAAAGAGTAATTACAATGGTCGCTTTGGTGGTATCTGCTAATCCCGACAGTTGATACAGAAATCACATGTTTAGTTGGACGGAAGATAATTTTTGTCATGAAGCAGGTAAATAGCCTCTTAGTAAATGGTGGTAGCGTGGGGTGGTCGAAAAAAAAAATACCACCAGTTTTGAGTATTAGTGCTTTATTTGAGACACCCCCCCCCCCCTCATAACCCAACACAATTTCATGCACGAATGCGACGCTCGTATGACTGGCATGCACAATGCAACAAACCACGCATCGTTGTTTTTGGAAATTGAATGGTTTACTCAGGGTACTGCCCGGTGTGTTGGATTGAATTGAATTCGTCCTAAGAAAACCCACGCTGCTAAGGAGAGCGGTACTATCTTGAGAGTTTGCGTATTATGAACTCTCGGGTTTTTGACGCAGAATCTGCGACATTCTGTAAGTGGGATATAAGATCCACGACTAAGGTACTGTGTGTTATCCCCCCTCAAAGTGGGCGGGTGGTGACAACGAGCTAAGGCCACAAGTCAACCAGTGACAAGAGACTCATTGTATGTTGCTGTAAGTCCTTAACTGGCAAAGATGATAACACAGAAAGGGTAAAGACAGTACAGGGTGGAGTAGTGGTCAACGATCACTAGCCCCAGCCAGAGGCCAGGAGCCTCAGAAGTTAGGAAACTCTCCACTGAGACTGAAAAATGGCAGTGATACCAGCAGGTATGAGGAAGGACTCCTGGCCCCTTGTGCCCCAGGAGCCACCCGCCTAACCCTTTAAGGGTCCAGCAATTGAGCACAAGGGTTTCTTGCAAACAGTCACTCAGAACAGGGTTGTATATTATCTACAAAGAATTTTGGATGAGGAAACGAAATAAATCCAGGTCATGCCTCCTAGCAAGGAGGAACTAAACTGGTTACGGAAAGTATACCCACTTGTGTGGGGCCAAGAGAGCAAGACCATTGAAAAAATTTTCTACAACTGCTATGACAGGAGTCGGAAGATGACTACGACTGCTGAGGGCGGCAGCAGTACATCAACAGATGAGACTGTTGTACAAAAGAAGGAAGAAACTCCTTCACACGATACTTCTGAGGTGACAGGCTCCCCTCAGGAGCCAGGCCAGACCATCTCCTTTGAAGAGATCCAGACTGAGATGTCCATGGCCATGGATGAACTGGTTGAGTACACCATGGATGATAGGTGTAAGGTTAACAAGGAATGGGCTAATTTTCTTCTTCCAAGGATGAGGATGAAAGCCATCCTGGATTTACAGTTACTGCGAAACGTAAAGTTATCTGCCAAGAACAAGGATTTGAAGGCAGTTTTGGAGGTGAAGCAAAGCCAAGGAACAACTAGAATAGCAGCAACTAGGCCCCCTGCGAAACCACAGTAATTTGCGGACATAGTAAAAGAGCGGAGAGAGAGAGGAAGGAGAAGGGGCAGGAGCACCCTCAACAGGCCCAATAGTAAGAGGTCAGAGGGAAAAGGGAAAACAGCAAGCAGACCATCATTATCTATTTTAAGGAGGGAGAGTGTAAGCCCAAGGTGACTAAAGAGAAGTTGAAATCCATAGACCCTGTGCAGGATAATTTACATATTAGGAACATCAGGAAGGTAAGGCTGGCGTTCTTGGAGCTGAGGACGAGGAAAGTCTCCTCAAGCTTAAGAACGCTCAAATAATGGAAGAACTGGGACAACAGACCCGAAAAGGAGAGGCCCAAAGGTAATCATTTTTATGTCCCACGGGAGTTCGATAACACTGACTTCCTGGTGACCTTGCATGGCACATTAAGGACAAGTGTAAAAGTGATATGGTATATTCCTGCCGTGCTGAGAAAAGCAATAAATTCTCGAAATTCAAGGCCAAAAGTGCACCAGAAAAGTGTGCAAATTGCATTAAATAAAAACACAGGGAGACGGACTATAAGGTCGGATCTCCGGACTGTCTGGTGCAACAGAGGATGCTAGCATTGGAGCTCGACAGGACTTAGCATTACTAGTCGACTCGCACCGCTGCAGTTGCGGCAGATTAACCTTCAGAGAGGTGCAGTTCCAACAAAGGAACTGCATCGATTTGTGATGGACAGAAAACTAGAGGAACCTTACCTGGTCAGAGGGAGGATAACGAATCTTCGAAGTCGCTCACTCTTTTTGTAGAAAGTTCAATGGCTAGAAGTTGGGTATGTAATTCTGAGATAAATTACATCCCGATGGAAGCTCTGACGACCACGTATCATGCATATGTCAAGGTAAAATTGGAGAAAGAAATGTCATAATAGTCTCATCATATTTCTAACCTAAAGATCCATTGAAACAACACCTAAACCAATGGGAATTAATACTTGGCAGATCTAATGAAAAGAACATATTTGGAACTGACAATACCAAATCGGAATTATGGAGTTCTCCCAGGATGGACGATCGAGGGGAGGAGGTGAAAAAGTACATCATGGAGAGAAACCTGCAAGTTGCGAACATGCCATACCAAATTGCGACATATTTGTCATCTGCCTATGATGAGAAATCGTATATAGACGTAACCGTAGCGATAATGCGAGCAAATGGTTTTGTTCGGTATTGGCGAGTCTCTGAAAAGGTCGAGAGAGACCACAGAATGATCCTGTTCATTATCCGGTTGGACGATGAGGGAAAAACTGGACCAGAGAGACTCCGATACGTGACAGCGAAGGCAAACTGGTCCCTCTTCGACAAGGTGCTGCTCCGTGGCTTGAAGAGCTATAAGGACAACAAACAGCTTATGTCACTGGATGAAAGAGCTGAAAGGATGGGTGAAATAATGATGAAGGCCTGTGAGTAGGCAATTCCCTGAACCCAGAGAATGGTTCCTCATTACCTCTGATGGTATGATGAGTTTGAGTTTCACAGAAAGGAGGTCAAATTCCTTAAGAATAAGTTCAAAACGACCTATCATCCAGAGTGAAAGCAAATATCTGTGGAGAAGTACAATGTCGCTAGGATGGAGTACAGAAGAGTCTTGAGAAAGAAACAGCAACAGACTTGGAGAGAGCTTGTCATGGATAGGGGAAATTAATACCCATGGGTAGAGATGATGGTTTATAACAGGAAAAGTTGACTGTTTGCTAGGATTCAATGAAGGGTACATATGTCAGACAGTTTTCATTCCTTATTGACTTTCATGCATGTATGAAGCTACTACCCCATTTAACTAAACCAATGAGGATTCTGATACTACAAGGCAGAACGTCCGTGACTGGTCTGCAAACAACTTAGCAGAGTCGAAACCTTGTTCATCCAATCATGAAAGAAAATAGTAGTTGGAGTGTTATAGAAGATATGTTAGCACAAAACATCTTCACGATTATCCATCATCTCTACCCATGGGGTCTCGTCTTCCAGATGGTGACAGGAAAGATTAAGGGCTCTGAGGAACTACCTGCACTTGAGACCAATGGGCATCTTTTTCAGTCTTCCGAGAAGATGACATGGCACATGACGGAAGACTTGTTGCTAGATGATACTCTGGTAGGGGAACTGATTATCGCCTCCCGATCAGGCCTACCAGCAAAAAGCTATTGAAACGGATGACACATCACCCTTCCCCCTACAAAAACTGGACAATGCCATCAGAAAGACAAAGCTCAAGAAAGCCCTTGGATAGGATGGAATGACGGGGTAATGCTCCTCTGGTCATACCCAAGGATACGTGAGGAGTCATTCGATTTTTTCAATAACTGCCTACAGGAAGGGACTTTCCCTACAGAGTGGAAGAAAGGCATCCTTATAGTGATATATAAGGAGGGTGGGAGAAACCAGATATTGGCTAAATCGTACAGGCCATAACCCTCCTACCAGTAATGGGTGAAACACTGTAGCATATGATTAATATGAGGTTAATGGAATACTTCGATGTGGTTCAGGGTATCCACCCAAAAAAAAACAGGTTTATGAAGGGTAAAAGTATGGAAATGGTAGTTATGGCCATGTTCGATCAGGTGAGAACCTACGACCAGACCTATGCACTCGCCATATCCCTGGATATATCTGGGGCATTCCTCAATGTATGAACTTGTACGAGACAATGAAAAGCTTTCTGGCAAACAGAATGTGGGCCCTGGATATGGGGACGCACAAGGAGGAGAAGGTGCTGAACAAGGGTTGTCCGCAGGGCTTGGTCCTTGGTCGAATATTATGGTGGATAGTGTCCTTAAGAAAATATAGGACTGGGGAGAGATATACAAAGGATTTATTGGTAGAAATAACCAATAGCAAGCTGCTAAAGGGCAACCTGAAACAAAATCCAGTGATTATGTTCAAGAACAGACTGCTCAAGAGGGTCACAGGAATGAAATATCTTTGAGTAATCTTGGAGAGTCATCTCGCATTCCATGCTCATGTGTGCTATGCTGCGAATAAGACCATGGGGATGTTCCAGAGGCTCAGGGCAGTGGCTCCTGCGAACTTCGTATTTAGCTACCGGACATTAAATCTCTTTTACAGGTCAGTGTTCCTGCCTATTTTCACGTATGCGTCTGGGGTATGGTTCCCTGAGGTGGAGAGAGTCCTTGGGAAAAGAAAGATTATAAGTGCACAGAGATCTGCCCTGTTGGGTGTCACGAAGATCTTTAGGGCAGCCTCAAATGAGGCACTACCGGTTGTGGCTGGAGAGGTTTCCCACCAGATCTGCTTGTGGTGGAAAGAGGCGAAATTTCTAGAAAAAAAAAACGGGGAGGAATACTCCCTGAGGAATTTAGAGCAAGAAAAGATTCCACTAACAGCTTGGCAGACTAAATGGAGCAACTCCGACAAAGGAAGAGCCACTCGAGTGTCTGGGAGATGCTGCATTTGAAGAATTGGTTTGAAGTGAGCCATTATTCAGCACAATTCTTGACTTGGCATGGAAATTTCCATAGAAAGTTATTCACACTGGGCCTGGTGGACGATCCCAACAGTTTGGTGTGTGGGGTGCTGGACACCCCAGCCCATGCCATGGAGTGCCCCAAGGTCGAAGACCTGAGAATGGAATTTGCGGGGAAACATGGGCATTTGCGACTCGGGGACATTTTCCGGGACAGGAACATAACTAAGCAAGTTTTGGGTCATCTTACCAGAATAGGTAAGGGAATATAATAGTGATATCTGGTGGGCATATCACCGGTTGATTGATGAGTTTGGCGACAGCCCGGAGGAAGGGGATGATGTGATCATTCACAATGGGTGAACACATCTTCCCAAAGGTCATGATACTGAATGAGTGCGAGGGGAGACCTCACACCCAGCAAGACAACAGGAGCAGGTTCCTGTTCATTGACAAGGTAGCTGGATGAAAGCCTTCGGCAATGACAAACAGCAAGAGGAAAATATGGTTCAAGAAACCTCCTTTACAAAGCATAGCATATTAAAAGGAAAACAGGAAAATGGAATGGAGTTGCCAAAGTCCAGGTCAGTAACAAGAGTTGTGGACCTGGAGCAACAGGAAACCTATGACCAGGGAGAGGACGAGGTAAAGGCTGAGCATGGATGGCTTTGTGCTTGGAGCCCAATGGTATTTGTTCGGGAGGGCTTTGCCTATGCTATGTGTAACATGAGCAAGCTCAAACGGGATAACAGCAATAAACAGGAGAGGGAAACCGAGGTTGATAGGGAAATCTTCCTCCATAGACAGCTTGTCAGGAGAAACAAAGCCACCCTAGTCACAGAAAGAATAGTGAAAATAGACTGGCCGGACGAGAACATGGTGGATGCGTCCATACAGACCGAGTACAGGGGCCCACTCGAAATACACACTGTGGCTGTATGACGAAGTCATACAGGGAGCACACCTCTCCAAGTTGGAGGATCCAACTACCTTAATGGCAGCCCTAGCCCTGGAGGGGGGAGACAGGATTATTTTACCTCGAATTGAGGCTGTTAACAGGCCTGAGCTTGCTCAGAGAATGCTACTGGCATAGGGGTGAAATATTCGTAGAATCTGACAGCCGTACATATGGGAGATGTGCCTTCGACTACAGCAAGCCCTTAATGGGGTACACTGTGGTCCAGTACTAATCCTTCAACTAGGCCAGCATCCTAACATGAAGTTCACGCCATTCCACAAAGTTGACCAGAACTTCCCCTTGAGGGAAGCCAGCTTGGCGAGATAATGTGGGGGAGGGGGTTCGAAAAGGGGTCCACAGGCCCCCATCCCGGCTGCACCAACTCAGGATTGGAATAACATGAAAGGGGAACATCATCATGGAAATCTCATGCCCCTCCCACGCACCCTCACTCAACATCTACTGATTATGACAATACCGAATATGACAACTATTTCCCCGAACAGAAATTCTCGGGAAACGCAGATGACGAGAATTGTGATGGAAACCGAAATTTGAATTCAGAAAGAACTCTAGGAATGCAGGACAGGGGTCTCGTACAAGAACAAGCGAGTAGGTATCGGAATGAATGTGTGCACATATGAGTAACATCAACGAAAGACTGCAGTGTGGCTAGACTATGCCCTTTCAACTCTGCAGCAAGGTGGCGGAGAATGTTTCTGGCTTACCAAGCATTCCCCAAAACTGAGTCCATATGCATTCGAGCGCACTGGGCCGCGAATGCTGTTAATGGGGATACCTTCATGCTTAAAATTAAACGTGAAGGGCAAAGCACGGAATGCAGGTAGTTAAGTGTATGAGTGACTAGTTTAGTGTAGTGTTTCTTCTTAACCTTTCGGACAGCATGGCAGTTTCAAAATTGCAAAGTACCCGGTGGACCCTGAAACCAAAGAGCCAATTTAACTTTCGTGGGGGTTAAGCGTAATGGTTAGAAAGTAGCGCTCTAGGTATCTGCCACCAAGAGGGCAGGTTTGGCGAGGCCAGCGCCGGTTCAACCAGAAACTTTGTTTTGGAAGTTGAATACACCTTGCCTCGTGAAGGATGCTTCGACAGTGAATAGTACAGTGTCACAGAATCCTAGGGTGGGCCTAATTTGGCCTTGGAACCACTCAAAATACTGTGAACGGGCAGGCCGGCCAGGGGGGAAGAAGTGCCTACACTGGCTTGTAATGAAATGTGTGCAATCTGTTTTGCCATAAAATGTGACATAATTTACACCATGGTATGTTCAGTACATTAGAAATTGCTCGAGGACTGGCAGGTGGATTAACATCAGTAAAGTCCAATACATCGTGCTTGATATCAAACCCTGATCGGCCAACTTCACGGTAACTTGCCTGTACAATTAGTTCCTGCTTCTTGCAGACGTTGAATAACTGAAGTGAATGCACGTGCATCTGGTGAATTTCGAGCTGGAATCTTTTCAGCGTATCGATGGTATGCAGCTGATTCATTACACACAATTTTACAATAAATATGTTGCATACCCGTCATTACTCTATTCCATCACACATGTTCTGAAGAACTGTCTGCTGTGCAAACCACTAACACAATGCCAGCAGGCAGGCAAACTCGACACCACTTGGTACGATAAAGGCCTGACTACAATTGTACTATCCAAAACTTGTGTCTTAGGACAAGGATGAGCAGATTGATGCACGTGACCCTCTGTCGTCATGGCGCTGTCCCAAGCTGCCATGTCCCGTCAACCCCCAATCTGAAGCATTCGGAAAACTGAACTTTAGTCCGAAGTTGTGTCCTAAGCTGATAGAAACCAGGACTACACACACTTTCGTGTGGATTCGTGGAATGTTTACATTAATAATGTGCATGGTGGGCTTTCTCAAAACAAATATGATGAAATTATATTAAATAAGTAGTGATGTCTTAGTTCTCTCTGACAATTTCAATTGAAGGCTAAAACTTTTAAAACGAAAGTTTAAAAAATTAAATTTTGATGTCAGTTGGCGAACTTATTTAAAATAAAACCGCTAAGGCATTTATTATGAATGAATATTCAAATCATCCATTTGGTAAACGTTAAATAATCAATAATTAAGTAAATTTAAACATCACTACATAACAACAAATATTGTGCCGAATTTACTGCGACCTAGTGTCAGATTCTGTAATCCCACTTCGGACAACTCATTTGTAAACCATATTCGGACTGCGTCCATGTGACATCACTTGACGCCGAGTTACAGACATGTCCATGTCAACGGCCGATTGTAGACAGGCCTTTACAGGAACCAATGCAATGGGGCACTTTCACACGGTAATTTCTTAGCCTTCCACAACCTTATAAACCTGTTACCTTAGGATAGGGACATTAGCAAGGGTATCAGTTCACACGTCAAGCACGACAGTTTAAGGTTTGCCTACTTCACAGGCAACCACTTGTCTGCTTTCCAACTAAACAAGTGATTTCTGCATTATGGCTTATGTGTACGACGGGCCGAACTAGCCAACTAGTTTTACATTGGTGTATTTCCCTGCATGGTCATTAGGTACATCTTCCACAGAGAGTTCAAAGGCAGTCAGTGTGACACATAATATGCGCATGAAGATGAGTCTGTCGATAACTGGTTCCTTCCTCAAAATGCAGTTTAAATTTGTAGCGCAGACTGTGTGACCACCAAACTTAGAAGAATTACAATATGTATCAGAGACGAACTAATCATTGTATCTGTGTATTTAATCATCTAACCATATAAAATATAACTTTCATTATTTAGTATAATGCCGAGATTAAATATTAATTTGCCGGAGCGGAGACACCATTTCCAGTGGCAGTCCTGTAGATATTTCCTCAAACAGTCCATTGCGACCAGTTTAAAACATTTTGGCAGCTTGTAATTTCGAAGAAACAGGCTATAGTACGGTACCATATACCCAGTGAGCCTATTTCAAACTGACATTTTTAAGCAATGGTACAAATTTCGTAAATTATAATTCTAAAATATGTTTATCTCCTACATGGCAAGAGTTTAGTGATGACTTTCACGACAAATGCAGAAGTGATAGTACTGTTAAATACATGAGAGATAAATCCAGAACGACACATCTAAGCAGATAGATAGAAGCAAATAAAGTAAATGAAAATCATTTTCTGACATTTGTGGACAATTAGCAAGTTCGATTGATTCTTTCGCGTTATTAATATAAACTATAAGAAAATCAGGCCATAAATACAACTTAATGAGTATACATTTTTTTAATTTACAATTATAGCTGTAGTGTCTTACTTTTAAAATAAGTATAATTTGTAGAATTTTTTTCGAGAAACGGAAATTCGATAAGCCGCACTGTTTTTAGTTTTCCAGCAGTATTCCTGTATGTTGTTAAGACCACACGAACGTTAATTAGTATACTGGTGTACTGCAAAATTTATGTAAAATAATTGATAATGAAAGTCGTTAAATAAAAGTTCTCATGTAGTAGTCTTTTTTAAAGAGTTGCAATACTGTTTAATAAAGATTATTTGACCTACATAAAATATTCCATTTCACTTATGGTGCTCGCTCTAAACTGTATAACTCCAAATACATGCTACACCCTTTAACTCAAAGATGCAGCAAAATGGACTTCCAGAAAAGTCCAGTAAGTTCAGAAAAAACCTCATTGGACAGGGCACAAAAAGTTCATAATATAGTGAGAACCACGACATATGAACAAAGAACACATGAAAAATGATTTGTGTATTTTATTCAAAACCATTTTTTTTTTTTTTTTTTTTTTTTTTTTTTTCAAAATTTTTATAAATATATATTCCTTTTATATATAACTCTAGAATTTTCCCATATTCCAGAAAATACCATACATCAAGTTATATTGAGCATTGAGTAGATATTTCCATACCTTAAAAGCTTTTCATAAAACAAACATCCTTGATACAGGAGTTTCTACGTTTATAATTATCACAGCTCAGGCCATTCCAATTTACAAATATTATTTTGGCCAATATTAGAACAAGATTTAGTTGAATGCATTATTTAAAATGCAAAAATTAATGCAAAAATATGTAGGATTGTTACAATAGTTTTTCAAACTAAATAATGGCCACACCAAAATACATATTCATTTTGGCCAACATATAACAAGGTTTACTTGAATGCAATAATAAATGCAATTTTCCTAAAAGTACACGATTCACCAGAACTCATCGGTTCTTCACTACTCCAATATTATATTTGAATTAATGGCTTTTAAAATACACTGCCATTTATAATATCAGTAAAAGTTTTTACTATTTTTTTCTCCAAAATTAAAGCACGACCAAGGAAGTAATGCATGCCCAAAAAGTCATATTGATTATTCAGGCAAACTTACAGGTTATGGCAAAATATAAAATCGATATTTTTCTAATTTTATGGCTTCACAGAGCCATAATTTGAGAGTTTTAATTCCAACATTTACATTTTCACTTTGATTTTTTCCCCATTTAATAATTAATTAAAGATGTTGGATATATGACCGAACAGTGGCCAAAATATTGAAGACTGGATATGTTTCATTTTAATTTGAACTTCACACAGTAAATACTTAATAAAAATTATTGGCTGCATGGCTGAAGAGTAGCCAAAATCGGAGAAACTGTACATCGGTTTCTAATTTACCAAAGGCCATTTTCATTTTTAAAATATATCTTTTCTTTGTTATTTTCCAGTGATGACATTAAAATTTATCTTATAAAAATATAGCATTAAAATTTTTCGCAATCGACAAGTTCTGATGTTAATAAAAATTGTGTTTTATATCTTGCCAAATTTAAAGTATTCTCAAGGTATGCAGTTAGCAAATCCCACCATCATGGTGCCTATTTAAATTATCAAGGCACCAAGTATGCCTGGCCTATAACTGCCATAATGGCCTAATTCTATTTTATTTTTCCAGTCATATTTTATTTGTCCTACTTAACTCAATGCAGCAGAGCTCCTTCGGGGCGATGATCGACTCCGACTGGCTCCATGCACACCTTTTTAAAGAAATTTATTTTCAAATCTTCTAGAGGGGTAGCAAAAAAAATATAGCCAATCAGAGGCCAAATGAAAAATAATGAAGGCTTTGCCAATTACAAAACACATGGCCTTATAGGGAAAATAGGTTCATTTGGGTCTTTGAAGGGGATCTTAAATTGTTGACAAATCACAGCAATATTTTCCAAATATGGAACTCCATGTCAGTTCTACTTCAACACACTCCCGGTGTACGCACATGCATGAAGGAAGTAACATTGTAGGCTGGCTTATTTTCCCCAAGGTTGGCACTCATGCGCGGCAGGTGTGAGATGATTACACCAGCGCTCAGCTGGAGCAATTAACCATAACCCTAAACGTGGCGCAGCCATCATGCACGTGCGGCGATAGCGCCAATTACAAAGACAGGAGTGAGAAACACATCAAACGTGGCGGGCATGCTGTTGAAATGCTGCTGGATTCCACCGTGCCGACTGGGTCGACATTTTGCATGCCGAGTCATACTTCGTTGTAGACATCCAGAACGTCTAGACCTCCAGGAAACAGGTATACTAACAGA
Organism: Dryococelus australis; assembly: GCA_029891345.1. Classification (NCBI taxonomy): domain Eukaryota; kingdom Metazoa; phylum Arthropoda; class Insecta; order Phasmatodea; family Phasmatidae; genus Dryococelus; species Dryococelus australis. The sequence continues at coordinate 240,645,507 of CM056993.1, forward strand.
AATTTAAGGCTGAATTGCTGTGCAGGTGCATAATGAACTAGGCAGTTATTTTCCCAGGGAACGAACCCTAGTCCGTTGTAGACGTGTTGAATGTAGTCGTATTGGGACGCCGTCACACGTATTTTTACTATCAATGTTACATACGTTTCATTATAAATGTTCCTCAATTATGTAAAAAGTTGAGGTCCTTGCTTAGTCCTTTAGGTCAGAACCAAACAAGGATATGCTTTCTGCAAAGACAAACCAACGACCAAGTCGTATACAACAGAATCTAAAATCCTTAAGGGCTAATGGCGTAAAAAGGTTAAACATACTAACTACCAGGTAAACACACATGAGTTCTGAAAATTGTCTATATTGCGACATCAATACAACATGGTTATACAAATTGTATAAAACCAAATACCTATACATTTCCAACCCATCTACCACTGGACAAGGAAATTTCCTGGTATACGTGAATACAAAATACATACGTATATTTACCAAAATTGACAATCTTGTATTATTTCTTTCAGGCTAAAAACAGGGTTATAAAATGCCTGCAAACATAATATCTAGAATATTCTGTAGGCTATTACAAACAGCTATTATAGCCTCATAAAATTTTCTTTGATTTACTGTAGGCAAACACACTCTTTCAAAAACCTGTTTTAATAATCCTAAAAAAACTTTCTTTGTTAATACTTCTTACATCAAAACTTTAATCCATTTGTCCCTTTTGGTGGCTAAGAATAATTGTATTTACATAGAACAGAGAATTCAAATTAGGGCCTATATTAAAGGCCTAGTCTATCTTTGGTTAAGGCACGGGGTCTCAACATGTACAAATATTTTGAATGCAAAAATAATATTTTACAAACTTGACATTTTCTGAATATGTAATTCCGCAAAATGCTACTTATAATTGAATATTTTTGTGCATAGTTAAAATGCTAAATACTTCAACTATTTCCGCATTAACACAATGCTAAATATTTAACTTCTTTTTCTTTATGCATTACCATTTTTAAGATGACCATTTCTCAATTTGAAAAATATTATTATTTGCTTTAGTGTTTTACACTGAGTAATTATTAAGTGCTAAGTTTAGATATCACCAGGAAATATTAAATTATCTGCCAATTTAGTGTGTTACAACGCCCATTTATACTGAAATTTGGCCTTGCGGCCCTAATGACAAATACTCATCTCATCGTTTGTAGTGCTGTACTGGTCACTCCCAACGGCGAGGTGTCTGTCAGACCAGTCCGCTGGAGGGGCTATTTATAGTCATAAATCCAATACGGGAGAACCACCACACAAAAATCATATTGGCTTAGCCACTCCTCCAATTACACTTAGTTTCCGGCGAACACAGCGCCACCTTTATCAATTGTACAAAACAAAAGTAATCTTAACTAATATCGAATGTTCTGGTGATGACATTATTTCTGGCACAGTAGCACACTCTTTACGCATTTTTCTGGCCATCCAACACTACTAGCGCCCCAAGCGAACAAGCCAGTAAACACGCCAGCACCTAGCGCCGGCCATTTCCCAGTCATGTGCGAGTGCGTGAACCAAGAGGTCGCACCTGTCCGGGCGTCAGGAACGTCAAAACAGCAACCCGTATCGTTCACGTTCGGCGTCAGCACACAATTTTCTTATAAGGTAGGGAGTCTTCAAAGTACAATAAAGTAATTACAATGTCGTGTTAGGGAGTGTTAAAGTGTAGTAAATGGCATAGTATTGACGAACAAAAGCGCTGGGCCGGCGATCAGCCGGCAAGGCAAGTGTGCCCGTAGCAGGCAGGTGAGCTGGCAGTAAAATCGGTTCTCCCCTTTTTCTCTTTCTGCGGGAAATGAATCACTAAACACACCGATATTTATGCTGAAAGCAGACGTGTAAAAACTCACCTCTGCATATATTCGGTGATACGGGCATTGTGATACATATTTATGCAATTGTAACAAAGGCGGAGAAATATACGACGTTCCAGGACTCGAATAATTTGGTTAACTGAAATAAATAATGAAGATACATTAGCGGAAGTATTTACAGGCAAATTTCAAGTCTGATAGTTGGACTGAACAACAATGTCTGAATTATTAAATGGTTTCATTAACAAATTTGTTGCAGGGAAGCGCAGTAATTAAACTCTTAAAGGACAGTACAAAACGCATTGTTCTGCAGCGGCTGTATCATTCAACAATGTGAATATATGAAAGTTATCCTTAAACCAATAATGGATGGTAATAACCCAGAAGTGAGAACGGCAAGAATGATTTTATAGCACCAATAGAGTGTTTGGTTGACATTCGCACTGCCAAATGTTTTATATGGTGTATACAAAATTATGCAAGTGTCCTTACGAAACGTATGTGGGCAATATCAAATTATTTTGCGTACACCACAAAAAATTTCGGCAGGGTGAACTACCTATAAAATACATTTTTCATTAACATACTAAATATAACTGAGTAAATTTAAAAACATTATTTACTCATACATGTTTTCCTTATTTCTGTTCTAGGCATGAGAAAAAAAAATTCGTCGACGAACAGATACGAGCAAGACAAAAAAGGAATCATTAACGGTTGCACAAAACCAAGAAAAGAGTGCAATCGAAAAAAAAAAAAAAAAAAAAAACTTTACGCTGCAGGTGAGCACTATACAGACACAAACAATATTAAACAGAAAATACAGTATCAACATCAGAGCTTGATGGGAGGAAAAAAACAGTTTTCTCGCTAGCCTCGTGCGGACTAAAAAAGAGAGAGATCAGCTACAGAAAATTACTGCATTAGATACTAACAGATCCAAATTTTGACAGGGCATGTAAAATGAGAGCCACATCATCTTGCAAAAACTGAATTCACTCCATATTGTATGGGCACTTCAGTGTAATAGGTACACGGTACGGCACTGCCAACAAACCTGTAGCAAAGCGCAAAAATGACCGGAGAACATGGAATAGTGGTAATAGAGCATGGCTTACTCGTGGATTCTGAATATCTTATTCTCGGTGCAATTTCAGGTACATTTTCCAAAAGTATTAATTTTTCTTTACTTCCATAATATTATTTCTGTATTCCGATTAACTCTTACGCCGTAAAAGAAATTTGAGGTAAAATTCCCTTACATGTAAGGGAAGCTAATTACCTATACATCTAAGGTAATATTGCCTCTTAAATGTACAGTAAATTTACATAACAAATAAAGCACTATTCCCTGATCGCACAGAAAAAAGTACCTGACAAAAGTGGAGGGAAAATCCCATGCAAGGGAAAATTAACTATATTGTATAATAAATAATATTAAAAAGTATCCACAAGTATTAGCACTGCTAATTTTTTTTATTACCAATATCCTCTGACAATCAGTAACCGAAACCTCAACACTAAAATCCTCGACACTTGCTAGTGGATGGGCGCGAACAATGGTCCTCTATTACGATAGGCCGATACGCTATTGCACCAAGACAGCTTGACGATAACACTGAAAATGAGTGTGTTAAGTTATTGTTTCTTCCGCCCCCCCCCCTTTTTTTTTTTTTTTGCTGCTGTTGAGACAATGCTGAAGAGATGCACACATCGAAGGTAATTTTGCCTTCCATTTATGGGATTTTCCACTACCATGTACGTGAATTTTACTCCTGAGTGCGGTAATTTTACCTTACCCGTATGAAAAACTATGTTTCCCCCACAAGTTTGCGAATACTACCTTACACTTGTCAGGTAATAATCCCACTAGTTTTTACAGTCAACCCAGTGATGTAGAATTCTATTGTTATAGATGGTTTGTTGCATGATGATGCCATTTAAGTTACTGTGCGACAAACTCTAGTGTAGCCCTGGGTAGGGGATATAAGGGTGCTCGTGTTGCACGGTCGCCTCGTGAAAGTTACTGTGCGACAAACTCTAGTCTAGCCCTGAGTAGGGGATATAAGGGTGCTCGTGTTGCACGGTCGCCTCGTGAAAGTTACTGTGCGACAAACTCTAGTCTAGCCCTGAGTAGGGGATATAAGGGTGCTCGTGTTGCACGGTCGCCTCGTGAAAGTTACTGTGCGACAAACTCTAGTCTAGCCCTGAGTAGGGGATATAAGGGTGCTCGTGTTGCACGGTCGTCTATTGAAAGTTACTGTGCGACAAACTCTAGTGTAGCCCTGGGTAGGGGATATAAGGGTGCTCATGTTGCACGGTCGCCTCGTGAAAGTTACTGTGCGACAAACTCTAGTCTAGCCCTGAGTAGGGGATATAAGGGTGCTCGTGTTGCACGGTCGCCTCGTGAAAGTTACTGTGCGACAAACTCTAGTCTAGCCCTGAGTAGGGGATATAAGGGTGCTCGTGTTGCACGGTCGCCTCGTGAAAGTTACTGTGCGACAAACTCTAGTCTAGCCCTGAGTAGGGGATATAAGGGTGCTCGTGTTGCACGGTCGCCTCGTGAAAGTTACTGTGCGACAAACTCTAGTCTAGCCCTGAGTAGGGAATATAAGGGTGCTCGTGTTGCACGGTCGCCTCGTGAAAGTTACTGTGCGACAAACTCTAGTCTAGCCCTGAGTAGGGGATATAAGGGTGCTCGTGTTGCACGGTCGCCTCGTGAAAGTTACTGTGCGACAAACTCTAGTGTAGCCCTGGGTAGGGGATATAAGGGTGCTCGTGTTGCACGGTCGCCTCGTGAAAGTTACTGTGCGACAAACTCTAGTCTAGCCCTGGGTAGGGGATATAAGGGTGCTCGTGTTGCACGGTCGCCTCGTGAAAGTTACTGTGCGACAAACTCTAGTCTAGCCCTGAGTAGGGAATATAAGGGTGCTCGTGTTGCACGGTCGCCTCGTGAAAGTTACTGTGCGACAAACTCTAGTCTAGCCCTGAGTAGGGGATATAAGGGTGCTCGTGTTGCACGGTCGCCTCGTGAAAGTTACTGTGCGACAAACTCTAGTCTAGCCCTGGGTAGGGGATATAAGGGTGCTCGTGTTGCACGGTCGCCTCGTGAAAGTTACTGTGCGACAAACTCTAGTCTAGCCCTGAGTAGGGGATATAAGGGTGCTCGTGTTGCACGGTCGCCTCGCGAAAGTTACTGTGCGACAAACTCTAGTGTAGCCCTGGGTAGGGGATATAAGGGTGCTCGTGTAGCACGGTCGCCTCGTGAAAGCGGGGGTAGGGAATGAGTATAGGCGAACAGGCCTTCCTCATACACTTCGTTCTAAAAGCAAGAGACTGTCAGTACCAGCTGGGAAAGGCACGTGGTTTACTTTAATACCATAATTCACGATAATTTGTTTTTCATTAATTGAAAGAGATTTATATAAGGACCACATACATGTAAAGATTTGTAGTAAAATGATCACAGTTTTATAAATATAGCACCGAACAGTCTAACATTTCGGAATATAGGAGCCTCTTAACTTTGCTAAATAAACCACATGACTTGTTAACGAGATCATATACACAGCGTATTCATTATCAAGGATATTTAACAATTAGTAATTGTGTACTGGCATCCTGAATCTATATTAAAATAGGTATTGAGATTTTTGCAAACGTTATTTCTATTCTCTTGGACGAATAAAAATTTGTTGGCAAAAACATTAGTGTCTGTTTTAAAAGATATTCACAGTAGCAGTATCTGAATACCCATCCTTCAAAAAATTGCTGCTATTTATTTCATGATTATAGTCTACGCCTTTAGTTTTGCCTTCAAAAATTAACTTTGCTCCCTCAATGAAGCCGTTTTCACTATCTGCGTGAAATACAATCCATCGCTGTTCTAGATGGTTGTTTTTGTACTCTACTGCTATGTCATCATACGGCCAACAATTCTTCATAGTGTAATTCGGATAAATCCTTGTATCATCTATGTATATTACAGGTATCACTTTCGCCTTCGCTGTCGTTTTCCCTTACAGCTCGCAGGTATTTCACTCGGCACGTGACGATCTACCTTCTTTCCATTAATAATGATTCCATATTTTTACATATTCTATAACTTGAAACTCATTGTATTAATTCATTTTCGCAAAGTTTCCCTAATACCTCTGAAATTGATTTATTCTGCCAACACTGCCAGCAAGTTTTTTAGAAAAGATGTCGGGCACTGAACATAACAAGAAAAGAAACTAACTGCTATAAAAATTATTTAATCAGAATTCAAAAGTGAAAAATAAATTAAATTAAGTGAAATTGTTTAAGATGGAAAAATAAATAAGCAATTAGAACTCTAGTCTGCAAGTAGGTAATAAAAATTCAATATTACCACCCTTCGAACTAAAGTAATTACAAAATTAAAAATTTTAAATTAAAAAATATAAATATTCTGAAAAGCTGCTTGTTAAAAATCAGATTAAAATGAACTTAATTACTGTGATGTGTATTGAAAGTGGACCGTTCAGTTAACCTTACGTATGCTGAGCTCCATTCATAAAAGTTGTAAGTCAAATCCAAATGCTTTCCCACATTAACTTTAAAAATTTATAATAACTGCTCAAAAGGGTGAACGTTCTCGGGGAAAATCAAATTTAAAGTTCACTTCCAAATATTCTTAAGTTAAGTTTGTAGTTGCCTCAGACACTAGCTCAATCGTTAAACCTCGGACCACTGGGCTAATGTGGCAGTCAAAATACTCAATTAATCAGCAACTTTTTCTTCATCAAAATTATAGTATCTTAAAGCCCAAATAGATGGATGAGACTGTTCCACAGTCTATGAACCTAAAACGGGGCAGCGTCTCCTGAAGAAGCATAATGTCGCACATGCTGCCATCATGGTGCCTTGGCGTCGTGTTGCTCGCCGTGGTCGTCAGCTGCCACTAATAAAATATAACTCAAATGCTTAACTTAAGCCCTCTTCTTAAACTGAGTAAAAGCGTCCAGGACCAATAGGTCCGTACCCAGAAGCCCCTTAACTTCCGGGTACTTCCTAACGTCCTTATTAACATGGGCTCAGCTATATCCGGTCACACAAATACAGCTAAGACAAACACATAGAAATCAATTAAACTTACAAACAAAAGAAACAAATTTCGTTTTAAAACATTAAGTTCTGAAACATAACAATTCGCAAGTTTCAAATAATTAACATAACATAGTTAAGTCACTACTACTCAAAATAAGACACTCTCTTAACCCAGAGTAACAAAAATAAAATAAAACGAATGGTGGTTCCTAAATTAACTCGCACATGAAAAATAATTAAATATATATGAAAATTACAAAAACTGTTCAAGAGGGTTAAAATTAAAACTACAAATCATAAATTATATGTAAAGTTAAATGTAAGAGTTCTAAACCACATATGGTTCATTTGCATATCAGTCGTGGTAGACATAAAAATGAGTGGGGTGCTATCTATCACAAATAAAACAATGTCACACGCAAGAAAGTGAAGCTTATACATATTCCGAGCAAACCTTCAAGCGCAAGAGTTTTCCAGTCATTGAATCGCCAATCATCATGTAATAAACATATTGTTACGTGTCACTGGCCCGCGCCACTGACCTTGGCCCGAACCGCGCGAGCGAGCTAAGATGACAGAGTCCTCATATGATTAAGGGCAGCAAGTTAATGGAATGTTTTTAATGACAGGCGAGAGAGAATCGTACCAGCGTTTTGAGTTATAAAGGCATTCTGCCTCGATAAGCCTTTGGCGGCTCGATACTCCTGACCTTCGGCGGATAGCATTTCTGCATTTATCTGAAGAATGCTCTGGATTACTGACCTCGTTCTTTCGGCGTGGCTTGGTCAGAGGAGGGGGAGGGGAGGTTAGGCGGGGTGGGGTGGTAAGGTAGGGTAGGGGAAGGGGGAAGGGGCGGGGAGAGGAGCGGAGGAGGGTGCTGGGAGGGGCGTTGAACCTTCCAGATGGTCACGATATGAAAGCGTGATATGCCTCCGAGCTGGGGTGGAGTTGTTGAATGGATGAGCATCTGAGTTTCGAGCTAAATACGACGAGCAGCAATAGAAGTAACCAGCGATGGGAAATCTGCGACTTAGAGTATCAAACAGTGAAGAGTGCAGCTGGCAGGCTGGACTAGATGCGTGAGTAAAAGACATTATAGGCTATTCACGGTAAAGTGAGCACTTTTGAAAGCCCTCCCATTTGGAATAATAGGCAATAAAAAATTTTTGCACTAGCCGTAGACGTTAAAATTTGAATGCGGTGGAAAATACACACTTTGTTTATTACTAACATGGCAAAATATATATATATTAAAAAGATGGTTAAAGGATACAAAATTACTGAAAGGAAAAAGTAACTAGGACGTCAAAAGTGCTCACTTTACCGTGAACAGTATATACAAATGATGGCAATATATAGACTGAACATGTGTAAATGACGAGTATAAGTTAATTGACTAACCAGAGATATTAAGAAGGACGTAATTAGAGATGAAATAGACAAATATTGTACTCACTGTTAAATAAAAAACTTAAAAGTGGAGACAGATAATTTAATGATGTCAATAATAGCTTTGTGAGTAAATTATAAATTAAATTTACTTATTTTATTTTTATTAAGACACCTCCATCCCTTACGAACTTACATCCGCTTCTCAGGCGTCCCATGTAACAATATTGAGGCCCATACATCGCTTAGTACATCATCACTTTTACTAACGTATTGGAGGAAGAACTGGTTAACACAGCACAAGTTTCGATTATTTTTATTATACATCGTATTTGCAATTTTCTATAATAGTGTCCTTTAAACCCAGAGTGCTCCATAGCTTTCTTGTAATGAACTTGCATTTGAGAAAGGGAACAAGCTTGTTCAAGTGTCATTAAAGCCAGTGAACACAGCAGATAATCCCTTCCAGTTCTTGGAAACTTGGGTCGCCACTTCCTTATCTCTCTCCTAACTTCTCGCGCATTCGCTCAAGGTACTGGGGGAAGAAACTGTATATCTCCACACATACATTTCCCTTTTTCACTGGGAAAAAATATAAATTATTGTATTTTGATTATTGCTTTTACAGGATTATTAATATACCAGTAATGTTCAGGTTGCAGCATATTATAGAATATGGTATAATACAAGTCTCAAGACATCGTTGTATGTCCTATTTATGCTCGATTCCTGTACTACAATTTACCTAAGAACTTGCAGAATTCTTGCCAGAATTTTTCTTACAGAAGTGGAAAGATTTTTCGTCTTATAAAATGTCACAAACAATACTAAAACATTCCAAAGCAAACTACTGCAAACTGCATAATTTATATTTATTCAATCTCCCGTAAAACACAGTTCACAGTTCAACATAGCCTATCCAGCACCCTTATCTGCCAGTATTAGCGGATACTTTCACGGCGACCTTTTTCATTGCTTTTAGCATGCTGGATTCTAACATGCAATGTCAAATTGCTTTAAACGCAGGGTTAAAAATTTCTAAGCTATTGGATGGTACCAACCCCTATTTCATGTATGAAGGCGTGTATATTCTCCATAATGCCCTTTGTGTGTTAACGTGCCCTGTAAATCGTTGCCTGTATGCCAATTTTCGTTGCATAATCGCGAGTGGTTTCCAATTCGTTTCAAAATACATTTCCAGTCGCAACATTCTAGGGCGTCTACCACCCTCAGAAATCACTATAGGTCATATTTCCTATATAAGTTTCGCTATTTATTTCCCATAAAGATTCCGCTCACTGCGGGTACGCTTACATTAACGATTCATCCTGTATACTCGTTCACCTATACTCAAAAGTATGTCCTAGTATAAGATTCTAACGCCATAACATAGGCTATTAGAAGTAAACAAATTCACTTGCAGTCACCTTTACCTATTTTCTGCTCAGCATTTTTTCAACGTTTGATTTTAGAAATCTCTCTTGTGGTTCTAAGTGCACCTTGCATGTGTAGAATGCTTGTGTGAATGAAAAGTACAACAAAAATTATGAAACTTTAATATAACATTCAGAGTGTAGGGTATGTTTCAAATTAAAGGCTGTTCACGATAAAGTGAGCACTTTTGAAATCAACCTTAGAAAAAGTCACTGCTCCTACCTGCACATATCGAGTGACGTGCGCTCAGTAAAGTTGGTAAGGACGGCGGGAAAGTAGTTCCATATGTTAACGTCAAATAAAGAGTATTAGGTAACTGTTTGCGATAACTTAAATTATTTCTTTCGCTTTATATTTACATTTTATGCATCGAAGTGTAAAAACTAGCAGATTTGTAAAATATTTACTTTTTTAATAATTTCACAGTTTCACTTGACCAACGGATGAATTAAGTGATAAGGCCTATGGCAATGTGAATTTTACATAAGGCAGAAGAATTCACAACGTGCTACAAGTATATCTTAAGCAGGGCTTTCAAAGGTGTTCAGTTTGCCATGAACAACCTATACAATGTTGACACATACAATGCTTAGCTGAAGAATGTACAACATATAATACAAAAGAACACACTTACTCGGTTCACGGTAGTAAGGTTGTCTCCATGATGTATCTTTTGCAGCTTTAGCGAGATCGTCGATGAAATCCCCATGCTCTCCTGAAGCGACTTCTAGCACTACAACACAAAATTCTCGTTCAACAAACGAACCTGCATTGCGTTATATATTCTTATATTAAAATTGCGCATGGTAGAAACTAAGCGGTTTCCTTAAACTGAACTATTTTATTGAGGCAACTATAGTTATGATGATGATGATGTTAGGTACTTGGATAAAATGAATGGTTTAGTGTTGTAAAGGTGACATTTGCTGTATTTATATCGTGTATATTGCGGGTTCTGAGTTTAATAGCATAAAGGTGGTCATCAATTCTTGCGCCAAACAATCTTCTAAAGTGGTCTTAAAATGGACTTAAGGTTACGGCATAAAAAACTCTTCCCCTGCGGCAAGATTGTGACGTCTGCTGATTTTAGTTTCAGAATGTTAATGAATGATTTTGAAACAAAGCTATAAGCAAAACTATCTCATCCAGGCGGAAGAAAGCAAAATCCCTTCTTAACTCTGACAAGTTTATTTTGTGCTTTGTGTAAGGTATATAACTGAACCTCAGTTTAGAGCTCTGGAGATCATAAAGCAGTAATAAACAGCAGAAAAGTGACACTCGTATGATGGCTTTTGACAAAGGCAGCGGCCAACTGAACAAAGGATTGCCGTCCTATGTTATAAAAAAGGTAACTGGTAGTTACATCCACTATTGTATATGTTACATTTTTATAACCTACCGAAAGGGGTAACAACTCGGTTAAAATGTCTACACTTATTTTAGATTTTTTTTTTGTGATTTTTGGCGTAGGCGATATCGTATACGGAAACTAATAATAGTTTTAAAAAATGTACTGAATTTTTGGGGCTTGGTGGCTATTAACCAGTAAAAAAAAATTAATATACATACAGAGAAGAGATGAATAGCTTTCGTAGTATTAGAACAGTTTAAAAACAAGGGGAGGTAAAACAACACTGATTACTCTCGAAATAAATACCATGTATAACATTTAACGTTTAGTCTAATATTTTTCTTATAAAGTGTTTTGAAAATACAGTAATAATGGAAGCTATCCAGCAAACACGGAAAGTACGGACCAGAATCGGGCCGGTAAAAGTTAGCCGACAAACTCCGGCCAGCCGATACCGGCCTACTATCCCATGCTGGAAGCGCCCGATAGAAATATGGACTGGCGGCTAACTGTTGGCTGACTGTGCCGGGCCTGTGACGGTCGGATATCGTTACGATACCAAGCCTGCAGCGCCTTGATGTCCAGAAATAAGCAGTATGGCCATGAAAAAAAAACCTTAACTTTTCGATTAAATATTATAGTAGTAGTAATTTCCTATTTAAATATATTCATTTCATCTACTTCTCAACACATTGTATGATACGAAGATATTCTACTTGCTAAGTGCGGGATTCGAACCTAAGTCCAGCATGTTAACCTATACACCACAGGGTAAGTTGCCGAGAAAGTCCAGTAATTGTAAATATATCATGGCACAAATTACTATAGAGGAATGTATAAATTCCAATTTTACAAGTAATATTAAAACACGCATAAACTAAAAACTATTTCCTCAGAGGCTTCCAAACAATATAGTTTTTATTAGTTTTTAATATATCTGCCGGATGGTTGCACAAATGAAAAAAAATTTCACGGTAATCAAATGCCATGGGCTACCATGCGACACATATAATCACGAAAAAAAAAAACATGCTAACAGTTAACACACTGTCTGAAAAAATACATGCCATTAACAGCTAGCTAACATCTTGCATATACAAAACACTTTCCAAAGGTTGTCGGCAAAAATATCATATTTATATCTTTACTATCATAAAGAGCCTTGTCTCGAAAACGTTACCTGGCTGGAATAAATGAGATAATGGGCAGCTTACCGAAAATACAAAAATTATGTACGGGAATTGGCCCAGAAACGTTTTAAGATGCTTGCTTGCAACATGTTTGCTCTGCGGTATCATGCAGAAATGTTTTAGGTGATAGCCATCTGTTATCCTAAAAAAAATACAGCGGGCCATTTGTATTTTTTCTAACGGCAAATATTCTGTCTCAAAATAGACATCAGGCCGTCGTCACATGGCTATCTTCTGGCATTGAAACTACAGTTGCTGACAGTACATGTATCGAGCCGACAATTTGCCAACACTTTGCCGACAGGTTGTGTTTGCTGGGTAGTACACCACTATTTTTTTCATTATATATATATATACATACATACATAACATAGTTATAGCGAGTAACATTTAATACTGTTCTCATATTCGCAAATATGAATTTATAATTTTCATCATGAAAATTAATTAAAAGTTATATATAATGCAACATCACAGCCAGTCGTCTTTGACATAGTAGGTTAAGCAAAAATACGGAGCAAGTTGTGTAGGTATACTCGAATGTGAAGGAATTGGACGTGTACACAGAAAAAAAGACTAATGTGAAAAAAATATATAATTTTTCTAATATAGAACTATCGGTTATTAATATTGCTGTTAATATAATATGCTCTAAAGCTATTAATGTTAGTGTAACATTGTTACTTTTGTAAAACCATTACCTCCTTGCTGTCTTGTCAACATTAAGGTGGTGTTTATTTTGCGGCAAAACAAATTTTCTGTTGAATTGGCGTTAATAATTTGCGTTGAAAATTTTCATTTATTTTCTTTGCTTTAAGAACATTCCAATGTAAAATAAATTAAGTAAAATTATTTTTTCACCAAAAGAAATATTACCGACAAAAAAATTACGTCTAGAAAGGTCACCAAACCCGCGCCTTGTGTAGTTGATGTTCTTGTTCTCCACCTTACGGAACCTGATTTCTTTCCAACTCCTCGGCATTTGGCTCGACTGATTTTGGCAAACGAATAAAAACCGCAGTCCGAAGTTCCTTTAAGGAATCAGTAATGAAGCACAGTAATTGTTCCTCTCTCCAAATCCAATATCATAGTTCCCAAGATATTGTTACAGTTAGTTAGCATCTAAATAAGCTAAAATAATCAAGTATTTCTTTGTGTAGTAACAAGAGCCTAATAAGCGAAGGTAACAAGATCACGCGGCCCTATGTACTATAAAATAGTACATTTGACAAATTTTAATTTTTGAAAAACACGTTAAAGGTGCTATTTCTATGGGTTGTGGTGATACGAAAGTATTACTTGCAATATAGTGAATATGTAAAGCGTAAAGATTTTAATTTAACTTTTTCATGAACTTAAAACGAATATTATTTTTTGAAGAAATTACGGCTGGTGCAAAATATCACGGGCATGACTGCTTCAGCAACACATTTAAAACTATATGAAATAATATGATTAATTTTAAGGAAACAGTAATAGTTATACAAGACTTTACTATTTTGGCATTTATACATTTATTAAAAGTGTAAGGGATGGATATATAATGAAAAAAATTTATATTTACTATTTTTAAGGGGAGTACATGCATGTCAGCAAAAGGAATTCAACCAGTTATACAATAAATATAATACCTGACAGAAGAATGTCGCTTAATGGTTGTGCTTGGAAAATGTTTTGTCAGCCTATGACATGAATAATTTTAACAGATACCAAGAAACCGTCACGCTAATCCAGCCCACAGAATATACTGAGACAAGATAAGTTAATTGACATAACTAAATAGAGAGGAGAGTATATGGATGGCTACTAACATAGGGGACCTGAGCACTGATGAAAGTGAAGCAATCGGAACATGGAGCAGCGCCGGGAATGCAAGGGCAGGGGAAACAGGAGATCCCCGAGAAGACCCGCTAGCCAGTGACATCGTCCGGCACAATTCCCAATTACGAAAATCCGTGAAGTGACCTCGAAGGAAATCGAACCCGGTTCGCCTAGGTGACAGGTGATCGCTCTAGCCGCTGCAACACCGCGGACCCAAATAAAGGATAAATCGTGCAAGATGCAGTTAGTGCACTCAGCAATTACTTCAGCAGCCAAATTTTAGTTCAAATTGGCGTAATGGTAGCAAAAACATGCCTTCGTTCACATGTGACTGCTGAAAATGTTTCTTGCTTGCCAAATTTGTTGGGACTCTACAAGATCTGACAGATATATGATATGTAAGTTTTATGTTTAAAATGTTGTTTTCCAGCATGGCAGACAAAAGAGGTTTTTAATATGTGCACACATTTAATGCAAAAAATAAGTTGCTTCAGAATTACAAGTTGGGTTCAAAAAAGTTAATAGTTCCCGAGATTTTCTGTAAAAGGTTTTTTTTTTTTATGGCCTGGCCAGAGAGACTTTTATTTGACATATTTTATTTCTGTAGTAGCTATTGCCAGTGTACCAAATTTTTTCTAATGGGTCGTCAGTTACGGCATACTAACAAAGTCTAAATAAAACTGTCATTTATAATGTGCCCATTTTCTCGTGTATATTATATCATGTTATGTGACCTTCGAAGTGGGCTGGAATCGGTTTAGCTTCCGGAGATATGATGCAGTTTTTTGTTTCAGGCAACACTATCTTACAAAATAATCTACATAAATATCTGTTGTAGCATATTTAATATTAGCTTTAGTTGTTAACAATGTACCAATTTTGGTTTAAATAGTTGGTTTGGCAAATGTGGCACACTTGTCATAAATATTTATAAAGAAGCCATTTTAATGGTGCCTGATACAATTTATCGCGTAATTTTACGTAACCTATGGGATCACTACTTATAGGGCTAATTTTACAGTGAGCAATTCTATAAACATTACATAAAAGCACTAATTTTTCAAGTTGCAACGTCCCAAAATGGGAAACCATTGAGGATTCCAGTTAATTTTCATCCTGACATTGTAAATATTGAACATACAATATTTGGTTCAGATCGACTGAAAAGTCGTCAGAAATATTATAGCACCAATAAATGATAGCTACCAGTTTAAAAAATATATCACCCAGTATGGAATAAATTACGAAAGTAAGCTATTCTTACTGTGTTTTATAAGTTGATAAGAGTCAGGTATAATTCCGTGAATAGTTTCAAATGTTTCAGATAAATACGCCCGTCAACACACACACATGCCACTCACTCACAAACGCACGCGCGCACATACGTACACACTCTTAGTCCAGACATGCACAGGCAGGCTGGAAGGTTATCACGTAAGCGTATACTTCGCCGACAGCCATAGCGTGGTTGGCTGCGCATAAACTAACGCCGCAAGGAATTTTGTGCGAATCTGCGTAAGGTACCCATGTCCGAGTTTGCCTTTAATTTTAAATGAATTACTACGGATATTCAACAGATCCTGGATTGGACGTTACATTGTTCGATCACATTCTGGCTGTACGTTTCTCAAGGCCATTTGTAACAGAGCTATAATAATAATACTAATAAAGCTTATCTTTCTCTGGGAAGGGAGGCTAAAAATGGAGGGGAACAAACGCAACTTCTGGAACTCCTGTAGTATTGCTAAAAATTCTCGGGAATAAGGACTTTTGTGTAGTATACAAAAATCTTGATTAGTTTGTGGGCTCTATTCGAAAGTTCCATTAATGTATTTTATTGTGATACTTGTTAGGTGATTCTCTTAATATTTCTTTGTTAAACGACGATTTACGTTTATAATGTTTCCGCTGGAGCTCTGGTAGACACAGCAGCGCACCGACACGACGTACATGCTTCCTGTACGTAGCTCTGCCTGTCTTTCCTCAACCCACGTATCCTTCCAACGCGAGAACAAATTCCGTGGTAACGTAATCCGCAATCCTAATAGGCCCTGATTCCTCCGCGGTGAACGACCGAAACCTGCTCGTGTGGTTGCCGCGTTATTCATACGCCGCGTACTCACTCCGTCTGTGCAAACGAAAGACAGGGAAACACTATGTCGCGACCTTCACCTATATGCTGCTTATCAGTGGCACCATTGGCTCAAGGACTGCGCCACTCTGCTGAGCAACCAATTACGTCGTTGTCATTCCCCGCTCTACGCGTCCCCCCACCCCTTTTTTGACACTAGCGTGGGGCCACTAGGTGCGTCACTCTCGTTCCGACAATTATAATGGCCAGCAGTGTAGTTGTGCATGTTAAATACATGTAGATGATGTTCACGATAAAGTGAGTACTTCAGAAATGAAACTTTGTAAAAAGTCACTGCCCTGCATCCGTATATTTTAATGGGCGCACTGAGTGACATTCACCCAGTAAATTTGGTAACGACGGATGGGAAGTAGTTCCATATATTAACGTCAAATAAAAAGTGTTAGGTAACCATATTGTGTCAACTTAAAATTATTAATTTTGCTTGCTGCTTTTTAATGTATCTAAGTGTAAAAATTAGCAGGTTTGTAAAATATTTACTTCTCTAATTATTTCACAGTTTTACTTTACTGGCGTGTGAATAAAATGATGGGGCCCATAGCAATGTTAATTTTACATAAGGCGGAGGAATACACAACGTGCATACAAGCAGGGCTTTCAAAAGTGCTCATTTTACCGCGAACACCTTATAATAGATGATGATGTGTCATATTGCATTATTTTTGACGGATTTTCACTTAATGTGAGGACTTTTGAAAACACCCTTAAAAAAAATTATTGCGTGGACACTCGCATACAGGCTACCAGTGATGTTCATAGCGAATTAATAAAAATATTTTTAAGTCTTGGCGTTATATTCCGGGAGTAATATGTACATTTATGACTATTGAAATCAGGATATCCATTGGTTTGAAGACTTTAAAATTACACATTTGCATAGTATTTACATATCCCCTTTCATAAAAAAATTCCACTTTTACGCTTGTGTGGCGCATGGACAAAGTTAGATGGCTCATGGAAATGTTGATATACATAGTGGAAGGGTACAAAATTATTTGATTGAACAAAACACCGTTTAGTGCCAAAAATTCTCTCTCTCTCTCTCTCTCTCTCTCTCTCTCTCTCTCTCTCTCTCTCTCTCTCTCTCTCTCTCTCTCTCTCTCTCTCTCTCTCTCTCTCTCTCTCCTCTCTCTCTCTCTCTCTCTCTCTCTCTCTCTCTCTCTCTCTCTCTCTCTCTCTCTCTCTCTCATATATATATATATATATATATATATAGTTGAATATCTGAAGCTGACGTCTATTCAAGGTTTCTTTAAACTTTTAAAATCAAACAATTGAAAAATTACCACATATACCTCTGACGTGTTTTGTTATTCCCTATATATGCCAAGTATCACAAGCATTGTATACTATAGTTGATATAAAAGTGCCTTATATTATGTTGAATTAAACTTTTACATATATATTTTTAAAAAGAAATATAATTTTTCATTTTATAATTAATAGGAATTAAAACGGTAAGATTTCTTATGCAAAAATATGATTGCACTGAGTGCACACGAATAAGGTGAGTTGTTTCCTTTCGCTGTAATTTTGTAAACTCGGTTAAGCTTTGTTTGCATGAGACGGAGGAATACCCCGGAAGTGGAACTTCAGCAGGGATTCAGAAAAGTTGGAAGTAACTGTAAAGTATTATAACTTTCGTTCAGTATAAGATGTGTAGGAAGGAGCTTAGTAAGGCAAGTATTGAAGTGTGCAACAAAGAGAAAGGGTGCGTGCGTGGATACTAACTGAAGTCTGCGGGACAGTGGTACTGCGGGCAATCTAGCCCGAGGCTGCCGAGGAAGGGCACCACGTTGTCGTTGGAGCCCTGGTAGACACAGCAGCCATCCGACACCACGTACAGGAGGTCGAACATGCTGAGCGTCTTGGCGCACGGCTGGTGTATCGTGCACACGACGGTCCTACCTCCGCGGACCAGGGTCTGCAGCACAGTCATTACCTGCAGCGTCGACGAGCTGTCCAGGCCTCTGCGCACAAAACGCCCAACATCAACACATCGCCGCTTGCGCAACCTCGCGTATAAAGGTCGTTAACAATCAAGTCAGCACTTACGATATGAACATTTGAAAAACTTCTGTGAAATTTTTGTAATGGAAATTTGCCACCTGTATATTGTATGGGAATAATACAACATGTCAGACTGCAAATATAGGAATGTTTAGGGTCGTTACTATACAAGGTTGGAGGCTTCCCTACGCATTTGACTGTTTCGTGAGCGAACCATGGATGTATGGGGTAACAGTATAACATTCTCACTGTTATGGTAATCATACGAATAATTTCTTAGTGATGTCACTGCCTCTACCTCCGTGTATTTTCACGGGCACAGTAACGATGGAGAGAAAGTAGTTCCATTGCTTAACTCCGAATAAAAAATTATAGGAAAACATTTAGAGTACTCAAATTGTTTGTTTTACTTTCCATAATGTTTAATACATTTAAGTGTATGATATAGCAAAATTGTAAAATATTTACTTTAATAATAATCGCACAGTTCTGCTGGACTGACGCATGAATATTGTAACCAGGCCCGTAGCAATGATAATTTTAATTTCTGGCGGAAGTATACGTAATGTGCAGACAGTTTTATCTTCAGCAGGGTTTTCAAGTGTGTTTACTTTATAGTTAAAAGCCTCGACTAAAACATCTGCTACACTGCAAACGCAATTCAACGATATCAATCAACGAAATAATAGATAATGAAGGTCAGTTAAAGTCGAGAGAACGTGTTTTCCTACAGAGAACTGCGCCTGACTATACAGCGTGCATAACTCGTTAAAAGTAGTTCACACGCAACCAAAATTGTCATAAAACAAGCATATAAGGGATATATAAAAGGAAAATGCATACGTTTGAAATACTGCAAAATATTTTGCTAATATGTACACATTTTTAATAATTATAAAAATTCAAGTGTAAGAGTTAATTTTAATAAAAATTTACGCGAATTTCAATTCTTGATTATTTCCAAAGCACATTTTGCAATAAAACCTTTGTTGTGTATGGAGTCATAAAAATTACTGTACGCTGCAAGTAAAGCATATAAATTATAATATTAAAAATTATTTTAATAATTAATTTTGTATACATTTTTTCGGTTATAAAAATATTACCTGAAATGGATGCGGATGAAATCAATAATTAAAACTTATTTGTAAATATATTTGTTTATTTTTATTACATTAAACTAGGATAGAATGTTATTGATAGTCTCGTTTTAAGAAAGGTTTTCTTGGAAAACGTGCTGTATAAAAAAAACAGAATGAATATAGGTGTAAATTTCAGTTAAAATAAATATTTATTATTCAATTTTTTTTAACCATTCAGATAAATAAATATTAGTTTTATATTTAACATAATTGCAAAAGTTTTCCATTATTCTTTCACATACTACACAAATCATATTTTTCTGTCAATATTTGTAGTGTGCGTTCTACTTTTTAATTAGCTCTGCATGCTGTAGATAAAGCCGGGTGCAATGCTCAATTAGAAGTTACTGTCCGTCTAACTTACGAGGCTGTCACAAAATGGCCAGTCAGTCGAATGAACGGGGAATCGGTGCCACAGTCTGATGATACTTCATTCATGCTTTTATTTTTCTCGTTCAATCGTGCTTCAGATGGACAATCTGATAATTATGTGCACAATAATTTACATGGAAGTGTTTTAGTCGATATTAAACACACTGATAAAATTTGTAATCCATCAATAATTTTGGAGATTACTGGAATTGTACATATGCCCAAAACATATATTGTAATCGCGATTTCTTCACACTTTTTTAATCAAACTTTTGAAAACTCGCCCCATATATGATGTGTTCGGTTGTTTCCTAAACATGCCATGTATCAGGAGCATAAGAGTAATGTTTTTTATGTTAATTTGAACTATTGATTATATTTTATCTACTAATTATAATATTTAATTTATAACTAGTATTAATAAAAACAGGTGTGTTGACAATGCCTGGTAAGAAACCGTTC
The DNA here is from genome assembly GCA_029891345.1 of Dryococelus australis. Classification (NCBI taxonomy): domain Eukaryota; kingdom Metazoa; phylum Arthropoda; class Insecta; order Phasmatodea; family Phasmatidae; genus Dryococelus; species Dryococelus australis. The sequence goes on from CM056993.1 coordinate 240,665,762, forward strand.
TTATGATATTATTATTTAAGTGGATACGCAAGAATGCTGCGCACTGTGCCTTCGGTGTAATTTCCCCGGCTTAATGAAAATTTTGTTTGTACTACGCGGAGGGATTGCCTGAAAGTATACCTATTAGTATAGCTTCAGAAAATCATTAACCCAAGGTCTTTGAACCTGAATTTGTTTTTTTTTTTTTCCCCCTCTAATTTTTGGGAATGACGCAATAACCGGCTTATTGGAGGTGCAGCGCTTCCTGACTCGTGGTGAGTGGGCGTTTAAGTGCATAAGGAGGCCATTTTGAATTAATTATATCGCAGGACGTACCCCCCTTCCCCCGCGCACTACTCCCAGTATACATGAAGTGTGGGAGAGATAAGGGGAGACTATGCCAAGCGCATAAAGTGCCGCTTCGCAGTTACGCGAAGGACTCTGAAGTGGCGTGCAGCTATTCCCGTGCTGCGTGTACAGTCCGTCCACGATACTTCAATACTTCTCTGATAATATTACGTTCTGGACGAGAAAATGGTTAAAACGGCTGTTTTCAGAATCAGTTTCAGCCACTGAATTTTCTATACGTAAACTATAGAGTGGTCTTGAAACGCGCATCATACTTTTATCATCATCAGGGTGCCATAAAAATAAAGGCTCGCCACTTAAAGGTACCGCCTGATTGTCCCTTGAACTGCGTTGAAGTGTGTTCGTAATCTAGGATTTCGGAAGAAACTATTTAACATTCCCCCAGTACGTTTACGTACGTAAACACATCATACCTAGAACCGGACGTGATGGTACTTTAAACTGACCACGCGTGCTGCAAATATTATGTAGTTAAATACGGCTTTCTTAAAACTCGGGTATCTATAAACACACTGGCCGAACACGGGCCAAACTACGATAGGAGCCTGTGTTGAACTTTGCTACAGACTTTTCCTCAATAAAATGTCGGTCACCGCTGGAAGTCCCATATGTACACGCAGCACTACGAGAATACTGCACACCAGTAGAGAGTTTTGTGCATACAGGCGACGGGACGAGTGAGCAAATGTCGTCTTCAAAGGACACTCGTTTCAAGTCTCGAAAACGCAAAATATCTTCTGCCAGGCGGAACCCGTAGTCAGCGAGCATATCGTTTGGTTAGTGGTATTTTTTGTAAGAAAAGTCAATGCAAGGCTGTATACTAGTTTCACAGGAATTCGCCGAGAATGTATATTGTAACACAGCCTTGTGGCCATGCTTTTGTATTTATATGTAGCGTCCTCATGCCCGGTTGCACCGACATCTTGCCCTATCCGGGATCGAATGATCCTAGTTCCGAACTACGATACGGTTTGAACTTGAGGTTCCATTGTAAAGTGTTGCACCTACGAGATTGCACGATTCTTGATCTCAGATTCGTCGATACTCGTTTCAAAGTGAGAGTTCGAAATTAAGTACGAAACAAACTAGATGGTGGGATGTTTAATCTGTTTTCAGTGAATTATTGTTGTACTATTTTTACTGAATAATATTCAAGTGCGTATAACGTTGTTTAATTTCCCAAGAAAACAATTGTACTTAGTTCTATCTATTGGCGTATTTTCGAACTACATTTGTCGGCGACGGCTTTTCTTTCGTGATAAAAAAATTCGATATGATAGTTAGCTTGGGCGGAAAATTAGGGCAGTTTCCGATATTCTGAAAGGCTTTTACAGTTTTACGTTATGTTTGCTCGGAGAGATAAGAATGAATTTTGTTCACTCTTTACAAAACAACAATATATCTTCAACTAAATAATTGCATTTGTTCTTAAGTATTTGTAAAATATCGCAATTTACAGTTTCAAACAGTATAAAAACAACCGAATCCATTTTTTAGCGATTCAAATGTTACTACGTTTATTTATAGTAAATAATATATTTAAAAGTGCTTTTAGACACTTCTCTAATCTCGGATCGAGATTTCGCACAACCGCATTCGACGGTTCGAAAAAAAAAAGTTCATCTCGATCTCCAGTCGTGTCAATTTAAGATCAAGTGCGGACATGATCTCGGATCGAGTTTCGAACCAGAATGTTGCAACCGGCCATTAACCGTTCGGCCATACCGCCATTACGTCCCCCCAACTGGCCGGGGGCAGGTGTCCCAACTTAGCACCCGAGCTAACCACATCCAATACCCCAACCTGATTCACCAGTACAGCCTGAGAACACCCTAACACAACAACTGAGCTGAGACACACTATTCATCATTGAGCGTGTGGTGTCGTCAGGATTCTAGTCATAACCCTAGTGTGTCTCCTGGTCACTACCATAGCAGTGCTAAGCTATAACAGTCAGGAATTTGTCATTTTTGGTCATGATGAGAGAGTTTACAAATAGTGTTTGCAGTAAACATATGAAATGTTGGAAGTTGTGGTTACGCCCTAGTCTAGTCTGTGTTCAATACAGCATATCTACTTTCACCATTTGCGGTTTCCTTACATCCAATTTCCATCCTCGTGTTGCTTTTTTTAAAATAAACATTGCAACGATACAAATAAAACTCTCAGAACCCTCAAAACTTAATGCCTGAGGCTGCAATAAGGTTTATTAGTAGTTAATGATTGTTGGGAGGGCCTTAAAAAGTGCTCACTTTACCGTGAACAGCCTATAAGCGTCCGCGGACCAGCTATTGTTGACACGGTCTTATTGTCGCCCGCAACGCTGTGCTTCGAACGCGAAAAAAAAGTCAAAGGTCAAGGAGCGATACGGGCGACAGTTACACGCACGCCTAGCGCCTCATCGCTCCTACGCGCAAAGCGTGCAGTGTTTCCGCCGTAACGCTGTACTGTGCAAATTAGCTGTGTAACATAAGGGTTTTATTACACGCGATCAAATCCTGCAGATTAAAATACGTCCGTATATTTGTACTTTTCTCTTGCCGCTTAAGGAAACTGCATTGGCAAGTAAATGCGATATTTGACCATTTCCACGAATTTTTTTTCTCCAACAATAAACTTAATATGACAAAAGTAAAAACACAAGGCCATAGATAATAGCTTTTATCTTTTCTGGTAAAAAGTCATATTTCCAGAACTTTTGTTTACCAAGATCACAGAAAACACTTCAGTACGTAGGACTCTTAAGTGACGTACGTACGACAAAGTAGGTACCAACATTAAAAAAAAAAAAAGCTATTTAAATACGTATCCGTGAGACAGAATGGAGTTCTAAGTTGAAGTTACGTGCTGTTTGTTGACCGCTGATGGGCTTGTTGTGTAGTAGTGGGTTATCACAAGTCTGACTCATTATCACATGTGCCTACGAGCACGTGGTTCCGAGTGTCTGCTGACGTCGTACACCACTCGCCTTGCATCACTTAATGCGCGTGGGTAGTATCCCAGTAAGCCACACAAAGGTTGCTTTGTCCGTCAGAGAGGCTTCTCACACTGCAGGTTCATATTCGCCCCAAGTGTTGACTTCCTTGCCGTGTTTATCGACACACAAATAAACCATTTTTCTCGCTTAAGGCCGTTATAGAAGCTAAAATTTTCATCTACACTTTTAGTATATCAAATAATTTTCCGTTGTAATATGCAATGGGGGTCTGGGAAAAAAAATTTAACAACTTTTCACAAAGAGAGTTTTACGAGTCATAGAAAATTCTAATCTACATCTTTTTTTATACGCATTTCGAAATGCAACGAAATTAACATGTATTTTACAGGTCAAAATAATACGCTATAATATTTTGAAGAACTTTGTTTGGAAATCTGTTATATACCTACCGTTTGTAAAACAGGTGTCTTTATAAACAGATTGTAGTATTCATGTAACTTTAATAAACACATTCACTGACACCGGCCTTTGTGTCGAAATAGTTTTTTTGTGAATTTTACGAATATATAGATTTTTAGTTAAATTTCTCATTTTCACGCTAAAAATAATGAATGATATCTTTCAAATTATTTGATTTTTCAATAATTATATGATCGATATAAATAACCTCAAAATATAAATGAAGAGAAAATCTCTCCAGCAGCCTTAATGAACATCAGATCTGTTTCCGAATAGTTCTCTGTTGAATCCATTAGTGAAAGTAATCTCTTAAATTGCACTGTCGTATGCACTGTCATCTTTGCTTAGATCACGAGTTCTCGCAAGGGATATTTGCTGATACGGCCTTCTGTTCGTCTAATTCCAAGAGTTGCGGACCCTGTACCCACTCTACACGCCACAAATACATTCGCTTGGCAGTGCGGTCGTCATTTGTTCATGTCCGTTTGTTTTTGTGTTGTTACGTTCCAACGAATACAATAGACACTCTCATCACTTCCCTACCAGGACTCCAACCCAGCCCCTCCTGAATGCGAGACCGAAGCACAACATTTGTCAAATAAAATGTTGCAACAATCAGTTATTCTCATTATGCACTACTTTTATTTGTAAATATAACTTTTTTTCCCGCTAAAATCCTATTTAAAAACATATAATTTAATTTTTTTTTAATCTTTCAGTTTTTTCAATACAACTACGTGACAGGATGGGGTAAGGGAATGTTAATTTGTTTTTATGGATGAAGTGAAAGAACATTAAAATTTTTGTAGCACAACTTTAATTTCTACTAACCAAAAATTCATGCTCCAGCACAACGGTTCCGGCATCGTGTTAATTTAAAAGCTGTACGCAAGAATAGTGCTAATTTTTTGGGTCGACTATATATTTTAAACAGTGTGTATTTAACGAAGAAATTTGCGAAAATGTATATAATTTGAGAGCGGTGGATGGCATCTCACTTCTGTTTGCCAAATAAGTTTACTTGGTCGTTTTCTAGTTATCTACAGCAGTGGAGTGACAAATAACTGGCGTAATTTTGGTGATCTATAGTTCTGAGAACGCGAACTTTGACAAGGCTCAGTTGCACGAGTACAGTTCAACAGAGGGTTGCGAAATATCATCACATGCTCTACAAATTACTATTTTCGGAAACTAAAATATTCATCATTACTTAACCGAAAAGTAAAAATATACACACAAAACAAAAGATTTAACACATTCAGATAATTTTTTTATTAAAATGGCAACATATTTGGAATTTATGTGGGAAGTTTAATTCTTGCTAACCCACAAAAAAATATTTAAATGTCGGGTTGAGCGATTGGTTAAAAAAATTTCGGAGCCAAAATGGTATAAATTAGTATATAGGGGCCTACTGATACTTTTCTTTAGTAATCGCTATGGAAGTCAGTTCTATATGATTGTTTCGTGCTTAGTCGCATTTAGAGTAGACTAAATGTGACTTAAGACTGTTACTAATATCGTACGTGTGTCCCCGACGAAGCTGAGGAGCTAACAAAGTAACTGTTCAATTCACGTGTTTCAACGAGAGTGTGCGGTTGCTTACTATCGGCTTTACAAAAAAAAAACCTGAGCTTGTATGAAAAAATGCATTACACATAATATTTCACATAACTTGATCACATAGTGTTTGCGTTACAGCTTAGTCTAAAAGTACTGTACTAGCATAGAAAACCTTTAAGTGAAGAACTGGCAAAACTTAGTCGAAGTCGCCTGGCATTCGCGGTTCGTCATACATGGGGTGATTTTTCAAAGGTTCGAGTAAAACAATGTTAAGATGCCGCAAATAGACTATTCTTATACAGAATGTTTTAAAAAAATATTCCCTATTTTGCGAGGAGGTATTATGCACCAAAATAAGAAAAAAAAAGTATAATAAACATGAGTCTGAAAACCTGTACCGTAAGAGCTATGAGCACTTGTTCACCATCGCTACGGGTGGTGCTCAATGTGACTTCCATTCATAGCAATTAATCCTTTCACCCTATGTCCGTCGTAGGGAATCACGCACCCTTTGAAATACTCCTGGTTGGTCTAGGATGCAATGGCAGCCATTGATGACGCATTCCAGTAGTGCTTGTACATCATTGATGGGGGTTGCTTACTCCAAAGCCTCCAGGTGTCCCTACAACCAGAAATCCAAGGGATTAAGGTCAGGGGAACGCGAAGGCCAACTTACTGGACCTCCCAAACCAATCCATCGCCCAATAAATATCTGTGTTAGCTGTTCTCGGACATTTCGGGGGAAATAGGCTGGTGCTCCATCATGTATGAACTTGATGTCTAGGTTTTGAAGGTATGGCACATCCTCCAGCAAGGCAAGCAATTCGTTTGCTATGAAATCACGATACATGGCACGATTCAATCTGTTTGGTAGTAAGTAAAGTCCAATTATTCTATCGCCAATAATTCCTACCCACACTATGATTGAAAATCGGTGCTGATGCCTTGCTTCAATTGTGTCAGGATTTCTTCAGCGGACACGTGTTTATTATGGAAACTAGTAATCCCAGCTCACGTTACTGAGATATGCAGTTTCACAGTAGCGAGGGTGAACAAGTGCTCATAGTTGTTAAGGTATGGGTTTTAGGACTCAGGTTTATTAGGAATTTTTTTCTTGTTTTGCATACTACCTCCCGCAAACTATGTAATCATATTTTAACACCCGGTTTACGTTAACATTGTGCTCACCTCAGAATGAGCCACGTTATTTTAACTATTCTAATGGGAAAACTGCCGTTCAGTGCTGCGACACAAATACCGCGCAGCTAGCATGTTTACTCTACTCGCATTTACCTTCTACTCTCTGTGACCTATACTGGTAATAAGGATTTCTTAATAAACCACAGAAAACACGTACAAATAAAAAACCTCGTGTCTAAAACGAACTGGACTAGAATGTATTGTTGAGGCCCAGTGGACATCGCACAGCCACAAAGCCTTATCCACTACACTAGATCGTGTTTCTTCCATTTTACTTCCAGCCTGTCGCTATGCCAGCAGTACCGGGAGACCTACTCGAAGGATTAACTACAAATGTCCGGTATTGTTGTGGAAGTGCTCCTGACATGGCAGCTAGCTGGCCCCCCCAATGTGAAACATAGCTTGAACTAGTATTAGATCTGTGGATTTGCTAGTCCCTGTCCATTTCATTTATGGCTGCTGCACAGACTGAACTGTGTATTGTAGAATAATAATAGACTTATTCTTAGGAATCAACAACCAGGGGTTTATCTTAGTGAAAGAAAAATGAAGGCATAAGCTTTTGCATAGGGTTTATGTAATTTTAACATCTCACTGTCTCAAAATCCACAATAGTTATCCACCAACACTTCCGATTGATTCACTATGTTATTTAATTTGACGTGTGTAGTTTAATAGCATTATTTAGCTACATGTTACTTCATATTTGGTTTGGATGATTATTTGTGGGCGTCGAAGAGGTCAACAATTACAATTTCAGTCAAGACTGTCCAAAGTAGTTTACACTCATCCAGATGTAAACTTCATACGCCATCAGTTGTGGACAAGAGCTTTTTCATTTAAAACCCACGCAATTTACTGCGTTACACTAATGACAGTTTTGCACGTATGACCTACGGTGGACTTGTACGGCATACAACAACATGACTAAACATGCTTACTAAGTCTACAACCGTCAATGTGACTGGATGAACGGAGGTTCTGCTCGGAAACCTCGGATATTTGGGATCAAAAGCTCTGAAGTACAATGAAGATATTCGATGCGATTTTCATGCACTGAATATCAGTGGGGCTTTTTCAACTGGTAATACGCACGAGGTTTTCGAAATAATCGAGCGCTCTCGCTGAATGTCATCGGAAATGAAGGAGGACTCCATGCGACCCGGTTGACCCAATAACAGTCACGTTGGCATGTCCCGACTACGGGTCCGACTCACGTTGCCATGTCCCGACTACGGGTCGGACTCACGTTGCCATGTCCCGACTACGGGTCGGACTCACGTTGCCATGTCCCGACTACGGGTCAGACTCACGTTGCCATGTCCCGACTACGGGTCAGACTCACGTTGCCATGTCCCGACTACGGGTTAGACTCACGTTGCCATGTCCCGACTACGGGATACACTCATGTTGGCGAAAGCTGATATACAACTTTGTAGAATAAATGAGAACGATACCCATTCAAGATAAAATTTTATGCGGTGAGGGACGTCAAATTTTCAGCGAGTTCTTTAACAGGACGGAGAGTAAGACTATTGTAATGCGTGGAGATCTCGAAACTCTTTAGTGGGGATGAAATGCGTTAAGCTGTTTCAAATTTGGGCAGTCGGATGTCCTAAAAACTATAAAGCGCTGCCTTGGCATTTCCCGAGGTATGGCACTAATCTCAGGTCAACTTCTAGTACTTTGCAAATGGCGAAGAAGTGGCAAATAACGAAATAAATAATGTAGTACCAGATCAATATTGAAAATGTAGCGTACAATTAATTAGTAAACACATTCAAAATGAAAACAAATATTCATTTTTAAGATAAATAACACAATAAAACATGTTATGTCATGTAATCCATAGGAAAGTGCATTAACCCCAACTCACATATTCTGTGGTACAATCTCGTAGAGTCGTATTATGATAAATAAAACGTCAAAAATAATGCAATATTATGGTTACGGTGAAGATTTACAGCTAGTTCCAAGTAAGCCTGTTGCAGCTGTTACTGTTCACTGTGAATTTTTCTTTATGTCCATGAAAATATTAATAGCAAAATGGAATTTAGTTAGTGAACTCACGTTGTAGGCTCGTCAAGGAAGATGACGTGTGGATTGTCCAGAAGTTCCTGGGCGATAGAAAGTCTCTTCTTCTGGCCTCCAGACAACCTATCTGAGAACGTATCCTTCACATGGTCCAGCCCGATCATTTTAAGTACGTCTTCTATCTACAAACAATAATTAAATGCTCATTTTACATTCAAAACATTTAGCATACATAAAGTAGCCTATACTGTGTAAATTGGCCCCGATAATATTTCGTTAAAAGTTAACTGCTTGTTTTGTAATAAGCAATTTTTTTAGAGTTTAAAATATAAGTGATTATTATGTAAACACCATCAGTTTCAGAAATACTACAAAACAGTTTTGTTTTTCACCCCAATAAATTTGGCAAGGTTAATTCCAGTAAACAGTGTGTTTTTTACAACGTAACACAGCATTTCCCAAACAAACGATGTTAAAATTTTGGAATAATTATCGAATTAAAAGATTTTTCTTTTCAAAATAAATAAACGTTACATCTCTAATTATGTCCACGTATTTGTGGAGCGCCCCTTAAGTAACACACAAGAATTTATCTGATACATAAATTCCAACAATGTTGATATCGTTGCTGACAATATATCCAAATTATGATAAACCTAAAAATTTCTACATAATTCATATTTTCAGAAAAAGTATTATTAATAAAATCTTTAGTAAGCTACAGTTACAAAAAAATAGTTTTTAACCAAGTGGTTTGAATAATAATGGGACTGAATACGTTTGCGTTTTATTTAACAGGTTTGTCGTGATATCACTTAAATCTTCATACATACTACATACATATCTGTGTTGAGAACACACACTCCCTTTAGAAGTTTTCGTAAATCTACCGATACTAATTCTACGCCGTTCATATTATGTCCTGTGCTGTGACATAGGGCGTAGAGCTCCCTTTAAAATGTTTTACTTGGTGTCGCGACAAGAAACGTTATCGCAAAACTCCGACAGGCAAATTATTTCAAACAGAGATAATTTTCAAATACGCACTAAAAATAAAGTGCAGATGAAATTCACGTATAAGATACATCAGAAACATCACAAAACCTTTAAAGAAAAGTAACCTCAAAGCGAAGTGAAGTAATGAGCACCTATTAATAGAGATTTTAATCATATTTTAATTCTCTACGAACAATCTGCCACTTCCATTTATGCACCTACTCTCTACATAAGAGTGTGGGTTTGAGAATTGTAGTTAACTGCCGTTTTCTCAGACGTATTTTGACACATCATAACTCACTTCAGGGGCGTATTAGTTGGTGTATTTTAGCGCGATTAGTTTCTTGTTCTGAAACGCAACACCGTGGATTCTGATTTGTTTAATGTCTCAAAACAAATCTAAAGTATGTCAAAAACTAACGACAGAAATTTTCAGAAATAACTAGACTTGCCATACGAGTTTACTGTGAATGGTACACGGTGCTGCTGATTAAAAACAAACATTAGGTTAATCTCGAAATATTGAGAAATATAGTCCACCCACAATGACACTGATGTTACGTATCACAGTCTACAAATAAATTCAATTTTTGCATTTAAAAATTGGTCACTCAAATGGCTTTAAATTTTTTCACTGTCTTTGAACGTTTGGTAGACCAATGCGTACAATTTACCATTCCAGCTAATAACTAGTGTATAAATCAGCTTGTGTTTATAGTGAACACACGTTAATATTATTCCTTTTTGTTATATTTCTCTAAAACACCGTAATATATTGAAACAAGAAAAAACAATATTACACACAACATTTGGAAATATTTCAAAACACTCATTAAAATTATCTGCCGAACTATTAATTATATATTCTACAATACACTGTTTCATTCGTTTACATACTTCACAATTCGCTAGTAAAATGTTAAGTAATATGCTTTGACATAAAATGATTTGTGAGAATAATTTTACAGTTTTCTTTTAATATTGAAATTGTCTTTCATGCTGTTCAGTTTTACAAGCCCTTATTAAATATAGATGATTTCACTTTCTGGCCTAAATAACAATCTTATCAAGAATTGAGATAATGGATCTACATTGGCCATCCAAGGCATATTTACCTAGCAGCAAATATATTTATGTTCATGAGTGCTGAATGTATTAGATATTTCCACCCTAATGTGGTTATTAAAAGTTTTTTTTTTTTTACTGATGCCAATATTTAAATTATGTTTATGGACCTTCAAAAAAGTCAAACTTTCATGATAGTAATTTTAAAGAAAGGTAAATGATATCCTCCCATTCAGGGTGAAAATGAAATTTATACGATTTTGTACGTATGGCTCATATATTTATGGAATACTTATTTTCTGCAGTTAACCAATCGTGTTATTTTATTTGGCGGGAAAACGATAGATCTGTTTGGCCAACAGTGTACAGTAGATCCGATAAATTTTGCGATTTCTTTATTATACAAACTATAACATTTCTTAATAAATTACTGCATATTAAAATTTATGTACTTATTGAGCAGGTCATAATAGCCAAGGCGTTCCGCTATGTAGTGTGGTGGCACGGAAAAAAAAGGGGGGGGGGTGGAAGGAATCCCGTAATTACAAGAAGCCCTGTCAAACCTTTAGATTTAAAATTATTTGTCCGTGATAATTTGCTGCCATTTTCATATGACGACGCTCAACACAGTCATAATATATAAAGTGCATAAAAATTGTAGTTATAGTGTCGGGGAGTGATTAATAGAATGAACAGATTTGGGCAGCTCTTAACATCGATGTATTGAGAGACTACGGGAGTGAAGCGCGGTTATTATGGAACAGCGCCGGAATGCAAGGGCGGGGGGAACGGGAGAAACCCGAGAAAACCTGCCGACCAGCGGCATCCTTCGGACAGGATTCCCGCGTGCGATATTACGGGGAGTGTGACCCCACCAAGAATCGAACCCGGTGCGAGGGGAATAGTCTGACCACTACACCACCGCGGCCTCTATGCTGTTTAAGACAGGAAACTCAGTGGATCGGCTTATTCGTGGATATAGAGCTGAGTACGACATCGAGCATCCCTCTCTAACTCCATTGGTTAGTACGTTCCAGTCGGAGTAACTACATTGGTAAACTGCATCTGTGACGTCATCGCATTGCCACGAAATGCACTGGAGCGAGGACGTACAATGTTAGCGGCCAGATAAGGTAAAGACTGTTCACGATAAAGTGAGCACTTAGAAAACCACCCTTTAAAAAAAGTCACTTCCTCTACCTTCATATCTTTTAACGGGCGCACTACGTGACATTCGCCCAGTAAAGTTGGTAACGATGGAGGGAAAGTAGTTTCACATCTTAACGTAGAATATAAAGTGCTTGGGAACCATTTGTGATAGCTTATATTACTTCTTTCGCTTTAAGTTTTTTTTTTTTAATGCATCAAAGTGTAAAAACGAGCAAATTTTAAGAAAGTTTACTTTCCTAATAATTTCACAGTTTCACTTGACCGACGTATGAATAAAGTGATGAGGCCCTAGCAATGTTAAGTTTACCTAAGACGGAAGAATACACAACAAGCACACAAGTAGATCTTAAGCAGGGCTTTTAAAAGTGCTCACCAAGTGTGCAATAATCATTGGCGTCCTTGATCAACATTCACCTAGCATTCAGCTATCGTGTAAGTTACATTCACTTTATTGTTGCGTGTATTTTGTTCGCTTTACAAAATCATCTTTAATGACGGACATCGGAGCAAAACTTAGAAGATTAGGCTCGGAAGTAAATACTGAGGCATTGAAACGCCGCGCCGGTGAGGTTAGAATGGAGCAGCTAAGGAATGAAAGGGGGGAGGGGGGTATATAATTGTAAGAATGATCCAACGTCATGCCCTTTAAATGTAACGTATCTTAAAATAATAACGTGCAATTTGCAGGTCTCTATCAGACACCCTGCATCAAGTTGAAAAATGTTTAAACGTGAATATAGATGGTTTACGCCTCAACATTTCTGGAAAACTACGAAACCAAAATTAATTGTTTTAATTGTAAATCCACATGTCCGTAGTAACAAAAAGTTAATTATAGTTTGTTTCCTTGTACTTTGTATATAATTTTGGTATTAATAATAAATTAATCAATGCAGTAATATTCTATTTTAATATAATAAAAACATAATTTAATGACAATAGTTGGTAAAATGACAAATATGAAAGTTAAACAAAATAAAGCTATTGAAATAAGAGACAATTACTATGTCTGTACGAGCACGAATAAGGTTGGTGTTAAGTAAATGGTTTCTGGAATGCAGAATTAAGACTGAAGAAACGTAGACGATGAACAGAGATGCTAGCGAACACACTTTCCTACGATTTTTGCTTTAACTGCCAATCTATAATTCCAAGTTTTTTCGTTCGTTCGTCAGTTATTAGGAAGTGAGTTTTCACTCGCAGAAATCGGTTGTTGATATTTCCAATTGATATCATATTTATTCAGTGTATCATTGTACATTTTTAGACGTTGAACGATTCAACAAGATTCAAGGCCTACACATTTGTAAAGCTATACCGGTGTGGTATTTTCCAAGAAATGTTGTCCATGAAATATGAAATAATTTGTAAATGCAGTGACCCATCCAAGACAGTCGTTTCGAAGCTATGCTCCTTGACCAGGCAATATGAGAGAACAGCTGTTAAGTTGCAACAACACGGAATAGTATACCAAGTCAAATCGAACGAGAAAGTTTATGTAATGTGGTGTATAACATAATCGTGTTCATTCGTAATACTTGTTCATTCTCAGCTACTGCAGTGATCTGACGTGTTTTGCCACGTGTTTATGTTATGATAAAGCAAACCAAAGAAATAAAACCACGTAATTATGTCTAGCAGTAAAGATTTTCCTGGTTCTCGGGAGGTCGAAGATTAGATTGCTGAAGAACATTCATACATCGTCATACCAAAACTGAGACTGAATTTTCTTACCATTAAATATTACTCGCTCTAAATTTCGTTTAAACTTTCAGCTTCAATTTGTTAGGAAGTTATGGTAATAGGAAAAGAACTCCATTAAACCACTTAAGAAGTGCCGCATAAAATAATTTTTAAGTGATGTGGAATTTATTCGTATGAATGCAGCTTGCGAGGGAATGGTTATTTAGAAAGTTGAAAGGTATTATTCATCAGAAAAGTATTGACCAAAAGAGGAGCATAGATGTGTAGCATATTCCTTGTGATTGGAATATCATTATAAACATTATTAAAGCACAACTTACATGCAGACTTTACAAAACAAAATATTTCATAGATTAAAAACAAAACATGTTGGTGAAAATATGTTCCATAAATTCCAGTATTGTTTCGTAGACTTATAATCGTTTTTTGTGCTTGCAAAAATTATCAGCAAATAATGTACGAAATGTGTAGCAGCGGTTTTCTAGCTGTTACACTCTCTACGGAGATTTTCAGTTAAATGGTTCTGACCCACAGAAAATAATAATGAATATATCAGCGAAATGAACGGTATTTTTCTTGCAAAATATACGGCAACGATAAAAAATTTACCTCAGAACAAACCACTTGAGTTTACAAATTTTGACACCTTATATCTGTAGTGATTACTTCATTAATTAAGACAAAACCGGTAGGTAGAAAAGTTAAAACGTTAATACAAATTATAGCTTAAATCCATACACACGACTTAAATAAATAAAAAATGTATTTATTTAAGATGTTTAAATAATCTCTGAACTGTTTATTTCACCGAACTTCATTAATTTTATTTATAGTCACTAAATACGAAAATGTTATGTGAAAACAACAACTGAACATGATATAAGCCATGGGGCCTATAATCGGTTTTAGAGCATTAGTATCAGCCTTCGTTTAACATAACTCATTTCGTAAAACGCAAGGATACTATTTATGATAACATGCAAAGGATGTTTTAGGTTATACATTTGTACACCGCACAAAATGCTACCGTCTTATCTGCACAACTGTTACTCCAATCATTCGTATCTCTGCAGCAGAGAACTGATACGTTTGAGCCCAGGGATCAAAGAAGTTCGAGGAAGACTACTTCGTTATCAAGCTATCGACATTCGGACTTTTTCAAAGATGTCTTCTAATCGACTCTTGGGGAGAGTAAATTATACTATGAACATTTTCACGTTGATGAGAAAATACCTGTTTGCACTGTAAAGCTTATTCCTCCAAAGTGTTCTCATGTAGTTCCATACAGCGATGTCTAGTTTTTCAAGCTGGAAAATAATTGAATAATGAGGGAACTAAATTGGCGCTCATTTAATATTCACGTCTAAAACAATCCCGGACAAAACTTAAACCTTATATGCAATGTCGAAACCCTCTAGAGGTGGTATATACTAGACTAATCATTGCCTGTCAGATTCAAATAATAATTTCCAAGAAAAACTCTGCAGATATTTTTTTAAGGGGAGAATCGATCAGGTTGCTTCTCCAGTTGCGGTAGGCCAGAAATTACACGCTACAAGTTATCCATGTGGTATTTTTCAGCGAGGTAAAATAACCACGTGGCCATGCTCAATCATCCGACGATAATGGCCACTTAGTTCGAAGGCCAATCTTGACCTAAGGCGACGCTAATTTGGTAAAAACCGAGGTATACTGAAGTTGGATCACGTTATTTAACTCTGCACTGACCTAAAGGAGTTCAAGAGGTGAAAATAATATTGTATGTTTTTGCACATAAAATCATATTTTTATTGTAATGTGAAATAATTGTCTGATAAAAGTATAACAACTGAAAATGATTTTTTTAAGAGACTGTTGAACTGGTTTTAGTGAGTGAGTGAAGATATTTGAGCGGCTCTTAAAATCGACTTGTTGATAGCCGATGATGGCGAAGCGAGGTGACAGCGAAGCAGCGACGGAATGAAAGGGCAGAGTAAACGGGAGATGCCCCGAGAAAACCCACCTACCAATGGAATCGTCCGGCACGATTCCCACATGCGAAACGTACGGGCGGGAGCTACCCCGCCGGGAATGGAAGCCGGTTCGCCTTGGTGGGAGGCGAACAGTCTAACCACTACATACAGGCTTCAGCATGCCTTTGTCAGAGTAGGAGATGGAAAGTGTCGCTACCGCGAATCGCTCGGAAAAGTGGTACTAACGCGAGTGAAACAGCTGAGTGTGTGGCGGACCTAGCCTCCCTGTGACGGTCTACAGTCGTATCGAGTTGTAATGAAATCGGACTTACGGTTTGGTCAGAAATAATCTTGGGTAATAGTGAAGAGAAACGACACCTGAAGGTACTGGTGAGCGGTAAAAAATATATATATATATTCTATTAAAAATACAATTTTATATTTGCTTTCTAGAGAAAAAAAATACTGCAGAAAAGAAAAAAAAATCAAAAAATTAAAAATTTCAAATTTTCATAAACTACCAAAATTAATAAAAGGAGGAAAAAAATATAAATTAAGAATTTGAATGGAAAAATATAAAACTGTACCATAGAAGAAATGTGACAAATTTGGTGCTAATCGCTTTAGTAGAAATGCAAATAATTAACATTCTAGAAGAGTAGAATACATCCCATTACCAAGAGTACTGCATGAAGAAAGTTTATAATTCTTGGCTCGCGACATTCCTACATGGTCGATAACACTCCAGTGGAAAAGTACTGACCTATTTCAGCAACTGTGTACAGGCCCAAAAAAGAGTTTGTACAGGACTTCCTGAAACCATGTACAGAATAACAGTTTAACTGAATTTTAACTGAAAATGTAAAGAAGTTGAAGAAAAAAGAATCTGAAGAAATTAAAGAAGAAGACATTGAAAATGCACCAAAAATATGCAGCGTTAATAAGCACCGGGAATCGATAGGATAACAATCGAAGTAATAAATAAAAGCTGGGAAACAAATCAATACTAACAGAAATTATAAATAAATGCTATACATTAAGCTGATATCCTGAAATATGGAAAAAAATGAAAGATGGCATTTTTATACAAAAGTAAGAATAAATTAAAAACAGCGGTTTCATCCTACAGACCAATAGGTCTCTTATCAACATTGGGCAAAATATACGAAAGGATAATATACAGTAAAATTAAATCAGATATAGATAAAAATTATTCACGATAACCAATTCAAATTTAGAGAAAAAATAATCAATTTAACAGACAAAAAAATTTAACTTTAAAAAAGTACAAAAAAAAATTTTTATTGGCATCTCAATAGATATAAGCCGCGCATTTGCAACAGTGACATGGAAACACATTTAAAAAAGATTAACAAAATACCAATAGGGAAAAAACAGAAAGAAATTTTATGGGACTATTTGAATAACCGGAACATAATAGTTCAACATAATCACATAATGTTGGAAAGGGAAATAAATCCCGGCTGTCCACAAGGATCAGTAATAGGGCCAAGTATATGGAATTTAGTAATAAATGATTACATAGCACAAAACAATAATGAGGATTCAAAAGTTGTGGCATTCGCGGACGATTGTATAATTGTTATAGAAGGTAATGCAAGAAAGGAAATAAAAGAACGGACACAAAAAATAATGGATAAAACTTCAATATGGATGTAAGAGAAAAAACTTAAATTATAAGTAAAGAAAACAGCTGCCATAATTTTAAAAGACCACCAGTGATTAAGTATGTCAAACAATAAAAGTTAAAAAGGAAATAATATACTTGAGCATTATGTTGGATAATAGATTAAGTTTTGTCCCAGATGTTAAATATATAACCGAAAAAGTTAAGAATATATTTTTTAAATCAAAACAAACGGTATGGAATTTTAAAAAATTATAATAATAAAAATATTAAAATAGTATATCAGGCATTATGCCGTAATATTATACAATATGCTAGCACTTGTTACAAAAATAAAATTGAAAATACACACATTAAAAGAATACTAATAGCATCACAAAGATATGTGTTGATAAAAATTATGAATTTAACACCAACAACATCATATGTATCCGCAATAACAGTTAGTAAAGAAATACCAATAGACTAGAGTATAAAAGATAGAAATATATATCAAATCAAAAATGAAGTAGACGAAATAGAATACAACGGAAATACATATAATAAGATAGTAGAGCACAATAATATTTAGATTGAGAAAATAGAAATAATCAGCCTATTACTTTAAAAGAATTAAAGAAAGAAATCTATAAACTAAGTGTTATAAATTGGCAAACAGGGTACGAAGCAAAAGAACCCGGCCTAAATACAAAACACTATATTAAAAATATACAACAATGGTACGAAAGTAAAAACAATATAAATATTATTGTGTTGAAAGTAATAACGGGACACTGTCAGATTAAAGAATATTTAGCTAAAATAAATTGAATAGACGACTACAGTTGTCAATGTGGAAAGGGAGCTCAGACGGTATACCATATTCTGCACTCGTGTGATATGGCTGAAGAAGAAAGGAAAGAATTAGAACAGAATTAAAATCTTTTTAATTACAAATGGCCATTACAAAACACACACACACACACACACATATATATATATATATATATATATATATATATATATATATATATATATATATATATATATATATATATGATAAGGAAATTGTAGAAATAATAAATTAAAGTATTAGTAAAATATATTATTTGGTAAAAACTATAAATGATGATTTAACTGAGTAGTCTAGGGAACGGATGAGAGTGTGCTGGAACTAAGGGAATTATTGAGTGAGTGTTTGTCGAGTGTTTTATTGTTTAAACTAAATAAAATTTTATATAACTCTCTCTCTACTAGATAAGAAACAGACTTCCCAGTAAATATTGAAGTGTTGCAGAATAACAGTGGGGGGAAAAAAATGTAAAAACTCCAAACACGAAAAAATTATAAAGAAGAACACAAGATCTGAAATGAATGCAAGAAGAATTGAAGGAAATATGGAGAAAAATAGAAGAACAATGAGGAAGAGAAGAAAAAGAAGAAGAGGAAAGAAAATGGGGAGAACAGAGAAGGAAAGTAGAACAACAGAAGAGAGAAAAAGAGGAGGAGAAGCAGCAAGAAAGAGAAGAAAGACAAGATCTGAATCGTATGAAAGAAGAACTGAAGGAACTGCGGAGAAGAAAATCTAAATGAGGGAAAGATGTAATTTGTGATAATATGTTGGTTGATGTCTGTGTATGTGTCGGTGTAAAAAAAAGAGAGGGTGCCTGTAGGAGCGGAGCTCCATTCCCTTGTCAGCCGGAACACGAAGGCCTGGGTGTCCTGAAGGGGTACTTCGATGTCCTAGACGATGCTTAGGTAGGAGCAGAACGTTGGGCAAGGGGGGAAAATTAAAAGAATAGAATAGTACAGATAAGGAGGGGGTGGGAGCCTTCGGGGTCGTGGGCGGGGCCATTCGACCGTTGGGGGCCATTACGGACCGGCCGAAAGGCTACTTAGCTGTGTGCGGGCCAGAAGGCGTCTGGTCGCGCGGGCGGATTCGTGGGAATCCCAGTCCCTGGTCTGTTCCGGCGGGGGCGGCCGAAAGGATACCCGTCGGGGAGCTGTCTCGGTCGGGGCAGAATAGCTCACCACCTTCCTAGGAAGTGTGAATGGTGCTTTTGAATAGAAATATAATTTGTAGCTTAAATTACGGGCGCCCAGACAAATAGCCATCCTCCCACAAAAAAAGTCTTGAATCTGTAACAAATATACTGTTTGTTAAATTGTAGTAGCCATGATAGAATTTAACACCCTGGATGGCTATACTGCTAAGTAGGGTTAATGAAAAAAAAAAAGTCTAACCACTACACTGCCACTGCCCTTAAACTAGTAATGAGAATCCTAAGTAAATATACAACTTTTTCTTACAACTTTCAAATTTCTACAAAAGCAATATGCTAGACTGCAGTTAAAATAGCTCTTTATGTTATTAGAACTTCATGAAGAATGTTTCCTGAAAATTTGTTACGTGATTCGCCCGTATTTAAACTTGAACATTTCAGATCAATTTTAAAGTCATAGTAGTATAAAGTTAAACTCTTATCGTAGTTGAACCAAGTGTAAGATTTCCAGTAAATTGCTCCATTCCATTCCTAGATTAAAAAAAAAATTATCTGAGACCAAACTTTGTCCGAATATTTTTCTTAAATCTGTAGTAATCCATATTTTATTTAAAAATTCTGATATTCATGCAAATAATAATGATGGGAATTATTTTTCTAATAATTTCGTATTCTTTATCATGTCCCGGATCTTTAAATATCATCCAAACTTGGAAAAATTTGTATTGTATAGTAAAGGGCTTTTAAGCGTCCCCCGATTTTATGCATCAAAGCTTAGCAGGGGACGGCTTACAGACTAATTTATAACCTAACTTAAACGAACACCGATGCCTTGCCCGGGATTCGAATCCAGAGCCTCCTTCATCCCAGATCGGCGGCGCACCAACCGACTGCGCCACGGGAGATCGACATCTCGAAAAACTTTGTTTCTTAGAACTGTACTTTGTTCACAGTGAAGTTAGGCTCGTCTTTTAATAAATTATGATCCAGTACTACCCAATATGCAGTATCTGGGACATTAAAAATATAATGTATATATTTACAAGTAAATTCATATAGAAGTAATTATATTTAAACATATTTAACTATGTACTGATAATTATCTGACGTCTAACCACATTCGACTTCAATTTGCAGTCACAGTTTTTCTTATATTCCAGAGTGCTTAAAACAATTAATTTGTATCTCCTTCGGATAAATACACTCGAAAGTAAAACTACAACGTATGTTGTAATATACTGTCCCGAGGGAAGTTGGTAGAAATAAAAATAAATACAGAAAACAAAACTAATCATCCTTGAAACTGATTGGCAAGCGCTACGTTGAAATTGCGTCAACTTCTCGCATGGGAAATTTGCCATATTGCGTCGCTCTTTAATTCAATCCAAATATTACACCACTGTGTGATCTGTACCTGAACAACATGACAACACAAAGTCAACATACCGAGTACTATGTTATATTGAGTGTACAATGCAGAATTTAGTTCTTTACTTCTGTCCACTGTATGACCTTACTTCACATGACAAGTCTACGTGACCACGGAACTATCAACGGAATATTACTACATAGGAACAGAGTAGTTGTGAATCCCACGTAACTAATTACAATCAAAACGCGGAAGAAACTCCACAAGTCAACTCTGCAATAGCTTTTGTTATCTCGTTGTGTCATCGTGTAGCAAACTATTCAACTTACGTTACATCGTAAAAATTCTTCTTAAATTAAAATAATTTTTTATGGAAGTGAGAAGTTAATATACGAACACGAGATCCGTAGTGACGAAAAACAGGACTGAGGTCCTTATAAATACGAAATACGGAATGATTCCTTAATTCCTATCGCTTCGGATTATGAGAAATAACACCGACCGTACACAAAGCATTCTTCGTATGTGAAACCAGAAAATCGTCGTGCCTGCGACAGTAATATCATCCACGCCACCGAGACGTGTTATTCTAATTTAAAAAAAAAAAAATTATCACACAAAGTGCCATCGTTGGGGCACGTGAGTGATTTAAGGCTCAGTCAGTACATGGTAGTATGTTTACAGGAAAAAAAAAAAATCAAAATATTGTACCACGCAAAGAATATATTGCAGGCGACCAACAATTTGTTATGATTGTATGAAAGAGCCCTAGCTTGGAATCATCGTATGAGCTCAGCATCACAACTTCAGTAAACCAGGACGCCAGAAATTACAACAGCGTATTGCTGAAGAAGGGCCAACATCAATATCCCCTTCCCCACCAGCCGGCAATCGGGGACAGCTATATTTAAACAACGGCCGATATACACCACTGTGAGGCAGGGCCCGACATCTTTCCACATCCGACCAGCAGCCAGGGAAGATCACAACATGGACATGTCTGTGTCCATCCGCTTCCATCCGATCAGCTAGATACAGCATCCGGCATCCAGAATAAGGTGGGGACTGTCCGACTTAGATATAAAGAGAAATGGCGTGAGATATCCATTACTTAAATTATGTTAATAACTTAATAATATTTAAAGTTGCTCCCCATTACTATAACTCTTTCAGTATTGCATTGTCTGTGTGTTACATATCATGAATAAACCCCTTCAGTTACCATAAAAGCTCTACCATTAACCATATTTTCAGCTAGGCCCCTAAACCCTTTTTGTGTGGATATGACCTTAAGTCAAAATCCATTAACAACTTGCAGGCTGGACTTTATATGGTGTTAGACCACCCGTAGAATGGAGACAAGCTGCGATATGGTCAGACGTTGAGGCATACAGACATAGGATGTTCTCCTGAGGCAGATCCTGCCACAGCTTACACAACTGACCCTCCGAATCGTAGTTGCCGCCGACCGAAGTTGCCGTCCAATCTGATCCCAAACGTTCTTGATGGGCGAGTGGTCTGGCATCCAAGGAAGCATGTTGACATCCCGAAGGCAGGCCAGATATTGTCCTGCTGGGGAATGAGGCTGTCAAGATGCACAAGGAAGGGGCGCCCATAGTCGCAGAATTATTTCCTGGACGTATCGACGCTCCGTCAGGATTCCTTCAATCAACAGTGGGGTGTGGTTGATTGTCACCCCACACCATGGAACCTCTCGTTGGGGCGGTGTGCCGCTCTACAATGAAGCGTGGATCAGAACTCTGGCCAAGATGTACGTTCTCGGCGATGCTCCGGTCGTAATGGTAGACGTCTTAAGGGAAGCCGCGACGACAGACCCCGCTCTGCTAGCTACCTGGATGTGGTACTGGTGGACACAGGTGTATCCCCAGCTGCCGTGACATGACCCTGGATGACGCGCTACGGCGCCCAGGGAGTGCTTACAGACTGTCACACGATGAAACGATCCTCCTTGTTGGTGGTCCACCTTGGGTCGACGCGAGACTCCTCGATGGGTGTGTATACCTCTCGCCTCCACTGCATCCAACACCGACTCACAGAGTAGGCAGAAAGGTTCACGTGGCGAGGAATGCGGAGAAACGTCCAACCTGCCTCTGGGAGGCCTACGATGCGGTCTCTCTCAAACTCATCCAGCTAGGCATAGGCTTATCGAATACGCCGTAGCGACATGCTATATGCTCACTTAGCTCTGTGGCTCTCACTGCTCACACTGCTTCCAATGCCTTATTTGGTGTCTTGTAGCTATGAATGATGGAGGGACTATTGTGCCCCCTTCTAAACTGCATTAAACGCAAATGGGACAATGTCGGGCTGTGGCAATACCGTGTGGAAACCGTCGTTGTACTCGCGCGATTTGTTTATGGCAATCGATATTTTGTTAATGAGTATTTCTAACATCATAAAGCAGCACCGCGCACCTGTTATAGTCAACACTTAAAATTAATATTACTAGCAATTAAAAAATTCTTAGAATATATATTTTCGGCCCCATATAAGACAACGTTAAAAGAATGTTGCAGGTGATTGTTAAGCGGCGTGGAGTCTAATGATTTTAATTCGAATTCTAACCTAACTCCAAAAAAATAATTTAACTTTTTAATCTTTTTCTTTCACACCCAAATACCCGCATAACGAAAATTGAAGATATTCTCGTAATTTATTTATTTTTTAACTGGCAAAACAGAAAAATTTAATATGCCAATTTACTGAGAAATTAGGTAAATACGATATTATTTCTGTAAAAGTAGCGGAGAGTCCGTTACTAGAAAATCTACATGTCTAAAATATTACGGAAAATTTCGGGATAATTTCATACGTATTTTTCTTCGTAATTTGACGTAAATGTTTTCTTACACTTTCCTCATTCCTCCGTCACCTCCTCTACTCCTCTAATGAGCCACAAGTAGTGCATTGTGCTTGACCCTGTTAGAAAGAGAAGAGGTGATGTTTACTTCGTTCGCGCAGCAAGATGGTACTACATGTACAGGTTGTCCGTGGCCAATTGAGAACATTTGAAATCCCTGCTTAGGATTTATTTACTTCTAATTTTGTATCCTTCCGCAGTATGTAAAATAAACATTGTCATGGGTCTGATCCCTTTATTCATACGCCATCGAAGTGCAACAGTAGGGCAGATAGAAATGCAAACGTATTATGAACATACAGAATAGTATTATGAAGATAATAAAACTGGAAATATACCCCAAGTGGCCATATATTTTAAAATTACTCACGTAATGCGTCAAGTATTAGATGTATTGTTATTGGTTCAATGCCAACTTGATTAAATCTGGCATGCCACTATGTACTAGAGCATATAAGCAGTTATAAGGCAATTCTTTTTCAAAGGCATGTTTGTAAAAAACTCACTTTATCGTGAAATACCTTTAATAAAGCTGTGATTCAAATGAACAAGGCAAATATTTAATTTTGCAAAATATAACTATTTCGCTGAAATATAACCACCTTACATATTTTACAAAAAAAATAATAACGTAATATACGCCAAGAATGTGTGTATCGTATGTAAAGGGATTGTATAGACTGTCCGCGGTAAACTGAGCACTTCTGAAGCCCTGCTTAAGATCTACTCATGTGCACGTTATGTATTCCTCTGGCTAACATAAAATTAATATTGCTATGGGCCCCATCACTTTATTCGTGCGTCGGCCAAGTGAAGCTGCAAAATTATTAGAAAAGCAAATACTTTACACATCTGCTACTGTTTATACTTTTGTGCATTAAAAAACCATAAAGCAAAAAAATAAGTAATTTTAAGTTATCACACATAGTTACCCAACACTTTTTACTGAACGTTAAGATAAGAACTACTTTGCATCCATCGTTACCAACTTTACAGGGCGAAGATCACTCAGTGCACCCATTAAAATATATGCATGCAGGGGCAGTGGCATTTTTTTTACGGTTCATTCCTAAAGTGCTCACTTTATCGTGAACAGCCTTTATCGAGAGGTATCATTTCGTCTGCATTCCCATAAAACTCAAAGCTTCAGATTGGAAATCAGCCTGCAGTTGTTATTTGGTTCGCAAATGTGTAGTTATTTTGGTCTGCGTTCTGCAAGGTCAAAGAAGATGCTATATTCCAGTTCTTCCTGGAGATTGTGATCTCGCTACTTAGTTCACAACGTCACGCGACAGGCATCACTTCATGTTTCCAAGACTTATAATCACATTTTTTTTTTAACTCTTATACAGCACCAATCAGCGGAAACGCAAATAAGACACAATTTCTCCGGAATCGAACTACCATGTAATAAAAGCCACTTTATTTAATTAAATGTTTCTAGGCTCTGAAAACAGCGTGTTTCAGAAAATCATTTGCTTATAATTGTAGCGCGTTATATTTTCATAAAAAAAAATTAATATGCGTCGCTATAATGCGTCATACCTTTTGATAAGCACAAGGTTACCACAAATTATACAATAGAGACAAATAACAAACATCTGTACAAGGACTTACAACACTAGCGAGTGAGTACGGAAAAACAGAGAGACAACAATTACTACATAAATATTAAGTCTACTTAAATTTCGGCAATAATTGTTTTAATATTTTCTATTTCTAATGCCAACACTGTTATTTCGGCTGCTCCTCTGGATGATTTTTCGAAGAGTTAAGAAATGTTAGATTGCACTGTTTCTAAATCGTAAGCCGCCGAAAAGTGCTGGCGAAAACGTGTGCTGCTACCTGCTGGTAAGAGGTGTCAACATCACGACGTCGATCAGCAAGAATTTACTTGACACTTTGCGCGAGTGTGAGTGCGTGTGTATACTAATTGCAATTCGTCACAAGTTACGGCCAGGGTCTCCACTAACCCCAGTTGACGGTAACGATACGTGGACATTTCAAACGTGACGAATTGGAAGGAGCCTTGAAACGGTGTGCTGTAGTAGAGTGGTTGTATGCACAATGGAAGAAGGTGGTATGATAAATATTTTTGCAAGATCAGCTAATTTGAAGCCATCGAGAATTAGTGATGTATTGCAGTATACTTTTGTAGCTTAAAATTACGTATTTATTATAACATTGTACGTAAAATGTTTTGTGCTCATTTATTTCAGGGTTAACGACAACCCATCGAACCATTGCCTCCATTATGTAGGAGGATTTGAAAAAAATACCATATTAGATTCAAAAAATGGTATTTTGTGGGAAATAGATTTGGGCCACAATGGTTGCATGCTCTAATGTTGCTCTGTAATAATGTTTACCGGCATAGAGGCGGCTGGTAAAGTTACATTGTTAAAAATGTCCTCATATTTAAAAATGTACGGAAAAGCAATCAAAATTGACGAAAAACAGAGTTAAGTCCGTAAACACAAAATACGGAAAGTCTCCCTTATTTACCAAAGCTACAGGTTTCGTGGATGAGCAATGCCCAGTCTACTCGAAGATTTCTTCGCCACTGTAGCCAGGAATTGGTTTCTCAGGGCAGTTAGGCTATACACGCCCTTAAGACCTATTTTTCATGCATTCAAACGTAGCATCAGTTGTCTGTAAAATTTAGCAACACTTAAAATACACTAACTTTAGTAGAAACTGGAAAAAAAAAAAAAAAAAAAAAAATGCTTATGTGACTATACTAGAAATACAAAATTTATAGCTGTAAATGAGTGGCTAGAATCATGGGCTTTTGTCACTTTTTGACTATAGTTCAAATCTTGTTCAAGTATAAAATATTGCAACTTTTTAAAATATATTTTTATACACAGTAGAACACAAACATAAAGAAAATTAAAAAATCTTTCTCGTTATCTCTTTCTATTTTAAACTGAAAGTACAGGAAACTATTTAGGAATTTAACGGAGAGGTTCTGTGAATTCAAGGGCAAAATCAGTTTTCGAAAATCAACGTGTCCGTAATTATACGGAAAGTTTACAGGCGCCTCCGGGAACATTTCTACCAGCACTTTTGCCGTCAATTGAAGAAACTTTTTGTTGAGAGTGTACTGACCATGAGCTGGCGCACCTTCTGCGAGGTGGTGTACCCGAGCTTGAAGTTGGCGGCGATATGCATGATCTCGGCGACGGTAAACAAGGGCCAGAGATCGTCGTCCTGCATGATGTAGCGGGTCTGCTTGCTGTAGGACCTCTTGGTGTTGGTGGACAGACACTTGTTCGTCGACACGTTACCGGCCACCCTGCCGGACACGCCGCTGTTCCTGCACACACACACACACACTTACCCTGGGTTCGTTCGCTACTAAAAACACACACAGCCTGCACACTTTCGTAATCTACAGCGAGATCTACAGCGTGTTCTTCCGCAAGCTGTACAATTAGCATTACCACGTGCATAACCACCATTCACGTGTCGGTCAAGTCTGGGCGGCTCTCTTAAAGTAGAGGTCTTGAGAGCCGATGAGGGCGAAGCGAGGTGGGTGTGGGAATCGAACCCTTTTCGCCTATGGTGGGAGGCGAGCAATCTAACTACTACAGCACCGTGGCTCATGTGAAACTGTAAAATTATTGGAAAAATGTATATTTTATACGTATGCAACTCCTCATATAGAATGTTCACGATAAAGTGAGCACTTTAGATATTAACCGTAGAAAATCACTGTCCCCTACCTGCATATATTTTAACGGGTGCACTGAGTGACATGCACCCAGTAAAGTCAGTAACGACGGATGGGAAGTAGTTCCATTATTTACGTCTAATAAAAAATGTTAGGTAACCATTTGCAATAACTTGAATTATTTTATTTTGCTTTATGTTGTCTTTAATGCATCGAAGTGTAAAAAATTACCAAATTTATACAGTATTTACTTTCCTAATAATTTCACAGTTTCACTCGACCGACACATTAATAAAGTGATTAGGCCCATGGCAGTGTTAATTGAACATAAGGTGAAAGAATTCACAACAGGCATACAAGTAGATCTTAAGCACGGTTTTCAAAAGGGCTCATTTTACCGGTAACAGCCTATACATATGTGTATTAAATACACAAAACAAAATTAAAGATTTCAGTATTCACTAATGTTTACCTAGATGTTTTAATTCAACTTTCAGACATGAAACTACTTTCCCTGTGTTGCTGCCAACTTTACTGGGCTCATGTCAGCCAATGTGCCCGTTTAAATATGTACAAGCTGCTAGGGGCAGTAATATTTTGCAAAAAGTTATTGTTAATGTGGTCAATTAAACGCAAACAGCTTACAGGCACAGAGCATATGACATACAGGATATTCACGGTAAAAAAGTACTTCTTAAATCAAACTTTGATTAACATAAAGACTTAGTAATATTTTTATTTGACATCCTGTTATCTCGCTTAAAACTACCCCAGAATCGAGTCGGTTATGTAGTTAAGTTGTTGTTGTTGTTGTATACAGCAAGAAACAAAAGGTGGTTTTAAAAGTCTGGGGGATGACAGAGAAGGTTAAGATAACATTTGTATGTATCAAAAGTCGTGTATTTCGACCATTTTCCACTAGGTTGGGTCACAGCTCTACATACTAAGTACCATTTCCACGAAAGGTGAGTCGACATGTTACACTTAAAGAAGTTGCGGAAATTGCTCGGCATTGATTTCAACACAGAGGTGTGTCATCTGCGTACCAGTGATTGTCTGGTACATTTAAAGATTCCAGTTGTTTCCGAGATGACCATTGCAGGTGCAGCAACACGGGCAACCAAATACTTTGCGTTATATAAAGGGATTACGTATACGAGACGTTTCATCTCCCCCCAATGAAAGATATCCATCGGAGAGAGATCGAAGGTTCAACAATCATTGGATTGGCAGTGGCGACCTCGATCTCCACCTCGATCTCCTCAATCGATGATTGTTGGACCTTCGATACAAGAAGTTCCTCACACTGAGATCATAATGTGGAGGTACACCATCATATAGAAATCATACATTGTTGCCTCACTGCCAGTGCAAAATCCTCCAAAAGCTGTGGCAAGACGTCACGTACAAACGCATGGTAGTTGCCACCACATACTCGGTCCGGTAAAATGTATGGCCCAACCAGATGGTCGGCTACAATACCAGTCCACACACTGACAGCAAATCTGCACCCTAGTGTAACCCCCAGTAACCAAAATACACGTTGGGAAGGCATGATTACCTGACGTTTGCTGACAAAACCATTGAGCAAATTGTAGGCAAAGGTGAGAGTCACGAGTATACAGGTCCTGCAACTTCAATGGTGCATTCCCTCCTGATGCAGAAAATGCATCACAGCAGGATGTGTAGTAATGAGACGTCTGGGTACAGTGCATATGCTGGTATGTGGACTATGCCAAAACTGTTATAGCACAGCCTCCATTTGTACAGTACGCACAGTGCAAGGGTGACAAGTTTCCTGTCGTCGTGCTTAGAAAGGCCCTGTCTCACGAATGCGCTCGTGCGGTCATGGGCAGAAGACGTGAAATGGCGACAGACTACACTGAGAGAAAATCGAAAAAAATATCTGTTTGTATAGAGCTAAATATATATTTAGTTGTCCTAACAAAATATATTGTCGAGTAAACAAAATTTGAAAATCAACTAAATTACTTTTGTTTGTGTAACAAAATATATGTTTGAATAAACAAAATCTCTGTGCTGAGCCAAAATAAATTAGACTGTCAACTAAATATTTTGTTCAATCAACTGTATATATTTGTTTGGCCACTCATTTGACTGCCTTCGTTCGAAAATGCAGCTCGGTAGGTTGTTTGTATTTTTTAGTACAATGAGGATAGTAACAGTATGTTAGTGCATCTATTGATGCTTAATCTTATATGCATATTAATTAAATGATGCAACAAGAAACTGACAAGTAAAGCTGTAAAACTTGAAATATTTGTTTGCACACGTTGCCTAATGTTTGCAGTATATATATTTAAAAGCTTTCCGTCGTTATTAGTTGTCATATTAGCCGAGATTACTAAGGCGTAGCTCTCGGACGCAGCTGATCTAGGTTCCAAACTCTGACGAACTTGTAAAACTTCTTTATATCGTCCCAAACTGTTAATGTACGAATAGACAAACACATCTTTACTTGCACCAACCAAATCTTACAGTTTGGGGCAACCAAATGAGAACAACAAAATAATTTGGTTTCAGCGACGAAATATTTCATTGCACCTACACAAACAATTTGGTTGCCCCAAACGAAACTTGTTTGATTCAGCAAAACTTTTCTCGGTGCAATCGGAAAGCGTTCGGGGTAGACACACCTCTCAGCACGGCTACTGCTTCCATGTCCCCCCATACAAGAGTAGCATTTCCGCCAGCCCAGGGAACATGAAGTCCGCCATTCCAAACCTATCGGAAATGGCAATGTTTTACCTACTGTACAGTAATAAGTACGAACTCTCCAGATTTGTGACAACGAACACGGCACGCACAGTAAAGTACAGCATGAAGGCTTTCCTTTCTGTGCTTACACATTGCGCTGCTAAACGTGTGCTGTTGGTTGTCTTCGAACGGAAAAGGGCCGCTCTTAAACACATCTCGACAACCGTGGCCGATCTAACGCATCATGTCAAGTGGGATGCGCGCTCCTAGACACCTAACCCATCAACCTTATCTGCACCCCTAGCAGCAAAACTATCGAAGTGCGTGACCTTCGGGTACATACCAATGCTGTTCAGCTTGACCTCTATCGTCCTCCAAACGTTGTAGACGAAATTTTGTACCGTCCTCTATATATTCTTAAATGTTTAACAAACCCCCAACTTATATTGCTGTGCTCCAACTTACTCCGAGCAGTACTCTGCCTCCACGCCGACAGCCCGTTCTAGGCATGATTTGAGCAAGTAAAGTATAACAAGTTGGTAACGATGGATTGAATGAAGTTCCGTATCTTAACGTTGAATAAAATGTGTTAGGAAACCATTTATGATAATTTAAATTATTTCTTTCACTTTCTGTTCTTTTATGCATCGAAGTGTAAAAATGAGCAGATTTGTTAAATATTTATTTTTTTAATAATTCCGCAGTTTCACTTGACCGAGCATGAATAAAGTGATGAGGCCCATGACAATGTTAATCTTACATAACGCGAAAGAATAAACAAAACGCATACAAGTTGATCTTACGCAGGATATTCAAAAGTGCTCATTTTACCGTATAGGCCTACATAAAACGGAGTTAGGTTACAGATTTACGGTTATATTGTGTTGAAAAAGGACAGTGATTTAAAACACACACATTCACTTGTCCTTAAAATATTTGTTTTTGCGATCGTAAAAATGGGAATTACTATTAAAAACTTGTCGCGGTACCTACGTTGTCGCATGTGCTTTCCTCGCAATTTATTTATCCCATCATTTCTTCGTTTTTTGCAGCACATACAGGACGATTCGCGAGGAGTTACCGCCACTTACAGGCTTAATTACTAATATGATTTGGAGCTAATTATGCTTTATGTACGGGACAGGAAAATTTCGCGTTTTAAATTGCATGTAGGCTAAACTCCACAATCCTATCTTCAGCTTTCTGTTCATCGGCTGCTGCCTCACCGTGTAGAAAGCTAGACCTTAGACGTTGTGGAACGGGATTTGGTGCTTGTTTCCTCGCAGGTCTGTTATTGGCTCGCAGTTCACCTGGGCGTGTCTAATTAACTGTCGTCCAATTGCAAACAAAAAAGGCATGTACGTGTGTTTGAAGTCTAGCTTGTCCTAAAATGAATGCGCGAAATTTTCCATTCCTTAATTATAGTTATAAATGTGGACCCTATTCACAGTAATTACAGAGTAATTCGAAAAAAATTGGAACAGCATTAAAATGAACGGCTCGTAAAATGTTGCTAACCGGTTTGATTATTGATGTGAACAGCACGTGACCTTGGCCATCGAAGTGTGTATGTTTCACTGTGTACCAAGTGAACACGGCGCGATTCTGCGGATTTGTGGTTTTAGCCTTTGGTTGTGAGATTTAAGTGTGTTCCAATCCCAGAGGCATTTCCCACAGAAGAATACGCCGATACAGTGTTTGATGCTCGACTGTACAGGCTTTAAAATTTTTCTAATCACCCTGTAAATATTTCTGATAGGACGCGTTTTTATATAACTTATTTCTCTTCAAGTTATCCAAGGAATAAGCCCTGAGAGTTGCGGTAACTCTCAAAGAATAATTTTTCCGGCCGTTGCCCCAGACATCTACATAAGAAACGAGATGTAACCATATCCTTTATGCGGTTTGTCAGGACCTGACATGAACACGAGCTATTCTACGCAGATGTGAATTAATACGTTCGAATTCATTACGGCCAATAAATTATTGCGCACACGACCCAAGTTCCGTGGTTGCTGTTAAGTTCGGTTCATAATTTAGAGCATAACAGCCGAAGAAGGAAAATGTGGTCAAGTGCGAATACCAAATAGCGCAGTAGCCTCTCTCCATGTCACAACACTGAACTGTTTTTCTGACAATACTACTACTTAAAACAATGCGGTTAGCACTTGAGGTTGGAACACTGTGTACGCATGTGCGTTGAGATTTTTGTGATCTTTCTCTATAATGTATCCAAGTAATTTTGAGTATTTTATTTATACAGGGCGAATTTTAAATGAATGCAGATATTTTGAGGAAGGAAAGGCACTGTCAAGAAGTGAGTTTTGATGTCATAAAATGGTGTCAGAAATGCATCCTCGTGCTACAAATAAATAAAAAACGTAAAGCGCATATGATGTAGGCGTGAGAGAGTGAAGAGATTTGAGCGGCTTTTAATAGCGAAGTCTCGAAAGCCGATGAGGGAGATTGAATTGAATATGGAGCGGCGCCAGAGCGAGGGGGCGGGGGAAACAGGAGATCCCGAGAAAACCCACCGACCAACGGCATCGTCCGGCACGATTTCCACTTGCGAAAGTCCGGTGACCCGGCCGGGGATTGAGCCCGGTTCGCCTTGGTGGGAGGCGAGCGTGCTAATCGCTCAGCTACAGCCCCCCCCCCCTTTTTTTTCAACTCCCCACACGATGTAAGCAATAATAATTATGCAAAAAACATGTAGTACAATCATCAAAGCGAGTCAACATCGAAACCGCAAGTACAGTATTACATCGATTGTTCAAAGTGACGGCTGTTGATGGTCGCACAGCGGCATACGTCACACCAGAACTTCTTTACTCGAAGCAGCACATGTGGCAGTAGTAATGTTGCGCCATTTGACGCAGGCACCACTAGCACGGAAGTTTCAACCGCGCGCAGCCAGATAACTGTAGTCGAGTAACAGTCTAATGGAGCAAAATTTTTACTGCCACATGTGCTGCTTCGGATACAGAGGTACTGGTGTGGCGCATGTAGCAGTGCAACCAGGTCAACTACCATCACTTTGAACAATCGACGTAATACTGTACTTGCGGTTTCGATGTCGACTCGCTTTGACTTAAATCTGCTGCATCTTCTTTGCATAATTATTATTGCTTAAAGCGTACGAGTGTTGCGTTTTATTTATTTGTTACATAAAGACGCATTTCCGACACCATGTTCATTACATCAAGAGCCTCATCTTGGCGCCCCCTTGCATTCCCCCAAGATAGCTGCCTGCACTCATTTCAAACACATCCCGAACAAAAGAACTAGCAAGTTAAAAACTCAAAAGTAAACACACATATTCTTGTCTGTTGACCAGCACGTGACTGACATTTGTATTGGCCGTGGCGAGTCAGTCTTGTGGACGTGTACACACGACGAAAATCTACCTACCTCATGTTCAGTCTATGGTCACGCTGGCCTCGACACTACCTTACGTCCCCGTACTGAACAAACACTCCTACAGACGGATAAGGTTTTGTTGAACAAAACTAAATTTATTTGCAGAAACCAAATTAATTTTTTTTTTTTTAGAAACAATTACTTTCTGAAACCTATTATTTTTTTCTGGTTACCCCAAGCGTGCAAGAGCTGGTTGGTACATCTGCAGGTTTGTATGTCTTTACGTACTGTACAGTTTGAAAAATATAGTGAAACCAAGATAAGAATTACAACAAGCGTCTCTCGTACTCAAACGTCGTGCCTTATGAAAAACCATCGACGTTTACTTTAATTGTTACAGTGTTCGACGATATTTTACTACAAAGAGTGACTGATATACACAAATGCACGCCAGGCTTCACCCGGGACTCTGAACTCTATGAACTCTGAACTAGCTTTCAAATTGGCTGTGCATACTAAATAAATGTAAATGCAGTTGGTCTACGGAGGGAGGATGGCGGGGTAAAGAGCGAAGCTACGCTGGATATATGCCTGGAAGAAATACTGGTGGAAATTTATACACTGGTGCTGCAAGAAAATGCGAGCGTTTATTCAAGAATCAGCCCGATATTACTACACGAAATGTTTTATCTTTCTGAACAATTTAACAGAGTGGAAAACACACATAAATATATATTTAGAAAGAAACTTAAGCTGTGTTTAAAAATTACTAGTGTTACAATTCTCATAACATTTATAGCAAGGTGCATAATGCCGTGGACTAACATAATTTTGTTCAGCCAACGACACCTCAAATTAAATTGAAGAAAACCGTTTCTTCGGACAATATAGCATGAACTGAAGTCGGAAGTTAAAATCCCTGACGGCATAAACCAAGTGTTGGAAGTTAAAATCAAAATAGTGTCAGGAAATATAAAATATTTTCGCAATCTAGAAAAAAAATGTTTCTGTAACAATTTTAAGCTCTGTTCGAAACAAACTCCTGTTCTGTATAGGCAATTTATATAAGTAAAATCTCTGAGGGTAAACGGCACACACTCAGTAAGTCGCATTCGTTCCCTTTTGCTGTACTCTAATCCTATTAGCCTGAAATAGGCATTAGTAATTCTTCATACAGCAAATTCACGTACCTGCCAGTACAACAAAAAACATTGAAGTGTCTCCAGAGCGTGGTGTAAACGAGATGTAGGTATGTGAAGTCGTAAGGTAACTTACGCGGATGTTGTGTCACACCTTTCACATCACAGGAATGTTAATCAATTTGTCATTGATTTACACCACCATACTAGAATAATAAAACCAAATAGAAAATAACAACTATAAAGTCCGCCAGTGGTACACAAAACACCAGTAATATTTCTGTTCACTTCGTGAGTCATCTTAAAAATCTAATTTAACAGACAATTTTCTCAAGGTAAAAATAAAATTCAAAATTCACTTCTTTTACGTACATTACACAGTCATAAATTAGTTTTATTTGCCAAGGTATTTCTGTGATATTGTGGAACTCCGGTAGGACATAATCCAAAATATTGGAACTATTTTGACGCGCTGCGATTAGTTAAAATTTTTTTTTGGATAATTGATGCTTTACGAATTATGACTCCCTCAGTGTTAGTTGTATTTGCTTATATGTAGCACAACTTCTATCGTTTTAGTGTATTT
Organism: Dryococelus australis; assembly: GCA_029891345.1. Classification (NCBI taxonomy): domain Eukaryota; kingdom Metazoa; phylum Arthropoda; class Insecta; order Phasmatodea; family Phasmatidae; genus Dryococelus; species Dryococelus australis. The sequence goes on from CM056993.1 coordinate 240,700,550, forward strand.
CGGATATGGTTTTTTTTCAGCCAAGTTTTATATGTTTAACGTATTGCAGAGAAATTAACGTTTATTATTAAGAAGCTGCTTAAGCACCGAGCGAGGTGGCGCAGTGTTAAATCATTTGACTTCCATTGTCGAGGGCTTATTCAATTCCTGGTCGGGACACTGATCTCCCTACACGATACCAACTGAATACTGGGATAGTGTGTTAGTACAGTCCCTGTCCGATTCATTTCCCGTTTCTAAATATTTATAGTTCCCCTATTTAGCTATTTCCGCTATTCGGGGTGCATTCACAAACACACACTAATTTAGATATTTGAAAAATTAAAAACATTCTGTGCCTATGGAAAGATAGCGCTCTGAGAAAACAAAACAGAAGCATTTAGGTATAACGCTGTATTAAAACAAGCTAATCTTGCATACTTTTGAGGTAAACTTGTGGCCGGGAATTAGACGAGTACTGAGTAAGGTATACTTAAACCTACTCAATGAGAGCAATTGGAATAGGAAAAGAAAAAACTTTAACCTTTGCTATTTCTACGGAATGGACGAAGACGTGATGATTGATAGCATCAGAAGACGTGATGACATCAAGATGATTGATAGCAGTAGAAGACAATATCAAGGATCGCTTTGAGCATCTAAACCTTTCCCTCAAAAAAATTTTTTATGAAGAACATAAGTGAATTATTTATGAAAGAAAAGATGTCCCGGAGAGCATTTAGAATGGACCTTGTCAGAATCGCAGAGTAGGTAATAATGGGCTGTTCATGATAAACTGAGCACTTTTGAAAGCTCTGCTTAATATCTACTTGTATGCACAATGTGTATTCTTTATTCTTCCGCCATATCTAAAATTAACATTGTCATGGGCCTCGTCACTTTACCCGTGCGTCGCTCAACTCAAACTGTGAAGCTATTAAGAATTATATGTTTTTAGAAATTCGCTAATCCTTTCACAGATGTGCATAAAAAACAAAAAGCAAAATAAATTTCAATATTCACAAATATTGACTCATCATTTTTACACCAACTTTGAAACTTGAAATTACTTATTCCCCTACGTCATTGCTATTTTTATAGAGCGCATGCCAATCAGTTTACCCGTTAAGATGTATGCAGGTAGGAGTAGTGGTATTTTTCAAAGGTTGATTTCAAAAGAGCATCAACAGGGACGAAATTACGTGGTGGTACCTTTCATGTGAGCATACCCAATCTCTTATTGGCTGAGTGAGGCTCTGGAAACAGGCTTTGTATTTAATTGTCTACTGCGTGCGGCAAAATAAGTCCATATTGCCTGACCTGTTAGCTAGGTGAATATCTTACCTGGCGCTGAATACCGAATGGAGGTACTCCAGCCAGCTTATCCCCGCGTGTGAGAAGCCGGAAGCAATCCTGCCGGGAATCTAACCCGGTTCGCCTGGGTGGGAGGCAAGTAGTCTAACCACTACACCACCGATGGTCCTTGAATGGCGAATGGCTTTTGTTTGTGTGCGGGGCTGGAGTTAGTGGTAAAATTACTGTTTCACCTCTGTATATATAAGTACTCTCTTGTAGAACTGCACCAGATCCTTCACACAGACAATCGTCGTCGGAGAAGAGTGTAGTACGGACTAAGGCAGTGCATGCTAAGTATAGGCTATTCACGGTAAGGTGAGCACTTCTGAAAGCCCTATCATTTGGAATAATAGTCAATAAATATGTTTTATTTTAGCCTTGGACGTTAACTTCCGAGTGCGGGAGAATATACACACTGTGTTTATTACTTACATGGCAATATTTATTTAAAAATATTATTGAAGGATAAAAAATGGCTGAAAGGGAAATACTTCACCGATCATTATATAATAATATGTTAGAGAAAACTTATTGCGTAAATGCCGTTACAAAAAAAAATACCAAATGTAACTTTTACCTTACGTATTCGCTTCGACAAAACCACTTTGATAGAATTGGTCAACAAACACAAGATTTTCTTAACTCTACATGATTAGCTGCACCGAAGTAAATAATTTACACGAAAACATCTTTCACTTGTGATAATTGATTATTACCAGAACAGAATTACTGGCAAAATAGAAACAAGATGATTGCTTACCTGTAAAATCACACTGGTTTTTTCTTATCCTATCGCATGCCGATGCGATATTCAGTGTTAACGGGGATAAGTAATCAGTTACACGAAATAAGTTAAATTAATTTATAAAACACAAGGTTGAAACAACAAAAACTTTCATTAAGAGTAACTTTTAATTTAACATTTTGGTAATACCAACCCACGACCCCCACACTTTGTTATCAAACCCAAAAACAAACAGCTTGCAAGTCGTACACGCGTCAGCACGTTTAATAATAATATTATAATGCGATATCATGCACAAAGTACATTGCGAGGTTACCAAAATAAGTCTTTCGTTTTGAAAGCTGACTTTTGTTGCTTTCAGAAAATATGATGTAATATGACATATAATAAGTTTTATTCTTGATATTCATTAACACATGAGACGTCTTGAATAAATTTTCTGCTCGCCAGTATATTTTCATTCACAAATATTTCCTTCTCTTAAATGATTTTTTAATACTCCGAATTATAAAACACTCAAACGGCAAATGGTAGTCCCCAAAATATTTTGTGAACATTAACCCCACCAAAATATTTTGTGGCGAGCACAAATATTTTGAGACCCTAAGAACCCAGGACACCTCAAATATATATATTTTTAAGAATACTAGAAAAACCAAGTATGTTTAAAAACAAGGTGATATAAGGAACGAGGCACTGAGTATACATAAATGTAGTCAATGAAGCCGAATATATACTACCAAAAACTTCATTTAATTACATAAGGTTAAAACTGCACTACCAAATTGAAACATAAAAATTTTCATATTGATTTTTAATATAGCATATAATTTTTTCTTTTCTTTTGGAGAAACATTACGCAGACCCAAAATGGTCGTAACAATATTCCATTTACAATTTTTAAGAAAACTTATAGTTTACAATAATATTTCAGAAAAAACTATGCGTGTCTATAAAAAATATTGTCCCACAAGGACTATTTAAAATATATTATTTCTATGGTTTTTTTCTAGCCAAAATGGATTAAAACATTCACAAATATTACTCCTATAGTACAACCCAAGTGTGGAGCCAAAATGGATTCCAAAATGAGAATTCACAAAAACTATTAAAATAGGTAAAATATGATTCATACTGTAGTTCCGTTCCATAACATCCCCTAGCCATATCATACTTAAAATTTTATCTTTGGCTTTGTACAACAAACACAAAATTTTATGTTTCCCAAACATAGCCACCTAAGATTTTCCATGGTCATTAACAGGTATGTTTAAGGTAAATTTATATTACTTCAGTTACACAATTCATTATTAAAAAATGTAAATCCACCACTATTTTCACATCAAAATTGAGAAAAAGTTCTTGCTTCTAAGCCCTGGCCGAGGCCATTTAATCTTCTCGAACAGCCCATTCCCAAAACGGTGGGCGAAATAAGACCATTAATGAAGCTATTCGAGCAGCCCAAAATGGCAGATAACTGACAACATACATAGTATCATAATCAGAAAAATTTAAATTATTCTTGACAAGAAAAATTCAAGGTCCCTCCTCACATATTTACGGATACATCTTATTAGAAAATAGGAAGCGATTCCTTATTGTGTTGTGCAGCAATACTTATACCGCTCATTTTATCCAAAAATATCCTGACCATAAAATAAAAATTAGAGCGTCAAAATGACATTCCTGCAATCTCCTTAAGGGCTTAGCATTTGTATTTAACCAGTGATCCAACCGAAATACCTGACCTGTTATCTGGGGAGACTTCGCTCACAGCCAAGCGTCTGACCCCGATACCAGGTTTTACCGTCTATTATATACAAAAATCGAGCATTGCCTCGCTATGGGGGTAGCTATAATCATCCACCAACAGCGAGCCTCTGTCGAAAAAAATCAGTCTTTCAATTCCGCTCTAGCGGAGTTTCTATAATTCACAAATAGTAAAGAACAGTCCAGTGCATTATCTGTGATGTCATCTCCAATACATTCGAAATTAGCCTTTTATAATTGCACGGGCCAGGACCGTCCTTCCGGTGTGCTACAAAGAAGGAACACTGCTGAACTCTTCTGGCAGCCGGCGTGAACACCAGCCCGGTGCACAATGCTCACCAGTAAGGTAGCTGACTGTCGGGGACTGTGTCGTGACTGGTGCCAGTCCAACAAAGAAACATAATTTGTGCGGCATTTGCGCTACTACGAGTCATAAATCCTCAAACGTGGGATTCCTTCAATACAAACTTAAGTGGTTATGGGTGTTAAAGGTAAGTTTTTTTAAGCGCAATTGTCCATTTTTCTGTAGTTCATTTTAACACATGTCTTCCCAGCAGTACTTTTCCATGGTGGACAGGGAAAACTGAGTAGCATATAGAATAGGCCGGGGACAGAAAGACAATCTGTAAGCGCATTTATAAGCGTACTTGTCTCAGTTTTGTAGTGACTACAAAAGTATAGTAGAGTCAGGAAAACATATTTTGTAGTCAGCACGAAAGTTTAGTAGAGAAAGCAAAAATTTTTGAGTTCACCATAAAATACGTATTTTGGCGAATTCGATACTCAGAATCTATTTTGTGGCTACCAATAAACCGTTTCCTCAGGGAATTGATAAATTAGTGAATTAAATTTAGGCAGTGACGTTTCAAAGGCACAAAGAGGAAAATCAATAATAACTGTAGCCACTTTCAAGTTAAAACTCCGCACCAGAAGGCAACGGTAGATGGAATTTGTAACGTACCTGAATCCAGTAAGTATATTCAGCAAGGAAGACTTTCCAGCCCCAGATGGTCCCATTATCGCAGTCAGCTCCCCAGACATGAACCTGCCGCTCACGCCACGAAGAACTGTCTTCTTCTCTGCAAAAAAAATTTTTATTGATGAGTGTTCTGCGACTGATAAGGCCTAAAAATTTAGAATTCGTCTTAAGCTTAAGAAGTATTTATTCTAGAATGTTTCCTTGCATATAAATTTATTCGCACTGGACATTCCTCGCGAAATTTAGAGAAAATATCTCCAAAAATTCAACAATATTCACGTTCTCCTATTTCTTCTGGTTTTGCAAAACATCAGAGTTGCTGAAAAAATAATTTTAAACTCTTAAGTAAAACATAACGAGTCACGACACTGAGTGTTAGCATCAATTTTTATTAGGTTATGTAAGCCTAAAATTAAAAACTTCTGGACCGATTTTGAATGTACAGAAATATAATTTATTCATGTATTCTACAAAAGATGTGTGATACACATGCAACTTTCCTGTTATACCAGATAGTTAATGCAACAGCGATAACTCATCGCCAATATCAAATTTATGGTTCCTGCGCCAATATCTAAGAGCTGATTGTACAAGTTTAGCCACAGCAGTCTCTGACAATGTAATTTCATACACAGCAAAGTCCTTCCTAAACACCCGACATCAATATTATCACGTTAGCACGGTGGATATTACAAACAATGATTTATTGCATTTGAAAACAAAACTTTTTCAAGTTTAGCCATATACAAGAGTATGTGTTATTTGATGTAAGACCCAAAGATTATGACTACAATTTTCAAAGTGCTGGCCAAGGAACAGTATCAAAAAATATTTATATAATACAAAAATTTGCTAAAATAAATACAGACACTATAAAACTAATGATTGTCTCTAACATAATAGCCTATCCAAAATATGATTTATTTACTCTTGCACTATAACCACCATTTACAAAATGGTGTCTTATTTATTTTAAAGTGCCACAAATAATTACAGAATTCAACAGATTTTTATCGAATCATAACTGTCACAAAGTGCATAGTGCCGGGTAACAAGTGGTCGCAGACTCCATCGAATTACATTCATATACTACCTGTAGAGATGCAACAATTGTCTGAGATTTCCTTACTGAGATAGCTGTAAGAAACTTGCTACTACTTTCAAAATGGCAGTATAGACAAATTTTTATATCTATCTGGGAGGTGGAAAATGTTGTGACTATTACATTTGGCACTTAAAGAGCAAGCAGTGCATTTCAACATAATTGCCTGTTTTACTTTAAATGAAAAAGATAGCTAGCTATGGAGAAAATTCTTTCGCTCCTGCAATAAAGAAGAAGAACTTTAGTTTTGAAATGTACACCTTTATGACAAAGTAAAACTGAACCACTGACGTGACCTGCAAATAAAAGCCCTTATCAGACAACCAGCAAACGTTTATTGTGCTACACTACTGCCAGATGTTATATTTACATTACCTAAGAATGTCCACTAGACGGAAACCTTACAATACAATGTGTAAAAATACACAAGAATTGTTCTGCGAAATATACACGTTATACACCAAAGAGGCTATCTGCAAGTAAAAATTTTAAATCGAAGATGAAGTACCAAACAGATCTGATCATCGATTAACAAGATCGCGTAAGGAAATATATTACTTTAAAAATTTGTTTTTCTTTTGTGAGGGTCAAGAAACGTGAGATTGCCTACTTCATAAAGTGGGAACTAAAGAAGTGTGTGACAAGGCAAGTTCTCTTGCCCTCTACGATATAAGACACGACAAAATTAGTGAAGGCGATCTCTTTGCGACATAAACTCATTACCGTAGGTTTTATAATGAGAAACGCTCATTTGATAGGGCATCAGCAAACGATAAATAAGTCTTCATCATACTGATAAGTAAGTGTCATACATTGATGACTATATAAAGACGGTGAAGTGACAATACAGACAAGAGGTATAACTATTTGAAATGCGCTTGAGAAAGCTGGCAGAAGAGTACTATTCACTCAAAAGGTATAAATGATTTAATACTAGATCGAATACCGGAAGTGATTACTATCAGCAATAGACATTATGTGCGTTTAATAGTAAGAGATCGTTTCAGTAATGCAATGCATGAAGCTAGTAAGGTGAGTAGTGAATTTGATTTCCACGTATGAAAGTCCAGAAGCGACTCCGCCGGGAATCTAAGACGCTTGGTGGAAGGCGAACACACTAGCCGTTTTGCGACCACGACCCATCTGCTGCAAGTGTTGCTTTGGAAAAGCAATATCTGCGAAATCTTTTAATATATATTTATTACTACTACAAACAATTTTCGTGCCTAATTTTTCAAAAAATTGTGTTGTCATAATAAACATTCAATTGCTTTGTGTAGGCCTACTAAAAAATTTGTAGGAGTTTCTTGTCCGCCATTTTGAATGCTCCAACATTTTATTTGAGAAGTGAAGAACTTCACTCATTCATTTAAATACAGCTATAAAATATTCCGTGCAAATATTTAACGCAAATATAAAATGTTTATTTTAATAATTTCTCATAAGCAAATTTTACTATTATTTTAAAGGCCACCACTTTACAAATGGCGGCCGTAATGGCTGCGCTTTGCCTCAAAATTTATTCGAAGATGATTAAAGATAAACCTGAGAATATTTTTAACTTTTTTTCACCAGAAATGCACACTAGTTATGAAAAACTATCTCTATCCCCCGTACTAAGGCAAATTGCTGCAGGTTCAGGAGAATTAGGCTATATGAATGAGGGGAAATACAAGATTCAATCAAACCATTGTCAACTTTTACAGCTACACCTTATCTCTTAACATGAAATTATCATTTGGTTATTTCGAAAACTATTTGGCAGAACTGAAAATTAGTAGGTGTGTGGTCATGTTTCAATATGCTAATAAGGATATCTCTTTGACTACGAATTAGCTATAATACGAGCCGTGTATCTGTGGGCTTTAACACAGTCACAAGAATGGGAGACTTCATTGTTGATTCCTGCAATCGATTACACTGAAAGTAATGGTTGGAAGGAGATGGTAGAGGGTAACCCAGCAGTTTAGTGACCAAGGAGTTAATATATTTATATCAGTTAGTAGGAAGCCCCGTATTGTCAAGCTTCCTGATTTTACTCTGTGCTTCTGAGAGAGAGTGAGAGAGAGAGTGAGAGAGAGAGTGAGAGAGAGAGTGAGAGAGAGAGAGAGAGAGAGAGAGAGAGTGAGAGAGAGAGTGAGAGAGAGAGTGAGAGAGAGAGTGAGAGAGAGAGTGAGAGAGAGAGTGAGAGAGAGAGTGAGAGAGAGAGTGAGAGAGAGTGAGAGAGAGTGAGAGAGAGTGAGAGAGAGTGAGAGTGAGTGAGAGTGAGTGAGAGTGAGTGAGAGTGAGTGAGAGTGAGTGAGAGTGAGTGAGAGTGAGTGAGAGTGAGAGAGAGTGAGAGAGAGTGAGAGAGAGTGAGAGAGAGTGAGAGTGAGAGTGAGAGTGAGAGTGAGAGTGAGAGTGAGAGTGAGTGAGTGTGAGTGTGAGTGTGAGTGTGAGTGTGTGTGTGTGTGTGTGTGTGTGTGTGTTTTATTGATAAGAGGGTTGTTTGTGATGCCCCGTTCATACTGTATCCAACAAAAGCGAACACGTGCAAACGACTATCGGCCAGCACAGCATTCCCACATATGTAAACGCTATGCGAGGATGGGTTGCCAAATTTTGCAGATTTTCCGTAAGCGACACACTCAACTACTCGACACATGAAATCTGACCCCAATAAAAATTATTTAAAAAATTGTCACAAAAACAGATTTAAATACTATCTGCGATGCCCGAAAGTCAGCGTTAAACACCAATGAACATCTGAACATACACAACAAAGTATTTGCAACTATAGTCAGAATTCAGTTTCATTTGAATTTCTGATTTAATCGCCTTTAAAACAGACTACGCCAACACATGCTGGAAGAGGAGCTACTGCACACATCTCGTGTCAAGCGATACTTCCACGAACGTATTTGTTGGCGAATGCCAACCGTCGGCGTCAATTGTTACTATCTGTGGTGAAGGAGCAACAGCATCGGGGTTAAACGTGTCTGTCACCGCGAAAGTGGTAAATTACTGACGCTGTGTTTATTAACATTTAGTTTATTTTCGAATCAGTCTGAGATACGGGATGAATGACGTACCGTCCTATGTCCATGCGGAATAAGTCTTTCATCCCCAGCACACGGGAAATCCCGCACAACACGTGGCAGTTGGCAACCCTACAAACAAGCACATTCCGTCTGTGTTCGTCCCAGTTCGGTTCGCATTGGTTGATGACCACACCGCGGTCCGGTCTTTCAGCAATTCATCGGATGATATCCGTGTTAGGTTACGTTAAGCGTTTTTTTTTTCGCGCCTCGTTTACACGTGGGTGAACAGTGACTGCTCGCGAACGTTATCTGATTCGTGTCTTGTTCCTCCCAGTTTTATTTTCCGTCCGCTCCCGGTGTAAACGAGGCACGAACAGCTCGAAATCAAACATGAGCAAATGGTAGCAAACAATTGCGAAATGTTAGCTGATGTTCGTTGGCAAGTATGTGGCACGGAGTATACTGAATTCCAGGCTAATGTTTGGTTATACTGCAGAGAGTTAGGGTCACGCCTCCATTACAGCCTGAAACACCGCTTGGACAGTCAGACCCGCACTTGTGAAACACTAATAGAAAGGAGTCCAGCAACGCATATGGCATGCGTCTTGCTGGTAAAACCTTGCTACACGCTAGATATGAGAACTGAGCTTCCGACAATGTTGCAGATTTAATTTCCAGTGGAAAAGCGCGTAGACCTGCGTTTTGCTTCAGATGTGTTGAGGAGCGGGGAAATTCTTGAATAACCTGAAAGTCGAGAAGTTTCGGTAAACTCTTGACAACGAGGTCTTGAGCGCCGCACCGAGGGAGAAGTTTGTTCCAGTCAACAACGTACTTTTCTTGTTTTAGGGTCCAATATATATTCTGAAGTCCCAACACGATAATTCGTTGAGTTAACAAATCTTGAAATTAAACAAAACTGATTTTCTTCATCTAACAAAACACACGCTTGAATAAACCAAACCTCTCTGCTGGGACAAAAATGATAGACTGGCAACTAGATATTTAATTGAATCAGCTGTATGTATTTGATTAGCCATTCATCACATTACCGTCGTTCGAAAATACAATTCGAGATTGTAAGTAATAGTATAATGGCAGTATTTGTGGATTTATTGATGCTTAATAATGGTTAAAAACATCGTAATGGAACACCAGGAGATAACTAAAAGAAAAGCTATAAAAGTTGTTTGGTATGTGAAATGTTAGTATTTGAAAACATTATGTTATAATTAATAGCAAGTTTTGCTGAGGTAAGTAGTTGGTTGATCTTAACGGCTCGTCGACGGCGAGGTCACTAGAGACAGCAAGTTGCTCTGGGAAGAGAGCGGGAAGGAATCAGTCATGGGATGCAGTTAGGACCCATACCATAATTCGCATGGCGTGATCTCGGGAAAGCATGGAAACCGTAACCAAGATGGCTGGATCGGGAATCGAACCCGGATCCTCCCGAATGAGAGTCCAGTTAGTTACCACTGCGCCACCTCGCTCGGTAGTTTAGCCGAGGTTACTAGCGCATAGCGCTTGGGAGAAAACCACCTGGATTCGAATCTGTCGGGTTATTATTATTTTTCACTTATCCGAACAGTTTTATGTACGTATGGGGCTACAAAATCTTAAGTTGCGGCAAACAAATAAGAACAACAAAATAATTTTAGATTATTTGATTGCCTCTATAGAGATAATTAATTTGGTTGCACCAAACAAACTTTAATTGAACAAAATCATTTTCTCGGCGGGGCGAGGGTCAAACGAGAAGATGAAGCAGTGATGGTACTCAAGGGAGAAGGCAAAATGTATAGGCTATTCAAAGTAAAGTGAGAACTTTTGAAAGTCCTCTCATTTGGTATAATAGTCGATAACTATATTTTATTTTAGACTTAGACGTTAACTTCCATGTGCGGTGGAATATACACATTGTGTTTATTACTTACGTGCCAATATTCCGTGAAAATGAATGTTAAAGGGAAAAAGATGGCTGAAATAGAAAAGTAACTAGGGCCTCAAAAGAGCTCACTTTACCGTGAACAGCCTATAGTTCCCGAGAAAACCCACGGGCCAACCGCAAAGTTCACAACGTAGTCACATGCTAAGATATCCAATTGCTCCCGCAGGGGATCGAACCCGGTTCGCCAAGGAGGGAGGAACTATATGACAAACTACAACACCGCGACCCCTAGAAAACCTTGAACATCTGAAGAATGATTAGAGGCATGATTGCGTACCTGTCAAGTAGTTCTTTATTTCATGGTTTTGTGAGAGAATCCGTTCAAAGATCTGCGGTGTAGCAGAATTCAATCCGGGATTTCTAGGTTAAATGTTGTGACTGCTAGCTGGAGCTGGCAGCAGCTCTGTGTGTATGTGTGTTCATGAGATAGGAGTGATTATGGGATTATTTCTAGCGTGTGTCCAAACTCCAGTCTTTTACGTCAAACGAGAGTACGTACTTGCAATTCTTCCGGTGAACCGTGACGACTATCATCATTTCACGCAAGAGTACTAAGTTTCCAAACGTATAGTTAAATAAAGTGCTGTTAATATAACCTCTGCAATAAACTGGAACGGTGACTGTGCGCTAGACCGCAACAACTCGCATTACTTACTGCACTTGCTGCAGGAGGACATTCCCTTTGAAACGTTCCACGGCCTTCGTCAGTCTCCCCTGCAGAGTTAGAACTGTGATAAACTCCAGCGATGGACCAGCCTTAAACTGATGTCCGCTACTTGCCAATATATCCTAGGGACACTTACAGAACAGTTTCACGTGTGTTCGGATACCTGTGACCAGCTAGTGTGTATGAAAAGCTGGGAGGAAACCAGCTATTGTATAGGAGAACAAATGAATATATAAACCAGTATATATGTATTTAAGATCTGCCATGATCATTTTGTGTCATAGATGATGCATGAAACTCAGGCATATTTAATTAGAAAGATAGGCACAGTAGAAGGCCGGATATAAAAGGTAACTGTTAAATAAATAATTCTCAAGCTAGACATGAACGGGCATTAACTAAACGACAAGAATAAAAAGGAAAGAAATCTGATAAATAGATGCCTGTAAGGACATTATATATTTCGATAACGAGTGAAGGGTTAAGGAGCAATGCAACTAACGTCGATATATAAAGCAAAGTATTTTGAGGAATGGTTTCAAAATATTGAAGGAGAATATTTTGTTTAAAGAGAAAAGTTTCGTAAGTGTTAAAAACTGGTACCGTTATGAAACCACAAGGCTCAGCACTGAAAGAATGGATCCTGTATTTTCTGAAAATTCTCTTCAAAGGTACGCGAAAGTTTATTTGGCACAGTGAAACATTCCACACAGAATCCTCCTGTGTGTGGTCGATGGAGAACAAGGGAAAAACATACTTTTCATAGTTACTGAAAACCTGCTCTCTTGGGCAAAAATAAAATACTATTTTACATACGAAGCAGGTGGTCATCACCTACAATGTGTGTGCAGAGGCAAATAAACTAGTTGTCTTTGTCAGTATAACTGCATAATTCGAATGTGAAGAAACGGACATAACACAATGTTATACAATTTAATTGTAACCAAGAGGATACATTTTATTTCCTTTTACCACACTGGTGAAATGATTAAACAATATCACGGAAGTGATTCAAAGACATTAGCGTTAATGATGAAACTTGGCGAAAATCACAACCGAAAACCTATTAAAAGAAATGAGAATGGGCAGTAAGAGAAATATAAAGAGTAATACGTGAAATAAAAGTGTAGACAGTAGATTGTGTATGAATCCGCAATTCCAATGCACTTAATTAAATAAGTTAAAAATTAATAATATGTTTTACTCGAACGACTTCAATGTAAAAGATAACATAGGATGTTATTTTTTAACAAATAGGGGCAATTTACATTCCCTGTAACAAAGATCCAAAAGAATAATACGGAAGCAAAAAGGAATGCAAAGGCAGCATCCACAACGGAGACATACAGAAAAAAATCACTTCACAGCATGGTAATCGCTAGGAGGGAAGTCTTAAATAGCAATAACACTTATGAGCACTAATATCTGATCATTTATTAACTCTAACAATAGAAATAATTTTCACGAATGCAACGCAATTAAATTGTCTTAGAAAAATGTATGAGGGGTTTAATGCACATTTTACTCTGTGGTGTTACGACTGTCCAGTTTTGAAACGATAATACAAAAAAAAGCACGAAATGTGTAATACGTCAAAATGACAATATCATGAAGAAATATTTTACTATTGACTCCTAAAGGTTACGCACTGAAGAATAAAACACAGATATTTTTGTGTATAACTAAATTCATAGTTTCAAATGCCAGTAAAAATTTTAATAAAAATATGAATCACGTAGTTGATCTCAGGAACATTGAGTAAGAAATATTAACAAAAATCATTTACAAATCAGAAAATATTTGTAATTTACTTTAAAGTATAAATACAACTAAAATATGATCGCTAAGAATACTGTGTAGATAGACGATACATCATGCCAGCTGTCTGAGAGTGAGAGTGGACTCTTTGAAAATGTTTGCGCCTTGACAAAGAGAATGAATACCCATTATGAATGACGTGCAGGAAAATGCGACTTTGTGCGTGACCCTTGCTCTCGGTAAGATTGAATAATGACAGCGTACGCCACTCGTTGGCGCATAATTTCTAAGTTGTTGCTAAGAAATGCAAGCCGTTACGTGTGAGCAACTCAGTTCACAGCCTATTTCATTATGCTCGGGCACTGTACAGTTACAAGCAGACATGTTAAACACGAGCGAGGTTCACGTATGACACGTCAAACGCATATGTCAGCTTTCAGTTATCTCTTGCGACCAGTCTTAAAGCACTCACTATTTTTAATACATTAACTACGCTAAGTTAAAAATTGAAGGGGATATAACATGCTCAAACGACACATGATTACACAATAATTGTTCTTTTTGATATTATTTAAAATAACCGATTCACCTCATTCTAGTCCCTGTCGTTGGTAATTTAAAGAACGGCTATTAATTTTGTCGTTATTTCTGCATGTTAGTTGTACATTAGCATATTTTGGTCCTATTGACGATCTCTATGTCTAGTTTACATGGGGCAGTGTTACCTACACTTGAATGAAGAATGGTTTTTCTCACTTTAGAAAGGTTCCAAAGCTAGCCGTGGCAAAATTATATATATTAAAATTTATATTCGTGACGTTTGGGAAGTGAAAGTTAAAACTCTCACCTTTCTTCGTTACAGAAAATGTGGTGCCCAAGTGTAATGGCAGATATATCTTTGAATGCTAAAAGAGATAATGTTGCGCCCATTCGTGGAGCATATAACAACGAAACTCGACGACTGCACATATATTTAAGCAAAGACGAGTTCCGTTATAATATTATGTGTGTGCGTGCGCGCGTGCATTCTGTATACGGATTTCGACTAAATTTGTTAGGAATGCTCTTCAGCACCATATTAAAAATATCGTGTATGTCGAAATGGGCTCCGTCCCCACCCGCCACCCATTTGAGTACTAAACCCTAAACGGGGTCGGATATCACTCATTAACCTCTCATACCCGGGCAACGGCAGATAGTTATGATAGTATTGAATATTTAGTGAAATTTGGTGTAGACACAGAAAGCGGGCGCATCGTCTGCCAGATGTTGTGAAATACAGTAGATTATACACACCACACAGAACATAAACAATCTACTGATGTTATGTGATTTGTGTGTATGAAAATTCGTGTAAAAAAAAATGAAGTGATCGCGGAGCTGTGAAAGATGAAGTAATAGTTTGAGTTGCGATGGTTATCAGACTAGTCACCTCACATCACGACAATCCAGGCTCAGTTCCCGAAGCCGCCACTACCGATTTTCGCATTTAGGTAACGTGGCGGACGTTTCCGTCGACGAAATATTGTATCTCGAGGTAACTCTCGCTTCCCCACCACTGCATCCCACCATTGCTCCACAATCATCTCGCTCTACCCCGCCAGCGTTGAAGGCTTCATTTGTAAAGCGCCAACAAAATATATAATTGATGTCACCCCGAACAAAAATTCACTAGGATATAGCCGCCCATGTATTGGTTATTCACAGTTACATCCAAAATTACTAAAGTCCTGTTAAAGCTTTACTTCAGGGATATTCCTCCACCCCATGCAAACAAAGCTTAAACAAGTACAGAAAATTACACGAAACTGATACCGCACCAGACTCATGGACACTCAGTGTAATATTATTTTGCATGTTAACTATTTCGTAGTAGGCATTATCAATGAACATGTTTCCCCTACTTTATTCATGCTGATTATAAATATAAGTACAAGTTCATTTGAACTAAAATAAGGGTACTTCTGTGTTAACACTTAGGAAAGAACTAAACACGCCGTTCATGAGGGGATTATTCCCATTCTGGATTCAAAGAGTGTGAAGAAACTGCGAATAGACTAGAGCAATGAATCCTGTATCTGGTTGCCGGCGTAGGCAGGTTTCAGAGTTTAAATAACCCTTAAGACAGAACTAATGCGTAGCTCTTTATAGTGATGCAACCAGCATCACACTTGATGTAGAACTCTCTTAAAAGTAGTGTAGACACTTCCAAAATCGTCCACAAACTATGACTTGAGTTTCATACGAAAAATAAGTGTTCATATTTTATTCAGTGTAAAGTATGTGACTGCAGTAAGTTTATTTGACGGTTAAATTCAATAATTAATAATAAAAATTTCCATTTCTTACCTAAGAATGTGCGTATTTCTACTTTGGATGAACTACAAAGTTAGTTTTATTTTTTTTTTATCCATCTTCTAACCAGGTTAGCAGATATTTTCTATGCTTGTATGTCAAAATATTCGTATAACATTTTAAATGTGCTAAAAAGTTTAGTTTATGAAAGTCAGTTACAATACATATTACACATGTTGACTTAATTATTTATTTTGTTAATTAAAATTAATGACAAATATAGAATTTTTTCGCATACAGGTAAATATATTAATTCTTTCCATATAAATCAATTGCATTAACAATAGCATATCAACTGACTGTACAATCTTGGATATACAAAAAATTCTATCATATGCCTAGGAAGCTGCTGCCTCGTAGTGCAGTGACAAAAAGTGGAACTATGCGAAGACGACGAAATATTAACGAACAGACAGGGCGAGGTAATGATGTGCGTGATAAGAGATGCAGTAATGGGTTGTGAACCTGTGTGGAAGAAGACTGAGCGCCTAGAGGAGGGGGGGGGGGGAAATGTCTCTGCCTGTGTCTCTGGCAATCACCACGGACATTTGCTGCTGCCTGTAAAATGGCAGTGATGCAAGTAATGCCATCATGAGCAGCCCACCATTGCATCTCTCTGTTTTTATGCCTGTTGCCATGCAAGGTTGAGGTAGTCAGCATCTAATATGGTGGTGGTAGTCTGGTGTATTATGCTTGTTGACTTGTATGTATTTTTCTAAGTTTTTTACTTTCAATATCATTCAAGGTCATGGGGTCAGGGTCATGGTCATTGCCTTCCAAGATGGCGGATGGGTGACATATACCAAGATGTCACCTACCAAGCTGGTGGTCACCTACCAAGATAGCGGCCTCCAGTAATGTATAGACTAATGACAAACGAAAAACAAATTTGGCGGCATCCAGTAACATATATACAAAGATGGCTGCATCCTCCAGAAGCATGTAAACAAATTACAAAAGAAAAATTCAAGATGGCGGAATGAGTATAGGTGAGGGGAGTAGTTGCGAGGGAGTCAGTCGTCTACTGGAGTCGAACAGAGGTGAATAATAGGTTGGCCTGGGGGGGGGGGAGGGGGCTTTCGGAAATGTAAGTTTTTAAATTAATATTTTTATAACTTTTTAAGGGAAATTTTTTAGAGAAAAAGGGAAATTCCGAGGGGGGGAAAGGGGAAAATGGCCGCCGTGTTAAAGCCTTTTTAATTAAGAACTTTTTAAAATAACAAATTATAAAAATAAATTTTTTTTATGGTTTTTTAAAAAAAATTTAACTACTTTTTAATTAAACTTTTAATAATAAATTCGTTATAAATTTTTCAATCGATTTATAAATGTATTGTGATTTTTTTAAATTTTTTGAATTTTTGTATTTTGAAGGTCAAAGATCAAGGTCAAAGATCATAGGTCCTGATCCCAGTCACCTGGCTCGGAGTCACTGATCCCAGTCACTGGAGTCGCTGATCACTGTCAGCATTTCTGAAGAAAAAATGCGTTATTTCTGTGAATCCTTTGAATTATTTTTTAAATAATTAAGAATATATTTTTTGGAATAGTTTGAGTTTTGTTTTCAATTTTTTAAGTATTTTTTTGTGTTTTTGAGTTCAAAATTCCACGGGGTCAAGGTCAAGGGTCAAAGATCATGGTCTAGGACAAGGTAATCCAATATGGCGGTCGGGTGACGTCACAAGATGGCGGTTGCCAGCTCCGACGCCCCACGCCATTGGCACCAAATCGGCTATAGCATACTACTGATGGAGTTCCTTAACCATCGGCCGAGCAAAGCGTCCCAAAAACTGAGCACATTACACATTTTTCTTCTTCATGAGCAGTGCAACGCCGACACAAAGGTAAGTCGCGTGTTCATTTCGCGACACGGCACCCGTGTCGCAAGGGTAACTAGTGCAAAGAAAATACATTCGCCGGTACAAGTGGCGGTTGATTCATCTTGACCTCGATATAGCGCTGACTACCAACTCGCGTTTTTAACTGATGATTGGGATCTTCCTGCTAATGAGAGCAGTGAGTCGCTATGGTATTCATCGCCTTCTCTAACAGGCTTAGTATTGCGTGCGCTTTACACGAAGTTCACAGCGAACTTAAAACACAAAAGGAAAGATATAAAATTGTAAGCAAAGATCTATAGTAACAAACTTAGCTATTTAAACTCACAAGTTACACCGAGTAAAAGGTTCTGTAGAATGAAACAAAATTTGTTTGGCAGTGAAATATTTTGTTGTTGAAACCAAATGATTCTGTTATTCTTATTTGGTTGGTACAACTAAAGATTAGTTTGTCTCTACGTACATCAGACAGTTTCGATTAATACGAATAAATTGGAAGCCCGGCCCGACCAAAGATCTCGACCATGACACTAACATTTTTTTTTAAAAATGCAGAAAAATCTAAAAAATTCTAAAAAAAAAACAAGGAACAAATAATGTTAACTTACGCTCGCCCAACAAACCTTCACAAACATCCCTTACCACCATCTACAATCACAATCATAAACCCACGAGAAAAATCGCAAAAATACTTTTCAAATTTCTAAAAATTCGAGGAACATATAGCAATAACATCACACCCACCCCACCCCCTTCACAACGCCCCTCTCTCCCAACCATCCAGAAACATAGAGAAAAATTAGGAAAAGTCAAGAAATTGGTTTTGAAAATCGAAGAATACATAACATTAAACTCACAATCATCCCATCACCCTCCCATCACCTCCTCACCAGCCACCAAACCAATCATAAAATATAGAGGAAAAAATTGTAAAAAGCAGAAAACTGATTCAAAAATCCAAAAATTAATTCTTAAGTCGAGGAACATAAAATATTAACCTCAAACTCACCACACCACCCTTCCATTCCTCGACAACCAACCACTTATACTCCTCTTCCGCTCACCTTACCACCCTCCCCCCAACCCACGCCATCAAAAAAATATATAAAAGATTGAAAATTCTGTAAAGAAAATAATAAAAGTTTAGGAACATGAAACATAATTGACTCCGACACTCATGTTGGAATTTGATGATCTTGACCTTGACCCCAATGACATTAAACTTAAAAATCTGAGAAAACTTGCAAAGAATCGAAAGTAATAAAGTTTTAGGAATATAATCCATCACTGACACTGACACCCATTTTGAATGTTGACGATCTTGATCCCTAATAACCATGAACTCGCAAAACCGAGAAAATGTTGTAAAGAATGGAAAGAAACTAATGAATGTTCAGGAACATATTAGATCACTTACTCAGACACCCATGCTGGATGCCAGTGGCCTTGAACTTGACCCCAATGAACTTGAAAACAAAAAATTAATTTAGTAACAATTGTAAACATTCGAAAAAATCTTAAAACTGACGAACATGTGTCACCGACTCCAACCCCCATGTTGGATGTTGGTGACCCTAATCCCATTGACCTTGAAATCTGAAAATTGCGACATTGTAAATAATCGAGAAAACAATTTTAAAACTTAAACGAACATATTACATAAATGACTCCGACCACAATTTTGAATGTACATGAGCATAAACTTAACCCACATGACCTTTAACTCGTCAAATCAAGAAATAATCGCGCGAATTTACAAAAATGTCAACAACCACCAGGTATCCAAATTACATACTTAATATGAAAAGCCAAGTTAAATGTGTGTGGCCCTAAAAGTTCGATTATCGTAATTGTGTCAAGAGCACACCCACTCCCTGGTATTGATGAACAGCAGACATACAAATCCCCACCTCTCTACGTTATTGACTATATAGCCGATCAATCTTATTACCACCAAAGCGAACTATTGTATATGTAGCACATATACTCTCTCTGCCACCAGCACACCTTTCGGGGCTCCACATCCCATGTCATTTACTTACCATATCTCGGTTACCATCCACTCAACTGACTCCCCTTCCAAAGCCACCCTCAATAACTCGCCGTAGCTCATCCCCTCGCCATCTACCCTCCCCATGAACCAACCAAACGATTCTCCACCCCTCCCATTTTCTCTAAAGGAAACCCCAGCTGGTTCCTGAAGAGACTTATTCTACCGACAAATGGCTCTTGCCAAGACTAATTCCTGCAAAAATTGCTAGAATAGTGGACATGACCAATCCACCATAATATCCACCTATACCAACAGTCTATGACAACCAATCTCGAAGACGTTACCTAATGCACATGACCAGGCGAACCAACCAGAGGCGAAACAGCCCTCAAAATTATCCCCCAGTTCAGTCGCATTAAAGAATGCAGCAAATTTTAATCTACCCGAGTAAGGCATAATACTTCAGATCGTACATGCCCCTCCTCCTGCACAAGCTCGCATACATTTGATCTAAAACAGACACTAGCAATCGATTGTAACCACCGCTGACTAAAGTCTTTCGTAGAAGCAGAACGGATTGAATAAAAAATTTAACTAGCATTATTATGTTTACATAAATTTAATTCATTTACTTAGTTTATACACTATCTTGCTATTTATTTCATATATTCGACAGATATTTCCAGATCATGGCTAGTTTCCAACAGTCTCATCTAACATAACACCGATCCTTCAGTTCAGTAATGATAGAAGCTATTTCGTTAATGTGCGAGAAATCTCCATCTTGCTGCAAAGCGATCAAATGTCCGAGTCTATCAACAAGTTCAGTCGGGTCTTCGGAAAACATGAAGTCAGTATTCTCGGCATCTTCTGCCTTCTCCATTCCTCTCTTGCAGCAAATGAACGTGCGTTCTTAATGCCTTCTGCCTTCTTCACACCACTTGTCGAAGGAAACATGCTGATGAAATGTGTGGAGATGTAAAGAGGGTCATAATCCTTCTGATCATAGAGTTTAACACTACCTTCATAAACATTATCATCAAAGTCATCTTCATGATCGTCTTCACCTCCTGTTTTATTCTTGAAATCAAGTATACTTTTCTTTGTAGGAGTCGCATGGCCTTCATCAGTATTTAGAGCCGACGACAGTTTATTAAGTTCGTCGACATCACAAGAAAGTTTTGTAAGTATACATTCCACTCAAACCGACTCTACTGCACTCATTCCATCTTTAGCATCTTGACGAATCAGTACCCACCGATGCCGAATGGAGTATTGGCGACATTACTTGCTGGCTCCGAGTACATGAACCCTTGTAGATCTCGACGTGATCCTTCAATGTTTCGCCTTGTATAAACTGCACGGTACCAATGATTTAATGCTTCATCGCGCGAAAAGGACTCTTCGTACATGTGGTTCTCTGGTGTACGCGATCATGGCAGCTTTTGCTGAAGTTCTTTTCACAGTAACAACAAAGTCATCTATGTAATTTTCCAGCAGTGGGAAAAGGTACATTCATCAATGTAAACTCTATAGTTGACTTCGTACAATCATTGCCTTGAATCATATTAAGGAAAGAACTGACATTTTTTTCTACAGTAACACCTTATGTATCTCTTTTGCATAGAAACTGCTCTTTACATAAACTTGCCAACTTATTTCATCAGCGTGATTTAACCTTTTTTTTTTGTTTAGGCATCCATGCAACCAGACATTTTATCTAGTTCCTTATTCATATTACTGTAGAGTTACAAGTTCAACCAATTCTTTCAGACAATATATTTGTTCAGTTTGAACTCAAGCCCTGCAAACAGCACAAAAATTGCTATGCAAATGTCCCCCTAAATGACCCATCAATGACCACACCCTCAATGCAAATGACCTCTCAAATGACCCATCAATGACCACAACTATGCAAATGACCCCTGAATAGTATCTCCTCTGCAAACAACCCCCCCCCCCCCGGCTCAGCAAGTGACCCCTCCTGTTCCACAAATGACCCCTAAATGACATCTCATAATCCACACGACCCCCAAATGACCTCTCATAATCCACACGCAACCCCTAAATAGCCTCTCATAATCCACACATGACCCCTAAATGATCCTCTTAATGACCCAATGAATGACCCAATAAATGACCCAATAAATGATCCATTAAATGATCCCTAAATTACCCATTAAATGATCCCCTAAATTACCCATTAAATAATTCACTTAATGACCCCTCCTGCTCCGAAAATTACTCCTACTGCTCTGCAAATGACCTGCCAAATGACTCTTCAAATGATACCCTAAAAGAGACACAAATGATACTCTAGAAGACCCATCATATTATACCCTTAAAGACCACTCCTGCTCCACAAACGGCCCCTCCTGCTCTGAAAACGACTTCTCCTGCTCTGAAAATGACGCCTCCCGCTCTGAAAATGACGCCTCCCACTCTGAAAATTATGCCTCCGCTCTGAAAATGACCCCTCATGTTCCGAAAATGACCCCTCCTGCTCTGCATATGACCCATTCCTAATCAGACCCTTGCGAAGCCCTTGAACTCAAGGACTTAGCATGGCTGGAATTTCCCCAATCCCAGAGATATGTGAACACCAAACAATGGCAAAAAAAATGCCACCAAGTAAAAATCCATTGAGCAGGGCAGGAATATTATTATGTGAAATGTTTAAAACAGTACGAATACTCATGGAGTATGTAGAAAACATGATTTTTATTATTTTTGTTTTTTTTCTTTGTTTCAACAATAATTACATTATTGGGAAAAATCACCACATGCAAAAACCTATTTAAAGAGTAACAGAAAAATTGGAATGTGTACATAAATATATTTACGAATATTCTCGAAAATTGCCACACAGTATTTTCTGCCACATGCAGCTATATTTTAATACTTTCCAACGTACAGGTAAATTCAGGTACATTAAATTTTAGATTTACCAACCAGTATTATATGACTGGTTAAAACCATGCACAAGCAAAATTCCTCTAAAACGATTTTAAAGGTCTAATATATAATTTTGACTCAACAATAATTAAATTCTGGCTAACCAATCATCAAAAGGCCACAATAAGAATACTTTTACTTTGAATTATTTATCTTGGCTACCTGTATGGTTCGGGAAACAGCCCATTAATTTAAAATTTCCATTCCATCTTGCAATCAACTTTAACATTTGACCTCACAATTTATTTTGTCATTTAATATCTCGTGTATTCAGTTTATGGCAAGAGTAAAAACATTTAAAAAATATATTATACCTCCAGAGGTTGTGGATATGCCTGTCTCTCAAAATGTATACCTCACAAAGCATTATTTTAAAATTTCCCTCGCGTCCCACTGACACAAAGCAACTGCTCATGAATGGAGAGCCTGAACTTCCGAGCAAAATTCCCTGTTTGAAAATCATCAGATTCCTGCTCAAAAACAACTGCTTAGAAAGCATTCTAAAACTGTAAGTCGTTTTATTGTCAGATTCCAATCAGAAACATATTTGCAAAATCATTAGTGCTTGGAAATTAAAGCCCTTTCAGGCATCTATCCTTATGTCAACATGACATCATGACCTATTCTTGCTTGAAGAGTCTAACATATTTAAGGAGGTATATTTACTGCTGCATAACTTATATAGATAAATGCTCCCTCGAGGCCGAATGTCTGACCCCGACCAAGCTTTTTGCATTAATATATATATACAAAATCAACTCAATTACTTGTTAGAGAAGTGAACACAATTCAGTCCCCAATAAAAAATCCAGTATAATTTTCCTTCAAATGAATCCACCAATAGGGTGTATTTGCCCAAATAAGGAGACAATATAATTTTCACTTAGTAGTGGGGTGATCTAAAATTCATTAGGCTGTAGACGGATCTTCATTGGAATGGCAAAACAGATATTTTCTTCAAAATCTCCAAATAAGGGCTGTGTCACTTATCAGCGGAAAGAATCGTCAATTTGAACTGCGTGCTAGCTAGGGCGCACGTGACGTCACATCCGCCAGCCGGCGATGATGGAATGCTAGCGCTTCACATGTCTGCACATGCGGGAGCTGGTACTACAGCCCTCAATGTTACCGGAGCCATAGATCACAGCTGTTGCACAGATGCAAGGCATGAATCGATTATTAAAAAGTGCTGTGCAAACGTGTTTCCAGCCGTACTGGGCCATGCCGGATTCAGCATGCGGCAAACAGGTTTGTAAGATTGTAATTTTAAGTATATTCCACCCACTCCAATATATAAATTTTCTTAATTCAAACATCCAGTAGTTTTTGTACATGCAGCAAACGAACTTCGAACATTGTCGTCTTGGTCGGATTGAACGGGGTGCGGACAGGAGACATCAAAATCACGTCGTCTTAGATGCAATTGTCTCACTGTTGTGCAAATGATAACTAATTGAGCCCTTCTGTTTCCAAAAAAAATTCTAAATGACCACTCATTCTATGCGAATACCTCTCAAGCTCGGCAAATAGCCTGCTCCTGCTCCACAAATGTCCCCAGAGTAACCACTCATGCTCTACAAAAGACCCCTCATGTACTGCAAATAGCCCTCCCCTGTTCCACAAATGACCCCTAAAAGACCCTTTATAGCCCCCAAAATAACCATAAATTACCCCTAAGTACCCCAAAATGACCCCGAAAGTGCCCCTTTATTGTCGTTCATGGAGTGGAGCATGCGGTGCTAAGAGAGACACACGACGAGTCAGTTGCAGTGCATTACGGATCACGCCCAGCCTTTCAAACAAGTGACCTATCATTGCAAAGCATTCTCCACAATCAGGTCTGCAAGCTCTGCAATCGCTTCTACATGCAAGGCAATCCCAATAATAAATCATGTTTTTACCACACGAGACCTAAACCTTGTCTCCAACGAAGCTGATTTCGGAGGCTTCGACACCGTCTACACCCCTGAGGCCTCATGATATATATAAAGGCTTCGTGCATCGGGACTGGAGAGCATATGGATGCGGATGTGATTGCGGTGCATGCCGAGGTGATTGCAGAGACTGCGGAGCTGATTGCCGAGTATGTTCCCCAATGAGGTGTCAGGCATAAACCCTTCATGCACTACACCTGACCCTTCACACACCACATTTAGCAGCACATGCACCACATGTACCATAATTATGGGTCTTCTTGTGGTTAATAAGAAGTCATTTAGGCATCATTTAGGTGACATTAGATGTCATTTGCTAGATACAATGTCTGGTTTGAATGGATGCCTAGAAAAATGATTAAATCTCACTGATGAAATATGTTGGTAAGTTTATATATAGATCAGTAGCTAGGCAAAATACATACACAAATTGTTACTGTAGAAACAGTCAAGTTTTTTCATGAGTATGATCCAAGCCAATGATTGTATGAAGTCTACTTTAGACTTTACCTCTATGGATGTATATTCTCCTAGTGTTTCAAAATTTAATGTAAAACAGTTTACTGCTGTGTAAAGATCTTCAGTAATAGCTACCATGTTCGGCGACATGAGAGAACTGCATCTATGAAGAGTCCTTTTCGCATGATGAAACATTACGACATTGGTACTATGCAGTTTATGCAAGATGATACGTTGAAGAAACACATTGAGATCTGCAAGGGTTCGTCTACTCGGAGCCAGTAAGTGATGTCGCCAATACTCCATGCTGCACTGGCGGTACTGATTCGTCCTGCGACAAAGATAAGATAGTAATACTAAAGACGTAATGAGTGCAGTAGAGTCGGTTTGTGCAGAATGTACTCTCGCAGAATTTCGCATCAGGCGACAAACTTCAAAATAAACAGTCATCGGCTCTAAATTGACCATGTGACTCCTAAAAAGAAAAGTAAACTTAATATTGAGGAAAAACAGGAGGTGAAAACGATCATACAGATAGCATTTATGATAACGAATATGAGACAGTGTTGATGAAGTATCTGATCAGAAGGATGATTTTCTCGATGTCCCCTAACATTTCACCAAATGAGTATCCTTCCACAAGACGTGTGAAGAAGGCAGAAGGCATCAAGAACTCATCTTTATTTGCTGCAATGAGAGTAATGGAGAATGCAGAAGATGTTGAGAATACTGACTACATGTTTACCGAAGACCCGACTGAACTTGTTGATGGAATCAGAC
The DNA here is from genome assembly GCA_029891345.1 of Dryococelus australis. Lineage (NCBI taxonomy): Eukaryota > Metazoa > Arthropoda > Insecta > Phasmatodea > Phasmatidae > Dryococelus > Dryococelus australis. Next base: position 240,726,185 of record CM056993.1, read on the forward strand.
TTTTGATCATTTTGCAACATGACTGAGATTTCTCGCACATTAACGAGTATCTTCTATTATTGGTGAACTGAAGGATTGGTGTTATATCAGATGAGACTGTTGGCTACTATCCATGATCTGCAAACATCTGATAAATATATAAAGATCGAATATATGAAATAAGTAGAAAGATAGAATGTATAAACTAAGAATGGATAAAATTTACGAAAACAAAATAAAATGAGTTTAATTTTTTATTCAGTCCGTTCTGCCTCTTTGAAAGACTTATAAAGTCAGCTGTGGGTACAATCGATTGCGAGTCTGTTTTAGATCAAATTTATACGAGTGTGTGAAAGAAAAGCTGCTACATGCAGCTGAAGTATTAAGCCTTACTCGGGTACATTAAAATCGGCTGAGTTCTGCAACACAAACAATTGAACTGGGGGATAATTTTAAGTACTGTTTCGCAACAGATTGGATGGTCTGGCCATTCGTATTAGGCGACTTCTTTGAGATTGGTTGTCATATAATATTGGTATAGGTGGATGGTATGGTGGGTTGGTATTGTCCACTGTTTTAGTCTTTATTGTAGGAATTTGTCTTGGCAAGAGCCAGTCTTGGGTAGATATACATCTCTTCCGAACTGGTTGAGGTTTCATTTAGGGGGAAAAAGGGGGGGGGGGAAGAATCATAAGGTTGATTAATGGCGAGGGTAGATGGTGATGGGCAGAGCTACGGCGAATTATTTATGGTTGTTTTGAGGGCGGGTGGGGGGGATTGCATGGATGGCGACATGTATTAATATTACTGGTGACAGAGCTTTGGTAAGTAAATCGCGAGGGAAGTAGAGCACTGAGACTTGTATGTGTGTGGAAGCGGGAGGAGTAGTGAAGTGGAGACATTTGGGCAGCTCTTAAAAACGAGGTCTTGAGAACTGATAGGGAGAGGGAGTTCTGTGCTACATAAAGTAAATAATTCACTTTAGCGGTTATAAGATTAACCGGATATATAGTAATTGAAATATAGAGGTGAGGATTAGTACGTCCGCTGATCGTCGTACCAGGAAGTGGCTGTGCTATGACTTCTTTACAATAATCGAACTTTTAGGTTCACACACATCAACTTGGTATTACATATTAGGTATGCAATTTTGTATCGATGGTTGTTTACATGTGTGTAATTTCGTGTAATTTTTTTTTCCATATTTGCCGAGTTTAAAGTCATTTGGGTTAGATTTATGCTCACCAACACTCAAAATGGTGATCGAAGTCATTGCATATTATGTTCGTCGACTTTTACAAACACTTCTTCAATTTTTTACTATTTTTTCACAATTTTTTAGTTCTAGTTCGTTGGGGTCAAAGTCAAGGTCACCAATGGCCACCATGAAGGTTTGAGTCAGTACTGTAATTTTCGTCGATTTTTATGATTGTTTTCGAATTTTTGCAATTCTTTTTAGATTATATACAATTGGGTTCAAGTTCAAGGAAACGGTCATACAACATGGTTGTCCGAGTCTGTGATGTAATATGTTTCAGAACTTTTATTACTCTTTTTAGAATTTTTACAATTTAGTCTCTTTTTTTTTATTTCACTGTCATTAGGGGTCAAGGTCGCCAATATCGAACATGGGTGTCTGTAAGTGATAGAACATGTTCCCAAAATTTTATTAGTTTCATTTTTTTTTTTTTTTTTTTTTTTTTTTAGAATTCTTTGTCAGTTTTTCATGTTCAAGGTTATTGTGTTCAATGCCAATGTCATGAACATCTAAAATGTACATCTGAGTCAGTTATGTGATATTTCCCTAATTTTTCATTACTTTCTCTCGATTTTTACAACTTCACTAGATTTTTCGCATTCAAGGTCATTGGGGTTAAGGTCAACAACATCCAACATGGGTGTCGGTGACAGTGATGTAATAGGTTCCTAAATTTTTAATAGTTTCTTTCGAGATTTTGCGAATTTGTCGATTTTTTTATGATTGAGATGGAGGTGTGGAGGGATGGGGGTGTTTGTTAGGGCAACAAGGTGAGTGGAAGGGGCGTATAAGAGGGTGGTGGGCGAGGGGGGAAGTGGTGTGGGGAGTATTAACATTTTATGTTCCTGGATATTTAGAAATAATTTTTCAATTGATTTCACCATTTTCTTGATTTGTTGCGGTTTTCTTGTTTTTTTTATGATTACGAGCAGTGGGATTAGGGAGGTGCCGAGGTGAAAGTTATATGATGGGTATGAGGTTAACGTTATATATTGCTCAATTGTTTAGAATATTTAAAAGTTTGTTGTGATTTTTAACATATTTTTATGAGTTGGAGTGTGGTTGGGTGTAAGTGTGAGTTAGGGCTTGTGGGGTGAGCGAGGGGTAGTGTAACACTACATATTTCTCGAATAAGTTTTTTTTTTGCACATTTGAAAAAAAAAATTGGTTTCATTGTTAAGGTCAAGGTCATGGGTCAAAGTCACCAAGATATAACATGTTGGTCGGGTGCCTTCACAACATGGCCAACCTAGGCCACTTTGACAACCATAATGGCAAGTGACTCCGAGCTCCGATTCATGAATCCTGTGCCAGAAGCAGGGTAGGAGAAGGGTTGCAATGTGTGGAGGAGCAAGGGGTATGGGGGAGTCTAATGTTATATGTTATTCAATTTTTAAGCATTTTTGTGACTTTTCCGATTTTTCTATGATTGTAAGGGGTTAGGAGATGAGGAGGAGGTGAGGTTGACATGGTGGGATGAGTGTGAGGGTAACATTATGTGTTCTTCGATTCTTAGAATTTTTTCTATTTTTAGTAATTTTTCTAATTTTTTTATTATTGGGAGTAATATTAGGGACAGGGTGTAGTGAGGGAGAGGGGGGTGGCTGTAAGGTTACCATTATATATTCCTCAATGTTTTAGAGATTTAAAAATAATGTTTGCATTTTTTCTTTATTTTTTAATGGTTGTGATGGGTGTAGGGGAGGGGTTGTAGGACAGGGTTGGTTTGGTGAGCGAGTGGTAAGGTGACATTATATGTTTCTCGATTTTCGGATTTTTTTTTGTGATTTATTTTTTTGGGTTCAAGGTTAAGATCATGGGTCAAGGTCAAGGTCGCCGAGATCTAATATGGTGGTCGGATACCATCACAAAATGGCCGCCCCAGGCCGCCCCGACAACCGTGTGGGATGGTGGCGCCTGGCGCCTATGCATGATACCTGCGCCCTAATCGGCCTAACTCTACTACTTACATTGTTTGCGCCCGAGCGCTACGCCTTAGCAACCTCAGTTTAAGTAACTCCAAATGAAAAATTTATGGTTTAATTCTTACACTTCAAATACTAAAATAATGGACAACGCACATAAATAATTATTTAAAGTTTTACAAGTTTTCTTTGTAGCTTCCTGTTGAACTTGCTATATTATTATGTTTATATCACTATTAAGCATCAATAAATGCACTAACAAACACTATTACTATCCTATTTGTTACAAAAATTACAAACTCTCGAGCTGTATTACTGAAAGAAGGCTGTCAAATGAGTGGCCAAACAAATATATACATTTGATTCAATTAAATATTGTGTTCATATGCTTGTTTTTTTTTCGCCCCACAGAGGGGTTTTGTTAATTCAAACGTGTACTTAGTTACCTGAATGAAATTCATTTTAGTTACTTTTCAAGTTTTGATTAATCAACAAAATATTTTGCTGGGGCAGCTTAATATATTTTCGTTTCCATACAAACAAATATTGTGTTGGGTGGAACAAACTTATTTCTCTGTGTAAGAGGGAGAGGAACAAACTATTACTACAAACGCAATTTAAAAAAAGTCTACAGGTTTTCGTAAGCCAATGAAGAAAAAAACGGCAACCCTACGGAGCAAATATTATGCTACTGTATTACATTTATGATTAGGAATACATGACACATTGGCGAAAATTTGGCTTAGGAAGTTGGCGAAATCCGTGGCGAACGCTTGACCTTGTATCGGTATTGTTATTTTTCCATACAAAAACCTGTAGATTATAGTGTTAGCATCTACTTAAGTCGCATGACATCTTTAGTGAACATTTCTTTCAAACATCCTACTTCGTCTGGCAAATAAATGTCCAAATTTGCTGAATAACTACTTCCTAAAGATATTCTAAGCGGATTTCATCACTTGCATGCCCCTGTGGCGGGTAGGCGGACTAGCGTGATTTTAAAACACCCGGTAGTTATCACTTTTGAAAACAACTTTTGGAAAAATTCACTGCACATTAGCATACACTACCATACAGACTTGGCATGCCGACTTCTAATTGGCAGCGTTATGTAAAAATAGTTCTATATTTTTTATATTTTACTGAGAGCGTAATATGTTAATTTATTCTAAGTGAAGTTACTGTTTATTCTTTTATGACCATTAGGGCATGAATTCTTATAAAGTTAAATTATAGCACTTTTTTTTTAAATGCCACGGTCTTCATTTGAATGAAGCATGAATAAAACGAGATGGTTCCATTACAATGTTAAACTCACGTGTAGCGTAAGAATACAAAATGAGAAGAAACGGATACCCTAATCAGGGTTTCGAAAGTGCTCAATTGACATTTAACAGGCTATACACACAATTAGAGTCCAAGTGTGTAAGAGCCGACTTTTATAAGTTGTGTTTAGGCTGTGTGCATAACCGCGAGACATTACACCTTATACGTCGTCCTTTAACTTCGGCAACCTCAGTTTAAATTTTTTTTTTTTTTATCTTCTCCTACTGAACACTTACAGTGTGTGTTTAGGGATGATATCATGGCATACAGTAAGTAGAGAGGATGTGTTGGTATATGAAAAGGAATTATAATTAAAATTTATCTTCTAAGATCTCGCGTATACCTGTGCCTGAAGTTGAAAACAAAACTTAAGGACTTCGTGACAGGGGGGTATACATTCTACCCACACACCTGAAGGTCGCCAGTGTGTGTACGTTAGTGAGAGTAATGTACTCTCCACTCTATGTCGGTGGCGGTGATGAAATGTCCTCATCATTGCTGCCAAAAACACTTGTCTGTGTCCCTGAAACGACTTATTTGAAAGGCTTCCTTCTTCTGAAGAAACATGTAGAGCTGCTGAATTTCGAATGATTTAACTGATCTAACGTTGGGTAAACTAATATTATGTCATTACAGTCATTTAAACGGCACTATGGAGTATGCAAAAATTATATTTTGTGGTTTAAAATTATATATAAATGAAGGAAAAACAATAACTTCTACACGCACTCTTTTGAACTTCCAGAAAAGATTTTTCGAATTTACTATTTACAATACGAAGCAATTTAACATCGCCAGATAGAATACATAGGAAATATTACAACTAATATTGGTATATTTAATATTTAACAAGTAGGTAACAATTTTTATAATCCAGCTAGTGGATGATGTGCTAATTTACAATTACGGAGAATATACATGATGAAATTTTATTGAATGAACTAATTAAAGCCTATCGGAGGAATGTACGAGATGGACAAAAGTAACGCTCCGGATGTTTTTTTCATTTCAACTTCTGGATTAACTATTTAATATAATTGCATAACTAGAACGTGTGTCACTAAAGTAAAACAAGGTATGAGTATAATCTGTTTTTATTAAGTTAGCATAGACCTGGATGAAGAAAAAAGGTACTTGAAAGATCTGAAATTGTAGGGTTCTCAAATAAAATTCTTTAACTACCTTATAAGAACTTAAGTAAAATTTAAAAAAGAAACAACCATAAATCCAAGAAAGTAACTTCAAGGTCATGGTTTACTATGAGTCATGTTTTATCACAATCCAGTACCTCACCACATTTGTTGAGTCATTTTTTATTATAAAATATAATATGGAATACCACACCGTAATATTGTATTGTTGTCGCCATTTATGTGCGTGTATTATATATGTGTGTGTGTACGTGCGTGCGTGCGTAAAAACACTTACTTGAATCTAAAAGAGCCTAGATTATGTGGGGTTCTTACAAATCTTGAAAAATGACATACTTTCGGAAAGTTAAAAATTTTGACGTAATTTTGGTCAGCTGGAAGTGCTAGTGAACGCTTGCTAATTTGCACGTCATTTCTTCAAGCGAATATTTTGAAATCCTAGAGATGTTAGTTCCTCGAGGTACGTTGTTTGCTCTCATGTCGCTTGGCTGCGCAAGAAGAGGTCAAAGACATGTTGATTACAGCGTGCGAAAAACACCTGATTATCACTAAGTATCATTCATTACGATGACGTGATATGGGTTTGGTACCATATAGTTGGGTTGACCTCGTCGTGGCACGAGAGAGACTCTTCAGTGATTTGCGGGACGTGAATAGTAAATTACACATCAGTAAAAAAGAAAGGAAAACCTAGCAGTGAATTTAGTAACCATCCAAATAATTCTACTACTGTACAAGCATCTCTGTGGCCTATGGTCTAACGGAAATGGTTTCTTTACTAATGTTAATTATGAGGAAGTTTATTCTTTATTTAATGTAGGAGCATGTTGCAACAACTCATTTATATTTCCGTTTATGCAAACTAAGATAATTCATTTTTCATTTGTTTGTTGGTAACCGTGATACAAGATTGTGGTTTCTTTTTCCACGAGTATGTGTGCTTTATGGTGGGAGCGGAGTTTTTGAAGGAAAGAAAGGCGTATGAGATCACTTCTGTCTGTGCGAATGTGGGGTACCCCCTTAAATATTTGAACGCGGGAATCGGATTTCACCGAACTCGGTACACATTAGGTACTAAGTAAAGACACCTGTTTTTTTTATATAGTTTTCGACCACTTTCAATATAACGGCCATTAAAAAATGTTGTATATGTTTTATCTCGGAAATCATGAAACCATGCACCAACTTTTGTTTCGTTGACAGCGCAAGGTTTATGTATTGAAAATTTAAATGGATGATGTAGTTGGTCCACCGTTTTGGAAGACAGCACCACATGGAAAATAAGCCTTTAACTCAAACATCACCTAACCAACTCTCACAAAATATGTCATGAAAGTAACACTATGGTAGGCCCTGTAAACGTGTGTAACACAAATTGATGACGCGCTTGTTTTTAAAATAGTGGGTATACAATCATTTTTTATCTATTTGGTTAGAACCATCATACCGTTCTACCAATTTAGACTAATTTCTGTATGCTGACAGTATCTGTTATACACACCGTGCCAAGAAATAACTACTTCGTATGCCATTTCGAAAGGTAACATATGAATAAATAAAGTTTTAATGTCATATCTCGGGAAAGAATTATTGACGGATTCCTACCAAATTTGCCAAACAAGTAATGCTGCAGCAAAATGGCAGCCATATAAACATTTTAGTTTAGTATCTCATGTCTACGAAACTACGAACACATTTCAACTTAACTTTGTGTATTGGCAGTATCTGTTATATCAATCAAATGTGTATGTAGAGAGCCTAATTTATTCACCATTTTGTACGCTAGCCCCGCATGAAAAAAAAATATAGTTTGTTTTTACTTATCTCGGGAAACAATAATTTAATTTGTTCCAAATTTTGGGAAGAATTAGTGCTGACGAACGCCATATTAATTTATACATTTTAGGTCTGCAAGTGCTTTATTTTCATAATAGCGGCGATAAAATCATTTTATCGTGGTGTGCGTATCTACGAAATTATCTAAGCGAATTACTTTAACTGTGTAAGTGTAATACATCTAAGACTATCATCTAGTGTGCTAATAATAAACTTTTTGTTCTCATTTATGAAGGATCTTCACATGAAACAAGAAGTTGCTGATATAACTAATAATACTTATTTACCTCCCCGGGCGGTCTTCCTACCTTGCCGCCCCTCCCCGGGCGGTCTTCCTACCCTGCCGCCCCTCCCCGGGCGGTCTTCCTACCTTGCCGCCCCTCCCCAGGCGGTCTTCCTACCTTGCCGCCCCTCCCCGGGCGGTCTTTCTACCTTGCCGCCCCTCCCCGGGCGGTCTTCCTACCTTGCCGCCCCTCCCCGTGTGGTCTTCCTACCCTGCCGCCCCTCCCCGGGCGGTCTTCCTACCATGCCGCCCCTCCCCGTGCGGTCTTCCTACCTTGCCGCCCCTCCCCGGGCGGTCTTCCTACCCTGCCGCCCCTCCCCGGGCGGTCTTCCTACCCTGCCGCCCCTCCCCGGGCGGTCTTCCTACCCTGCCGGCCCTCCCCGGGCGGTTTCCTACCTTGCCGCCCCTCCCCGGGCGGTCTTCCTACCTTGTCGACCCTCCCTCGGCTGGGAAGCCATTGCGACCGCCTACCTGCTGAAAGTAGTACTTACAGCACTTACAAACATCTTAGTTTTGCTAGCCACCGAACGAGTTCTTTTCGTATAATGTACAGTATTGTTTACTGAGTAGAATGTGTACCACATGAGTGAATAGTTACCTTAAAGTAGCCTAAATATGATATAATTTAATATTTATTTTAAATATAACACTGCCAGGAAACTGTCTGGGAAAGCACTGCTTGCCTTGCTTGCCTTAACGAGACTCCGCTGTTGCGACACCTGAACTTACGATCACGACAATGTGCAAGAAAGGTAATTTTGTATGTCATTTCCAAAAAAAAATTATTAGAAACACTCGTGGTTAGCTGGATGTAACAACCTACACAAACTGTTTTGCTGACAATGTTTATTGTTTTCAAAGGATAACATGTGAGTTTTTACATTAAAACATTAATTTACTATATATTAATTGTGACGGACGTGAATGTTTGCAGATGTAATTATAAGTGTAATTTGTGCTCAGTTATCAGAAATGTTGATGCAATTCTATAATATGTTATCGAAATCGTACCGGTGATGAATCCTTGTAAACTCTCGATTTCAATATATATGGTAGTTAAGGTAAGCATCATGAACATGACCTCGCAAAGCAACAGCTAGTTAGCTTTAACGTTCCAGTGTCTAGTAACCCATGTGTATTCTCTATATATGTCGTAGAGTGCGCGCGCGCGCCACACACACACACACACACGCGCACACACACGCAGGCGCACACACACACGCGCCCACACACACGCGCACACACACCTGCGCGCGCGCACTACTTACTAAGACTTCCCGTAGAAAGGTTTGGTTGTCGAGAATCCTCAACGGTTAGGAAACGCTCAAAGAATCTCGAGGATGGATCGAACTCGCAGATGTCTGCAACTACGTTCAGCTCGCAAATAACGACGTGGAATGGTTTTCTGTAACCTTCTCGATACACGGTAAAAAATAATACAAAGTTTCCTGTACGGCAAAGAAAACCATTTCTTTGAGGACATTTTTTTCCAGACAAACTAATTTGATTTAATTCAAAGAGAAGGATAGAGAAACATATTTACGCTCTTTTCTACATACGTTTCGGTTTTGTGGCAATATTAACTTCCTTTATAGACAACATTCATAAATCAGTATATTCTGCAGTTATGAAACTGCATCTGACCAAATGTACACTCCTCCTGCAGACTTTTGATGTCACTCTCAAACGCAGTGGCTCTCCAAATTACTAACCTCAATTATTTCCGAGAGGTGACATTTAGTCTGCCCATGTTACTTAACACGTGACACTGAAAACCTATCAAAAGTAGTCTAAACACAAGTCTTACTGATCATATGATAAAGGGCGTTAAGCTGATAACCTTGGGAGGGGGAAGGGGGTGTTCGGAGCTTGGAACAATACTAATAAGATTTAGTGAGTGAGTGAGTGAAAATATTTGGGCGGCTTTTATCAGCGAGGTCTTGAGAGCCGTTGAGGGTGAAGCGATGCGCGTATGGAACAGCGCCGGAAGGAAAGGGCGAGGGAAACATCCAATAGACATCTATCTATACCCTACTAGCAATTATAGTTTTATTCATCCGGGAAGTGCCGCGGTGGTGTAGCGGCTGACAGTGCTCGCACAGGTTCAAATCCAGACGAAGTCACATCCGAATTTTTCGCATTTTTTTAAACGAGGCGGATGTTACTGTTACCTAGTAGGCTTTCTCTGGGTATTTCATATCGATTAATAGTATAAAAAGAAATGCTGGATGGCCTTAAAATAGATATTTTGAGCATTGCGCTTTTAGACAACTGTAAAAACTTTGCATCTGTGTCCGATTAAACAATACATTATATGCTACTTCGAAGAAAATGCCTGCTCCTTCTGTGAAATTTTTTAACTACCACGTATTCGTGTAACTCTTTTGCCAATTTAACGCATAACATTTTAAGGCATTTAACACACTTTAACAAATAGGTAGGTATATTTAATGTGTTTCCGCCAAAACTGCATTGTCATACCTGAATAAATGTGAAAAGTTTTTTCTCTTGCACTGCTAATAAACAGCATTCATATCTATGTCTATGAAAATGCTCAGGACACTTTTTGGACAAACTTATTTCTACCTACTGTACACCTGGACCGAACAAGGTGGCGCAGGTATAAAACATTGAACTCACTTTCGGGAGGACCTTGGTTTGAATCTCGGTCCTGCGATCCCATTTAGGGTTTTCTATGGTTTCCTGAAATCGTGGAAGGTGGAAAGTTAGATGTGATATAAATGGCTGATAAGGAAACAATAATTAAATACGGTTACGTGGGCAAGATAACTGATTATCATAAAATTAAAGTTATTTATTTAGGTAATCCCATCTTGGTGAAATGTTATGTTACTTGAGATTTTATATTTAAACTCGTCAATGCCATTTTTTAAGTGCCGACGTATTTGCGAACCACCTATTCAAATTAATGATATTTAATCAGGTTAGTGAATCGTATTGTATAGTTTCTTTTAGTTCATGATACGTAATGTTGGCTCAATACTCTCCAAGGATTACTTACCTAACGGACATACTACTCTCAGTTACTGAATAAAAAATAATGGTGGAATAGATTAGAACATTAATATTCCGTGTTCAGTCCTCGCAAGAAGCTACGTTTTATACGTTGGCCAGATTATACTTAGTAATTAATATAGAATAGATTGCAGATGATAATAAACGGAAGATAACGCTGATTTTACAGAACATCCCAAATTGTGATTGAGTACGCAAGTGATGCGTACTTTATTCACAGTCGCGCAATACGATCATGATAATTGCAATTTAAGAAACTATTATTCAAAACATTTATAACAGGAAGTGTATGAGGGAGAAGCGGTATTAGGCAGGCAAACACGTGTTCGATATAGGCCTACTTCTGTAGTTTATCAATTAATTCTGACTAGGTAACTTAGACATACAGATATTGTCCTCACATAACAACCACTATGCTCTGTTGTGTGCAAAGAAATTGGTTATATATTTATATCACTAGTATAATTGAATTGTTTTCATCAAAACTGAATCATAGTGTATTTTCACGTGCGTTTTGTTTCTTAGTAGTTTCTTTTTGGCGCAATCGTGCGGGTTGTGCATAAAATAATTATGACTAAAAGTACGAAAAGAGGAGTAAGATCATTGATCTCAATGTTTGAAATTATTTGGAATGTAGAATTTTCTGTTCTTTTATATGCAGTACACTTAACGTTAGTAAATATCACCCAGAAAAATAAATAAAGCAAAACATGTTTGCTGTATCTTATTTCATATAATGTATTATTATATTATATATTGTAATATTGACTCAGATATTCAGAATTTCAATAACCTCTTCAGGTTCATATACTTTCCGCTTACCTTGATGTCATCTATCAACTTGTTTGTACTTTCTCCTTCCTTTCAATCTTTTTCCACAAACTATTCCTTCCATAGCTTCTGTTAGCAAGCACTCCCCGTCTCAACGAGTGTCCCATCCAGTTCTTCTTCCTTTCTCTTATGACTTTCAGCAGTTTTCTCCTCTCATCAACTCTTTCCAGCATTTCTTCATTACTCACTCTTTCCACCCAGCTTATCCTCTCCATTCTCCTCTATATCCATATCTCAAACGCTTCTAGCCTTTTTTCGTCCTCACATCTCAAGTGTCCACGTCTCTGCCCCGTAGAGTGGCACACTTCATACGAAACACTTGCCAAGCATTTTCCTCTGTGCTTTATCTAGTTTTCCGCATAGCAATCTCCTCTTCCTATTGAACGCTTCCTTCGCTACCGCAATACGAGTCTTCACCTCCTTGATGACATCCCAAATCCTAAGTTATCGTACTCCCAATATACTTGATTGCTCTTATTTGGCTGATATTAACTTGTCCCGTCTTAATATTTGCCAATTGCCTTCCTTTACTGAATACCATACTCTTTGGTTTTGATGTATTGATTCTCATTCCATACTCCTCACAAGTTTAATTCTGATTTTTTTAGCATTTTAGTTATAGTGATAAAATGTACTTTAAAACGTTAATTCTGCCACTGAAAATATTCTTAGACTTATCGTAAGAGTCAGTAAATTAAAATAGTAATTAATTATAGTTCAAAAGCCTTAAACTGAGTTTCAAAATAATATTCTCTCAGCGCGGCCAGCTTCGGGTGCATGATAAACTTTATGCCGCTGTTACTGTATAGTTGTCTGTTTTGCGGTCACGGACATAAAACTACGTTACTGTCCAAAACTATTACTTCAATGCCAAAAATGTTACTAAAATATTTCTAACCTCTCAAAATTTTGTTTCGATATGTTGACTTCTGGATATCTAGGTTATTCGTGGGATCTAATCAAACGAAAAGTCATTATTTTACAATTTGCGTTATCTGCCCCTACAAACGTATCTATCGAAAACAAGATTATTTAACACATAATTTTAGTGATAATATTTTAGGACCTCTTCCTAGACTGTGCCCAGGGTAATTTGTACACAAATACATGTCTTCAAGTTCCAAATATATAAGTGAAAAAACTGACGAATTCTAATATGAAAATTCGAGCTGCAGCGATCTCGAAATCTCCCATAACCGCGGCTGTTCCTAAACGTTATTTAATTTTTCCTTTGTTAGCTACAAACCCAAAGAAAACGGTGCTCATAAACATGTAAATGTTAAAGCATATAACATCGACTTCACAATATGTTATATAATCATTGAGGTATATTATAACCATAGACCTATAATAGATAGATGCGGCGTCTGCTGTAAGACACTGACAGAAAGGGTGTGTTCAAAATGGGTTACGTGACTTTAGGAAGATTGCGCAATGGCGAACCTTGTTGGACGCACCTTCGTGACGTCAAGCTCCAGGGAGCGAATGGTGTGTTCGGAATCTGTCACGTGACTTCAACAAAACATTGTTCCATGTTAAACACACTTTTATGTCACACCCCCTCTAGGGTATTATTCCTCTATGATATGTTATTAAACAAAACTTGATAATATTAAATTCTGACATTGCAAATCAGTCGCTAGTATCATGAATAATTACTTTAATATTAGAGAATAAGTTAATAAGAGGTTTGGACGGCTCTTATCATCTTAGCTAAGGTCTTTAGAGCCGATGAGAGATGAATGAGGCGGATACGGAGAAGCGCCTTGGAATGCAATGACGCGGAAGAGGGGGAAACCGAAGATCTCCGAGAAAACCCGTCGACCTACTGCATCGTCCAGGCACGATTCCTACATGCGAAAATCCGGGAGTGACCCCGGAAGTCAATTTGACAGTTAATGAATACTGCTCAGTATATCTGCTCTGTATCTTTCACCACATGAAAAATTAGTACTGCTGGAATGTGATTCCGACATAGCATCAACTAATTGTGGCCTCCGATTTCTATAAATACACTCTACTGACACCTTCTCTCATCCTAAACTGTGTTCCCAATGTAAACGGTCCTGAGTTAGTTACATAACATTTTAAAAGTATTCCAGGTCTAATTAGAGACAAATATCAGCTCTATTCTGTCAGCTTCAAAACCCTTTGTCAGAGTTCTCTACGGACACATGAGAGCTAGTGTAGCTCTAAAGCTAGGCTTATAGACGTAGCTTCTCTTATCTGTTGTCCGAAACACTGTGCAGAAAATCCAAGTAAGAACTGAAATAAAACGGGTGATTTTACGCTAATGGGAACCAACAAGTAGAATCACCTACCAGTAAGAAACTTAGTAAAATATTTCAACCTGCACGCAAGAAACACTCATTTCTTTAACTGCTTCACAGTCCTCTACGGCGAGGTCTTTAAGGACCGGGAGGAGATTATATATATATATATATATATATATATATATATATATATATATATATATATATATATATATATATATATCCCGGATAGGGATTCAAACCCCGGACCTGCAGAATGATAACTCAGTGTTTACTACTATTACTACTTGCACAGTCAGTTTGATTTTACTTGTTCAGCTTTCATTAGGACAGAAACAACTAATCAAGCTTAGTCTGTTAACGAAGAATTTAGTTAGAATGTGAATGTCAAATAACGGTATTTATCAGTGTTGTCATTAGATATACATAGGCCACATATATACACATACACACCGTGAGCCAGTGATATTAGTTTTAAATGCATTAGTCACATTATCAATGCTGCTTACACTTGTTTCAGTAAAGATGTATGAAAACTATAACCTACATTTACAACCACCAAATATTATATTTATACATCAAATAATTGTGACTAGCAATTCGTCGCATCCACGTATTCAACCCAGGAAAAAATAAAATACTGCTTATAAGCATAGTTTCCAATAAGTATAATTTTATTACATTTCTTCTTTTAATGGTGCAAACATTTCGCAATATTTCATTTATAAGCGGTAAGCTATAATTTATTTCTTTTTGCTTTGCAATACTACCGCATTTACGTAAAATTCAAACCGTTTAAATCTATGATTAATCAGGCATAAGCAACAGTATTGACATACCTTTAATCAATTTCGAAGATCTGTTATTAAATATTATTTCTACTTACCTTTTTTTCTTCCGTCGCGCTGTTTTTCGCAGCTATCTATGAATACGACACCATAAATGTAACTTGATAGCAAACAAACTGATCCAATTGTCAATTTAAAAAAAAACAAGGTTATTTCATTGCATCAGTATGGCTTTGTAGAGCGCAGATCCACAGAACAAGCTATTTACAGTTTTACTGAAAAAATATTAACTTCGTTTGATAAAAGATAATTCTCAACAGATATATTCGCAGACCTTTCAAAAGCTTTTGATTGTGTCGACCACTATATTTTATTGCAAAAACTTTAACAGTGCGGAATAAGAGGCGTAACCAATAATCTGTTTAAATCATATCTTGAAGACAGAAAACAGATCACCTCCATAAAATATTATGACAAAAATCACATTACAAATGTTATGTCCAATATCAGAACTACTCGAGTAGACGTGCCACAGGGATCAATACTGGGAGCAATTTTATTCTTAATATTTATTAATGATTTTCCAGAACAAATAACCAACGGCTCAGCAATAATGTTTGCGGATGACACAAACATTTTGGTAACTAGTTCAAATAACCCTGTTCTTGAAGAAAATATACAACAAACAGTGATTGAAATGTCCAGTTGGTTCCAGTATAATACATTTATATTAAATGTAAACAAATCTGTGCTCATGAGTTTCATGCAAATAAATAAACATACAATGCAGGATGAAAGATGCACAACAATAGAAAAATACGGGTTACAAACAGAAAATAGTACTAAATTTCCAGGTCTCATTGTAGACAGTAATTTAACATGGACTGAGCATGTTGATAGTTTCTGTAAAAAAAATTGAGTTCAGTGTGTTTTGCGGTAAATACCTTAAACAATATTTGTAATAATAACACAATACTTGCATACTATTTCTCAAATATTCAGTCCATAATAAATTATGGAATCATATTTTGGGGTAAATCGACAAAATGGAAAAAGGCTTTCAGGTTACATAAGAGTATAGCGAGATTAATAAGTAATAAGGAGAAAAGAAGCCGTTGTAGGCCGCTATCCTATATAATAAGTAATGTCCGTCCGTCCGTACGTCTTTAATAATTCTAAGTCCATTGAAACTCAACAGAAGTTCTTCAAATTTAGCAGAGAGAATCCTCGGGGTAAAATACAGGTCAAGTTCGAATTTCAGCAAGATCAGATCATGCAATCATTACCTTTTACCCAAAAAACTAATTTTTTAATTACTTTTTCCCTATGAAAAGTTTTGTATTAATGCATAGAGAATATTGCAGAGAGATACGAATGTAATGGAATATCATTTTTGTTTACTTTAAAAGTCTCGCGTCAATGTTGAGTTAGTAAAGTGGGGTCACAGTGGCTCAGTGGATAGAGCGATTCCAAGCGTGGCCTTAGTGGCTCAGTGGATAGAGAGATTCCAAGTGGGGCCGCAGTGGCTCAGTGGATAGAGAGATTTCAAGTGGGGCCGCAGTGGCTCAGTGGATAGAGCAATTCCAAGTGAGGCATTAGTGGCTCAGTGGATAGAACTATATTAAGTGGTGCCGCAGTGGCTTAGTGGATAGAACTATATCCAATGTTAAGTTAATTTCACATCATTTTTTTTTTCAGTCTGTGTATGATGACACAATTTTGTAACATCGTAACTGTTCTAGACACGTGGCAATACTAAAAGCACTGTCACAGGCTAACCCCTAGTTTATAAATAACAAAATTCTCACTCTTCCATGGCACGTATATGTACCGTAGTATTCTTTTTTACATGGAAAACATCAAAAAGTTAAAAAAAATAGTGATATACATCATTACTACATCAGACAAGCTATATCATCTTCACCTTTTCTCCTACAGAACCTCAAAATTTACATCAAATCCATACTATGCTGGGGCAAAACTAATAAATAACCTACTTAGCCATTTGAAGTCAGTTAATTATTTTACAGTAATTAAAAATAACTGTTAAATCCTACTTTATAAATAAGGCCTTCTATTCTGTAGAAGAATATGTAAATAAAGATGGATTTCTATAATGCAGAACAAGACTGATATAAGGAGACTTCATGTAATACCTTGTGTTTCAATCTAATGTAGAATTTACATATTTATACTCTGAACGTCTTTTCTCTACGTCTTGAGGCGGTATCGGATGTACTTCGGGTTGTTATTCGCCACCTCGTCCAAGGATATAAACAAATTAAAGCCACATCGTGAAGTGATTAATTACAATAGCTGTTGCAACCTGCACGGTTTATTTATTAGGTAATAAGTTATTACAGACTTGAAATACCTGTCCATAGAGTAACAGAAACTAATAATTATCACAGTCTGACGTGATATTCTTTATTGCGTGATAACTTGTGTAACATAATATGGTATGTTTCGTGATTGTAATGTGGAAATATATATATATTAAATGGTGCACATGCATTTTAACAGCAAAATTGCAACTTTATACTTATATGTTTATACTAATAAATAAATATACGACATTTTGAAGTCCGGCAAATCAAAGCTGTATTGCATTCTATTTTATTGCTCAAGTAGACGTCAAGAGATAAAATAGCATGTCGATGAAGACCATAACCGCAATGTGAAGATACTGAACAATAATGCAGTCTTTCATTTCTGATGTATGTAGCATGGGAACTGAATACATAACCTTATTTTAGGTCCTAGTAATACAACTTTATTACCCGCACCTGTGTTTCACGAAAATTATTGTACTGATGTGTGTGTGCAGCATTAAATATTTCCATAAATACCTACTAATTTCAAACACTTTATACTGCGTACGTTAGTTTTATTATAGTATTATTTAATGAGTTATACAAGCTGGAATTAACCCCCCCCCCCCCCCCAAGTTCAATTTTCGAGCCGTGGCAATTGTTAAAATCACAGATACGCCAAGGAAAAATAATTTATTTTGTTTCAAACCTGTAGGGAAAAGTTACAAAGTTGTGACACACACACAAACACACACACACACACACACACACACACATATATATATATATATATATATATATATATATATATATATATATATATATATATATATATATATATACATACACACACACACGCACATACGTGACCTTTAAAAATGTTATTACAGTTGAAACAGCTGTCCACGGATGTAAACGTTGTCACTGCAACTTTCGCTGTCACGTATGAAACTAAAGGCTACTTGCTCTCCGTGGGCCAACGCCATTTCGTACGCCCGCACATCACTTTTGCAATCGACACGACACACGCTGCACTAAGCCTCCACTGAAACGTCGAAACATTATGACACAACTTTGTAAAAAAAATGCAAATAGTTTAAAACACATTTATAACGTAATTAAGAGTTTCACATTGGGTAACATCCAGTATCAACAAGCCATGTAGCCAGTCGTGTCAACGCAATGTCCTTGCTCGTACCGCCATCGAGGATACAGTTTTACAGTTGTAGCTCACAAACAATTTGCACACACGTTATACTATTTCCTTTTGCACTGTAAGGCCTTCAAATAAAATGACAAACGCAAAATGCCTTTCGAACGTGACTAGTGGATTTTGTTGAATAAATTTTGAGAGATTTAATTATTACCAATAAAAAAAAAGGGATTCGAACCCAAAACGTGTGCTTGGTAGATTGATACGCTACCAGTTGCGCTAACAGGACGCACATTTTGTCAGCTTGAATAAATGATATATACAGAATGCTCAGAAGTTCCCCTTACAAACTCCTAGGACTTGTAGAGGGTGCTGAGTAGACGATCTTTTGAATAGGAATCCATGTCCGTAAACGCGCAGTTACCGCGCTACAACCATTTCAAATCACTTGTATCACTCGTCCACTTACGCTGAGGGAAAGAGCAATGTCTCGGATTTTACTGTGTTGGTATGCTACTGGGTAGGCAGTACATTACGTCAGACGATTACCCGATGGTACATGGCGTCTAACCTACCACGGTAATCTGCCTCGAGCTCCGTTCACGTGCCTTTGCATTTTCGTTTAACATGGTTGAGTACACGTTTGCGGAATACACAGACATGATCCTTGTGTATGGCGCATCTGAAGGTAATGGAAGAGCAGCTCGTCGGCTGGATCAAGAGCATTGTCTACGACGTGCGACCCCTTTGCATACCCTTTTTGCCACAGTTACACAATGGCTCCAAGAACACGGTCCCTTCAACGCCGACAGTAACGACTGTGATGATCCAAAGAGATGCCGCACTCTCGAACTAGAAGAGGCTGTACTGCATCACGTTGAACAGAGCCCGTCAACGAGTATTCGAACAGTTGCGCGGGCAATGGGTGTTGCTCTCAGCCTAGTCTGGGAGTTTCGACATGAGCAACAACTACATCCTTACAACCTCCAAAAGTTACAGTCTTTGCGTCCAGCCGATTTCGCATCACGTGTTGACTTCTGTACGTGATTCCTGCACCTCTGCGCCGACGAGCCTCTTTGATTTGAAATGGTTGTAGCATGGAAACGTTACGTTTCCAGACATGAGTTCCTATTCAAAAGATCGTCTACTCAGTCCCCTCTACTAGTCCTAGAAGTTTGTAAGGGGAATTT
The DNA here is from genome assembly GCA_029891345.1 of Dryococelus australis. Taxonomy (NCBI): domain Eukaryota; kingdom Metazoa; phylum Arthropoda; class Insecta; order Phasmatodea; family Phasmatidae; genus Dryococelus; species Dryococelus australis. The sequence continues at coordinate 240,745,526 of CM056993.1, forward strand.
CCGACCAACCTGTATACTCATTAACCTATTACATGTTTTGCGTTGTTTCTAATGATGGAGGATTTTAAATCATATCGTATACATTACACAGTATTCTTTCCGGTTTTAACACTTATTTGCAAAACAACTTAAGTGTGCTAGTTTCCCAATTTTTACATAAGTAAGCACATTGCGACATGTAACATGTTGTTTATGGATGTTCGTCATGCTACCGGTTCCGGTAAAATTGTATGCGCCAATTATAATCTTAGGGCTCCGATTTTGATGAATTAAGGCTTCGGCTGTGGCTGAATTAAGGCCTTAACTGCCATTATAACAGCCTGGAATACTTATAAGGCCTAGGTATGACTTGGGCTTTGCCAATACCCTTATAAAAATGTTTTCGAATACCGGCCTTAGAATCTGAAATTTACAGAAAATACCGTATTTATGGGACGTACAGATATATATATATATATATATGTGTGTGTGTGTGTGTGTGTGTGTGTGTGTGTGTGTTTACAAAATAACTCTTTTCCTTACCATTTTGTGCCATACGTTTCCTGAGTATTTCTAAAAATTATGAAAAAAAATATATATATTTCTACTAATATTAACATGTACTGAATATGTAGCAGTATTTTGTAAAAGCATTTATTGGAATTTATCAGGCACTGATTAAAATGTTGTTAAATGAAAATTTTTGATTTCATATATTATTTTTATTTTTTGGTTGTTTTATGTTAATCCTCCATATGTGTGTTGTGAATTTACCACGCGCCCAAACTGGTATTATAAAAACGAATTAGTAATTATTGCATTCGTGCTGCAATTCATACAGCCGTTTAACTAATTCCATATTGTGTGAGCTTTAAGTAATACCTGCTGTTTCCTAATCCATTTAACTCAAATAATCGAGACGTACACTGTTGCCCAGCGCCGAAAATGTCGTTCCCAAGTACTTATTTCGGTACATTCACTTCCGATAATTTCCTTCCAAGGCGACGAACGTGTCACCCTTATAATGAGATGGGGCCACGGTGGCTGAGTGGTTAGCCTGCTCACCTCCCACCTACGTGAGCCAGGTTCGATCCCCTGCCGGGTCATCGGATTTTCGCAAGTGGGAATCGTGCCGGACGATGCCATTAGTCGGCGGGTTTTCTCAGGGATCTCCAGTTTCACCCGCCCCTTCATTCCGGCGCCGCTCCATTCTCCTCTCATTCGCCCTTATCGCCTCTCAAGATCACGATGTTAAGAGCCGCCCAAATCTCTTATGAGATCATTCATTGGAATTTTAGTCAGAGCTCTGAATTAACTACATCTCTTGCATCATAACTTTGGTAATTTTACTTTCCTGAAACTGTAATATGTGATGCGCTAATATTCTTGTACGGCCACATAGGTTTTTTCTAGCAAACTTGTGAAACATCGTAATGACTGGTACAGGTTAAAAGTGACCTGGGTCAGCCCAGTTTATCAATGAGTCGGTTGTTGTACGAAATGTGCACAAATGTGCTTGTAAAAGGTACGAGCAAGCCCCACTTCAGAAACATTGCTTAGTTTCGTCTGGAGTTGGCGAGGAGAGCTGGTTGTCGGGCCGACATTATGTTTTGTTAGAGGAAGTACTTCCACGGCCATCATGATCGTCGCAGTCGAACCACCATGGCCACTTTCGGCGAGCTGGCTCGTTTCAAGGTAAACCTGTTCCACAAGATAGGAGCGCTTTTCGCAATGCCCTGTACGATAATTACCGTACCAAATAGGAGAATCCAAGGATAAGGAGGTGAAATTGTGGTGCGTATTGCAAACTGATGTTACACACGCCAACAAGATTATTGTCTCACCGGCAAACAATATGGACGAAGGCCATCACCAACCAGCTCCTCGAGACCAACTTGCCACACGTCAATCCGACCAATATACAGAGTATTCCACATGTCTTTTTACTCCCTGAAAATGTCTCATCGCCCGTACATAAACAGTAATAACGCAATATAATCAAATACACCATGAGGTGTTTCAATAATCGAACAGACTTTATGGATTCGCTGTCCCCCGTCCAGAATGTCAGTATGAGCACCATCACTTTCGTGGCACAGAATGGTACGGCGCAATGACCTATGTGATATTTTACGAAGCATAGTTCTGTCGATTGTTTTACTGAAATAGTGGTTGAAATGTCATACACAACGTCCAGTAATACTACGGGGATGACAATATATTTGGACCATCCTATAAAATATTCTATTAAAGTTCACTAGCCAATCAGACACGAGGTCAGTTTACACTGTTTCACGTGACCAATGACCAATTTAGTTCTCTTACCTCAAAGGAATACCACATTATTTCTCTTCTGTATACTTAACATATTCTGCGCTACTATTGGGATTTACAGGCTAATTCACACAGAAGTTAACGTAGAATGTGTTGCGCCAAATTTGCCTCGTTTTCATGTTCGAGTACAGATAACGCAGCATTTTATTCACAATGAATTCCACATAAGCGCATTGCACCAACTTAGCGTTGTCGTTATGTTCAGGTAAAGATGGCGCAGCAGTATACTCACTTATAATCAAGAACTACAAGTTTATTCAAGCGAGAATTGTACCCAAATTTAACATAACATAAACGTAACAGTCAGATGCAATGGGTAATTCTTGACATTTATTCTCTGTATTAATTATTATTCCTACCATCTTCCGTCTCGAGTGTGCTTTGTGTTATACCACGATTGAAACGGACGTTTTATTTCTAATTCCCTTTGTGTACATATTAATGTTATGCAGATTAATGATTTGAACAATTAAGGTGACGGATATGGACTATTTACCTGCAAATAGACATATGCACTACAATTTTTCAGTTCCCAGATACAACACATTTGGTAACAAGAGGTAGCACTGAATTACAACTTGTCAAATACGACACATTCTTAACTCCAATGTGAATATAGCTAAGATTTTATCAAAAATTTCACACAGAGTTAACTTAATAACCCCGGTGTTAACTTGAATGTAACTCAGCCTTATCCTGTTCTGAGACTACGGTAAGTCACAGTGGCATAGTTTACGTACAGTTCGTAGCGGTACGCGAGGAATCTATGCTTCGTACACGTGCAATCTCCAGTATCTAAATACTTATGTACATCTCTTTCAGAGCTCCCTTACTACCTGTATGAATCAAAAATGGTGCATGCAAAATTTCTTCAAGTATGAGTACAGTCCATAATCCTCAAAGTATGTTATTTTGTTGGTCGCATTCGGAATGCAACTTGAAAAGCCGATTTAATAAACCATTTTCAAAACATTAGTGAATGAATGAAAATTATCGCAGGTTTCCATTACCATGCCGTTGTTTATGATAGAGCTGCTCCAATTCACTCAGTTCAGCCACGTGTATTCCATCAGGACATCGTGGGATATGTCCAGACCTGACACTGAGGAACATTCATACGTTCACAGGATGTTGCACTCTATCTATATTTACATTGCTTGTGAAACTCTATGCTTGCACTCTAAATTCGAATCATTAGAAAACTACTTATTTTTTCAATGAAAAAATTTCGCTGATTGAATTAGTGACCTGGAACAATTTCACTGATTGAAAAGTGGTGGCCGACTGCAGTGGCGAATTAAATATTGCTTGTATTGTATATAGGTAAATAATTACGTTAAATAAACACATTTACGACAGTTTAATATTTATATTGTGCTATAATTTACCGTAATTTAAGAAAGTAAAAAAAAGTTACGAAGGTGGCCGGGATTGAACTTGCGCAGCCTTCGACTTTACACCGTTGCCTTGCAATTTCCCGAATACTTTACGTACAGTATGCTATCAGAAGACGTATTTTTAAACATCTTGTAATAATAAATAAACGGGGCCATTTTGGTCGCCATGTTGGCTATCTATAACCTAGGACATCCAACAACAAAGCTTTATATTTAATTCAGCATTCCCAAAAATACATTTAATTCTACCCTTGAGATAATGTATCACAATAATTAAGATTGTTAATAACTAATGTATGTTTCGAGAAACATGGCCACCATTTTGTTTGGGGGTTAGGTTACAGGTGGCTCATTTTACTAAACGTTGACAATGGGTGAAGTAATGAGAGGTTTGGGCGGCTCTCAACAACAGGGTCTTGATAGCTGATAAGGGTGAAATGAGGTGAGACTGGAGCAGCGTCGAAATGCAAGGCCGGGGAAACGGGATATCCTCGAGAAAATCCACCTACCAATGGCATCGTCCGGCACAGTTCCCAATTGCGAAATTCCAGAGCGCCCGGCCGAGGAATGAAGCAGGTTCGCCTTGGTGGGAGGCTAGCAGTCTAACCGCTCAGCCACCGTGGTCCCTGACATGGGTGAAGGCATTATGTATGGCAAGAGAAATGTTTCTCTCAAAAATTGCAGGATTTTGAACTACACGCCTCAAAAAAAAAAATTTGCACTACCTGGAATGCTGAAAAACTAGGTTGCTTACGACCCAAGTGACAATATGGGTTGAAAATGCACACTCTGGATAGAATAACATGGCTGATTTGAAGAAAAAAAAAACACGAAGAAATAAGAAAAACAAACAATATTCTTTGTCAACGCGCATCTGCCGATAAAACACGGAACCCAGACACTGCTTATCAGTATAGTGTTACGCCACCCCGTGCAGTGAAGCATGATCTGACCCTTCGTGACATGCTGTCCACAAGTTGGTTGAGGCTGTCCCGCTCTATCCTGTCCCACTCTTCGACAGCTGCCCTAAGGAGGTCGGCCAGAGTGAACGGTGGATTCCTGCGTCGTCGCACTGCCTGTTTCAGCTGGTCCCAGGAATGTTCATTTAGATTAATCTCCGCAGACACCGGAGGTCATTTCATCCGATTGATTTGGGCCTCCCTGACGAAGTTGCTAACAAGATGGGCATGGTGCGGGCACACATTATCATCTTGCAGAACGAATATATCACCGATATGTTGTCGGTATGGCTGAATAATGGGCCCGAGAATTCTGCTCCAGTATTGTACCTTGTCATATTGCCCTCGACGACGATGAGTGGCGTCTGACATCCATACGTAATGCCGCCCCAAAACATGACGGATCCGCCTCCCTGCTGGGACCTGTGGGATGGTGTACAGGACTCGTCTGGCGTTACCTCGCGTCCAATTAACTCTCCTACGATGATTGTCAAGCGTCACACACATTCGGCACTGATCAGTGAAGAGGACCTGACGCTATTCTTCCAGGGTCCAGTCCAAGTGCTCTCTTGCACATCTGTACCTGGTGCCACGGTGTTGGGGGTGTATATGCAGGTGCTCGCCAAGGAACTCTTGTGTGTAGGTTGTCCCTATGGAGACGATTTCGGACAGAGTAGAGACGGCCCTCCCAGTTGCCTGCAGTAGGGCAAAAACGCAGTTCGATTGCTGTGTATTCTCGGTTCCTGTGAGCCATGATTCGCACGTAATGGTCGTCAGCTTCTGTTGTTGACTATGGACGACAACTGCGAGGACAATCTACAACATTGTGTGTAACACGACAGCATCTGTATGACCAAACGACGTCACTATGGCGTACACCGATGAGGCAGGCAATTTCCCTCACAGAGAGGCATTGCTGATGCAACGTCACTATGCTTGTACGATCAGATGCTGTAATGACCCATCGAGGCATGTTTCATACAGCTGAAAAGGACAGACGCTGCCTTTACATTTTGTGTCCAATGGTTACAGTAACAGCGCACTCTTCCGGACTTTACCGAGACTGCGTGCATTGAGTCCACGTATACATAACAGGTGTCATTACATTTCATTCAAATGTCGTTCTGTATTGAAACAACTCTCAAAGCTAACATCCTTCAAGAGCAAACAAAGTAATGGTGGTGAAAAACTTATCTTGAGGTGTGTATCCGGGTTCTTCGCCGATGACGGCTGAGAATTTGGAGGCTGACGGTAGCGGGCGGTAGACCTCGGCTCGTGAGGTAGGCAATTTTTGGGGAAACGAACCAGTATTTCTTGTTCACTTTTGTTGGCGACCTCGAGCAAAGAGAACCGCCATAAGTCGGAGAGGTTTTATCTGATTAACTGTTGCGTTTACCGCGTGACTGAGGTTTCTGTAGGTCGGCCGCGAGCAGGCCGGGGGCGAAGGCCAAGTTCAGCGCCCGTCCTGCTTGAGTGATCGCAACCGCGAGACGCCCCACGCACCTCATATTCCTCATACAACTGTACAGGTTACGTCGCTACTCTCTACACCACACTACGCTACACTAGGTGGGCTTACAGTAGCCCGTTGCGTCCTTCCGTCATACGTCACTCCGCCTCCCTGCCGAATCATTTACAACCATGGTTGAGAGATTTTGGCGGCTCTTAACATCGAAGTCTTGAAAACTGATGAAGAGACGAGGTGAGTATGGAGCAGCGCCGGAATGAAGGGGCGGGGAAAACTGGAGATCCCCAGGAAAACCCGCCAACCAGCGGCATCGTCCGGCACAATTCCCTTATGTGATACTCCGGGAGCGACCCCGCCAGGAATCTAACTCGATTTTCCTTGGTGGACGGCGATTAGTCTAACCACTCACCACACTGGCCCCGCCGAGTTACGTGACCAACATGCAGTCTGAATCGAGTAGTGTGACGTCATACTAAATATTATTACCATCGGCATACTCTTGCGGGGAATTACAGAAAATATAACAAGTGTATAATAAACTGAGGATTACACATAGAGCCATATACTGCGGTGTTTTCTGAGAATAATATGTTTATTTTTTCGTTGAAACAGCCATGCATTCAGAAGGAATTTCTTTAAAGTTGATTTCTCATTTAAATTCCGTTGCTGCAGGACATCGTTCCTAACAGGTAGTATACTGGGGGCGGCACTCATCTGTATGATGTACACACTGAGGGAAGTTACGACTAGTTCCCGACAGTGTGTCCGCGGTCCACTAGTCTACTGAATAGGCTAGCTCTTCCTACACATCCGTCAACACGTATTGAACGTGTGCGGAACTGCTGGAGGAAATGAAACAGTTGCAGGGTAATTCCATGAAGAGTGGGAAAATGCAGTCCCTCAGCTCTAAGGGTCGGCAACCGCACAGATGAAGACAACTTTGACTACGTGTTCTAGCAGAGTGCTTATATGGCGAAAATATCCCGATTTATGGAGGAGAAAGGGTTGCCTCGTAACCCCTATGTTTCCTCACTATTAAATTATGACCTTAAATTCATCCCCTATAACAGTGGTTCGTAATTATGATATGTGTAACAATTCCCTCTTTTAGTATTTTATTTTTTAGATATGTACTGCTATGCAGACTTTTTAAAAGGCGGCCTCTTGCATAACCCTTGAATTGCATTGCAGTATGTTTGAAGTTTTTTATAAAATCACTAGACGTGTTCCAGCAATACCCCTATACGAAGAGTAAACATATTTCAGGAGAGGGACGAATAACATTCTAAAACCATCACGTGAATTTTTAATACTATTCCCACGCACTCCAATAGCGTATAAACTCTTTTTCACACTGTTGTATTTATAAACTTACTGGTCGGAAATATGCAAAACTATTATAGTAACGTGCACCAACAAAATTATAGGGTCGCCGCTGAAAGTGTCATAGATATACGCAGCACTACGAAAACACTACCCGCCAGTTCAGAACCCAGCACGTAGCGGCGATGGCGCACTTGTTGTGTGTACCAATTTAACACTTAAAACTCCCGCGCTTATCGGCCAGAAAAGAAGAAATACCATGAAAGAAATACAAAGGGAACAACCTTGAAAATAGTAGACCATAAATATTGGTAATGATGGCGTCATGAATTATCACTAAGACGTAAGTGTTTGGAAAAAGTGTCGGGTAGTTCCATTTTTATATTTAGGGATAAATGAAAATAGCGTACACTTACGTGGCCCAGGTCACTAATGTGCCCTTAGGCTGCCAGTATACGAATTTGACATCCGATATAAGTCGTGGATCCTTTTTCTGCTGAACACAAGTATCGGGTGAGGATTTTACCTTTGACTTTTGAAAACAATTCTTTGAACGAGTGTTCTAATCACATTTTCTTGAATATTACGTAAGTAATTTTTCTTACAAGTTTGGCTGTCATTGTTGCCTACTTTAATTATTTAAAAAAATTTTCCCCAGTACTAAGTAGCTATGTTTAACTATAAGGCTGGTTTCTTCGTTACAATTTTTTCCTATAGGCTGTTCACGGTAAAATGAGCACTTTTGAAAGCCCTGCTTAAGATCTTTTTGTATACACTTTGTGTGCTATTTCGCCTAATGCAAAATTAACATTGCCATGGGTCTCATCACTTTATTCATGCGTCGGTGATGTGAAATAGTGAAATGATTAGAAAAAGTGGATATTGTACAAATCTGCTAATTTTTACACTTCGATGCATTACAAAATACAGAAAGCGAGACAAATAATTATAGTTATCACAAATGGTTACCTAACACTTTTTGTTCGACGTTAATATATGGAACTACTTTTCCCTCCATCGTGACCAACTTTACTGGACTCGTGTCACTCAGTGCGCCCGTTAAAACATATGCAGGTAGGAGCAGTGACTTTTTTATAATATTGATTTCAAAAGTGCTCGCTTTATTGTGAACAGCCTTTAGCATCCTTATGTTTTCGGTAATATTCAGTAAATTATCTGGTTCACTAAACGAAAGTTCCACTTACAATAATAAATTATAAAACAGAGCAACTCGGTGGCAGTTCTGCATTGCTAATTCTATAAAGAGAAAATTGTATTTTATACGTTTAACTTCTTGCAGGAATTATTAATCTCAATTAGCATACTAGCGATAAATTTTTCTTGTTTTTTTCTTACTTCACATTAATTAATCTGTCTGACAGCGAAAAAGTTCGCTTCGCTTCAAGCATAGCGACTTACACGCAAATTACAATGCCCGAGAAGGAAAATTTCTGCATCACTGCAAAAAGTGATAACATTCGTTGTAGGCTGTTCATGGTGAAGTAAGCACTTTTGAAAGTCATGCATAAAATATCTTTGTATGCACATTATACATTCTTACACCATATGTAAAATTAACATGGTTATGTGCCTAATAACTTTACTCACGCGTCGGTCAAACGAAAATGCGATATTATTAGACTACTTAATATTTTACCAATTTTATAATTATTCTTACATCAATATGCATAAAATGAAACGGACAGCAAAATTAATAATTACAATTTTCATCAATGTTTACCTAACGATTTTAATACAAAGGTTTACCATATAACTATATTCCCTCCAATGTCACAAACATTACTGAGCGCATGCTAGACAGTGTTACCGTTAAAATACAAGCGGATGTAGGGAAGGAACATTTTTAGAACGATATGTACAAAAGTGCTTAATTAACCCATGAAAAGCATATACAACCATAAAAAAAACGTAATGTTCACCGTTTCAAATAGATAGAACGCTATTCCAAATTTTAATCAATTAGAGAGCAAGGGCTCGCTGTATCAAAAAACCATGTGATAAAAACATGGAAAAACTTTGACCTAGTAGTTAAAATGTTTTTGAAAAAAAAATTATTATAGATGGATGGCAGATTATATTATATATATATATATATATATATATATATATATATATATATATATATATATATATATATATATATACACACACACACATTAAAGTCGGCTTAACTAAACGAAAGTAAAATTTTAACTCTTCATTTACCAGCGTTTAAGGCCGGTGCATTTCACCACGCTCATCAAGCAGATAATTAAACACATATAGTAAATCTTAAGTTTAGGGACCGATATTTAAAAAAAAGTCGTGCTTCCAGAAGGCGGCGGCAAGGATTTTGCTCACAAAATTATGGAATCTGAGTTGTGTTGTAATTGAAATCCTGATAGAATATAGATACGTAATTTTTTAATAAAATATTAAACAGTGTTGGCATCAGCATGCGAACACTTTGATGTAGAATATCACAGACCAAATAATGTCGGTGAATGGGAAACCGCAAGTTTTAATAATAATTGCTGCTGATTTTAATTCAGCCATTACATTTCTTTAAGAACGCCGAATCTTTATATTTTTGTGAAGCGAAAATATGTAGGCATAATAAAATCCTGATTAGAGTAATAACATGATTTTTCGTGAAACCATCGATGTTTCCTATAATAATATCATTGTCCTCGTGCATCAAATTGTTTGTTATAATTGCATGTATACATGAGCCGATAAACTACAAACATAATTTAAATGTTGCATTAAAACATACAGACTATTCGTCATTAATGTAATTTTAAAAACGTTTGTAATATTTATATACTGCATAGCTACTAGGTTGTATTTTTTGTAAGTTATGGTATTCATATAAAACATATCAAAGAAAACTACATCGCAGGAATTGAAATTAATATTGAAATCGCAACGGAGACTGTCGAATTTTATTTTCTCATAACCTTCAAAGTGTTTTAATATGTTTAGGCAACCATATTTCTATCCTAAGTGGAGTTGAAGAAGGTAAACTGCCGAAAATGGGGCGTTTAAACTTAAACTCGCGTAAGTTAAATGTTATTCGTGGTTTGAAAGTGGTGAAATGCAGTCGACCAGTAATCCCAGTTAATTCGATTTTAAACTCGGCTTAGTAAGTAAAACGTGCGCAGTCAAACCAGCCCTAAGGTGGTGCAAGATTTCTGGAATTAAATTCAGAATATCTCATTCCGTTATTTGTACGTTTTTGCGACATATAAGTAGAACCAGTTTCTTTCAAGTTAGAATAAAATTAAACCGATGCTACAGATTGATGCATTTAACAACAGTATAATTGTGTTTATTCTGACAAGGTAAGAGCTACATACAGTAGCCAGTAGGCATCTGCGCACTCGAGGGAGTGAAGTCAATAAAGAAATTTGGAAGGCTCTTAACCTCATTGGCTTTCAAAGCCAATGAGGTTGAAATGAGATGAGTGTGGAGCAGCGCCGGAATGTAAGAGCGGGGAAACGGGATATCCCCGACAAAACCCTCCAACCAGAGGCATTGTCCGGCATGATTCCCACTTGCGCAAGGCCGGAGTGACCCTGGCGGGGATTGAAACTGGTTCGCCTTGGTGGGAGGTCAGCGGTCTAAACGCTCAGCCATCGCGGCCCCATGGGAACCAGTTCCCTCACGCTCGCTAATGTGTCGCCAGTCGCGGACCGGTATTTAGATACGCGGCAACGGACGGCCCGGTGGTATATGCGCCGTTCCACAAACATCCCGTATTCAGTAACCACAGTGAAGATGCACCACCTGATGGTTGTGAGACAACTAATAGTATTGCCAGATCTGAACGTGCCTCTCTTCTCCCATTGCTTTCCCGCAATACACGTGCCCATATACACGCCGGTTCCGATAGTGGGTTATATTCCTTCTGAAATGAAAATAAATAACTATACTGCATATGAGCAGTAACCGCAGTGGTAAAGCACGAGTGTAGTTATTAGCAAGCAGACCACGAAGATAGCTGCAATTTTATAAGACAGGCCACGCCAACTGCACGCTGTTAAAAAAAAAATCCTTTTTACGGAAAAGTGTTGATAAAAATATACCCAGAAGTGTCCGTAAACTCTCCGTAAAATTACGGACACATTGATTTTCAGAAACGGACTTCCCGTAAATTTCACGGAACCTCTCCGTTAATTTCCAAGATAGTTTTCTGTACTTTACGTATAAAATAAAAAATAAATTATGAAAATATCTTTAATTTGCATTATGTGGATGTTCTACCGCGTATAAAAAATTATATTAAAAAAGTTAAAATATTTTGTACTTAAGCGAGGTTTCAATCAGAGTCGAAAAATTACCAGCCCGCGACTATAACCGTTCACCTACAACTCTCACTTGAAAATTGTGGTATAACTTTTACATTTGTATTAAAAAGACAAAAGCAAAAGTTCAGTTTCTATTTAAGTTTAGTGTATTTTTAATGTTGCAAAATGTTACAGATGCCTGATGCTATAGGCGAAGAAAGCTTCGTGTAGAATCGGCATTGTTAGTCCCCGTAATTCGAAGCCAAAGGGAATGCGGAGAATTTCCGAATTTTGTATTTACGGACTTAACTCCGTTTTTCGTCATTACGGATTGCCGGGCCTGCGACGGTGTGGTGTCCTGGAGGCAACTGACCAGAGTGCCGACCCTCATATGCCACCAGAATGACACGTCTGTCGTGGAACCGGGAGCCGCAGCTCCCATAACTCATTGGGTGTTTGTAAAAACAATTGCCATCTGACACTTTGACTAATAATAGGGTCCATGGACGGGGGCTGTGTCAGTGTAAGTCTGGGGCACCGGTCCACATTTAGGCTGTTTTTGTTTTGTCGTCTATTTTTATGACCTGAGTGGTGGGTTGCAATGTCATAGGTGTAGAGTTTAGTGCAAGAGTGTGCTATGGCTAATTTTGTCTAATTTTTCTAATTTTGAGGTGTTTGAAGGGATTTTGGTAGTAGATAAATATATTTGTAAAAATCGACTAACACACAAGAGAAATTCAGTGTGTTTCAACAATTTCTTAACAGTGGCCTAAGTGTAAATTTTATGTTTATCTGGTGGATATTGCTCATAGACGGTAGATAGGCGACTTTTAGAGATACGATTTGTGTGTTAAACGATCTGTTTTCTGAATGTAGTTAAATATTAGAGAATTTCAGAGTGTTCTATGTATGAATAAATTACACGCATCGAATCGGAAATTTCAAACCACTCCATGAATAATACGTGGAATTACGTGAGTCTTAAACATAATGTGAGTCTCGAGCTTAGAAATATTATGTACATGAGAGAGAATTTGAACTACGTGAATATCATCTGATGTCGACAAGTGCAAGCTCACTAAACTAAATCCAGCTAGTCAGTATGAATAAATGAAGATTTCCAAACTCGCATTTGAATTATACGATTTAAATTTTAAATGGACACAATAGTGTAATAGAAATACACGACACTACTTAACGGCTTTCGCACAAACCTGAAGTATTTTTTAAAACATGTCCGTTTGATGTGGAGACTGATGTATTAATGAGCCCAGCAGAGCAATTATGTCGTCTTATAAGCTGTGTGTGTGGAGAGCCTGATTATGTACATGTAGCGAAGGCGGAGTCTTTAAGGCAAATGAGTTGAAATTTACGAGAAACTCTGCATTCGTCCTACAACAGACAACAAAATGATAATTTTGAAACTAAAGTTTCACTACTTTCAGAATAATTCACTTTTAACACAAATTATTTCCATCGAAGCATAAGGACACTCGGATGACATGAAGAAGTACTTAAGCCCGCAATACATAATCGTGCAACACTTTATAGAGACGTACTACAAGTTTCCGTTAAATCTGTGAAATTCACGTCACTTGGTAAAAAAAAAAATGCGAGTTTAAAATGCTACCAAGTTTCGTCTGCCGAACACACAAATTGGAAATTTCATCGCAATATTGACCAAACACACGAAAAAAGGTTTCCCAATAAAATAGTTTTTATATTAAAACGTTAATCGCGGATAGCACTATAGAGATGAAGGTAGGTGCGATGGTCGCCGGTGCATAGTTTGAGCAACCCCCGAGGTTGGCCTCGTCGGCTGCCAAGTGTCTAGAGGTGCGGTGTTTAGCTAGTTCAGAGGAGCTGACGAGTAGTACGTCTGTCTCCCACAATCGTTGATGAACGACTGAATATGGCGCCGACTACCTACAGAGTTGTAGATCGGGTGCTGGCTGCCAGCACATCCTTTCCCGTCTCCACCAGACTGCGTCTGCGGGACCCTGACATCAAGAAACCAGCGCATCCCAATTCCCCTCCCCGCCCATTGTTAGTGTGTGCAGTCACGAGCTGCCTGCTATCATCAAATGTTTTTGGTGATTTCTCAAGATGGCGTTATCTGCCTACTTGCGTTCACATCGGAGGAAGTTTGCCACCCCGCACACCCCAACCACCCACCACCACCCTGCACCCCTCGCCTTCAGAGCTGGTCCGACTCCACTATGCTAACAAACCCTGGCCTCCTACCACCCCTCGCCGGAGTGCAAGGTCCTGGAGGTCATTCACCCAGACTGCCCGTGATTGTCATTTTTCGCAACTAATTCAAGATGGCGACAAATGCCTAGTCGTGTGCAGATCGAGAGCTGGCTGCTCGTAGCCACCCTACCCTCCACCACTTACCATCAGAACCAGCCCGAGTCCAGAGAAAAATGCCACTGTCCACGCACCCCCGACCACCTCCTTTCACCGTCAGGTCAGAAAACGTCTTTTGTCGGACAACTTAAGGGAGTCTCCAACTGCTAGACCCCCCTCAAAACACCAAATTGGACTCTTACAAAGTGGTGACCTGTATGCAAAACTACGCTTTACCCATGAAAAGTGGACTCTACCGGAAATCTGCCCTGTCCTCTTCTGTGACTTATTCCTCCGACAGCCCCTTTCCCAGACTTGCCATACCTGGAGCTGGCCAACAACCTTCAAACCTTTGTTCCTAGGAGATGTTTGAAAAAATTCTCGCATTTATACTCTTATGTTTTTGAACGTTTATTTCCATTGAATATATTTTAACAACTCCCACTATTTAATTATTATATAAAATTGTGAGAAAATATACAAATACTACCTAATCACGATCTAGGCGACCAACTCGAATGAATAATCGCAAATAAATATGTCACAATATGAATAAATCCAGTAAAGATTTGAGTCCCTCCAACTTCGTGGAAGAAAAACGATGAAATCAATACTATGTTACCTAACACCAATGCCGTTTATCGATCTGAAATAATTTTTACAAAAACTACGTTGAAAATGTAGACTAGCTTCGGAAATCCACATTTACGAATCCTAGCCGAATGAGGTATGGATTATTTAAAAGAAATAATATACGCACGCAAACTTTGAAATGACGGAAAAGATTTCTACACTATAAACTATCAGAATAATATATTCGTGACTCCCGTAATTAACACTAGTAGATAAACAGAATTCAAACATTAATAAAGGATTATCAAAAAAGAAATAAATGTATGAACATGCATAAAGGTATTCTAACTCCTATCGTATTTTATGTTACGAAGTTTAAATAGGCGAAAAACTGAAATATTTCGAAAAATTCTGTTACGAAGATGGTGAGCGAGGTGTGAACCCCGACTAGATAGATGATGTTATCGCCTAGGAAGCGTTGCGGGTTGTCGTTGCAGTCAGGCGAAGAACAAGGTCATTATTAGTTCGTAAACTTGATGGGTCACCTCCTTAATCTGACATGACTTTGTTCGTCTTTTTTCTATCCTGTAACAGAGTCCTAGCCGATGAGACGATTTCCTTCCTTTGTCAATGGGGAATTCAAGAGCCTGGCGAACTGTCTTCAAACGACCAGCAAAACTATTGATTGGGACAAGGACTGCTAGTAATGCTTTATAAATGTCCTGAAGCCATCCCAGCTATAGGAATCCTACAGACTTCACGCAAAGTGTAAAACACATTTGCTTCCTGAATAAACACTCAATTAACTGATTTACACAATAAAGGTAGACATTGAGTAAATAACATTTCCAGGTGTTTTAAATATCCCGTTAAAAGCACCAGTGTTTGTTAAACCTATTAACTACATTTTACTTTTGTCTTTAAAACTCGTTCACTATAAGTAAATTATTTATTCCATCTTGTTTTCTGTTAAAATGAAAAATTGTTAACTCATTGCGAATCTCCATAATCTTTACCATGTTAATATTAACGATTTCGTCATTTTTAGGCGATATTCCCGCAAACTGATTTCACAGCGAGACAGTATTGTTCGCTGTTATGGAAAGCGCTCCGACAAAGTGATTCGTCAGCTATTGCGAATACAGACGTTAAACCGACTGAAGGAAAAACTATATATATAATTTTTGTTTTACTATGTTGAAATACAGTTTTCGAGATATATATGTAGAAAAAGGTCACACCCACGAATAAATAATTGTTCAGAACACAAACAAAGCTACGACCCCTGGTGGATAAGGTAATAAAATATATTTTTTCGAAAACACTGACTCATTCATTTCTCTAAGATATATGTTTTATAAAATTCTATATCTACAGTTTCGCGATAAATCAAACATACATTCACTTTGAAATACATTTTTTATATATACCATGTTTCTAACAAACACAATATTAATTTACATATACAAAAAAATCACATTCTTCTTAAAAATATTTATTTATAAACAGAAAAACCACTCAATCTTCCCTTCTCGGAACAAGGTTGGTAACATTTGGTTGATGTTTCAGGAAGACGAACTCTTTGCTCTCAAATCTATGTGAAGTTGTTATTCACAGTCGATTATAGATTAGACGGTGGTTGTTAGAATTTCAGATTAGTTATTTTAAGACACTATGTGTCACTTGATTGGTTCACTCTTGATATAGCTGACAGTTTAATTGACTCGTAGATACTACTAATGTCATTTAAATACTCCATTAGCGGTACCGCAGGGTTGGATTTATTACGGTATTGTGGGAAAAAATGTAGACAGGAATTCTATAATATCAAACAGGGATACACCAGCCGACTGAAAGAAGCGTTGAAATACAAGATGTGTAAAGTTTGTGGAGGAAATTTGACACACACATCGTACTGATATGAAGCAAGGCTCTTAGTTCAGAAGCTCTACACTCATTCTGGTTTTCGTAGAACAGGGAAAATATACGGATTTCCCATTGTATTAAAACCTTGTAGCAAAAAAAATATTTGTGCATCAGAGCGAGTGAAGAGATTAGAGCGGCTCTCGAAAACGGTGGTCTTGAGAGCTGATGAGGGTGAAGCGATGCGAGTAATGAAGCAGTGTCGGAATACAAGCCTTCTTATCGCTAATAAACATGGATTATTTACCACCAGCAGTGAATGGCTGGAATTGACTCACATGTACATCCATTTTTGATATAACTTGTAAATTCCACCTGCTTCCACGCACACTGAACTCCTCAAGTCTGGTTATTAAGTAAGGGACTATGTTATTGACATAGTCATAGTTTACCAACATCGGATGCATTGGAGGACAGGGAGGGAATTATTTTGAAAATAAAAGGGTTGCGTAACGTCGTCCTCCACTTTGAAGGATTTCAAATACTTACAGGTTACTGTAATACTACTTCTAATAGGTCGGGGTGATGCCATTAATAAGCTTAATTAGGGTACTTTACATCTCTGGGAAAACCGAGAAAAGTCGGCATCACTGTCAAGCCTATCATTAACTATATCTGTGTCAGTTAGCCTGCTGGCGAACGCGCTAACAAGTATCTCGTATCTGAGATTGCTCGTTGAACTTTTCACTGATGTTGGAGACTTGGAAATCAAATTACTTTTCGTCTTTCAATTAACATATCGAATATTTGGAGGTAATTCAGTCTGTGGAGCTGGAAATGTCAACTGCGGAGCTAACTGTGATGGTGTTTATGGTGCTGGTTGTGAACTATGCGAAGCTATAAGAAGAGGAAGAAGAGAATGAAGAGGAGGAATAGGAGGGAGGAATAGGAGGGAGGAATAGGAGGGAGGAATAGGAGGGAGGAAGAGGAGGAGGAAGAGGAGAATCAGTGCTGCAAAATTTATGTATATTAAAATTATCTCTCCGAGAAAATGTTACTGGCAGAATTCACACAAACAGATTTTTTAAAGATTTCATTCCACAGCTACTTCTTTCATGTCATCTTAAGTTCCACAAAGCTGTAAATGGTTTTCTGCAGAAGCGATACAGCAAAGACATAATTTCTTCCATACTATTCAAAGATTAGAATGAAACTGCAAATCATACACCATTTATAGGTAGGTATAGGCAAATCAAGGAAGTAATTCGAGTACAATATTCATTTTAAACACAATACATCTGAATTGTAGGTTATAAACGTACATTTTTAAAGATAAAATATCTGAATTCTAGAATGTACATTTAAAGAGTTTTGTGTATTAAATCAATTTCAAATTACTAAAAGATTTGTTTTATCATTATCCCGCACACAAACCTTATGTGCAAAAACATCTAGATTTGAATGTTAAATGCATGCAAAGTTTGCATAACATTTGATTGTCAGAATAGGGGAATATTACAATTCATGCATTTGTAAAGTCAGTAAAACAGAACAAATCGTTTCAAACCATTTATTTCGATACATTTGCTTACAGAATACATTTTCTCATTAATGTGGTTACAAAAACTTTTTTTACGTCGTACCTTCCCTTTGACAATATTTATAGTGTTTTCATCTGTTTTATTATTATATTTTTTAATGTATTCGGGTGCATGAAATAATATACATTCTGGTAAATCAGGAAAAGTTTCATAAAAGTGCGAATACACTTCTTCGATGCTCCCTGGTAGACTTGTATTCGGACACATATGGTATACAGGACATTTTTTTCAGATCTTGACAAGATAATACATTTTTCACCCTCTAAGGGACAATGGATATTTTTGGAAATAAAACAGCCCATCGCATATCTTTCAAAAATGACGTATTATTCCATTATAGAAACAAGAGTAGTTCACACTTGAGTTTCCAGGGGTAACAGACGCGTAAATACCAGTTGGGTGGAAGTAAGACATGTTTACAGTAGGAAAATCACAAAGATACTAAAACTATTTCTTTCTGAAACTAAGGCGAAATGGTTTACTCCAGTGTGCTAATAACTTGCTGATATTCGCTTTACATTTTGATTCTGTATACATGATCATGTGATTTTGTTGTCTTGTTGATCCATCTTTACAAAGTAGTGGATTACATACAAACAAATACTTTTTATAGTACATTTCACTCATTACTTCTCTCATCCTAAATAATGGCATATGACTAAACTAATATCCACAGGTCATTCGAGAGGAGAATCATCATAGTATGTTTCACCTGTCAGTCATCATGGCCCAACATAACATTAATTTTGAGTTTTCCACTGCAGAGAAAAAAGTTTAATTAGATCCATATGTTTTACATAATGGTTTCAACGAGGGTCAATTGTATTTCTTTTACATCTATTACTTTCTCATTATACACACTTTCGAAAACATGTTTATGCTCAACACCACCTACGCATATTTCAGAATTATTTAGGTAATGTTTGCAAAAATCTTCAATGTTCTCATACTCTACACATCCACTATCCCATTTTAAACCTTGGTGATGGTTAGAAACTCATCATTTGTTTTCTTGTATTTGGGAGTTAGATATCAGTAATAGTTCATTCTTTAATGATAAATTTTTTCTGCAGACTGAAATCCTTGCACATTGCAAAACATCTCGTCATAGCCATGGTTCTGCAACTACTGACTCAATTCATTATTTTTACCAGCTTACTCTTACATTGTAAATCACTAATATGTCGTGAATTATAAAAGCGTAAGCTTGCATATTTGCTGGAATTGGTGTACTTGCAATAATTTTAATTCATGAATCAATCATGCCATTGGTAATCTTGTCATCTTGTTTGCTTACATCAAACACAAATAACGTTCCTCTGATTTTAAATTATTCGGGTTCTAGGATAGGTGGACTGATTTTGTTATAATATGTTTCCTGAAACTTTGAGTAAATATCATAGCAAATAAGGAATTCCCCATTGCCAAAGTTCATATTTAATTCCACATAAGGGTAAGCTTGACTGTTTAGATGCAGTTTAATATTTTTCATATCACTATTATCCAATACTGAGAGAACAGCTTTTAAATTGTTTTGTCGATTTGTTTAAAAACAAATGACAACATATCTCTGTTTTTCGGATGAAAAAACTTGATTTCACATTCCAAGTGACTCTTTGTAATATTGGCAGTGCTGGAAAATCTCTAAAGACCACAATCTGAATGCAATGACTAGATTCTTCCCTTTTTCGATAAATTTTTAAAATGGCATGATCACGAGTGTTAATTTCAATATACGGCATCAACCATTGCATAGTGCTTAAATCAAATGTTACACCTTCCTCGTTAACAAATGTATCGTATAGAGCCTTGAAATGTGTATTGCCAAATAGAATAACTAATTCTTGTTTAGCATTTAATATGACATGTTTGTATCTTCAGGAAAGCCCAACACCATACTTAATGGTATAACTTCAGATTTTCCACCTGGGTTTATTTGCAGTGCGTAATCACTAGCATTGTTCCACCCAGCCATAAGCCCTGTATAAATATTGTTTACAGTTCCTGCGAGATAGTTATTTATCGTGGAAGTAATTCCAACATCTCGTGTTTGATCGGTTTCCACTCCATTTAGCAGATATGTAATTCTATCGATTAAATGAAGGATTCCATTTCTTACTAATATGTAGTTGCTGGATTACTTGCATCGGCTGTCTTTTTTATTGGTCCTCCAAGTCATAACCTTGATTTCGACAGTAATATGTAAATATCGTGATTTTGTCTTGAAATCCATATTTCTGAAGGAAACATGTACGGACCTGCTCGGAATGGTTCATGCACATGCATTTCCGCCTTGGTGATTCCATTTTTATAAGTGATCGGTTCTTCAGCATTAAGTATGTCTTCCATTTCTATTAACAGTGTATCCCAATTGTTTTAAACACAATTCGTTGCTTTGTGTTAACTTCACGGGTAGCTTATTTGAAGTGAGCATTTTATGTTGGTGTTTACATATTTTTATTCTTTATTTCTTCGAAATATGTTCCTTAGTGACACACTTCTTAAAATAACCACCTACTATATATTCAAATTTACTATTGTACACAATACCAATTATGATTGTAATGTGCTACAGAATTCAGGTGTTAATGTGCCTTTTTTTTAATGTAAACAAATGGTAATTTCTTCTTTACTAAAATTAATTAGTTTACTGTCTTGATCGACCATTGCAACAACAATTTCATCAACACTATTCACTAATACTGGAAGATATATCAATGTATTAGGTTTTGCAAATACGTAATATCCTGGAGCTACAGCACACGTGAATTCATATAGCGAATTTGTCGGTTTTCTATTCACATACGAACCACCTAAAATATTAAAATTTATGCGACATATATTTGCCGATAATACATTAACCTGTTTTGATGATTTGTGCAATTCATTAGCAGGATACATTCTCTGTTTGTAACCATAACATATTTTCAATTGTATTGTCTTCTGAGAAATCGATATCAATGTTATTATACATTGCAATAGTTAATGTATTTGGACTTCCAGATAATCGGCAATGTACATCTTCAGGTAACACCATTTTAATGAATGTTTCAAGGTCATCCAACTCATAGGATCCTACCGGTATCACAATCTTGTATGTTTTTCACCAATATTAGCTGTAAATAATTGGTTATGCATATGAATGTTTGGTAAGCTGTTGTAAGTAACAAATGCGGTTAGACTTATTTTCGATTCTCCATCTAACTCCAATGCACAGAAATATACAGCATACAATTGTGACAAATTTCCACTTAATATCAACATAATTGTCATATTACTACAATGTTTTTCAATTGCAATCACTTATATAGCCCATTTGTAGCCAAACAAACGAACATAAATGTCTGCAATTGATTGTATTTGGTAATTGTTCCATTTTGTAATTGTATCTTAATTTTGTGTTTTTAAAATAATTAGGTATTTCAATTGGAGGACGTAAATCACCGAAACTGTTGCAATACAATTATTGATTTATGTTTTTAATTAATGCAACCCAATGCATTCCTTCATTTTGTTTCGAATCTAACTTAACAATAATACATTCACAAAGATTTGGTTTCTTTGGTAAATCATCTCCTATACACACCTCGGAAATAGGGTATATCCAGTTTCTTTACAAATACATTAATATCTTTGTTAATGCATGTTTTGGAAAACTATTTAGGACTTCCTACATTTTTCTCACGTTTGAAGTTTTTTTTGTCCTTGCCCAAATTTTTAAGATTTCAAATACATTCCTTCACCTTTTGATTTAACTTCTCTACAAAATGCAGAAACCCCTCTGAGGATTGATCCTATGCTGTTAATGCTGGAAATAGGAATGGAAAGATTCCTCCTTTCTTTGTTTTTTGCTTGATTTTGCATTTTAAGCCCATGCCTCTCTTCGCCTCAGAGTGCATAAATTTATCAAAAACTCAAGCACTTAGCTTTTCACCTGTAGATATTGCAGGATTCTGCCTTATATTTGCTGCTTTATTGGCTAGAATAGTATCTGCTGTATGTCTTTCTTTCAAATTGTTTGTTCAGTCATACATTCTTTTGTGTTCTTCACAAGCATTATGGAAAGCGTTAATTTCTTGAGCATTCCAGGCCAAAGGTTTTGCAAGTTTAGTACCTGGTCTGCAATAATTGTATTTTTTAAGTGTAATTCAAATGGTAATTTATTAATCAATGTATTCAACATACCTTGTTCTTTTTTATACGTTTAGTAAGAGCTATTGTTTTCAACTTAACACAAACCTATACATAGACCTACATTTATAGTTTTATGTTAGTGTGTTACATAACTATGTTACATAATAGACATAACTATACATTATGTTATGTTACTAATGTTACTATGTCACAATACATTATGATATGACACATTTTAGTAGGTTACATTACATCAAGTTAAATTACGTTACAATATGTTATTATACATTATGTTAGTATGTTATATTATGTTATCTTATTTTACAATATGTTGCACTATGTTATGTTAGTAAGTTACATTACATTGCAATACATTATGCTAGTATGCTATATTACATTACAAAACACTATGATATATTCTATAAGTACATTATATTATGCTATATTACATTGCAATGTTATTTTAGTACATTATATTATGTTACAATACATTACATTGAAACATTACAATAAATTACTAATGTTACATTGGTACATTACAATATGTTACTAATGTTCCATTAGTACATTGTATTACATTACAATTAGTTACATTGATATGTTATGATACATTACTAACGTTATGTTAGTATGTTCCTAACATTATGTTAGTATGTTCCTAACATTATGTTGGTATGTAACAATATATTATACTGTCTATTTGTGTATAAATGAAGGTTATAAAACAAAATATACATCTGCTGGTAATTGTAAATACGAAATAAAATGTAATTGAACAGAAACATGGTATTCTTTTACCATCAGATATACATTGTATAATAAGCAGTTCTTTTCATGTGGAAAAACTTGTGTTATGTCGTTGATGGAGCATCCGAATGGACTTAAATTAGAAAACATGTGTGTGTTTTCTAAAACAATACAACAAGAGAAATATAAATGGTTAGAGACCATTTTGTGGTTTATTGAAGGAATGTTATATTTAACTTTTACAAATAAAGAAAATATAGTGCACCGGAATGAAGCATTACGAATTCCATATAATCTTTTGACGATGTTTGGTGTGAACCACAGGGTGAAATACAGTAATACTTTAGTTTTGGTCGACATTCAAATGCTGATTGTTTTTATATATCACAAAGTTATGCACATATACCAAAATATAATTTATGTGATAATGCAAATATGGTAACTGTGTTTAAAATGGATAGTATGAATCTGCAACATACTTACAATGATCATGTTTTAGGCGATATGACATTCATAATGTTTAAAGATGTGCGTTTTTACTGTTGGAAAGAAAAATATAGATTTTTTGGTGATTATAACAACACTCCCCGTATATAAAGTCAGATATATGTCTGGTTTTGACAGTTTTTTACTTCCAGGTGAATAACAATTAGTATTTCAAGGTTTGGACATAGCAGTATAAAACATAATCATTACAATAGCTGTTTAACCCAAAATTGTGATGGGAATTGTGATTTGAGTGGACATATATTACATAATATGGGTATGGCTGTGAAAGATAACGATGCTGTGAGTAAACATTACGTGGAAGACTTAAACACTATTACGCTAAACATATTTAAATCGCAATAAAACAATATTCAAGAGAAATTAATAAGGTTAATTTATTTGAATGATGTTTATAAAAAACACGAATATAATTGCAAACAATTTAAGCAATATTAGCACTGATTTGCTGAGTAATGAATTTATAATAGAAGAGTGTTGAAATGGATTTAGTAAGGATTTTAACGATGACAAACATAGTTTTTACAATGGAACTTACAGAAATGCAAGAAAATTTAAGAGCTGTTATTAATAAAGTGGTAAACGCTACTACTACAAAACAACTTGATACAGGAATGGAACAAATAACACAATATATAAGAGATGAATTGATTAATAACAATATTAGTTTAGTTATGCAAACAGATATGAGAAAACAAAATAATGATTTGGAAACACGAATTAACTATTTTATCAATTATTTGAAGGCTAAAACTATAGTTAAATTAAATGCAGTTTTAAGTAAAGTGGATAAAATTGAAAAAGCACAAACTAATCGACCTACAACAGTTAGAAAAGTAACGACTTAATTCATATATAGATTGAATTTAATGTAATTTAATGAAAGCATGTATGCCTCTGCTTCAGAATTACATAATATTATATCTGCTGTGAAAGAGAAATATTTAAACGTCAAATGAGCCCATATGGAAGGGGATGGTTTAAACAAAGAAATATTTAAACCTGTCATGAGTAGAATTGATACATTGCATTTTGTGTTGAATAAACGTAATGAAACAGCTTTGGAAATTAAAACAGAAAAAGAAGCTTCAACAAAGAAAAAGCAACTCCTTTCTCAATTAACACACAGTTATTTATCTTTACAACATTCTACACCTCTGCGCGAAATGACATTTAGTGTTTATCATCATGAAAACAATTGGTTCCTCGGTGATTTGGTAATTAAATTTTTGCTTGAGAGTAAATTTAAAATAGGTGATTACATAATTGATGGCAGTGACGAATTATTTGAATTATTTTTTAAAACTGTTCCAAATGGATATTCTGACACCTATTTGCAGAAACATAAAGAACTTATTAGTTGAACGAATGCTAATATTCGTTCAGGAGATGAAAACCACCCGAAAATACATTTGAAAGGAGAGATAGTCGGAAGTGGAGTATATAAAGATTGGAACAATCCTAATTAATTGGTCGATAGATTGAAACTTCTCATCGCTTCGAGAGAGTCTGGGAATAATTCACATATAAATGAAATTGTTTCTATTATTGAAGAGTTAACAGGAGACAGTTATATTACAAATGAAGTTTAGTAAGATTGCTCAAGAGCTTCATGCTCCTGCAAGGATAAGATATCCTAGAAGAAGAGTTATAACTCGTGGTTTAAATCATCTTTTTCAAGCCAATAATGTGAAATGGCATTGCTCTCAAAATACAATAAGGGGTACAAGTATATTTTAACCATAATATGTTTATTCAAAATATAGTTGGGGTATACCTTTGAAAAACAAAACTGGGAAATAGGTTAGTGATGCAAACAAAATTGTTTTGAAAGAGAGAGCACCCAGTCCGCTCCAAACCGACTGTGGATCTGAATTTTCTCCGCGCCATTCCGGAAACTAATCACTGAATATGGCATTAATCTCTACACAAAATATGCGCTAGGCTCTTGCATTCCGAAATATACGAGGGGAAATAGTCCAGGTCAGTTCAAAATACACTGCTGCCTCTCTACAGAAACCGTCGCTGTGGCCTTGCAGCAAGTGCCATTCGTAGCCGAGGGAGCACTCTGGAGGTGAAAGGCCAGCGAGCAAAAGCAGGGGAGCCAACACTATAAATCACACTCTGAATACTGTAGTGGGGGAGGGTGCATTTTCACGAACCAGATACTGCAGGAGAGCCAACTCAAGAAAAATATGAAAAAGCATTCTCAAAGCTGATGCTGGGATGCATTAAACAGGTTTTTTGCGAACTCGAGGCTGGATCGATAGCAAAGGTCTTCAGAAAAGTCACCTTCAGAAGTAGGGGTAAACAGGACCTTGCAGAAGGGGACCTTACAGGGGTGGCTGGCATCGCGGAGTCAGGTCGGTTCTGTGAGCGGGGGGGAGGAGGGTAGAGTGGCTGGACAGCCAGGTCCTGATCTGCATGACATTTGTAGCCATCTTGAATCAGTTGCGAAAAATGACAATTGCAGACAGATGGGTGACTGACCCTCGGGACCATGCACTTTGGTGAGGGGTGGTAGGGGGCATACGGGTGGTTGGCATCATGACTTGGACCAGCTCTAAAGGTGATGGGTGCAAAGTGGGAGTGGGTGGTTAGGTGTGAGGGGGCGGCAGACAGGCTTTCTCCGATGTGATCGCAAGTAGGCAGATGCCACCATCTTGAGAAATTACCTAAAACATTTTACGATCGCGAGCAGCATGCACTAACAATGGGCGGGGAGGGAAATGGGGGTGCAGGTTGGTTTCTTGACCTCAGGGTACTGCAGACATGGTCTGGGGGGAAAGGGAAGAGGGAGCAGGCAGTCAGAGGACCCGATCTACAGCTCTGTAGGCAGTCGGCGCCATATTCAATCATTCATCAACACTTGTGGGAGACAGACATGTTACTTGTCAACTCCTCTGAACTAGCTAAACACCGCACCTCTAGACACTTGGGAGCCGATGAGGCCACCCTCTGGGGTAGCTCAAACTATGTACCGGTGACCATTGTACCTACGTTCATCTCTATAGTGATACCTGCGATTAACGTTTTAATATAAAAACTATTTTATCGGGAAACTTTTGTGTGTGTGGTCAATACTGGGATGAGATTTTCAATTTCTGTGTTCAGTAGACCAAACTTGGTAGCATTTTCAACTAGCATTTTTTTTTTTTTACCAAGTGACGTGAATTTTACAAATTTAACGGAAATTTATAGTATGTCTCTATAAAGTGTTGCACGATTACGCGTTGTGGAATTAAGTACTTCTTCCCGTCATCTGAGTGTGCCTACACTTCGACAGAAATAATTTGTGTTAAAAGTGAATTATTCTAAAAGTAGTGCAACTTTAGTTTCAAAATTATCATTTTGTTGTCTGTTATAGGACGAATGCAGAGTTTTTCTCGTAAATTTCAACTCATTTGCCTTAAAGATGCCGCCTTTGCTACATGTACATAATCAGGCTCTCCACACACACAGCTTATAAGACGACATAATTGCTATGCTGGGCTCATTAATACATCAGTCTCCACATCAAACATGTGTGTTTAAAAAAATACTTAAGGAATGTGCGAGAGCCATTAAGTAGTGTACGTGTATTTCTATTACGCTATTGTGTCTGTTTAAAATTTAAATCGTATCATTCAAATGTGAGTTTGGAAATCTTCATTTATTCATACTGACTAGCTGGATTTCATTTAGTGAGCTTGCACTTGTCGACATCAGATGTTATTCACGTAGTTATAATTAGGTCTCATGTAAATTATAATTCTAAGCTCGAGACCTACATTATGTTTAAGACTCACGTAGTTCCACTTATTATTCACGGAGTCGTTTGAAATTTCCGATTCGGTGCATGTAATTTATTAACACGAAGAACACTCTGAAATTCTCTAACATTTAACTACATTCAGAAAACAGATTGTTTAACACACAAATCGTATCTTTCAAAGTCGCCTATCTACCGTCTACGAGCAATATCGAGCAAATAAACATAAAATTACACTTAGGCCACTCTTATAAATTGTTCAAACACACTGAATTTCTCATGTGTGTTATATATATTTGTAAAAATCGACTATCTACTACCAAAATCCCTTCGAACACCTCAAAATTTGAAAAAAATTGAAAAAAATTTTCCTTGACACACTCTTGCACTAAACTCTACATATATATATATATATATAAAACATTGCAACCCACTACTCTGGTCAGTCGCCTTTAGGACACCACACCATCAACATCGTACAGAGCTTCTGCTACTCCCACCAAAAAGAAAGAAATAAAATCAAGAAAAATAATTAACCTTTTCAATAATTTAACTCGTTCAGTACATTTAACCCTTTCAATAAATTTGACCACTTCCATATTTGATCGGATTAAAAATGTTTTAATCAGATTAAGATCGGACTAAGAATATTTTGATCGTATTAGAATCGGATTAAGGATTGGCCCTTCATTAATTAACCCTTTCAATTAATTGATATCAAATCGATAATCCGATTAATCTAAAGTGGCCTAGGATCAGCACGCCCCTACTACTCCTGTGTCTAAGACAGTACCGGATCTCTGTTGAAGTTCACTGCGTCGACCTATCCATGGGTAAGGAATCCCTCAAGTAGAGCCTTCAGCATACAGACATTCAACTAGTCCAACATCAATGGGCGTATCATCAGACAGAAACTCTGGGTGTCAACCGATCGCCCCGTGCTCGTAGTGAAGACCCTAAAACACGTGTGAGCTTTACACTGAAGTGCCCATTGCCATGACCAATAAATTCCTTCACAGAGAAATTCATGCTTTGGGGAGCCCAACGGCGCGAGCGCTCAGTATTCAATCGCCCCGGCTAGTTGTCGGGTCTTCGTGCCGTCCACCTATCGGTCAGAGCCAAGAAGATAGAAACCACCTTCCCTGGTAGCGAGAATACAGGATGATACGATGCGGCGCGATGTAGCTCTATCTAGCTGAAACCCAAGAGGTGGCATGTGCTGAAGAGCCACTCCAGGTTCCAGTCACTTTCCTGAAGAAATGATGTGCATGACACTTCATCCGGACAGTCCAGAGTTGAGCGCGGGTTACCATGTACGGATTCTACTGCATGGAACTGCCCCGACACACAAAAAAAGCGAACGCGTACCTCCCAGCTTAATGGAGTGCCTAACTTCTCCCTCAGGGCATTATTTACAGTAGTTGAATATCCTGGAGCAGCTACGAACTCCTGTGTACCACACGCATGGACTAAAGGTGCGGTAGATTGATTTTAATTTCCTACGCATACGTTCATCATTGATTCGCCCGTCGCCAGTACGGCTGATAAAGTAATACTGTGGATAGTGACGAACGTGTTTATTTACAAGGAAATTTTCAAGGAACTGACCTATTTACATGAATTGAAAAATTGAACCAACTTGAATATAGTTTATTATTTTTGAGTGCCCTCTGAACAGCGGCAAGGCCTTAGTAAGGGAACACTATTGGCACGGGAATTGGGAAGTAATCCACCAGCACCTGTACTCAGGAACAATCCCAGAAATAGCCTGGAGGGATTTCGAAAAATCCTCGAAGGCTGGACCGGTAATGGAATCCGGGTCCTCCGGAATGCGAGGTGGGTGGCTAAAGCAATGCGCTACTTCACTCAGAAGCTGCACTTGAAGTTGATTAGCAGAAGTGTACAAACATCACAAAGCACTCGTTTACAAACACAGTAGGACTATTCTGACCTCAAATTCTGTCCACGCGGTTTTTGCTTGTGCCATTGGCAGAAAAAGGCAGTCCAATGTGAGTGAGTAACGTGAGTGAGTAACGTGAGTGAAGAGATTTGGGCGGCTCTTAACAGTAAGGTCCCAAGAGACGATGAGGTTGACAGAAGTGAACATGGAGTGATGCCGGAATAAAGGAGAGATCCCGAGAAAACCCGCTGACCAACGGCATCATCCGACACGATTCCCACATGCGAAAATCCGGGAGCGGCCCCACCAGGAGTTGAACGCGGTTCGCCTAGGTGGAAGGCGAATAGTCTAACCACTACACCACCACGGCCCCTGAATGCATTATTGAGCCATATATAAGTCTGTTAATAATTTCCCACTTACTAATTGGCGTTCTTTTCCACTTTCATGACATATTTCGGTTGGACTGTAGAAGAGAGGTTCATCTGTGGAAGACATATAAGGATGAAGAGGTTTAAATTTAAAAACACAGCTGTCTCCACTGCGTTAGTACAATGTTTAGTTTCATAATTTTTTTTTACACAGTACATATATTAAGTTGATTTTCCATTCAACTACTTTAAATTCCGTTATGTAACTTATTGTAAGTGAAAATTCAGTATAGCATTAGAGGTTTCTACTCGCAAAATGCTGCCCCGAAACTGCGTTAATCGTAATTATTGCATACAGTCTTTGCTAAACTGCAATAGTAAGTAAAAATAAATACACTTAAATCAGTAATGTATTTAACTCCCATGCTTGTTCACAATAATTGGCAGTCAAATGGGCCAAACATTCTGTAAGGCCAAATTTGCTTATTTATCACTGTCACCACGGGTTCGACTTCACAATTTTTAAAAACTAAATTTGACTAATTTCTAAATTTTTTTATACTGGATTACACTTAAACTTAATGAACCAAGCACTGATTTCCATTTCATCATTAATTATCTTTCGATAAACACAAATTAACTTTTTTTTTTCTTTTAGTCAGATGTACTTATTGGTATTGTAAATTGTAACTGCAGTTAAATATTTCTAATCCTCCTCCGCAGTGTTACCAAATGGGCCAACGTACATTTAGTTGACGAGGCAGCTAACATAAAAAAAAAAAAGTGTGGCTCTAAACTGCATGTTAATGCAACGCTAACCACAAATAAGAAACTTCGGTACTCACTTTTAGACTTCAGTTGCTTGACCTTGAAGGTGATGTTTTCGAACTCTACGTCTATGTGTGCGCTGACAGACAGGTTGAATAAGTCGGAGCCTGGCATGTTGTACGGAACTTCGGTCGAAGAATACGGCACTGCAAAAATTGAAATCATAGAATTTTACTAAATATATTGTATTGCTTCATTGCAACACACGCGCCACACAAAACTTAACTATCACATTTAGTATGGCATGTATTGTGGCACAGTATTTACATACGAACTATATTATGTTGACCGCACAAATAATTTCTATACCTCGCTACAGAGCTACGAATTTTCAGTAAAACTTCGAAAATCTTCCCCGGCTGAAACCA
Source organism: Dryococelus australis (assembly GCA_029891345.1). Lineage (NCBI taxonomy): Eukaryota > Metazoa > Arthropoda > Insecta > Phasmatodea > Phasmatidae > Dryococelus > Dryococelus australis. Next base: position 240,776,267 of record CM056993.1, read on the forward strand.
TTTGAATATCTTTGCTACATAGTACGTACCTAATGTTAAACCACCTAATACTTAAAGAGTTAGTTGGAGCTGCGCGTACAAAGTCAAGAAGCGAGGGAGCGATACGGGCGATACTAACACGCACGCCTAGGGTCTCATCGTCCATATCTTTGTGCTTTTCTCTTGCTGTTTAAGGAAACTGCACAGGCAAACTTTAAAAATGAGATATTTGACCATACTCACAATTTTTTTCTCTCCAAGAATATACGAAATATTACAAAAGTAAATAATAGGGACATAGAAAAATGTTTTTTTTTTTCCCCTGACGAAAAGTTGTATTTGCAGAACATTTATTTACCGAGATACGCATATTCGCGCAAACAATTATTTCACAAACAACGTGCTAGTCCATATAACTGTTAAGAAAGGTACACCGCCACTTAAAAAAATCAGTTGGAAATGTTTTCTTGACAACCACAAGCCACTCATGTAAGAACTGAGACTTGGCCTCTACGGGCGTGGATGTGCAGCCTCTGCCTCCCCAACTACACGAGCTAGTTTTCGCCGCGGTATACGTCCTGGCTATTACCAAGCGAGGTGGCACAGTGGACTCTCATTCGGGAGGGCTCGGGTTCGATTCCCGATCTGCTCATCCTGATCTCGGTTTTCCATGGTTTTCCGAAATCACTCTAGGCGAATGCTTGGATGGGTCCCAAACAAAGGCCATGGCCGATTCCTTCCACGACTTACATTACATCGTCCCTAATGACGTCGCTGTCCCTACCTACCCTAAGTATTGTGGTCGGCCAGGAAAATCTTCACCTAGAGGCTTATTCATAGTCCTGACTAAGGAAAGATCATCCTACGACTTTCAAGAAGTTTGCTTCACTAACCAAAAACTCTTTAAAAACAACTGAAAGAATTCTTTATTGAATGTATATTTTGTAGTGTAGATAAATATCTAAACTACAAAAATTAAGAAATCACTTTATTACATTTCATTGTGCGCATTTCTTCTTCCAGTTTTTCTCGTTCCTTTTTTTTTTTTTTTTTTCTGTTTCGGTAAAAATATAATGTCTCACAGCATGATGGAAGAAGCTTAGTCACATTATGAAGAAAGATATGATGTGCGTACGTGCAATATAACACATATGTATGTGTGTGTTTACTATGTCCATTGTATAAACTTTGTATAGTGTAATTTATTTTTTTCAATATCTTTGTACAATTATGTATTGAAAAAAGACCTTGCGAACGCAATAAAACAAACAAACAAAATTTTTCGTATTCGGAGAGCCATTTTATTGCTAGTCCGAGGATCATCTTGCTTTAGTACGGGCAAACTTCTAGTCCGGTCATAGGGTAGAACTAACGGCGTAGGTATATTCATGTCAAAAAGACACATGGCGAACTTAAAATGAGACAGTTTTACAAATATTACATGCAAGTGAAAGGTAGATAAAGTTTACGAAAAATAAAAAATTCGTTTAAGTTCGATTCTGTCAATCTCTAAGCAAAAATTTGCCGATTTAATGGATGAATGTTCGGTAAATAATATTTCAAAGGATATAATAATAATACTATATCAGTGTTAAGTAACAGCAACGTCATTCTATTTGTGTGTCAATTACAAGCTCTCTCTGAAAACAGATTCTTACCTGACGAGATATTAATACTTTCAACGGGAATTCTAATACAAATTTAATTGGTAATATATAGTGTAGAGTACCTATTTCTTGAGCAAAAGTATATCGGTAGCAGGCGACTTCCGTAGCGCAGATGGTTGCGTGTCGGCTTACGGTACGGGGGTTCTGGGTTCGAGTCCCAGGTAAGGCATGGGTGTACTTGTGTACGTCCAGCTGTGCCCTCCTACGTGAGGCATACGTCTAACACAGACTGACAAACGGCAACCACGCCCAGTTAAATGGCACATCGTTGATTGAAGTGCACAAGTGTGAGAGTTCTAATCTGGGTGTGAAACAGGATTTTTAAATATTTTATGATACATTTTTGTAATGTATTTAGCATTAAAATACAAATTTATAATTATTGTAAAGACAGTATTGGCGTAAAAATTTAAAACAGACCATTCTAACGTGGAATAGTAAAATTATTAGTACGTATATTATTTTATCGTTCTTTATCCTGCGGAGTTAAAATTACGGGATAGAAAGCCAAATATATAAAAAAAAATTTAAACAATTTTTTTTTTCGAAATGATGCCATAAAAAAGAATAATCGCAATAAAAATATTTGAACATACTATAGAGATTCAAACTTGCAGTTCACATTTTATAAAAAAAATTTATACACGGTAGAACACCCACGTAAGAAAATTAAAAGCATTTTCATTATCTATTTCTATTTTAAACGGAACGTACATAAAACTAACTTGGAAATTACCGGAGAGGTTCCGTGAAATTTACGGAAAGTCTGTTTCTGAAAATCAATGTGTCCGTAATTTTACGGAGAGTTTACCCACACTTCTGGATAAATTTTTATCAGTCTTTGCCCGTTTTTGAAGGTATGCGGAAGTTTTGTTTCTATTTATTGTATTCCTATTGTCAATATAGATTAATTCCAGTTACATTTCATAGTGTTTCAAAACACGTTCGTGCTATACTGCTCTTGTTATAAACATAAACTAGATTTATAGGAATAAGATTACCTTTATTACGTTTCCGAGGTGTGTTCCCAAATAACAGCGCCCAGAAACAAGTAGAGTAACGGCCAAGTGTGAGGACGGGCAGAAGAAACAATCATTTAACATACTGATGTTTACTTCAAAGATCGTGTAGTTGTCGTGGTGTATAGCGCAGTGAGCAGTCGTGGCCGAGAAGTGGCGGAGTAAACATCGTGTTCCGAGTGCGGAGTTCTGTCACCCCGCGCTCTTAAACGGGGCTCTGTTCCGACGCGCGTAGTAATAGTTCTATGTTAGTGTCAGTCACGTCTAGGTTTGTCCAAGATGTCTAATGTGCGCGTGAATACCTTGCGTATCGTGTTTGCCAAAAGACCTTCGGCCATGGAAATACATTAATGGATTGATACGGTTTTAACTGTAACAGAAGATCAAATTGAAGCTATTCAACTAGATGGGCACCAGAACTGTTTGTTTTTAAAACCTGTTTCCTCTGGACCTTGTGAAGCGATACTGCGTCGCACCAACGGCCAGTCAACTTTAGTCACCGCAAACCAGGAAAGGATCAACGTCACCATCGAAAAAGCCTAAGATAACTTAAAACTGGTAAGAATTCTAAATTTACCTATAGAAATAGACAACCAAAAAATTCTGGCGGAGTAAGTGAAGTATGGTCGACTTGTTACATTGCAATATGAAGTATGGAATCATAAATACAAATTCCAAGTAAAAACGGGAGTACGCATAGCAAAGATGGAAATAAAAAAATACATTCCATCTTACGTTTCAATTGACGGCTTTCGGGCTGTAATGATATATCCCGGACAACCACGAACGTGCAGTTACTGCCAGTCTCCTACTCATGAACGAATTGCGTGTCCTAGTTTGCAAGAAAAGGACGCACGTGCAATACGCCTCTGGGGGATGAATAGGGCAACGGAAAATCTCGCAGTTGCAACGTCTATACTGTCCACCCCTGCCCAGCACTCTCCCCGAGCGGATTACACCTTCACTTCGCAGACGCGAGCAGCAAGGTCCAGTACAAACACCTGTCGGTGACTCATCTGCTGAGCATGCGGTCAACATCAACACATTAGTGACCGCGCCACGCCAAATACACATGGTGGCGGCTCAAAATACTGTTACTGGTCGCGCAGGGCTACCACCACACACACAGGATGTCACCCCGCTACACATTCCATTGTCCTCTGCTTCATGGGTGGACAGCATGGACGTGGAGAGCGTAAACAATGCAACCACACAACGGGAGCATGTAACAACTGCGGACGAAAATATGTCCGTAAGAGAAAAGCGACCTTACGAACGTGACGCTCGGGCCACAAGAGTCAGTCCTGTTCGCAAAGCGAAGTTGTTATCGCAGAGTGAACAATCACAGCTACAAGACAGGAAGCAATCTTTGGAACTAGCAAAGGCCATTATAAATAAGATGGGTGCCTCTAGCCAAGAACGTCCTGATAACCCAACTAACAATACGACTGGCACTTGTGTGCATCCCCTCCTGTATGCCCTATTACCGGCCCCCATTTTTCTTTGTCCACTTTTTCTTTTTGTCCACCTTTCCATTTCCCTCTCTCTGATACTATCACTACATTTTTGAGGCACACATGATAGAGTTATTGACAATTTTAACTTTAAATATTTGTGCACTCTCGGCCAGTGCGCGATTGGCGGCGCTAGAGACATTGATTCGAACACAGGCAGTTAACATTGCATTCTTGCAAGAAGTAGCGATTCAAGATTTTATAGGGTTTCATACCTTCACTGTGTATACAAACGTTGATGGTCGGGGACGGGGGACAGCGACTATTACACGTGCGGGGCTGGAACTTGAAGACCTGCGCTACCACACGTCAGGCCGAGTGATGTCAGGACGAATAAATGATGTGTCGCTAGTCAATGTTTATGCTTCCTCCGGCTCCCAAGCGAGATATGAAAGAAATCAGTTTTTCTCCGTGGATTTGATTCCGTTTTTCTATCCATCCTGTAATCAGTTCATACTCGGTGGAGATTTCAACTGCATAGTTCACCCCCATGATAATTAGGGTGGCATTTATCCTACTAATGCTTCCATATCTACTTTAATAACTCACTTAGACTTGTGTGATGTTGCATCTAACTTCCAAGAAATGCATTACACCTATGTGAATTCACAGAGTCGGTCTAGAATTGACCGATTCTACGTGAAAAAACAGCATATACATAAGGTGCATCGATATGACGTTCTTCCGGTAGCGTTCAGTGATCACTCTCCTGTGATATTTACGTACGATAAGTTTGCGAATGTAACACGGTTTGGCAGAGGGATATGGCCTCTAAATACGTCTATTAGACAACTCAGAAGTAAAAGAGGACTTCCTAGCTATTTGGGTACGTTGGCATAGCAAAAATTACCAGTTCCCCTCTGTGGCGATGTGGTGGGATGTGTATGTAAAACCGAACGTCATGAGGCTTTTTAAAAGGTATGCGTACCGACTGGCAGAAGAACGTAGGGGAACACGTGCATTCTACGAACGTATGCTACACGAACTTCACCTGCAGGCAAACAATGGTGCACACGTAACTCCGCGTATTAGAGACACGAAACAGAAGCTTATGCACTTATTGAGTGAACAGTATAAAAATCGTCATATTATGATAAATTATAAAAGTATATTCGCAGAATAGAAATTTAGCATGTTTAGTATCATTAAGGAACAACAGCAAATACGACGCAAGGTTATCAACCAGTTTACTGACAGTGATGACGATATTGTTCGGGACGACCGGAAATAGTGCAAACGCTTTGTAGTTACTTTGCAAATTTATACTTGAAACAAGACACGGACGATGCTATGCTTCCGTCGGTTCTGCAGTGTTGTGAAAACAAAGTTAGCTGTGACAGCAAGACGGGCATGGAGGCGCCATGTTTAGATGCGGAAGTTAATACAATAATACAGCAATTGCCATCAAAGAAATCTCCCGGTATTGACGGTATTCCATACGAATTTTAAAAAATTTATTGGGATATTATTGGTACCGACTTCTGCCAAGTTGTTCGCGATGTGCTTGAAAGAGGAGAGTTATGCAAGTCTTATAAAGAAGGGATAATTCTTATACCCAGAATATCACATCCACTTAAACCCGCAGGTCATAGGCCAATTACACTTTTATGTGCCGATTATAAAATAATTGGGATTGTCAGATGTTATTGGTCCTGGCCAGACATGCACTGTTCCAGGACGTTAAATCTTACAAGGCGTGCTTGCCCTAAGGGACATTCAATTACTTTCGTCAATACAACACAGTAAAATGGCCATCTTGAGTATTGACATGGATAAGCCATTCGATAGAGTCGATCATAAATTTTTACTTCATTTTATGCATCATTTCGATTTTCCAGCCAATGCCGTACAGTGGGTGCGGATGTTGTGTACCGGAATTTGGTCACGACTGTTGGTTAACGGATTCCTTACCCCACCAATTAAGATCGAGAGTTCAGGTCGACAAGGATGCCCGCTTTCCATGATTTTATTTACTATCGCCATTGAACCTATGTGCAGAATGCTCAGTGCCCGCTTGCAAGGATTCCCCGTAGCGAACCTGTCCTTTAAATTAAATGCCTATGCTGATGACATCACATGTGTCGTTCGTTCAGAGCGGGAAATTACAGAGACGGCAGAATGTCTGGACCTTTTTCGCAGTGTCTCTAATCGGCGAGCGAATGCTAACAAAACTGCCGTACTGGAGCTCAGCGCGACCAGCGAGCCATTTGACGACGTTTTTTCCCTTACGGAGGGCCGAAACTGTGAAAATATTGGGCATATACTTCCACGCAGACGCCACTCATATGTTGCATTATAATTGGAACATGACAATAAATAAACTCCGTGCTCGTCAAATAGAAATGAATTATCGTCGTACATATATTATACAGACGGTTACTTTAATAAATGTATTCTTACTTGCGAAGCTGTGGTATGTGTCACATATATTCCCACTACCACGTCAACAAAGTGCACAAATACTACAAATTGTTGGCCGCATGTTGGGGAAATCTTATATATTTAAATTATCTAGGCCGCAACTTTATCTTTCCTTGCAAGACGAAGGCCCGAGTCTAATTAATCACGTTTTGAAGTGTGAGGCCTTACATCAGCCTTCAGCAATTGCAACAATTTTGCGCCCAGAGGACATTTACGCAGCATTACAGTAAATGATGTGGTCTGAAGTTAGACGCATGCCACTTCAATACCGTCAGGCAAAGGAAGCACTCGCAACTCTAGTAGAACACTTACCGGAAGGGACAGTCGCATCGGCGAGATATTTGTACATTCGGACTTCCAAAATGTCGGCAGTCATACATCTGTTGTGAATCGCACCCCACCCATCCGCTAGAAGCGCCCATGGAAAATACTTGCCTATCCTAACCTTTCCTCGGATCTTCGAGCTGCAGCAATCGGCTTCTACAATAATATCGTGACAACTCAGCAGCCTAAATACAGCATTCACCTGACAGCTGACCTTGCATGCCCGCTGTGTGACAACACCGACACGGCCCTTCATAGGGTAATTTCCTGTGTTTATGCAGCTCGCATCTGGCAGTGGTGTCGCGTACGAGTACGAAAAATGGAGATGTCAGCGACACGCACATGCTTCAGTGCAATTTTTTCACCTTTCCCTCATTTCGACGAAGAACTGCGGCCTGGTTTGTACTTCATGCGATCGGTTTTTTGGTGGACCATTCGAAACCGTTGACAGTTCAAGACTTTGTCCAGCTTCTTCGTCAAGATCTTGGTCCTTACAAGTGTACATTTTAATGTTCCAGTAGTAATCATCGATAGGAGGTAGTGTTATAAGTCAGTGTCCCGTGTTGGGGTGTACGCCGTGCGCTGCCCCTCACGTTAAGTAATTTTTTATGTGTTCATCGACTTTGTCAGTAAAACCAATTCACAAAATGTTCATATCGTTTTGTGCCCCTATGCAAGAATTGTGTAGATATTTTATTGAGTATTTTGTTATTGTTTAAATTGTGGGTTGAATGTGTACTGTATATAATAGGTTAAGGGTAAACGCCTCTGTATACCGTGTGTAATAATAAATCTATTTTTAAAAAAAATGGATAGCGCATCGGCCCACTGTGATAGAGGTCCGTGGTTCGCGCCCACACTCCGGCAAGTATCGCGGATTTTAGAGTTAAGATTTCCGTTACTATACGCGTTTATTACGCACACTTTCTAGTCAATTACACACACTAGAGCAATTTCTCTATCAAGTAACTAAATGTGATGGAATTCTGTCATGTGCATGCTATATTTGGTCGACAAAATGCTTAGACATTTTTCTTTGTAATTTATTTGTAAAAAAAACAAAGTATTTTGGTGTAAAAGTGTTATAACGCAACATCATCCTTAAAGGAAATTTTTTTTTTAGCAAAAGAACTTTACGTCATTTGTAATTCAATGTAAATAAATTGTTGTGCGATCTACACCTCAAAATGACAACACAATGTCAAGGCAGAGAGTCATATTATAACACTTCAATATGAACAGGTTTTACGAACCAAGGACATGAAGAACATAGTCGCAACTCATAAGGGAAACGAGTGCATATTCTCTTATTCATTTGTTTGCCAAGGTCGGCCGAAGCAGTTTCTATCGTACTGCCAATGATAAAACGCAGAGCAAAAAGGTAATGTTTACTTTGTTATGTTGGCATTCAAAGCTCTTAAATCCAACATTTTTATTTTTATACTGGCCTACTTTTTCTGGACATAATGATTTATTACGCAATTTATGCATAGTTACAACATACTACAAATGCATTAGAAAATTATGCATAGTCACGAAGATGGAACAGTGCTGTATAAACAGTTTCTGGAAGATATTAACTAAAAGGAATTGGCATGCAACAACACTTGTAAAGGTCGCGTAAAGAGTATTCTGTGCTCACGCCATCAAAGTGAAAACATATGTAACCAAGCTCGTGTTCGTACAGTATCTTAAAATTGTATATTTACGCGGTGCGTAGGTAGTAAATATGCTGTTTAAATATGAAACAATTTTTTTTAAATATCGGAGTAGGTAAGACCGCAGAACCTGGCCTTCGGGTATCTTCGGTAAGGGAAAGATTCTTTTACCCTGTTCGAGCTAACAGGGCATGCTAAGCCTCTGCTACGCTGTCAAATTTTCGCGTTCATGTATATCTGACAATAACTTTTGAAAACGAAATACGACCATCAAAATTTCCACTAAACCAACTGGATCAAATTAACTTGAATTTATTTTAAAATGTCACCTTGTAAAAAAAATTTTATGTCAGGTTCTAGCCTGAATTTTCGTCAAAAAAAATCCAAATTGCAATCGTGCTGAAAAATGGTATGTAAAAATTAAATATTCTCATAACTTTATATCGTTTCCATCAATTGTTCGTCATTTTGAAGTTTCGTGATGTCGGAAACGGCTATTTTTGGCATGGACGTTTCTGATCGGCTCAGCATGCCAAACGTCAACGAAATTCCAGAACTCGTCAAATTTCATAATGACGGTGGAAACTATAGTCATCCTAATTTTCCAGACAAATACGGCGGCGATAACGACCGTTTCAGTGACGTCACAATATTGTCCTCCCAACCAAATCTGGCCACACTTGGGAGCAGTTTGGCGGGAAAACTTGGCAGTGTGAGAGCTACTTTATGGACACTCCTCAAGCAGCAGCACCACCACCAAGAGCCGCCTGCCACCCAGCCGCGTGCATTCGGGGGCCAGTTGAACGACCTCGCCTTCCTCCAACGGGACGACTCCATCATCGCCGCAGGCGGGCCCACCTCGCACGCACACATACAAGTCTTGGACTCCGTGCTCAACAAGAAGCCAGCGGCCGCCTCTGTGGCTCCGCCCACCAAACTTCCCTCCCGCTGTTGTTTCGTAGCCGCCGTGCCTTTCCCAACACTGAATACATCTGTTACAGACGTAGACAAAACTTGACGTCAATTGGTTTTTCGTCTTCTGCGCATATGCCCAACATTAATTTACCTACACGACACAATACAAATCTTAAAGTCATAAGGCCAACCATTATGAACGTGTTATCTATATCTTAATTATCAAAAGAGAAGCCCTTTTAAAAAAATTACGTACTTTTACCAATTAGGATTTAATGTACACCAAAGTTTGTAAAAATTGCAGCACCTAAAATGAATGACACGAATGAAACCAAACTCTGAGAATGTGTCGAACAGTGTACCAGCAATTAGTGATTACTATTGCAGAGAGATGGCGTTGACGTACACCCAGCAGCGGCCTCTCTTGTGTGACCGGAAAGGTCAGTGTTACGCCAAGCTCAGTCAGTGAAGAGCTGTGAAACGGAGCGAAAACAAGTGCCAGCATGCCTCATCGACATCAAAGGACTCGCCATCAGCATGTGAACGAGTTCCAACAGGGCAGGATGACTGGTCTCCGGGAAACGGATTTGTCATACCGTGATATTTAGGCTCTTACAAGGCATGCTGTTATGACACATAAGCATGTGTGGGACCAGTAGTTAGAAAAGGGTCGTACGCAGCGACGAGCGGGTCCTGGACCACGCAATGTGACCACATAACGGGATGACCCCCATCTTGTACGCATGGCCGTAACAAACCGTACAGCCACGTCCACAGTTTGGCTCAACACTGGTTCTTTGCAACGGTTGTGGACCTGTCTACTTCGAATGCCCGAAGCCGTCAGTTGCGGGCTGGACTGGTGGAGAGCATGCCATTGCGTCGGTTTCCACTGTCCAGAAACACCACAGACGCCTAAGACTGCAGCAATCACTGGCGTGCTGAGTGGCCAAATGTAATGTTTTCGGACGACTCCCACTTCAACCTGTTCTACAGTGATGTACTCATACGTGTTGGACACTACCATGTTGACCGCATTCCGGCAGCCTGCATTGTGGAACGGTATAGCGGACAAATGCCTAGTCTGAAGGTTTGGGGCGTTATTATATCTAACATGCGATCTCCATTCCTACGTACTGAGGCCAATCTGAACAGCAACCGCTACATCAGGGAGGTTTTAGAGCCCAATGTGCTGTCCCTCCTTCAGGCAACTCCACATGCCATATTTCCGCAGGACAATGCCCGGCCACATGTGGCGAGGAATGTGCAAGATTTCTTCAGTGAACGACGGGTAACATCGCTTCCCTGGCCTGCACGTTCGCCTGACATGTCGCCCATCGAACATGTCTAGGATATGATTGGTTGGAGACTTGTTCGTCACGGTCCTCTAGCAACCACTGTTGATACTTTGTGGACTCGCATACAAACCGTGTCGAGATATATTCCCCAGGAACATTACCAGATCATCTTTGATTCCATGCCACGACGTTTAAGGGCACCTATGGCTGCACATGACGGATTCACACCATACTGAATTCTCAAGGACAGATCATGTATAGTTCTGTAGTCCTAATCACTTATGTATTGAAATTTTCCTAATCGATGGTATAAAGCTCATTTCAATCACATGTACCCTTTTCGGTGTTGCATTTTCCACAAACACGTCTGTGTATTTGCATTACAGCTTGCTTCCAGAATGTGTACAAACATCTCATATCAATTGTTCACTTAAACGGTGTTCTAGCATCAAATCCTATCAATATTGTTCTTGATAGTCGTATCGACAGAAAAGTAGCACGATATTAGGACACGAAGAGAGGCTAATGCGCACCTCGGTGTAGCACTCTGCTCCGTTTATCCTCTTTAAGGTTCCCAATTATTCAACTGTGGTCCTTGAACCCCTGGCGATAATTCAACTTGTATTCAAGGGTCCACAAATTAAAATAATAGATTTTATGTTTAAAAAAAATGTCCTATGGTTATAATGCCGTAACGGTGTTACTTATTTGTTATTAATGTAACTGGGATTTCCCACACTTTGTTGTAATCGAAATTTGGGATTGTGACAATTAGTTAGTGAAAAATGAACAAGTAGTATGGATGAAAATATGTTTATTAGCTTGTATTAAAAAACAGTTCCGGTTCAGATAATATGTACATAATATGAAAGGGGTACTTGAAATAAAAAAGTTTAAGAACCCCTGATATGGTGCATAAGATAAATGTTTCATTCAAAATTTGCGTGATTATGCGTATTTCAGTAATAAACTTCCTGAGATTACGATTTTTTGTTAGAAAATATGAATGGGAGAGGAACAAAACCAATGTGGTAAAAAATGGGAATATATATTTAAAAGAGTCAATGAATCTGTAAGAAATGTCAAGGAAAATAAGATCGAAGAACAAGATATGTTACCTGACGAAGAAGAAACAGGCAACTCTGGCATTTCTGTTATGAGCTGTACATCCACTCAAAGGATAAATAGTTGGATTCAGAACAGCAGTGGTCGAGGATGAACGAATGAAGCCTTTTCCAGCGCTGAAGGAAGGGATGACACCTTCATATGTAACATTTGTGCTTGATAAATTAAGTTACTATTGGCCTACCTACAGTGATAATACTTTCCAAAAACAAAAATAAATATCATACTTTCCCTCGTGTAGGACTAAGTCTATTACTATACGTAAATTTCATATTTACCTTGCATTTTCACCTTTAAGTACCTTTTCATAATATAATTTTGCATTAATGTACTTGTTTATTGTGGGTACTCCTGTATATCCAACCGGTTGTTAAAAATGGGCTACATGAGGATTAAAAAAAAAAATCTAACCGTATCTAATTAAATTTTTCGGTCTTACGTGATTATTTTATTATAGTTCTGGAACTCTTCTACAAAATAAATACTGTGCAAATGTGTTTCCATTGGCACATTTTGGCTCGCTAAAAATGAAAATATTGCGAATTTCACCTAGGGGTCTACATCATAAATAACTGCCGACACTTTGCAGACAGGTTGTGCTTGCTGGGACAAACTGTGGCCCGATACTTGTACTGTCTCCACCTGTCGTCTGACAAGGGCGTGATGCCTTTTTTGAGACAGAATGTAAGTTGTTAGAAAACAGACAACGGCCGACTGTATTTTTTTTTTAGGAAAACAGATGGACATCACCGAAGAGATGCCGGCATAATATCGCGCAGCAAACAAGTTGCAAGCATCTTAAAAATGTTTCTGGACCGATTCCCATGCGGCATCTTTGTCTTTTCCGTAAGCTGGCCATTATCTTATTTATTCCAGCCTAGTAACGTTTTCGAGACAAGGCTCTTTATCTCAATAAAAATATAAATATGGCGTATTTTTGCCGACAAACTTTCGGGAAGTGTTCTAAATAGGCAAGATGTTAGCTAGCTCTTAATGGCATGATGTATTATTTGAGACCGTGTGTTAACCATTAGCACGGTTTTTCGTGATTATAAATGTGTTACGTGGTAGCCCATGGAATTTGTTTGTTTTGAATTTTTTTTTTTCATTTGGGCAACCATCCGACAGATATATTAAAAACTAACAAAAACTATTTTGTTTGCAAGCCTCTGAAGAAATAGTTTTTCAATAATCAGTGTTTTGAAATTATTTGTTATATTGTAATGGAATTCATATATTCCTTTATAATAATCTTTGTATTGATACATTTTAAATTACTGGAACGAATTAGCAACTTATCCCGTGGTATATAGGTTAGCATGCTGGTGTGTTAACTCAAGGGTCTTAGGTTCGGATCCCGCACTCGGCAAGCAAATTATTCCCATATCATAAAATGTGTTGAGAAGTAAATGAAATGAATATATGTATAGAGGAAATGATAATTACTAAAACTTTTAATCAAAAAGCTTTTTTCCTTGGGTATAATGGCTATTTCTGGACATCCAGCCGTCGCAGGCCCGGCATCGTAACCACATCCAGCCGTCGCAGGCCCGGTATACTAACGACATCCAGCCGTCGCAGGCCCGGCATCGTAACGACATCCAGCCGTCGCAGGCCCTGCATAGTAACCACATCCAGCCGTCGCAGGCCCGGCATCGTAACCACATCCAGCCGTCGCAGGCCCGGTATACTAACGACATCCAGCCGTCGCAGGCCCAGCATCGTAACGACATCCAGCCGTCGCAGGCCCAGCATCGTAACGACATCCAGCCGTCGCAGGCCCAGCATCGTAACGACATCCAGCCGTCGCAGGCCCAGCATCGTAACGACATCCAGCCGTCGCAGGCCCGGTATCGTAACGACAACCAGCCGCCGGAAGCCCGACACTGTCGGCCAACAGTCAGCCGCTAGTCTATATTTCCATCAGGCCACTCCCGATATAAGACAGCGGGCCAGAGTTTATCGACTAGCTTTTACCGGCTCGATTCCGGCCCTATTTTCCGTTTTTGCTGGGGTAGTTGCAGACATTTGCATTATAGTATAAAATGTCATATATACTTGTAAGAATATCGTTTTCGGTTTGATAAACGGTTGTTAGCCATACGCGTTCGGATAGGCCATACATGATAATGCTTATCTTTTTCGCATCTCGGTGAACAAAACAATTTTGGGTGCCCATCTGCTCTCATTCTGAAGCCTTTAATTAAATATAGGAAGAGGTAATATATTCCTTGCTTCTTGCGACTTCGTATGTTACAAATTATTCAGAACCGTTACGGCCTTGACGGGCGTATTAAAAAAGTTGAGACACTTCTAAATATTTTCAAGGTAGTGATATTTTTAATATTAAATTTGTAAACTATGTTTAATTCACAACCACTTATTCCATAGAGTGGTTGTGTTTTGTTAATTTGCTGGTAGGTCTGCTAAAACACAAGACACATGTTTCACTTTTCTACCTACTATTTTGTTACTTTATTATAAGTCGTATAGAATATGTATTTTTTCAATCTTTTGTTGTTGCAACAAACACTGTAGTGTATAAAAAAAATAAGAATTATTCGAAGTCAAGGCCTTTACCGAATTATACTGCAAAAAGTCTCATAAAAATTCATGAGAAATTTTTGACAGACTAATAAAAAAAATGACAGCTTTTACCAAACTACCAGTTACCGTTTGCTTGAAAATTGCTCTTTATAATTGTCTCGTAAACCAGCCTCAAAAAAGTCAGGACTTTTCATTTACATTACTGCACTTATTTACGTAATTTCCTCAGAATTAACTATGTTTAAACCACCGTCTTCGTATTGTATTCCCCTAGAACGTAAATTATGGTTTGTATGGTGGAGGGACCATAGCCTAATTTATATAATGCGCCTCCCCCCTCCCTTTTCTTCAGACGATAACCTTGAGGCTCTGAAATACAACGGGAATCTATTAGCCGATCAAGTATAAATAATTTATTGGCTTGTTGCCAAGGGCATTCGATCGCCAAAAAGGAAACTTCGCCATTGTGTAATTTTATTAACAGGTAATCTGCTAGAGTTTCAAGTTTTTACAGCCATAAAAAGCGGCTTCCAACTGTACACAATAAGTGAGAGTTCCAAGTCTTGTAATGCAAAAATTAGTTAACTGTAGTAATATTTTAAGTCGGCATAGGCCTGTGTATGTGGTATTGAAGAGTACTTATAAGAATGAAAATACCAATGGCAATCACCCATCAAACTTCGGAAAATTTGTCGCATGATCTGCACACACAATTTGATTAACATAAATTTGATTTGCTCATTAAAAGTTTGGTATTCTCAATTTGATTGGTTACTCACAACGCACAGATAAATTATAGAGATGTGACACATTAAAGGTTAAAAAAATTTGTTTCGAGGCCAGACGCATCTGCCTAGATATTGTTTTGGTCGGCTTTACTAAGGTTAGTTCTACTCAGATTACCAATAAAAAGAGTTTTCTTATGGGAGAGTTTGGCACATCCAAATAGGTCACTTTTAAGTTGGCGGTCAATGAAAATATTTCACTTATTTTTGAAAATAAGTAAGTATTTGTCTCGAATTGTGACACACACTTGCCCTAGCCAAAATTTAAATTATTAACTTCATTTCGTTACTACAATTCAAGTTACCAGGAAAAATACAACTGTAATTGAAAATGGGCACTCATAAGCAAGCCTAATTCAATGGGAATAACTTACGAATTTAAGTGCGAAAAAAATACAGATGTCGTCAATTGAAGTTTTGTACTCTTCTCCGTTTTTATTAAGAAAATTTGGTAGGAAAGCCCTATAAATAACTTTTTTAACAATTTTATTATTATATTTTTGCATTCAACTGTGATATTAAAATAATTTAAATGTGTGTAAGCCTACGTTCCGCTAAATCCCAATTTACGACAGAATATTTAACAATATGTAAATATATTTCGTTAGACTTCAACAATGACGTCTTCCAATGACGAGATCAAGCAATATCCCAAGGCTATTATTGGTGTGGTATGAATACTTGTGAACTCGAGAAGGTGAACAGATAAACATAACCTCACGAATCAAAGTGCAAGAATTTCTATATTCCTGCAATTTGTCTTCCTGCCGTACAACTTGTACTCAAAGTGTACGACGACCAAAAACCGACATTATATTGGCATATTTGTGTGTATTAGTTTTCATTCAAAACAACACGCACCTGTTGTCTTGCTGCTCTGCCAAGCAACCAGTATCCAACCATATTTCTGCGCAGCCTTTCATTTCCCTCATATAAGTAATACGCGCCCACTAACGGTCCTATTAATACCTCATTCCCGGCTAAAGCGATGTTACAGCACTCAAACTCGTAAGATGTCGAGGTACAAAACCATGACACCAAAATAAATAAGAAATGTTTATAAGGTTATGCGAGTCTTCTTAATGCATAACCATAGATGTTGTAACGTATATATAACACCATATTGCACCGCATTTTTCTGTTGTCTTATAGTTTCTGGTCATTCCGCCAGAATGTGCGATCAGTCTAACATGAAGTGGCGATGACTTGCCTGAATAACTTCAACAAGTACGCATCACATGTACGTTCTTACACGTGTATACTAACAATCCGGAAACAGCCTTAGCTACCACAACTAAAGTGGCTTTGGCTGTCCATGGTAAGGGGAGCACTTTTGAGGCCCTAGCTACTTCATGCTTTCAGCCATTTTTTATCGTTTAAACACCCTTTTTACATAAATATTAACATGTAAGTAATAGACTCAGTTTGTATATTCCATTGCACTCGGATGTTAACAGCTAAGGCCAAAATAAAATAAATTGATTGGCTATTACACCAAATGAGAGTGATTCGAAAGTGCTCAATTTACTGTGAATAGCATTTCGAAATAGCAGTTCTTAAATATATACGTTTCGAACATTGGACAACTTGCGCTAATAGATATTTCAAGTTTTACAGCTTTACTTTTTAGTTCCCCGTTGAACTTGTTTTATTAGAATGTTTATAACTTCATAAAAAATTAATAAATGCATTTTACAAACGCTGTCACTATCCCAATTGTCACAAAAAAATACAAATGAACTCTCCAGTGGTAATTTTGAAAGAAGGCACTCAAATGAGTGGTTAAAACAAATACATTGAGTTGACTCAACTAAACATTTTGTTGACACACTGGTTTCTTTTAGCCCAAAACGAGTGGAACGAAAATGGCCGACGTATAGTCGGTTGTTTTTCTACAAATACGTCTTTCAGAGAAGAAAACTTTTTTAAATGCCTTAAAAAAGAGAAATCTCATATTCCGCACGAAAGAACGGTGTCTGGAATACATATGAGTATTTATATTTTATAATTCACAAGCGATACTCTCGCTTTAATATAACTACGAAGTGACACTCATCCACTTGTTACTGTTGCTATCTCGTGTTGCTCAAAGTAAACTAGTACCACCTGACACCTTCTATCCATAGAAAGAAGTATATTTATTTTAGAAGTATTATTCGATACCGTATTAAGAAATAAATTTCATTTTTTGTTAACATTTCACTTTATCAACAAAAGTTGTGACAATGCATTCTGTAATAGCGGGAAAAACATAATTCAACAAGCACAGCGTTGATTTCAGCACACAACACGCTGCGTTGCCAAACGCACATCTTAGCACAAAGATATTAATAAAGATACGGATTTGCAGAATACCACATAAAACACGTCTACGGGTGACCATCGTTATTATCCTCTCTATGGTAAAGACGATCACGACGACCGTCTTTAAAAAAGCTCAAGTTACAGAATAGGGCCCTGGTGTGTTTACCCGAGTCAGAAGGCAAGTGTAGTTGCGAAATATGCATGTGTCAGAGCAGTCAACTGTTAGCCGTTTAATTTCTGATAAATTCCACGACTGCATGAGGCACGTAGTAGGAACGAAACAAGATATGTGAAGTGGACGGCAATCGACACAGTACCAGGGGAAAAAAATGATTATCTTAAGTAGGGTACAAAACTCGACACAACAAACAAAGAAGTGATTTCAGCCTGGACGTCGCGCACTTATCGGAAAGCTGAACTGTTAGCAAGCAACATGTACATAGTCCATCCATAATTATTTACAACGTTCTTGAAGTCGCGCCAAAGTCCTACTTTCAGGATATTCCTTTGCCTGGCGCAAACAATGTTTCAGCAAGTCTAAAAAAATTCACCGCAGTAACAATGCACCACATTTGTGTTCACTCACTCAAATAATATTTTGCATGAGAAATGTCTCTTTACAGACATTACCAGCACAACAATTTCCTTTATATTTCTATTAATGTTAATTATACGTGATATGTTATTAAAATAATTTTTATATAAATCGTAAGCAAAATTTCAATTTAACCAAAAATAATGTAATGTTAACTTAAGTATTTAACGATTACGATACATTAAATATTTAGTAAAAAAAAAAAAAATGAGTCATGCATGAAGATATTTTTTCGAAGGATTGTTTGAAAAAGTTTGAAGATACTGATAATCGACTATACCCTTGTTGATTTTGCAAGATTTATTTATATTAGACACTACCTGTAGTAGCATATAGAAGAAGTTCCGCCTACCAAGCGTTGTTCGAGCCTGAGCGTACGGCCACGTAAATGTTAATTTTTATATATAACAGGAGACGGGCAGGGTGCATAAAGAAGAAACTAATCCTTTTAAGGTGTTCGATTAACTCTGAAACAACATTTCTTTTCATTTATACACACAAAGCGAGTTTTTCGAGCTGATCTTATTTTGCTATTTCCGTTCAAGACCAAAAAAAAAAAAAAGTGTTTAGAAGAAGTCTTTGAAGTACAAATATCTTTTTGCCACAAGTACATATACATTTCAAAGACTCTTGGTACTAGTGTATTAGTGCCTTAAATACATCCTTGAAGTAAATAAAGGGAAATAGTGAACTTTGATGACTACATTACACTAAATTATTTTAGTATTTCAGGCTTTAAATAATTCTGTAAAGCTCTGATTTCCTGTTAATACTCTCGACTTGTATGAATAGTTAATTTAAATATTTTTTGACAATAAGTTGCCGATTTAACAAAATTACCGTTTTTTCATACACATTGGTCCAAAAAGACGTGGACAGAAGTATCTGTACATTCGCAAGTACAAAGAGAAGCAATACATTTTGCGTGTTCCAAAACATTTAACATAATTGTACCAAACATATAAATGTAATATATCAAATCAACATAAATATATGTTATGATCATAGGTAAAACGTTCGTTATGAAACAAAGAAATATTCTTCTTACAGGAGGAATTTTAAACGCGGCATAAGTATTCCCACATTAACACAAAATTACACTTCCAAAACAAAGCTAATATTGCTTCCCTTTTACCAGCACTTTGAATGTCTGCTTCGGCTGTGAATGATCTCCCTAAACTATTTGGGGATGAAATACGCCAGCTAATGTTACGACATACGTGTAACAGTATGTCATTCTGTTGCCATTTACTGGATACATAATGTTTCTTTGCTCTTATTTTTACACTAAGAAATTATTCGGAAATTTTACATATCAGTGTATGTGCGTAGTGAAAAAGCAGGAATGGTCATGTTTTCCCCCTATACATTCATTGTACCGTTCCTATATTTGCGCAGGAAACAGTCAAACGCACAGGGAAGTTCCCAACTTTGTGTAGTAGCGCTGCTAAATATTCCTATGTCTGCAGCTTGATGTGTGTTATTATTTACATACAGTGTAAAGGTTAAAAACTTCCATTGCACTTTAGGAAGTTTACCAGAAAATTATTTACAGTGAGCTCACGTGGCAGATACTTATTCGGATTTATATCTGGATATTTTGCGGGAGTTCTCAGGGGGTTTGGTGTATTATAAAGCAGCCAGGGGGTTTGGTGTATTATAAAGCAGCCAGGGCTGGGCAATTTCTGTTCTATGATGAAATCGTTTTCGTGCTGAAAGAAGTCATGGTTCCTGAACCTAGTTTCTCAATACTCTTCTCTGAGTAACAATTAAGTATGTCCATATAACCACATGTCTTATTATTTACCTCTGTGAAAACTAATCCCCCTACCCCAGACAAACATACAACCCGAGACCATTACCACCACGATACTTAGAAGTAGGTTGCAGATTACTGTAAGTCAAGTTAGGTCGAATTGCAGCCATCATTGTGAAAAATATTTAACTTATTCCCATCCGAGAACAAACAATTGTGTTCACTATTATAGCATAAAATAACACGAACACTGATGTTCATTCTGGAGTAGTATTGTTACACCGGCGTGAAGGCGCCTGTTATAGACGTCACCTGAACACGCCCGCTCGCCTTAAGCAGTGTTCAGAATAGCGGTTACGGCAATACAGGCAAGCATAGCCAAATAGCTGTAAGCAGGGAATCGGGGCAGATTGCACCATTGCGACGCCAATATCTAGCACCACTGGGTGGCGGCCATTGTCTTTCTCTTTGTGACGCCGGCAGGGATGAATCCCTACAGAGACCAGCCGTGCCGATCGCCGTAGCCGCCATGACAACAGCCTCGGGACTTGACTTAATGTTTGGATAAACCCAGTAATGTAGTTTGTATAATTTAGGTAGGTAATAATGTTTAACATAAAATAGCTCCCCCGATTGACACAGCTCATATTGTAATTGTAATATTCCGTTAAACAGTGTAGCTACCGAGCTACTTTAGTGCAAGGGCAAGCGAGGGAGACAGTACGCGTCGTGTGTGTACAGATTTTATTCTGAACTTACAAACAGCTAATTTTTACTACATAGCACAGGGTGGCCAAAGAAAAAGAATACAAATTACCATTGAATTTTTTTTACTCCTCCCCAGGTAGGGCCGAAGTAGCTCAGCGGCTACAACACGCATAAGAGGGGCCTCCTCAATGGCTCAGCAGATGGCGAAAACAAAAGTGGAGCAGCGGTGGGTAAGCGGATAGAACACTAAATTGGAGCCGCGGTGGGTTTAGTGGCTAGAGCACCCAAAATTGGCGCCGCAGTTGCTCAGTGGTTAGAGCAACATTCAAGCGGGGCCGCGGTATCTTAGTAGCTAGAACAGCCAAAAGTTAGGGCAGCGGTGGCGTAGTGGTTAGAACACCCAAAATTGGCGCCGCAGTTGCTCAGTGGGTAGAGCAACGTTTAAGTGGGGCCGCGATGGCGTAGTGGCTAGAGCACCCAAAATTAGCGCTGCAGTTGCTCAGTGGGTTGAGCAATGTTCAAATGGGACCGCGGTGGCGTAGTGGCTAGAACACCAAAAAGTGAGATCGCGGTGGCGTAGTGGCTAGAGCAAGCAAAACTGAGACCGCGGTGGCGTAGTGGCTAGAGCACCCAAAATTGGCGCCACAGTAGCTCAGCGGGTAGAGCAACGTTCAATCAGGGCCGCGGTGGCTTAGTGACTAGAGCACAAAAAGTGTGGCCGCGGTGGGTTAGTGGCTAGAGTATCAAAACTGAGGCCGCAGTGGCTACAACACCAACATGAGGCTGCAGTGGCTACAACACCAACATGAGGCTGCAGTGGCGTAGTGGCTAGAGCACCAAGAATTGGCACCGCAGTTGCTCAGTGGATAGAGCACCGTTCAAGCGGGTCCGCGGTGTCGTAGTTGCTAAAGCACCCAAAAGTGAGGCCACGGTGGCACAGTGGATAGAGAACCCAAAAGTGTGGCCGCAGTGGCTCAGTAGTTAGAACACTGGAAAGTGGCACTGCAGTCTCTCAGTGGATAAAGTACCGAAAAGTGGGGCTACAGTAGCTTAATGGGTAGAGCACGCCCCAAGTGGAGTCGCAGTGGCTCAGTGACTATAGCACCCAATCAAGTGGCCACGTTGGCTCAGAGGCTGTAATAATAAAATCTATATGATCTATTACAATATGTCATTCGTATAACAGCACATCAAGTTACAAAAAATAAACAGAATCACTGGAACTACTATGCTAACTGTGAGAGGTACATTATGAATTTGAATCATTATTTACCTTATTTTTTAAATATATATAATGCTTTTATATACAAAAGTAAATAATAATTCAAATTCGTATATATTATATATATATATCGATATGAAAATCATGCATTCAAAAGGTTACCGATCCTTACACCAGACATGAAAGAGCAGTATATACTTTTTAAACAAAAATGAATTCAATTAAACATTAAATACTTCATAAAAGTTCTCCATAATGTATCAGTATGCTAACAAAATTGCACAATTATCAAGATCAAGCAATTAAATACTACCCGATAGTGTTTATCCCCAATGGAACTTCGCCAGTGAATTTTTATTCCTTATTACAGTGATTTCCAAAGAAAACCAAGGAACATGACCAGTGAAATAGCTTAATTCATAAGCATATCAGGCCATCAATTCCGAACCGGTAGATTTTGAGACACCAAAATTGAATTGTAGATAATCCTCACGACCTCTTACAAGCCAACACACACCATTATGCCTTAAGTTATTTTATAATTATACCTAACGACCATTTTCGAACTGGTGATATAACCCCCAAACAGATTCCCCACAGATCGATTTAAGCCATTATGCTCAAAAACGAAATTTTGAAGCAGCTCTTTCGCAGAGGCGAGGATTTTAGGAATGAATAAACCTGTACCACAACATTACACCTTCAGTCGGATACTATGTCCAAATCACATATGTCCCATTGATAGTGTACAGTCGGCATTCACCCGGTAACATTGCTGGTCCTGAAGTGGCACCACTAACTAGCCATACTCTGCATATAGCTAGCCCAGGTGTGGTGAACACAAATGGCCCAAGCATGACCCATTTGCTTACAACAGCAATGGCCCACCTATGCACCATTTCACAGCCACCAGATGGCCTACTGATTGCTAGCTATGCTTTCACCATAATAACTGCATCTCTTAAAAATAATTATTTCGACCTTCAAAATAAACTTTTCTTTGTTTTTAATTTCCTTTCTATTAAACACATTATACGACATGAAAATCTTATGCTTACCATTACAGGAGGGGGCACGAACCCACACTGCTTACATTGACAGCCCAGTATGCTAACTATTACTTCACTGGGTTTTTCTTATGTTTAGATCAACTAATTTAGAATATATTCGAACTTGAATTATTAACAAATACTAATATTATATAAATTACGCCAGTTATTTAACAGTCTTAAAATTAACCATGTGAACAAGTAAGTTTTTAGAAAGATGTGGATAAAAAGATACTCACATTACGAGAAATTTTCCTAAGTGAATAGCGATGTTAACCCAAAAGCCTGCCTTTAATGTAATCTTTCGCGGCATGTATGTTACTTAAATGCTATTCATCTGTTTTAAAATGCAGACGCCAGTTATGAATATTTTTGTGATACGAAACAACAAAAGCTCTTCAATGTTAATTCTATAAAGGTGGTTATATAGTGTTCTTTTTAACTTATCATTTTAATTATATGCAGTCATACATGGAAAACATTGCATTTTCAAATTATTCAATACAAGTCACTGTATTTACAGAATTTTGCCACAGATATTTCCACCACTATATGTTTACAAATAATCTATAATTATATAAGACACACACATATATACATATGTGTGTGTGTGTATTTTGAAGAAGCTATCTGCGAAAAGTGGGAGCCATAAAAATTCCCATAATAAGCTAAATTGCATCAGCAATGGTCCATCGATGTACCGCTTCACAGCCATCAAATGGCCTATAGATGGCTACCCATACATTTACCAGCACTAAGTATAGGTTATGTGCTGCCATTGCTGGAATACAGTTGGTAAGCCATTTATGGCCCATTAATAGGGCACCGACTCTCAACCATCAGTTTAATTTATATTTACATTCTGCCAGTGGGTCATAAGTGGCATGCCAAGTTTCTTGGTGCCAGCAGTTAACCATTACAGGGCAAGTTGTATAGACCCATGAGTTTTCTGGGCCAGCAGTAATCCAACAATACCATCAGTAAAACAACAGTTGGTCGACTTTCTCTTAAGTACGCGAAAACTATAGTGAAGTGCCATCAATGGCCCAAAAATGGATAAGTTAAGTGCTGCCAGTGCTGGAATACAGTCAAAGCCATTTATGGGGCATTAATAGGTCACCTACTCTCAACCATCAGTTTCATTTCCATCAAAATTCCAGTGATCAGTGAGCCATAAATACGATGCCAAGTGTCCTGTTGCTAGCAGTCAACCATAACAGGGCCATTAGTGTAAACCCATAAGTATTCAGAGCCAGCAGTCATCCATCAGTGCCAGCAGTGAAACCACAGTCTGCCGGCTGTGGCTTGCTAGATAGGATGGGATGGTCGAGAGGCTAAATCGTACCCTGGAACAGTATCTGGCGATCTTCATCAGAAAGATTGGGAATCCAAGGTACCCTTATTTCTCCTGGCATATCGCTTGTAGGTTCACTAGTCCACAGGGGTAACGCCTTCAAAGATGCTGTTTGGAAGAGAGCTCCGCCTACCTGGTGAACTGCTGTTTGGAGGTCCAGTGGACGAAGAAGCAGTTAACCTACAATATGTCATTGAACTACGTCAGAATTTAACCAACAGTTTTGAGTTTGCCCGGAAGCACCTTAAATTTAATAGTAACATTATGGAAACACGATATGACCAAAAATGCCTGAGGATACTTTCTAAGGACAGCTGGTGGGGTTGTACAACCCTCAAAGGAAGGGATATTGCCGGAAGCTACAAGAATCTTGGGAAAGCCCGTACAGGATCCTGAAGCAAATAAATTACCTGGTCTACCAGATTTGTCGACAGGGTTCTTGGGCGAAGTCTAAGGTTGTCTACACCGACCAACTGGGGCTGTACAGAGGTCCTGGTGTTGGAGAGTCTGTTCGGGAAGAACAGACTTAAGGAGAGGGCATTGTTACGGGCTGTAGCTAGCACCTGCCACCATTATACGTGGCCCGGAGTGACTCCCCTCATCCCTCCCCTCTTCGCGGAAAGACGAGCTCACTGCGTGGTTGCCACAATTTTGGGAAGCTCGTGAATAACTGACAGCAGGGAGACTTGCTTGCGTCACAGCCCCCCCCCCCCCTTCTCCCCCCGAAGAAGCCGACAGAAGACTCAAGAATATTCCGGTGAGACTGGCTGGCATCACAGGCGGCCTTCCTCCCCTGCTGAAGAAGGCGACACCTGTAGGAGGTTCATGAATATTCTGGGAATAAAGACACTAGGCGCAGCGCGCGAGTTAGAGAAAATTCTGGATAACGACCTACGAAACTATGTATGCTGCCGCGTTCCAGCGGCCAGCAGTCTTTGGCGAAGGCAATCTAGCCGAGTGCGGGCGGGAAGATCGGTGTGGTGCGATGCGGACGAGGTGTTCGTGGTGTGAATGGACGAGAGGGTGCGAAACCGACGAGTGAAGCCTACTGTGCATGAGGGCGCTCGGAGAACTCTAGAACATTGCGGACTGATGGGACTGGACTGAACTGAGGTGGGACGGAATGGACATGTAATACGGATTTTATTGTAAATATTGGAAGTGTCAAATATGGACGCATAATTTATAAGATAATTGTATATATTGATACACTGTCTATTGGGACTGATTTTTAATTATTTAATTTCGTTTATGTCTTTGTGGTAACTCAAAATTGTATTAATTTGAGTCATTAAGTGATACAAATATATTGTGAGATGTTGAGTTGAAAGAATTTTGTTTGTAGTTATTGTAAATATAATTAGGAAATTATAATTAACACTTTTATTTAATTAAGACCTCCACCCTTAACGAACTTGGTTTAGCCCACTTAATTTTTAGAGAGAAATTGTAACAATATTATGACAATCAATCTTGAAGATTTTCTTGTAAATTCGACTTTCTGAAGCACCCAAATTGGAAATGTGTTTCAATTTGGTTAAAATGCGAACTCTTTCTATCAATTAATTTTCTACATAAAAAAAATTATATTTTGATAAAATATGTTATAATGTTGCAAAGGATATACATTCTTCTTTCAGAGATAGCATGAATCACATTTTTCTGACAATTTTCATGGCCTCTGTAATACTTTTTTTATGAGTTCTTCACCTTGTATAGTAGGGTGCAGTGCTCCAAAGGCAATTGTTCTACTTTAACCTTAAGTTGATTATCATTGTACTATTTGAAAACAATATTTGGTAGGTATTGGTTGAGCGGTTGTTGACAAATCAGGCATCAGCTTTATTTTCTCTATGCCACTATCTATGAAAATGGCGATTCAAAGTTGACCATTTTTTGGAAATTTATTTGCGGCAATGCGTTCTGTTTACGCACCAAATTTTGTTCGAATTGGTAGTATTGTTCCTGATATACGACATAGTAACGAAAAATTAAAAATGACCGTCATTTTGAAAATAATTGCACTATATGGTTCAAGAGCATGAAAGTGAGGTGTCATTACAAAGCGCTGTAAGCGTACCGAGTTTGGTAAAAATAGGTCTACGCTTTCCAAAATGGGTTTGGGGAAACACAGGCATCTGCACACACACACACAAACAGGAAATGTTATACGATAAACCTTCCTTCCTTCCTTCAGAAAGAAGGCTGAATATATTTATGCATAGCAAATTGTACTTCTGGACATTATAAAAACTACTGAACAAAAAGCATTAAATAGTTTTATTATTTGCAACCTGTCACACACAATACTGCATCATTGTGAGTTTGGTGTTTGTAATGTACATAAATTGATCGTATGGGTTCGGCAGTTTTACAATCAAGCTGACCGTCAGCACTGAATCTCTATTTTTACAGAACACATAAATGTTAGTTTGAAGCATTATGGCAGTGTAAAACAGCTCTACCTCAGTTGCCCAAAATTTGTCATTGAACATTTCGGTTCTACAAATATAATCTGTCACCCCTTCCTGTAAGACACTTATTCTATCTTCGTTTAGCGACATGGATTTAACAATGTGTGACCTTAGCATCATGTGATACTTCTCAGTTCCAGATATAACAAACGATAAACACTGAAACCATCAATTACCATCAGCCATGTTTTGATGCATTTCTTTGGGAACACCTAAAGCTTTGGGTTGATGAAACACTTTCATCTGCTGTTGGAAAAAATGCCAAATAATTTGTACTTCTTACCATTTGCTGTCAATAAGAAAGAAAACGCGACTCTGGTTTTCCTGGTTGATCACATCTATAATTTTAAAGACAGCTGTGTTTTTGAGCTGGTCAAATTTATTCAATGGTTCATGCTCAGACAGGTCAGAGTACGACGTTCTTTTCAAGAACGTCTTCAAATGTGAAATGTTGTGCTTTCGCTTAACACCACTGCAAGTATTAACATCCTGAAGCCCGCATAATCCACTGCGAGTTATAGTCAACACAATGTATTGGCCAGTCTAGGGTCTATCGTACCACCCTCCCTTCCTATCATCTCACCACACATTTTTCACCATCGCTTTGTCACCGACTCCTATTCTACTGTTCTGTAGTTCGTGTCTTTTGTCATACATATCACGTTTTTCTTGCGACTGTTTTATATCTTCTATGACACACGAATCAACTTTTTTCCTCGTGGTCAGAATAGAGGCCATATTTTTTGTATTCTGCAGTGTCAATTCATTAGTTTAAACTGTCTGGTACACAAATTTCTTTGTCATTTTGTCTCCAATCTTCATTTAATGTGTCAACTGGAAAGATAGGCTCCCTTTGATATAACAGAAAAAATGGGGAGTAGCCAGTTGAACTATGCTTACTGCATCTGTGTGCAACACCACTCCTTGGATGGCACTAGGTCAATCGTGGTATTATTTTCCAGCAACATCTTCTGCAGTCCATATTTTATCATTCGATTTTGGCGTTCGACAAGGCCATTTGCCTGTGGGTGATATGTAGAGGTTCTTCTCTTCTGTGTCTCTATGTGCCTGTGAAGTTCTGCTGACACTGAATTCACAAAATCTCATCCTTGATCGACAATTAGTCTAGTGTTTTGTAAAAACTGGAGGTCACATCACCTATCGCATGATATTTATACCATACCCACCTCAGAAGTTCGATTACTTCGCATACGCAAGATTTTCTCTTTCTGTGTACAAGACTAACTGTCCTTAACCAAAGTTTTCAGTGAATTTTGACGATGCAGGAAGAATACTAATCGGTCGCAGATCCTTATATTCATTCAGGTTAGAATTTTGTTGTTACGACAGGGATAGTTTTAGAACCGCTCCATTGTCCAAGGAAGGCTGAATAACGCAAAAAGTAGATGAATATATGTTAACATGGGAGCACAAAATGAAGTGCATAATTTTATCATATGTATATTTAAACAATTTACTCCTGTGACATTCATTTTTTCAGTACTAATGAATTTATAAATTGTGCATTCGTTGACTGACTTGGTTCCAGATCAAAACCCGACTGTTTCTCAGGAACATAGTAGCAGGTTGTTATGCCCTTTTAATTAAGAAGGGGCAAATTACTTCCATTTGGCTTGGAGAAGACATAGCTCACAGGCGCTACTTAATTATCTTAATTCAAAACTCCACATCTTAAATATTCTTTATATAAAATAATTAACATAACTCTCGCTAAATTTAACTTTATTGCCAACTCGTGGGAGCTGAAACTGAATTAAATATTATAAACTTTAAAGTGTTATAGCGAAGGCTCTATTTTAAGTATGTTAGGAACGTCTTCACCTTGATAGTGTTGCCGACGGCTGGTATCATTCTCGCGTACAGCAGACGCAACATCCATTCTCTTCCTCTTTATTTGGTGGCGACTCAGTGAAGTAAGACCCTTTCTGCTGCTCTGCCCGCATTAATATAAGGCACATGTGGATTAAACAACATTCCTGTTATTCAAAACACCCGCTGTCCTTATCCCGGTGTCCGTGTTCGGTGCGGCAATCAGGTCAGCTATCCTGATCAGTATCCAGGAATTTATGTGAAATATTCTAGTAAGGCTTAACGTATCTGCAGAACTTAACACTGTTAAGTGAAACTCTAAAACGGACTTTATTATCTTGTCTTTGGTTTTTTTTTTTTCTATGCCTAATTTCATTTTTTCATTTTTTTCTTATCTCAATTAGTAGCATCCAAGGAGCGTTGCGGGTTTTGCACCTTTCAAACTTGTTAAGTGTGTGTCTATCGAATAGTTCCACGATAGTAATGTTGTTCCCCGATTTTTTTACAGATCGTATTAGTGTCTAACACTACAAGCCATGTGAGGTTTATCAGATCTCGTATAAATAACAGACTATCTGATGGTAGTCGCGAATTAATTTATGTGTATTACGGGGTTTTGGGACGGAAAGTGAGTAAGTTAAATGAACTAGATCATGTTCTGTAAGGCCCAAAAGTCCGTATCGACCTGTGTCATGAAATTTGGTAAAATTTTTAACAATGGTGAGCTCTATTAAGCGTTTTCGTAGACGGATTTGTCCGTAAGTTCAAATATTTGGAAAATATTAGCTAAGTATTTCACATCAGAATTATATTTGCAAATTAAGCTTTCAATAACCAGTTCAAAGCAGAATAGTTCTCTGTATGGTTAAGCGGCCTGTAAAGGGCCCGGAACATTCACATAATTTCTGTATTTTACTTCAACGAAGAGATCTTTTACAATATATTTTGATAAGTTATCGGTTATGGTGTGCTTGAAACACAGTTTATTGCTACCAAAATTAGTTACAACCACCATCCCCCATCATTTAATTTCCATTCATCCTATTGCAGCGATATAGTTACTAGCCTGGGACCTGCCTGTATTATAGGTCATTCACGTCGACTTCGCACTTTTTGAATCAATACTTTGAAAAATTACCCCAGGTCAAACATGCTTAGATCGTTCACAAAGAAATCGGTTATCACTATAATGGTTTTGTGCTGCCATTTATGCTTCAGGACTGCATTATAAGGTTATTTTAAACTTTGATATATATTTAGTTTGCAAATTAGTAATATTATTTACTTTGTAGTCTATACGAGTTCGAATCAGAGAGAAACGTGGTATGTTGGGGATGGCCAGAAAGAACTAGTAACAGTAATATTATTAAATTAAGTTTTATAAAATCATGTGAATAGTTAATGAACTGAAACAGTTCCTTTTTTGTGTGGCAATGGTAGAAAAACATATCTTTACAATTCGTTGAAGATATTTAATGTCCCGTGTAGCGCACAAGTAGGTACTGTATATTACATTGTTTCCGGGTGTCTTCTTTTTTCATCCAGAACTGATTGTGTCATTTATTTGGTTTCTGTACACTTTGTTCAGTTTTGCAATGCCATGTTTTATCAGCGGCCAGCGCTATAGTGACAGGAAAGTCAATTTTTTTTTTAATTTACAAAATTTTATGTTTGTTATTACAAATTATGTTGTGTGAATTCACAGTTTACAGCAGAAACGTGATTTCAGTATGGAAATTTTTATAAAATTGTATATTCAGATGTGATGGCGAAACGGTTACAACGTGAAGGTTGGCAAAACTGAGTCACAATATGCAATGACGTGTTCTGTTGTTGATGCGTTGTCAATGTTTGATGTGAAGGTTTTGTTTTCTTCTGTGATAAATATCGAAAATTTACGTAAAAAAATGTTAGTCTACGTCCAGTTTTTAAGCTACCTAGTCAAGTTACAAGGTCGTAGATGATGAGTGTTTTTACCGCAGGTATAAAAACATTTCAATGTGTGTCATGCCAGACGAGTGAAGTGATCGAGGCAAATATGTAGTTTTGTGAATAGCTGTTGGTTGAATTGCTTTCCCATAGCATGTGTATGATCAGTAATTTAGACGTACGAGGGTTATATGTATTAACGGAACGATCATTGTGAGTATTCCAATTTAATTACCATATGCCTATGTTCATTTTACAACTATGTAACTTTTCTGCGGGTCAAAATTAAAAACGTGCTTAGACATACGTTTATGGCAATTATATATTTTTTGCCATGGCAATACTATGAATTCCTTTAAATGTTACAGCCCAATTGGAAAATTAATAAAATAGAGCGAAAACTTCTTATAAACTGTTCATGGTAAAGTGAACACTTTGGAACCCTAGTTACTTTTTCTTTCAGTCATTTTTATCTTTTAACCACCCTTTTAAATAAACATTGCCATGAAAGCAATAAACACAGTGTGAATGTTCTACCACACTCGGAAGTTAACATATAAGGCTAAAATAAAATATATTTACTAACTATTATTCCAAATGAGAGGGCGTTCAAAATTACTCACTTTACTGTGAATAGCCTATATGCAGAAATAACGTGAGCCGAATAAAAGTAGATTGTTAGCTTTAGGGCGCACAGGGCAGCTTACTTTGCAGTCTACCATTGTTGCCGCCGTTTGGAGTGCCTGCAGTCGAGACTGGTGTAATCCGCTGTCCCGTTTAGGCTGGAATTCCCACTAGGGTTAACGCCAGATGAGACTACCTGCTATTGTCATGGCTGGTAAGGGGTGGCCAAACTGTAAAGACTACTGACACACGCATGGCTATCGCAGTATTGGAGGAACACTGAACTGTCAACCGTACAATAATCACTAGACGTATCGCAAGGATCAATCCTTAAACAGAAGGAAAAATTGCGAGTAAAGTAGTAATAAGAAATCACTTAAATTACAAGTAAAACAGGACATAAACTTAGTTAAAGTCTTTTTGTAAAGAATATATAACTTGAGAATTTCTGATTATCTACAGCTGGGCATGGATATGTCTTCCTTAGATGGATGTCTTGTGGTTCTATTTCGAAGGCATACCAATGTAGGCCGGGATTCATTGTAGGAGGCTTGTTTGGCCAAGAAGCTATACTTCATGAAGTAGTGCTTCTTCAAGCACTACTTATCTGACGAATGAATTCATAAATCGTTACTTGACGAAGCAATTATTGTATAAGCACTACTTATTTGGGCCAAGTTGTGCTTGGTGAAGTATGGAAATAAGTATCTGTATAATATCAATACCAACATAACATAAAAAAACGTCTCACTTTATTTACAGCAGTCACCCAGACAAATTGAAACTGTACATTAGTTTGTTATAATTTTATTTTTCACTACTGTTTTGAATAATTTTAATTTGTTTTATCGCATTTTTGAAATAAAAATAATCGTATGTGCAATAAAAACGTATTTGTTTCATGTGTTATGTAATAATTTTTTCGGAAGTTTGTTAGCCGTGAAAAAAAAAAAAAAAAAACTTAGTTGACGCGCATTCTCGACGATTATATCATGTGTATGTTCGTTTTAATGAAACCTCAGTTAATTTAAAACCTACGATACTTTGTAATAATATAACTCTGGACATTTTCGTCGAGTGCCACTAATCGCCATTCCGCGAACGACATTATCGATCTTAAAAGTGCTTGCTTACATCTCATGCTACCGTGCAGCCAGCATAACCTGTGTTTCAGACCTCGTATTGCAAACACAGACCTGTGCGAATATTGGTATTTTCGAATACCGTTTCGAATAATGGAAGAAAATAGTTCTTCGTGCCCATGAACTGTACTCATTTTATCAAGTTTATTGAGTACCTTGTTGGTGTTGGAAAAGTTTTTATCGGTAATTAATTATTTTTGTATGTGCTTTCATTAGGCGTGATTGGTTGCAAGTACCGTTTAAGTAGTTTCCTTGAGTGAAATGTATTATGATCGGCATATGTTTTATTACAACGGCTCGTTCCGTCATTTTATAACTGCCGTGCCGTTCCCCACGAAGCTACATACTCGAAGTATTTACTTTTTTTTTCCAAGGTTTTTGCGTTTGTTGGTTTCAGGGAATGGACAAAGTGTTGATTTTACTGAATGATTATGCAAATAAATTATTTCATATTAGTGATGGACAAACATTATTGTAGTGAAGTGTTCGTGCAAGGATTTCCATATAAAAACACGGGTTCGAGAGGTGGCGAATTGCAAACAGTAAGTTAAAGTGTTTTGTAAAAAAAAATTTTTCAAACAGTTACTATAATGTTTGAAATGCAAATGCTATAAAAAGGCAGCACTATAAACTCTTTCGTCTTGTAAAAATAATATTTGTTTACTACGCATGTGTTGTACAGCCAACGAGTGTTAGGTCAACTTCGGTAAAAGTGTATTTATTGCTGGATCACTGTGCAATTAAAAATGACACTCGTAAGAACTGCAAAACAATGCCGTCTCATGAAAGACGTTGAAACTAAAGTCCCCCCCCCCCCCCCTTATCGACATATTTCTCCCGAAATGTAAAATAAAATAGAGCCCCAGCAACATAACCTCTTTCAGTACTCGTTCGGCAAACACGTTTGATATTTTGGGCACATTCTGTTCGTTTATGTAATAAAAATGATACAGTGGCACAAGTTTGTGTGCTAAAAATTTATGTTCTTATTTTTTAGTTAGCCTTTTGTTAGCGTCAAAGTTAAAAATGTTAACTAAATATTCGTTAGGTATAAAAATCGGCTCGCTTCAGTGTAATGAATATTTCGCCATAATAATTGTACATTTCGGTTTTCGTGATTAGTATTAATTTGCAACGAAAGACTGTTTCTTTTTCCTGAATCTGAATGTGCGAAAAATTAAAGTAAAAACGTTTGGTTATTTTCTTTTTGTACACCAGCCCCTAAAATATATTATAAATAATACATTTCAAAATTATTTGACGCTCATACTTATGCGCCGTAAGGTACTTCATATACTAATTGTTAAAAATCGTTCTAATAACCAAAACCCATTGCACAGAGGCTAAGAAAAGAGGTTGTGTTTTCACATCAAAGTGTAGGATTTTAATTTTCCCATTTGTCCCATGTAATTATCTAAAGTACCTATACCTATTCCTATTTTCATCAAATATTTTAAGGAAACGTCGTTTTTAATAAAAATATTTTGTGAATAACTTAGACCAATTATAAATATTCAGTGCTTAAGTTGACAAAGAAGCAGACTTGATTAAGTACTACTTATATGCATAAATAAGCAAATGCTTATTTGAATATGAATACTCGAGGAATAAGTCAAACTTATTTTGTTACTGTGAATACACGATAAGAAGTACTGCTTCATGAAGTACTTCTTACAGCTATCAAAATAAGCAATACTTGTATCTGACACTATGTATTGAAAATCATACTTAAGCACTAGTACAAGTATTTCTTAATTCAAGTACTGCTCATATGCTCATTATGAATTCCACCCTTAGTGTTGTATATTTGGCACCCGCAAATCATGCAAAATTCACTAAACTTTTTTTATTTGTGTATTAGTTTTTTTTCTGGTTTTAAGGTACAGTTAAATCATGGTTTCCCTTTCTTCAAATGGACCCATTACAACTGCTCTTCCCTGGGTTCAATTTCACACTTAATTCGAATGTACACAATAGTAGATATATAATGGGGGTTCTGGCATACATGTTACGGGATGAGAAAATATTTATGTGAGAAAAGGGTAGGGGGGATCGGGTATCCAGGGCGCCATTTGGAATTCACTTTTTTCTCCTCACAATTACCCATTTCCCCCTTTTTCCTTCAAAACGCCCTGTTTTCTGCTTAAAAATTTCCCTCTTCCCCTAAAAATTTTATTTTACATTTTGACCTCAAGATTTACAATTTTCAAAACTTTTTGATTAAGTACTTTCTCGTCGTTGTGGCTGTCATAACTCCTCAATGCGGCTGATATACCCCGAAACTCAGCCGCATTGAGGAGTTGACAAGATAAAATTAATATAATAATAATTTTTTTAATTAAAATATATCTTTATAATTAAAAACTTTAAAGACTTAAGTGTTAAATATCACCGGAATCGTCTTTTCGCGGCGCATACAATCCGGGTGTCATACCACCATTCTGTCTCGATTATTATGTTCAATCATGCCATTTTGTTTTTTCCTGCTCTATCATTCCATCCTCTTTTTTCGTGTTTTATCATTCCATTTAGGTATTTCCTGCTCTGTCATTCCATTCTGGTTTTTCATGCTTTATCATTCTATTTTGTTTTTTCATGCTGTACCATTCTATGTATATTTATGCTTTATCAATCCATGTTGACTCTCTTGCTCTTTCTAACTTGTCTCTCACATTCATTCTATCTCTCCTCTCTCTCTCTCTCTCTCTCTCTCTCTCTCTCTCTCTCTCTCTCTCTCTCTCTCTCTCGTCCCTCCAATTCGTTCGATTATACACATTCCCTCCACTGCAACCTTTTTAATTTACAACCAAAAATTCCCAGCGACGCCATTAATTCCACCAGCCAACTTTCGGACGTCCTATTTAGTCTGCTCCACCTCTTTCACCCTTATCGACATCGGCATGATTGATACGTAGAGTAGTAATTTCATACATGCTTGTGTTGAATGTGTAATTTCCAATGTGTATGAATTTTTTACAAAGATTTTTATAACAGCATGCTTTATTTACATGTCATGCAGGTAGTGATTGTGTAGCCTTCCTAAATAAAGCACTCACTTGCATATTTTCTGCAAGACCGTTGTTCTACTTCCAGAGATGATGATGGACTGATGGAGGCCTGTGTGTGTGAGTATGTGTGGTTCACTGTTGTCGATCAGTTGTGATAGATTGGTATACAGAGGTAATGAATGCTGTATTGGAGATGAATATAGATTTAGAAAGTTAATGAAAAGGCATATTGTTTAGGTGTTTGTTGTGTAGTGTGTTGCAAGTTGTCATGTATAAGTTATGCATAAAAGCATGCATATGTTAGTCTGATGTTAGTTTTGGTTGTGGTAAGTTGTATAGTTAGAGTGGAATTAAACATGATAGCTATTCAATATGCAAACACTAGTGCTAAAAAGTGGGTTTGACTTGCAATGAAGCAATGAGTATGTTCTCTAACCTATAGCTATATTCCTTTCTTGTTTGTTGTTTTTCATCTATCGATGGGTATTTGGTTACATCTCGTTACATTCTTACTACTTGCAGTTGGATATTCATTACCCCAATACTTTGGTAAATTTACTTGATACGCGATTAAAAGAAATATCTATTTACCTTATATGATCCTTGAGTTGCTATGTATATGCTACTTATATGTAAATATTCTTGCTAAATATGTATTTTTGTTATGCGAATATACATATTTTACTCTTCGTAATTGATAACGTGTGTGCTCAATTCTCCCGATGTAAACCTAACCTATCATTATCGATACAATTATTTATAGTTTCTCAAAATGTTACGCTACGTAGATAAGAATTAAACAAGCTGCTATTCAGAAGTTTGCGAGAATATGTTAGCCATTCACAAAACAGTATTTCTGGAATATTTAAAAAAGATTAAATGTTTTTGGCTATGATATGTTAGGTACTACATTGACTAGCATTATGTAAAGTAGTTGTTTGTTGCGTAATGAGTACTTAGCAGGTGTGTTATTGCACTATATTAAATTAGCAAGTCTTTAACTTAATGATAGATTAGAAGAATGTTAATTTTAAAGAATTATTCAATATTTAATGTTTAAGATGAGTGGGTTTAAAGAAATATCGCACATAGTAATTCATAAATGTGTATTAATCTGTTTGGGATTTGAAACAGAGAATGTGTTACTATAACTATTAATGCCTGCATTTAGGTTGAAATATTTACTAAATCAGTATGTATGCATGATTTTCATGCTTTTCGCAGTAGATATATATAGTTATATGTAAACAAAACTTAAGCTTCTTGTAAGATGAAAGAAGGTTTAATTGTGTATATATTTGCTACGCAGATAAGATCAAAGCATTATAGAAGTATTGAATTAACTTTTAAAATAAGCACATCTTAACAAACATTCTTTGACTATGGAGTTTTTATGTGATAGAGCCGGTTGTCTCAATTTTATACTTAATTCCCCCCATCCCCCAATAGAACGTACCTGTTTGACCAAGGAACCTGCATAATGACTGCAGGAAGATATACCGTTGTGAACTTTAAAACACGTGTGTGAGAAAAATTTATGTAAACGTATCTTGTTACTGGAGAAAAAGCAACATGGTTAGCACAGATAAAACACGCCCTTCTTGCACCGTAGACGGCCTGACTCTGAAAACGATAACTCTGGTGTTTCGCACAGGTCTCGCTGTGTGGCGCTGGCATCACTTACGATAGATGGCAAGCACAGAGCATGCGCCAAGTGACGCCATTTCCGCCTTGTGACAGTTGTGTTTCAAAAATTAAAACCTGGTGGAACCTTCCACGGTCCCTGATTGGACAAGCATTTTGCCATACCCCGATAGGGGTTACTGTAAGGCTTATTTGTATAAATAGTCCAGAGACGGCCTCGGCAGACCAGACATGAACATCCTGAGGTCTCCGACTATTAGCTAAGTGTTTGAACCAGTTAATGTTGTAATTAAATAGAGCCATGGCCCATCCAGCCTGAAAAATAAAATATACCTTATTTCATAATTGTAAGCGCCTTATATCATGGCGCAAGTGAAACGAAATTCATGCATTGCCTACAAATCGGAATTTTTAAAATTTATGAATATTTAGTATTTGCCGAAAATAATTTGAGAAATGCAATCATGCAGATCAAAAAATGTTTTACCCAAGTTGTTTTAGATTGGGTCTATATTTGACCTGTTTATGATTCGTCTCCATTATGGACTTTATGCTAATATGTCAAGCTATTTAGGTGAAAATTATCTTTTAATATTTTCTATCTATACACCAGTTAATTTTGTCAAATTTGTCATGTGTTAAATATACACAATGTGTGGAGAGTTTATGGCCACACGTTTGGGCGTTCAAATTAATACTATAACTCCTCTGATGTGTGTCGTTACAATATTACGGCCAATATCATTGGCTATAAAATATTATTTCTGAGATATGTAATATAATACACGAATGTGTAATATGATGATAAAATATCGTCGTATATGTAAGTGAGTCTCATAGGTTATATTAATTATATACCTCAGCTGAACTATATGCTGCCACGCTAAAAAATCGGTGTATTCATCCAAATTTCCATTACCTATGTAGTTAGAAACAATTGGATCATTAATTCTAATAATCCAACAGAGAATTCTTCATTCAAGTAAATCAATAGAAACGAATAAAATTACTTTGATTTTAATCCTCATGAACTAAACCAATTTCAAATTATATGGTACTTTTGCAGGACTTTAGATAAGAAATATTATACTATACTAATTCTCAAAATTATAAGCAAAGCCAGCCTGCACATTGCACATCAACCAATTGACCAACATTTGACTTTACTAGTTCTGGTGTCATAAATACATTTGCATTTGGTTGAGGAAACATACGACTTAGCTGTGTCGATAGCGGAAAATAACCACAACTCTGCCGATGTCGTGGAGTCATCCTTCACTGATGTAGAACCCAGGAACAGCTCTCCCGCTCACCACGGACAGCACATCTCCTAGTGATGCTCAGCGAACTCGTCCTCTACGCGCCGGAACAGCGGAGGTGGTTGTAGAATCTGAACCTCGCCAGAATCCGCAGCCAGTAGCACTCCTCTCGCAGAATTGGCTCTCCGAACACCAGGCACCGCATTGTCCTTCGTGCGAAGTTGAAAACCCCGAAGTCCTCCTTTACTGGGCCGTCCTTCCTTCCTGGCTCATCGTATAGCTTATGTCGAATTACTTCTTCTTTTAAGCATATATAGGATCAGCATTTCAATAGTGCGTGAATATTTCTGTATCCCCGTCGTAAATATCAAATTTTTCCAATCAAATATTATAGATTATCTTTCATACTCAGGACTGACTTCTTTTCTAGCTGGCCTCTCACTGATTCCAAATTAGAATAAGTTTTTGTTCTATCAGACTATTGTTCGAAGAAAATAAAATGAAATGTGATAGACCGGCTGGTGTGGCCTGATTCTTTTGAGAAACAAAAAAAAAAAGGTAGTGCTAGATACCATAGATAATCATCAGACTTACATAGCTTATACAACACAACTGTCAAAATAAATAAGTTTATACATATCACATTGAATATACGTCAAACACCCCATACATTGCATTAAAGTTTGGCATTTAAATCAAATTTAAAAACATAGAATAACCATTATAAAGTCATAAATATTGAAGCATTACAAAGTATATGGACTGGACGGCGCATTTAAAGAATGTAAAGGTGCCATATGCACTGGCATGCATATAGATATGTTTGAAATTAGTAAAGTTTGATGCTATAAAAATTAGCCACATCTCATGTGCATTTATATTGAAAGTTGTTATTCTCACTTTCGTCCATGTAAGACATCTTAAACATAGAATTAAATGAATTTAAACTTGTGCACATGCACTGGCGCACCGAAAACTGAATTTGTGACTCTAGTAATTTTAAAATTAGTGCATGTCAGAGTTTGATGGGATTAAAATTTGCCACACATCGTGTGCATATATATTTAAAGTTATTACTCTCACTTTTGTCCATGTGAGACACCATACAATAGAAATGAATGAATTTAAAAGGTGTACACATGCGCTGGCACACTGAAACATGAATTTGCACTCCAGCAATTTTAAAAATAGTGCATATTAAAGTGTGATGTTATTAAAATTAGTCATGTGTCATGTGCATTTATATTGAAAGTTAATATACTCACCCTCCTCCACCCCCTATGAAAGGTACACCGTATACCAGAACCCCCATTATATATCTACTCACAATATAGTAAACATTTATAAAGTACAACAGACAAATACAAAATACAGAAAATCACGAAACAATTTAACAACACCAAGTATTACATTATGTTAAAAAGAATGAAACAGTCGGAGGAAGAAAAGTGCATACTACTTGTAGGCATATCTATACACGCAAGTACACTGCACGTACACGGACACGACGATACTCACGTCGCGCGTGTGCACACACACGAGCACATTTGTTTGATTACTAGCCTCATGTTTTCATCCACTGAGGTTTCCTAGCAAGTATTTATTCATTTCAAACTGCTCCACGTTTACGATGCAGCAGTAGGGCTAGTGAAAGAACGCGAATAGAAATGTGGTTCTATGTTGCTCCATTAACAGTTTATTCTCGATATTAAATCAAGTATTTACTGGATTATGATCATTCTGGGAAAAAATTAGCAAGAACACATATGCCTATAAGGGGCCTGGAAATACTCAGCGTTTAAAGGAGCAATGACAAAGGCGTGTTTTGTTTCTGAAACTAAACACGCTTTGTTCTTGCTTCATAAAACGCTTATTTCACTTTCATTGAATCGTTATCTCGCTGATAAGCAGGGACCACTGCAGTTTACAGTTCAGTTAACTTGATTCCCAGTTCACACGAATTTTCACATGCGGAAACCTGGTATTTTTTCGGGGAATTTTAATCTCCCACTCGCTTGCATTCCGCCCCTTTTTGCACCATGCCAGCTTAGGGAAGATTTAGTAGCATTTAGTGCTACATCTGAAGACGTACAGAACAAAGTAAATGCTTTATACGAAATTGCTGATCACTTGAGGGGGTTTTTACAGTTGAAATTGCTGCCATCCGATACTTTTAAGAGAATTTTGATGCAAAACGAAGTTAACCGAAAATATAATGAGTAGTAAAACTGTTTGTTAATATATTAGATCGTTCACTTTAATTTTTTTATAATAGATTATATGAGTTTTAATTTAATTATAATAAATATAACATGTATACATTGCATTCAATGATTAAAATAAAAAATAAATATATCTGTGTTTGGACAAAATTATTTACAGAATGAGTGTAGGTTCGCATGAGTAACGGTGTCACAGCACTAATGTAACCTGGTAAATTTTAAGAAAACCGATGAGTCAAACAAAGGCTTCCTTGATTTGTTCAGGAGCAATTCAATATGCAAAGGAAAGTATGTATTGACAGATTTCACCAGCCCTAAAATGTTTGCTCATTTTAATACTATTTTATATTATATGTATATTATTGGGAATAATAAGTTTATTATACATAATAAACTAAAAATATTTTTCAAAGTAACTTTTTGTGAGCAAAAATTGCGGGACTGACTAAATCTGGCAAAACGTTTTATTTGGTTAAAACGCTTTAAACTAAGAACGAACGGAATAAAATATTTCAACATCTTCACATAAAATTTATTCATCTTATAAACGTTTACTCGATTAACATAAATCTTTTATTTAGCCTTTAACTTAGCTTCTATTATTGCACCATTACAATTTCACATACCCTTAGTTTATTTTGTATCATAGGCACTGTCCGCGAAACACAAATTAATAAGATTTATGGTTTCCATTAACAATCAAAACATTTCAGCGATATAGGCGAAAGGATAGTTTACTAGAATAAACATGTATGTTGTACGGTTCATAGTGTCAATAAATTTTGCGAGAAATATCACGGGCAATAAATAACTAAAAAAAGTGTTTAGGTACGTATTCCACTCAGGTTAAACTCAACCTTCCAATTTTCTATAAAAGTAAGCTAAATAGCTGGATGATAGTGTGGCACTTTCATTTTCCCGCCCTCCTACAGTGTTTAGGTAGAAATAAATATTCAACTATTTTAAATGAAAGTTTTATAATTTAGCTTGTATGAAATTTGTTATATTGGTTTTTAGCTTTAAAAATATATGCATCGAAGAATAAAACTGTGTATTTATTTCGTAGCGTAGTCTTTCTAGCATGAGCAAATATTTAGACTTCAGTATTTCAATGTGTGTGTTGCCTGCAGATGCGCTGTGGACAAGCCTGGAAGCTGGACAGGTGTACTTTTCTTCTTGTAACCCGGATGTTAAGAGCCGTCCAAATCTCTTTCTTCACTCACCCTGGGAAAGTTGCTGCACCTGCGCGACTGGAAACCACAATGACCATCGCCTTCTGCTGTCTGCTAAGCCCATCACTTGTCAACACACTCACTGGCCTTCAAATCCTCTGTAATCCCGCTGGCTGAGGTCGCAGGTAGCATTCTGGCCTGCCACCCCCTCTTTCCACTCAGAAAACACTGCTTTAAAATGGTCTCCTGGATGATTAAACAACTTGTTGCTTGTTTCTGTTGCTGGCATAGCCTCTCTTTACATCGACAACGTGTGTGATAATATGTCAGGCGATTCGTTTATTATTTTGAGGTTCATCTCAATACCCTAGTGCTGCGATACTGACATTTCCAAGACCCCGTATCTGTAGTAGTTCAACTGGTGTGCATACGCATACCTTTTAAATAATATTCACGTAACTGTGGCATTTAAGGTACGGTAATAGATATAACAGATTCACAGAAGAATTATTCATCATTATCGGTGAATTTTCTATGAGCATTTCGGCCTATGAATGTTTATAAAAAACTACATTTCCGCAACATGTATTATTGTGTCTTTCTTTGTTGCCTTGCCCGTTTCACTTCCGTACGTTACAGCTGGTAATTCAGCTTTGAGCTGACATGTTTTTGCACAATGCGTTTTAATTTACGATTCATTAAGGTGTACATTTTTATTTTATGTTATATATTTATTTATTGTCACTTGTATGGTTTTTAATACCACTAAGTCAATATTTTTGCAAAAAAATCCATTATTTTGTTTTATGAAGTGAATTTAGCTGTTTGTCATGTTTTTGTAGTTAGCACGTGGTTCAGTCTAAAATGTCTCATTAGTAGCAAGAATTGTCTGCCAATGAACAAATCAGTATAAATTATTTGAATATAAAAGACACATTGCCAATATTAAGGATTTTTCTCAATTACA
Source organism: Dryococelus australis (assembly GCA_029891345.1). NCBI lineage: Eukaryota > Metazoa > Arthropoda > Insecta > Phasmatodea > Phasmatidae > Dryococelus > Dryococelus australis. Next base: position 240,818,775 of record CM056993.1, read on the forward strand.
AATTTTCTTCACTAATCACTGCGACGAATTATGGGGAAATATGGTCTAACTCTTCCTTTGAAAGAGCTATTCTCCCTAGTAAATGCTACAGAAACGTGTCATGAAAAACTACTTTTGGGAGAGTAGTCTGTGTTATTTTATTATTTCATAGGGTTGCATCGGCACTCAACTATGATACGGAGAATTCCTTTCATAATGAAATTGTGAGGTGCCACTCTTTAGCTATTATGTGCTGCTGGGGTCTCCAAAAGGCCCCACTTAGTGCATAACTACAACACAGCGACCATTTTGTTAACTTTAGCATGCAGAACACTTTTCAGTCGTAAATGTGGTCCACATCGTATTACGAATAGTTTCTACATAAATAAGGTTGCATACCTGGCTGTTACGATCACGGGAGCTGTTGTCGGTGAGACACTGTTGCATACCTGCATAGCCACCACTGACGGATGACGGATATCGTCCACCTACAATAGTGTTTTATTTCCTGGAAATAAACACATTTCGTTGTTACATGTTCACGAGACTGAAGCTTCCTCAGGACTAGAGCTAGGCCATATGTAGTGTATATAAGTATTTTCTATATATTTTTGACAATGATTTGACGGAGTTTTCAATCTATTTTTTACTACTCTGTGTATACGCATTGCCTGTTCATGTGAAAATTGGTTTCTGTAGATATTGAAAGGTACACATAACCTATATTATAGGTCTTCATCTGTTTCGTTGCGAATCATATGTTCCTTGCAAATTCTGAAGCCTCATTGCAAATGCTTGTTTAATATACACTGAGCCTTCGATAACTCCAATAAAAAGTTAATTGAAATCTTAATAGTTCATTAAAGGATCTACAGAAAAACTTTATTCTCACTGTGTCAGGGCTTTTGTAAAAGTGTATGTTCCCTTACTGCATTCTATGTACGTTTTTTTAATAATTTGATTCAGTATAAATGTTATCATTATGCACTATTCTTTCTCAAACCAACGTTAACTAGTCTCTTTAGAGCTTTTATAAATTTTTCTTATCGTTCTAGATTTAAAATTATTAAAATGCCTTTAGAGGCAATGTTTATCAAATTCACCGCCATTTATTTATCACAGCTCAGCTGATGTCTCTTTTTGAATATAAGGACGACATTTCAAAACAACAATAAAAATAATTAATTTGGTGCTATAATCAACACCGTATTTATTTAATCGAAATGCATCACTGTTCTTGATTATCAGTTTGTCAAAAATGTTTCGAATCCTAAGACAGATATTACATGGAAAACACTTTTGTCTACTGTAGTTCACAGCGATATAAAATTAAATGTTGGTGGCACTCGTATAGAAAAAGTGTTAATAATTTTGTAAAAAGTACAATGGCGATATTTAAAAAATGTTAAAGTTATCGTAGTAGAATTTAAAAAAAATCTACAAGAATGTGCGACTTTTATCTCAAGACTCTAATCTCTTTAAAAATGAATAGCAGTACTACTGAACTAAATAGGCCTATGCCGTTCGTCCTTTAGTTTTTAACAATAGCTAATATGGACTTGTTTTATTTTCAGGCTCTGGGTTTCGTGACAACTAAGCTCTGCAAAGGCGTACGTCCGCAATAATAAATTTTAATTTAACTGCTCATCGCCATTGCAAAATTAATTACCATAAAACAATATAATAGTTCCTACAGTAGCAAAAATCTTTTATTGTGTGTTCAGAATAATGCACAGTAGGTCAAAATTGTCACTCATGCCTAAAAATAAAATTTCAACGCTTACTGGAAAAGTTACTTTACTCTCAATGATAATATTTTCAAAATATCATGAAAAGTCTAACATAGGATTATTAAGAATTTAGATCAACAAAAATTATGAAGAAACTGTAACAGTTTTACTCCTGATTCCCTTCAGTGAACACTTCTCTTGCAAACAGAACGACTATGTGACATGAAAAACTCCTTAGAATTACAATGAGTGCAAATTCATTCGATTAAAGTGACACCCAATTAATGTAAACGTTTAGTTTGATGATCAATAACGGAACTCACCGCCCATACATATTCGTTTTTATATTAGGAACGCAATAGGTGAACAGCTAAATGAGAAGTCACCAGCAGGAAATATAATAATTCATCACCAAATATTTGATATTTCTCCAAACAACTGATGGACATATAACACTGTAAGAGTAAGCCTACTTCATATTCATTAGAAAATATAGATATACTTACTGTACAGTGAAACGCATTTAAGTTACGAAGTTTCTGATTTAATACTTCATAATTTATCTGTGCACATATTTCACGTATCGAAACCAATATATATTATATATATACAATACAAAAAACTTGTAGAACGACTTATCTATTATTTGATATTTTCTAAGATGAGCAAATATTCACTTGGGAGAGTTACATATTTTTTCTAGATAACTCGCAAATTAATGCTGTGTAGCATAGTTTTCATTCCTGTCTGCTTCTGTTACTTAACATACCCAGATAATTCATGATAGCTCAAGAACCTGCCTGTACATATTGCGAATGCTGGGGAAGGTATACAGTCCTTAAGAAAGTAAGACAATTATACATATCAGTGCTTTAACCCTAGAGCAAAATAATTCATCCTTTATATTTTGTAACTTTATAATGTCCTACGGGTATAGAAATTCCTTCTAATCAGTATTCGTATACTGTTCTCTAAAGGTAAGTGAAAATTCGCTACGGAATTTTTACATCCCCTGCGTGCATGTAAGTCGGGTATCCAAGGGTATTTCTTTTCTTTTTTGTGACTGGTCCACATGCTACAGCTTTCGAGCCCTCCGGCAATCATAATATACTGTTTTCATAGGGGAGCAAAAATTCAGCAGGTAATTATCACTTCCCCTCTGTACATAATTTGTTTTGTAATAAAATAATGACTGCAATAAGTGTAAGTGAACGTTTACAGCTGGTTATATGTAAGAGTGCCTATATGGTTCTAACTTTGTCAGTATAAATAAAACATTAACTAAATAAAAAATACATATAAGTCGCGTGCACATGTGTCTTATTTTATTTTTGTAACAGGATCACATACTAAAGCTTTTCAGTCTTCCTGTACTTAGTACGCGCTGTTTATCGAAAAAAGGAGGGGGGGGGGGGGACTTGAGTAGGTAATCTGAATGGAAAGCGATTATATACTAGCCAGTTCAATTGCGACATAGGTATTTGAATTAGTCTTGGTGATATTATGCTGTAGTATGTATGCTACGTGATTTACGTACTTGAAGATTTGTTTAAAACATAGTTAAGAAAGTGGGTCGCGCATGGCTCGGGGTACCACTGCAGAGATGCCCTCAAACTCTTCCTTGCATGAAAGCAGAAGTCTCAGCATTGTTAGTTTCCTTCTGGAATGACATCATAGATTTTGCAGGGCACGCGACCTTAGCAGCTGTGTGTTCAGACGCAGAGATGCTTGGTTCTGTTCACACACTATACAAACACCTTCTGATATGGCTGTCGGAAGTGACTGATCTGATAGTTTGTATGATAACTATTATGGTTGCTTCATACGAGCTGTATAGGTATCGTATTGCATATGTGCGTGGGTTACGGTGAAAGTTACGTCATGTGTGTGATGCATGAATCTGAATGTCTACATGAACTGACTTGGAAAATCTCTCTAACGAATAGAAAAAATGTAATGCATATAAAGGGAGCTTGCCACAAATATTGGGTGTTTTGGTCCTAGAGGGCTGCCTACCAACTGATTATCACAGGTTTCTTGTGTCAATCGGAAAGGGTTGTGAACTAACTTATTAAATTAATTAGGACGTATCAGGGCAATTCGAATAGTCCAGAGTTGGGTGGGACTCATGCGATCCGATTTTGATTAATTTATTCCCATAAGTTCAGTTATAGAGGCTAGGTGTGTCTGTACTATGGCCAAAGACATGATGACCTATTGGGAGTCGCAAGTAGAGCCTAGGATTCGAATTTAGTGACTATTACATTATCAGATCGAAAATGGTGGCTATATATGTCTATAAAAGGTCCTAGAGCACAATGGCTTAAATCTATCTGTTGGAGGTCGCAAATAGTAGCTACGATTCTATTTGAAATTGGTCGTTAAGTATGACTATAAAATAACATAAGGCATTATGATCTGTATCGGCTTGTTGGGGGTAGTAAGCATTACATATAAAATGGTGGCCAGGTATGCTTATAAATTTAACTATGGCATAGTGGTCTGTGTCGGCTTGTTGGGGGTGATATGCATTATCTACAATTCAATTTTAGTGTCTCTAAGTCTATTGGTTTGAAAATGGCGTAAGTCATAATGTCCTATATCAGCTTTTGACCTGCTCGTGGGAGTAAAATTTCACTGGTCTTTTTCTTGGCGTTTCTTTGGAAATCCCTGTGGCAGGTAGTAAAAATAAAAAATACACTAGTGAATTTTCCAGGGTAGGTAAACTTTCACGGGGAGTAAAAATCCACGGTTACACCACCACGAACAGAATTAATGATCTGACTACTCCATATAGTCTAATAATTAATCTACCCCTTACTCTACTACTAGCTACAGCACCTACCATTCACAACCATAAAGCCGCTAACCCTTCTTGGACAAAGTCTATTACAAATCGGCTTTATAACAATATTAACAACAAAAAAATACGCCCCAGTTTATTGTGTTGCACGTAGAGCTGACAATGCGTTAGGTCTACGTGACTACGTGGCCCTTAGCGCTCTCATAGTTTTGGGTCTTGAGCCCACATTGTATTTCTCGAATGGCAGTTAGATTGAAGGTTAACGGAAAGCGATGGGTGTGTGGGCCTAACGTCCCGTGACAGGCGAGGTCTTTAGTGAAAAATGGGGAGGGGGAACGACTCAGACAGCGACGATCTCGGGTAATAAGCCGCCTTTTTTTCTTAACTACCTTATTCTAAGTGTTGTATGAAGTTAAGGCCCGACGGTAGGGCGGGATTTTATTACGTCTCGGGGCTAACTCTTTACGCCTACTAGGAAAATCATGCAAGGAGACGTGCATCGCGTCAAAGAGGGATTGGGCAGCCATGGCCTGCACTTTGGGGCCATGACTACCTCCCTAAGTGTACTTAGAGCTAGTCTTAACTAGGAAGAGCAAGGGAAAAACCGTCAAGAGAGGCGTAATAAGCAGCCGTTGTCTGACGTATGGGACCACACCTGCATTCGCCACGAACGATTGAGGAAAATAATTACGGAGAACTGGCCATCCCGGCCTGACCGGTAATCGAACCCGGATCTTCCCGCGTCCCCACCTTGCTCGGCGAGTGTAAAGCGATGGTGGGAAAACTAACCTACTAGCATTTAACTGTTATTTATACATTTATGGATTAAATTTCTCAAAAAGATTGGGCTCGGCTGTGTTCGGGACACGGCCGTTTGATTTGCGTGAATACGTCTATGTTCACGCGCTCGAACGCCTTGATGTTTATTTTACGTTCCTGGCACCGCTTCACTCGATCGCATGGGGTTTTATGGGTATCGCTGAATTGCTTTCGAGATGCTCTTTCGAACCGTAAAAAATTTATGTATTTCGACTAGGCTCTTTGACGAGTATAGGCCGAAATTGTGTGGAATTTTCTTAATTTTTTACATTAACTCATACCATTTCACCATAACCACGCCACGCTAGTATTTTTATACACGCAATCTATTGATCTTGACGAGAGCGATCAATTGAAACCTAAATGAGCGTCGCAGCTTCTCCTAGTCAAAAGTTATACTACGCGGAAGTTGTGAGACGCAGTGCTTTTTAATGACTAGACCCCGGAAATTACGGGAATTCATTTGAGGACAAGACAGATTTCAAACACATGTACATTCGATTTTGTTTTCCAATTGGGCCGCAGTTTGTATGACACGCCCTGAACGAATTTGAACCAAGAATAAACCTGAAAGGAAAAGAGGAACATACCCCACGTTGCCTGGTCTGGGGTAAAACTCATTCATCAGTCAATATAAAACTAACTGAAGCTTGAGTACACAAAGAATTGTGGAGTCAAGATGGTTGACAAATGAGTCTACGAAATTCTCTACTAATGAATGATCACATTGCAGTTCGGTGCAGGAGGAAGAGGTTTCAGCGTCTCTGCAAACAGCCCAGTTATTCATTACTTTCATCTTTCCACAAACGTGATGTATTTTAGGAAAATTGTTCAATAATTTCCAACAAAAATATTTCACTCCAATTATGTATATGTGTGTAATAGTCCATTCAGAGTAAGAAAATATATTTTCAGTAGTAGGGATTTTTTTCTGTACCTGCCTTTATTATTAAAATAGTATCCACATAAGACAACCTTACACTGAGGTAGTTTTCACTTAGGAGAATAAAATGATAGCTTGATGAAAACCCCGGGGTAAAGTGTGGTTACAAGTAACGGTTATTCACCGTCGGGAATACTATTATCATTATTGAGTACATAACAATTAGTGCGATAGAGGTAATAAAAACTAAGTTACAGCACGGGGAAAAAAAAACTATACAAAGTTAAATTGAAGATGAAAATCGGAACCTGTTTCACAGCGAAGCAAGAGCTACTTTAACTGACGCTATTTGCCTTGCTGTCTGAAGCGCGGCTTTGGTAATGACACGACGTCTTAAGCTACCTTACATTCTCCCATCCTAACCATCAAACACGCGTACACACACACACATTCACACATTCACACATTCACACACACTCACACTCTCACACACTCTCTCTCGCGTCGACCTCTTCAATCCCAGTGCTACGCCTCTAGGAGGTTTTGGTCTCCTTAGTGCTTCAAATGTGTTGCAGACTATTCGAAATCCTGTTTTTTTTTTCTTGACGAAACTATTAAATGTGCTCCCATAATTTTTACCTACGATAAGACATCGTGTCCTAGACGACGACCGAGTGGTATAGGCTGTTCATGGTAAAGCGAGAACTTTCGAGACCCTAGTTACCGTTTCTTTTCAGCTATTTTTTTATTCTTTAGCCACCTTTTAAAATAAATATTATCGTGAAAGTAATAAACACGGTGTATATCCCACCGCACTCGGGAGTTAACGTTTAATGCTAAAAGAAAAAAATATTTATTGACTATTATACCAAATCAGAGGGCTTTCTAAAGTGCTCACTTTATCGTGAATAGATTATACTTTAAAGTTACGTATGGTGAAAATATTATTGTGGAACCCTTCAAAATAACTAAAAACCGCTTTTTAGACTGCCCTATCTTAAAACATTCTAGCCTGTGAAGCAGACAAATTTTACCCAGACTACTTACCGCCTTAATGCCAGAGTGGCGGCACACGTCAAAGCAACTTGGCGGTCCGCTGACAAGGACAACAGTATAACACTGTTTACAACCCTTGGCTGACCACAATACATTAGGTTGACACTAATCCACAAGAGCATTAGCCTGGTCTCTTTCTCGCCAGACAGTGTCCCTTGCTAGAATAAAGAATTTAAGGAGCAAGTGTAGCCCCCTCGCAACAAAAAAAAAAAAATACTTTTCAAGAGTAGCCAAACATTACGCACCGAGGCAGAGTCCTGAGCATCAGCAGGGGAGTTTATCCCCAAAACAGTGATTCAAGGCTGTTTCTTGTATGTGGTGCGCATCAGCGAAGCTTGGAGTTTCCCCACATTTGATTTTCAAGCGTTGTAAATTCGTGTTCTGTGTAATTAGTAGAGTGGAATTATACCACTTTCCAGGAAAAAATATATATATATATTTTACCGAAAGCCCATATTCTGAAGATTTGCCCTTTTCCTTTCCATATGGCACCCCACTGTGCCGACATCTGACCAATGGTATAATTATGTACTCGCTGCGTTCTTTTCCTGTCTCCATAGCGAGGATGTCCGTCCTTTCCTACCTGGGGTTAAAAACCGCCGGGGGGTAAGATTCGCCGGTTGCATAGGACACGAGCCAAACTACAGTAGGAGCCGGTATTGAATATTGCTGCAGTCATTTCATCAATAAAAATGATAGCGTCACCGCTGAAAGTCCCATAGGTACAAGCAGCACTACAAGAACACTGCACACCAGTTCAGAGTACTGTTCGTAGTGGCGATGGCGCACTTGTAGTGCGTACCAATGTAGCCCTTATAGCGCCCGCGCTTCTCGGCTAAGAAAGGAGAAACACAATGCAGGCAGGCGGGCCGGTTTACAGCGCGGTCTTTATGACTAGTGTGGCCGAAATGAGGTGAAGATGGAGCAGTGGCGGAATGCAAGGATGGGCGAAAAAGAAAGGGAGAACCCGGAGAAATCACAACGGCAGCGTCCGCCACGTTACCCATATTCGAGATTCTGGGTGGCCCGTCAGTGATCAAGCCAGGTTCACCATGGTGGGAGACAAGCACTCTTACTGCTGTGCCACAGCAGCTCGTTGAGGTGAGTGGCCTTATTGGATACAGATATACGTTGATAAATTGTGTCTTTATTATCTTGCGCACAGCTTGCAAAGGAATTCGACACAAGAACTTCTGGCAAATAAGGTCGACTAATTGGTGCTCTTGGTTACGAAATTATATCTAGAAGGATTTTTAAAACACAGCCCAGTTATGAAACATACTGATTGATATTCATTGAAAAGACTTTGTATTAAATGAAAATTAATTTCTCTATGACTGATCTAATCTTTTGGCTTAAACTTTTTCAGTATTCTCTTTTAACTTTTATTATTGAGGCAGAATTTCCCGAGACAGAACAGAAAAATTGTCTCTGGAAATACTTTATTTGTACAGTTTAAATTTGTATGCAATGGAACAGTTCTCAAATGTTACTGCTATACTTTATATTGTAATGGAATGGGCTTATTATCGTGTACTGGTGTTAGGCCTAAATGCTTTTCAAGGGATGGCTTACGAACTATCTGATGACCTAACTTAAACTAACACCCATTCTTTATCTGGGATTCGAACCCAGAACTTCCCGCACCGCACACCGGCGGCGCACCAACCGACTGCGCCACAGGAGGTCGGCTTACGGTTATAAAATGTAACATTTTATTGTTTTGTTTTTATATAAAATAAGGTGGCTTTGTATGATTAATAAACATTTTAATACCATGGTGATAACGTCATAATTTAACTTTTTTAGTTACTTCGCGTATATAAATGCTGACATTTATAATTCAAAAGATTGTGTTTAAATATAACTTTTTATTGTAATTAAAATTTACTTCTCCATTCACTTAAAACACTGAAACAGATTATACGCAATTACACTAGATACAGTTTGATTAAATATGGCATATTTTTCATTTAGTTTTCAATTCATAAAACTGCAATTGTATGCATGTAACACCAGCTATCAAAATTGAAAACGCTGAAAATATTTATTAGCAGCTGGAATAAAAAAACTCTATATTCGTGAAACTAAAAACACCTCGTATTTTAATGCAATTTCAAATTCGTTATAATTAGAACGAATTTCACTCTTTTATTCCAAGGATTGAATAAATGACGTGAAATTTAGTATTAAACAAAATATACAACCAAAAGCAGATGTTAATTTCCACATATCACCTGGCTCTATAGGTATAGGATGTTCATGGTAAACCGAACACTTTTAAAAGCCCTGTTTAAGATCTACTAGTATGAATATTCTAGATTCTTCCAACATTCGTAATATTAACATTGCCATGGGCCTTATCACTTTATTCTTGCGCCCATCAATTGAAACTGTTAAATTGATAGAAAAACAAATACTTTACTAATTCGCTATGTCTTACAATTACATGCATGAAAAAAAAAACCGAAAGCAAGGTACGGAACTACTTTACCTTCGTCGTTGCCAACTTAACTGGGCATAAAGCAGTCAGCGTGCCCGTTAAAAATTATGCTCGTAGGGACAGTGACATTTTTCAAAGGTTGATTTCAAAAGTGTTCACTTCATCGTGAACGGCCTTTATCTACAGATACTAAAATTGTTTTGTCAATACTGGTAATTCCGCAGTCCAAACGCAATTATTCATTCAGATAAAATATATATATATATATAAATGAACTATTATCACTGATTTAAATATGACGTAGAAAGCAAATTCAGCGCCACATTCTTAGCTTAAGACCTACTTTGCTAATCACGATTTTATTTCTTGGTTTATATTATTTGTGTATTTTATACATTAATTTTGTGCAGAAAAATACCAGAAATTAGCAAAAAAAAAAACGACCTTGTGTACACGTTAGATAGAAGCGAGATCTTTTTTATTAATCTAGGCAGACATCATACAAATGAACGTAACATATTTGCATTTACAACAGTTTGGGAATATGTGGTATCATAAACATGAAACAATTTGAAATGTGGGACGAATAGTACGTGTATTACTAATTATTGTATAATACATCTTTAAAATATGTCTATGAAGCACAGTTTCATGCATCACTATCAGCAAATAACCTAACAGGATAGTCGATGTACACACCGCTATTAGAATAATCTAATAACAAACTAATTGCTAAGCACGCAAAATATCTTTTTAACTGGCTAAGAAGAACGCAAAAATTTGAACATTTATTTCCAGTTTTTCTGTATCTTGGTACTTAAATATTCGCGGTCCAAATAATATGCAGCCACGCATTCTTTCAAGAGTATATAAAAAATACTATTCAGATGAATTTTACAAAACTGGTATCGACACGCGTCTGACATAGAGCTCAAGCTTTCGCAAGCGTTACCTGTCGCAAGACTTTCCTTGCTTATACATCATAATATAGTTAATATCGATGTTCTGCGAGGTCTCTAACTAATGTAATAATTTTCGCGCAAAATTACTGTAACATTAATACATACTATTTACTTTATAAACAATAATAAATGGCTGTAGCTAGTGGTCTCGGCCTACGGAATACTAGGCTACACAACACAACTAGAATTCGAGTTGACTACGAGCCACGACCAGCACTAAGTTTCCGTATACCTCCACGCGCTGCTATCGCAATAGCCTACACTCTTAATTCGAATCAGTGGAAAACCACTGATTCGCAGTGAAATTCAACTACTCGAACCAGCGAAAATTGCTCCACTTAGAATCAGTGGAAAATACTGATTGTTTCAGTGAAAAAATTTCACCGATTGAATTAGTGAAGTGGAGCATTTTTACTGATAAATAAATTACGGCTGACTGCAGTGGCGAATTATATATTATTTTTATTGAATTTAGCCAAATAATTAGCCTACGTGAAATAAAAAAAACGAAAGTTTACTATTTATATTGCGCAATTTATCGTAATTTAAAAAAGTTAAAAAAAAAACCTTGAATGAGACCAGGATTGAACTCAAGCACCCTGCCCACTTGGCTTTCAGGCCGTTACGTTACCATCTGAGTTACGAAGTCAAGCTGAATAACTAGAGAAAAATGTGTGTTATAATATTTGTCGAAATTTTGAAGATTGAAATTATGCCCTTACTTTTATATATTTTGGTTTAATTGGTAGCGTTAGGATTGTTAAAACGAATAGTATATATGATTACACTCTCTTCGCCACTTTATATGCAGTTTAATCCTTCAAACAGAGCACTGCGATATTTACATGAAAACGAAATTAAAGACGTACAAAAGGAATGAACTGCTGAATGTTCATATTACCTCGCAAAATTTTGTTTTGAAAGACGAAACACATTTTAGAAATTATTTTGTATTGGTTTATCGGTTTATTCGTTGTTATTTCACTTGATACACGTTGTTTAACGGCCATTTATAAACGTTGTTCGACGACCATTTTACACGCTGTATAACTGATCCATCAGTCAAAAAACAAACCACTGAAAAACAGGGAAAAAAATTACCAATGCATCAGTGGAAAATGTCACTGAAGCGAAGGAAAGCGGCCATTCTTCACTGATTCATCAATAAATTCACTTAAGTGACTGTTGAATCAGTCAGATACTGTTGACTGATTGAAACAGTGAAATTTTCACTGATTCAAATTTACAGTGTAGAACTTCTCGTAGAAATGCAGTATATCCTTCAGGATCGGATGTAGTTCTGCACGCCGTACTGTCACCGCCTTAACACAGCACTCTTGTGGTTGTGGGATCGTGTGACGCCGTGGAACCATTTCCCCAGCCAACCCCTTACCAGAGAGAAAATCACTAATAATATACAACAATAAATTTACAAGTAAAAATAGGCTCTACTCTAGTTCCGTACACTGATATTTTTACGTTATTGTATTGCTTATGTGCGTGATCATGGATTAAATTACTGAAAATGACATGGCAGTAAAACAGTTCACAGTCCCGTAACATTAAAAAAAAAAAAATTTATTTAGATAAATATGATTGAAGTAAATTTTCGACACAATAAATGTTTTACTATTTATTGGGATGATGTGGTTTGGAAATTATTATCACGTGCTATTTGAAATCTCGTGAGAACTGAACGTTATTTCAACATTATATATAATTCCGTTAAACATAAAGACATCTCGTGTAAGTTTTAGAAGTGTTTCTTATAACAAATGATTTCTAGCAAACGTTATATTCATATAAAATACTTTATACTTTCTCCCACATAATGCATTTTTTCGAGGGCCCAATTTAGTACCTATTAATGTTACAAAAATCATTTTCATTTTAAAATGTTGTAAAAGTCTTAACGCGCTTACTTAGGCGGGACATGTCGAGTGAAGGGATAGAGTTTTGACATATGAAATGATTTTAGGCGCGTGTCTGTAAATATTTACGATTTATTTAATATAATAATTTGGCAATTTAAATACGTAGAAGACAAACTGTCGGTTGACAGTGACAAGAGCTCGTTAAAAATGAAAAAGGAATTATGATTTAAAACCGGTTTTACAGGGAATAAAATAAAGAATGGCATTGTATAAATAAATTACGTCGTTAACAGCAAGAGAAAAAAATCCAAAATACGTTGTATTAGCAAGCTACGCGGAAAATCTGTATATACATAATATAGTTTTCCTTTATATTAGAATATCGTACAGTAGTCGAAACAACAGAAAACTTAGTGATGACAATGTTGAAATCACGCCTGAAGTTATTTCACAGAAATATTTTGATAAAATATTGTTAATTGTATATTGTAAAAATATCTTATTGAAGTAGCTAAAATGTTCTCATAGACCAGCTTAAATTTTTTTTTGCCGTTCGGTTGCATAACTATACTTATTGTTGTGAAAAGTATTAGCAATTAAGTTAAAATATTTTTTTACTGAATTTTTAAGTTACACATTTCAGTAAAATAAACAACTTCGAATTCAAACAAATAAGCAGCAAACATATTTGACCACGTGACATAGCTTTCGAATTGTATCGATGCAGGAAAAATTATACCCATTTTGGTTTCTTCATGTTATGAAAGTTTTTGAGAAAACTATCAACTGTATTAATATTATGAGGATTAAAGAGCTTTCAACAACGATCAATAACAGTCATACACTAATATTAGGGACAACGGTAACACTATATTAACTATAATCCAATGAGGAGATATATTTCGTGAATGATCATATCAATATTGCACACTAAGGCAATAGTTAAAGTATTTTGTTGAAAAGTAATCATATTTATTATTTCAGAAATATTACTCATCCATTTTTTTTTTTTTTTTCAGCCAGAAGTTTATCACCTGTTGTTCTAGCTGGATTAACATTGTCCCCTGTAGGTAGGTTTATCATGTACCTTAATCCAGTAAAATTTCTTTATTAAATACATTAATTTTATAAAATTAAGGAGAAAATATTTCTTTAATTCACCCTACTATGCTGATAAAAAATTTTACAATAGTTAATTAACAATTACAATCATTACAGTGTTGTAAACTCATTCCTTTTTGAAAGCATATGGGTATCTCGAAGCACCTTCCTTTTCCAAAAATGGGAAATCGCTCTAACCGTTGCGTATGCGTGAAGCAGGAATTATATAATTTCGTACAAGGAAAACCGAGAAGAAAAAGTGAAGTGTTTAAATGTATACCCGCAACTTGAATATAACTGCACTACGAGTTTCCGGAAAGACGGTGGTTATTTATAGATGCAGCTGTTATTGGCCAAAACTAAATTAATATGTGCCGCAACAACTAGACACAGAAAGCTGAAATATGTGGCAGCCATTTCTGCAGGAAGGTAGGATAGGCCTAAATGTCTTGGGAAATATATAATTAACATTCTTATATTACTTGTAAATCTCGTAACGTAATTTACAAAACTTGCATATCTTTCAGAACAGGTTTTTAAAAATGTTTTGTATATACAGAATGTGCGGAAATTCTCCTTACAAACCTCTAGGAATTGTAGAGGGGACTGAGTAGACTATCTTTTGAATAGGAGCCCATGTCTGGAAACATACAGTTTCTGTGCTACAACTATTTCAAATCAGATGTATCACTCGTCCACTTCCACTGAGGTAAAGGCTGGATTTAACTCCGCTGAGCTATTCCTTGTGTGGTCGTATGAAGATTATGGTGTATGAGACTCCTGTAGAGACAGAGGAAGATCTGCTGGCACGAGTTATGGTGGCTGCACAGCAGATTGACGGAACACCAGGTCTGATGGAGCGAGTGTACCGGAACATCATTCGTAGGTACAATGTGTCCAACGACGTCGGCGGTCGCCACATCGAGCTGCTGTTGTAGTGGATCTGTACCGTATGTTACTCAACCTTTGCAGAATGCAGAAACTGATTGTTGCGTTTTACTGTAGACAAAAGTATTATTATGATAAATGGATACGTTTCTTTATTGTTCCTTTGGCATTGTCACGTAATGGATTTGATTGCTAGAAATGTAATGTACTGAGTCATGCCTAATTAAAATTACGCACGCAGAAAAGGACGCTGGAAACACCTGGTTTCATATGGTTGTAGCGCGGCTCATTATCGCTTCAGTATATTCGTGGCGCCACCTTACACGAGCTAACGGGTTTAAGCTAGTCATCGTTCCTTCTCTTACTCCGTGTCCCCCTGGATCCCGTTCTAAAACACTTCTTCAATACTGGTGTAAAATAACCGAGGACAACAGCTGAGCAAAGCCAGAGTAAATGTGGTTTTGGAACGAGCGCCATGTAAATAGCATGCTGTGTTCACAAATATGTACCGATTACGCAGTCCATGTAAATTAAAAAATTCATGCATCGTTTTCCCTAACTTATATCATTTCCAAAAACAAAATTTATATATATATAGCTTTACTTACGATAACTTTATAATACATAAAAATATGTGTTAAAAATTGCAGGAGTTAGATCATTTAATTTTAAATTAAAAATGGGATTTATCACTTGTCGTTTGTAATTATCGTTTCTGTTAATATAATTATAATAAACTTCCTACCCTTTTCCGTTTAATAACGTTCGTTACTCGCTGAAATTGTGGGTTTAACCGTCTTACTCTGGCAAGATGCTCAGAGTAATTACTCTGCAGTTTTGTAAAAGTCATTTGAATAGCTTCTTTATATGATTTAGGAAACATTCAGCATTTCATGCAAACATTTTTGCACTTATGAAAAATGCAATTAATAAGCTGTGGAATCGTAAAAATTCGGTAAATATTGGTTTGTTAACTACAGAACGTGTGCGCCGAACGCTCGTTGGAGACCAGAGAACATTTTTTACACACTGAAGTTCCAGTGTTGGGAGCTGGCGTGGAGCAATCAACGCTCAGAAACAAATCACGACATTTTCTTGATAATTCCTTGTGGAAATACAAAAATAACTGTTGTAAATTTTCATTATGGTGGAATCCTCGTTAGATTCCTCAGCTAGTTAGAGCTGTGTAATTTATAGTGATTTATTGGATTGGAACATGAAGTCGTGATGTTCTGCAAGTTACATATTGAGATAGGTACGTGCTCTGAAAGCACGATGTTAAAACAAGGTTTTATTAACATTTGAGAATGTACATGACATCAGTCAACAAATTTCAGTAAAATGTTTTGTTGAACGAAGGTATATAAAGAGGTCTTACTAGATTCGTAATTTCATCCCTCGGTTTAAAGTACCGTGTGAGGCGTCCTTGTTATTGCTAAGAAGTGAGTAAGCGTTAGCATTAATGGTCATTTTTGGTCAGATCCATAATAGTAAAGTATGAGTAAACAAAAATGGTTGGCTTGAGACAACACACATAGGCGAAAGGTTCTCGCCAAAGCACACAATGTTGGGAAGGGTGTGGTATAACGCTTGGCAGCTAAGCGATCTACAGCGTGCACCCTAAATGAAGATTCAACTCAACGACTGTGCACACGATCAGTTATTTTTGTACTGCACCTGGCGTGGTTATAATTTCTCTGTTAGCTAACCGCCATCTTTCAAAAATTATAAGTAAGCAACAAATCCCCTTGTGTCAATATTCTACCTGTTGTTTTTTGCATACCAGCAAGGCTTTGTACAACACCCAATGAAAAAACAAATGTGTGTCTTGGCGAAAACCGTTGATCTAAGATAGTTGCACCATTAACGATTTTTTTTTCATTTGAACGTAACTATTAATTATCTGCCGAAGAATATAAATTAAAACCAATGGTTACGTATTGTTTAACAATTAATCTAAAGTGGACAACCAATATGATAGTAATCGCACAGGGATTATATTACAAATGAAATAAGCACTCTTATCACATTCGTTATATAAATCTTCTTACGAGAATTTGCCGTCGTATCTCACGTATTTTTCCTTAATTTTGTTAATAAATTCCTGGTTGAATCTCGTTCTTTCAGAACGCGTAGATACCTCTGTCAATAGTCACTTTAGGCCATAGGTCGTACTATTTTCAGTCTCATTTTACATACAGAATCGGTTCCCAAAGTTTGTAACATTTGGTGATATACAACCTGTGTACATACTGAAAACATCTGCACTTGTTGAACATAAATCGAATCGCCTTTTACGTACACTCACGTGATTCCTTTTTCATATTTAAATATCGATAGAAAATTAGGTTCAACGAAAATACTTTCTTAAAAAATTCTCCAATGCACAAAAATTTTTTTTTGTACTTTTACAAGAAAAATCCTTGGAAACCAGTACAAAGAGAATCCTTTGTAAAAGTACAAACAGTTTTCTTGTAAAATCTGAAAAGCATATATTTGTAATATTACAAATGATAGCCTTGCATTAGGTACAAGTTACATCATTAGGAAGTATACATTTTTTTTCTTCTAGAAAACAAATGTTCTACATTAATAACAGCGAATAACAAAAAAAAAAAAAAAATCAAAATATAATTTAAGACCAAAAAATAATTCCACTTTGTCTGTTAGGGACTTTGAACCTACGCCCCTTGCATTATTAACCGGCAAACTTAACCATATGACGGACTTGATTAACGAGCTCGGCACTTATTTTTATAATATATGTACCTGGAAGTACCTACCAAATGTTAAGGAAGTTATTCGATTTAGAAGAATACATTAATTTCATTTTAACAGCTCTGTATAGCTACGTAAAATTAACAGTTAATAAGTAATACGGCCACGTTTGATTGAAATTGCCGTTTTATTATGATTATTTGGGTTGTTTGAAGTGTTTTACGTTATTCAAACATGCAATAGATTCATTTTTGCACGCAACTAAACTCTACATCACCCATAGTTTTTGAACAAACAGTTATATATGATTTTACATTTTTGAGTGACCGCCATTTTTCCGAAGCTCGTGGGTAGAAGTCAGTATAGTACAAACATTTCTCGAGTTCTATTACAAACACGGCCCTTGCAGTTTTACAACGAGTAGTTTTACAAGAGAAATCTTTTTACTGTTACAAGCATTTGTAGAATTACAAACAATTTCTCAGTAAAAAGTACAAATATTTTACAGTGTGTTTTTAACTTGGGGAAGAAATATTTTGAATACCGGAGCAGCACATGAACTTTTAATTTTGAGGTGTAGAGTGGAGAGATTTTGGCTGCTCTTAACAGCGACCGAGGTGAGTATGGAGCAGCGCCGGAGTGCAAGGACGAGGGAGACAGGAGATGCCCGAGAAAACCCGCCGACGAGTGGCATAATCCGGCACGATTCCGATATGCGAAAATCCGGGAGCGCCTCGTGGGGAATCGAACCCAGGTCGCCTTTGTGGGAAGAGAGTTTTCTAACCACTACACTATCGTAGCCTATTTTCATGTTAAGATTCTGTTGCGAATGCCTACACCGCTCCTGGGAAAAATTTGTTTCTTTCAAAATATAAGTTTCCCGTTTCTAAATTATTATGAAACGTTAAGATTTAACAATGCATTTTTTATTCTCAAAATCGAATTTTAAGCTAACTGGTGGTTTTCAAAGTACCTTTCCTTCCAAACACAGCAGTAAAAATGTGTTATTATTTCATATTAGATTTTCGACAAGACTGACTACGGGCTAGTTTAGATTTATAACTGTGCAGGCAGGCTGAGTTTTTAATATTATTTCGTAAAAACAGTTTTCTCAAAATGGGTATATTTGACATTTAATTTCCAATTCTCATTGAACTTTTGTGTTAAGGAATACACTAACCTCAAGGGAAAAAGTTTCTGCAGGAAAATAAATGTTGCGAAAACCTTTATTGGACTCCACTGACAGTTTGTAGGTCGCCATGATTGAAAACATCAAGGCTGCAGTACTTGCACGTCTGTAATCAGACAACTGGGAATATACGCATAGTTATATCTTCGTCTTCAGCAAGTGCGAAGAGAATCTTTGTATTGCTATGATTACTTGAAACATTCCAACAAAATTATCATTATCTGACATTAGCCCATTCCAGTTTGTTCCCACACGTTTATTGATATTTTCACATAACATTATCCCGTAGCTACATTTTTATAATGTGCTGTGGGAGAAAATGACTTGTTAATGTGAGTGGGCGTTGAGAGACAAGATGAAATTATTTCTTTAGGACGATGGTTGTTGGCAATGTGACTGCTAACGTTACAGTTAAATAAACATATTGCTATAAAGCTGAAAAATAAAAATGATCTGCTTGAAACAAGTGCCCTTCACTCCATCTCTGACGAACGAGTCGCAATCCAGCAGCGTGAGAGAAAGTTTCAAGGTATCTCCAGGCAAGACAACACGAAACCCACAATTTGCAGCAAGGCATGAGTTGGTTTTAGTCCCCCCATCGTTAATATTCTTTATCCCGCTGTCTTGCATGTTAAATTCTTCCACATACTAAAACCGGTTCGACTATAATAAGACTGATGAATGTTAACATTTCTGCATATTTTCGCGTTCATGTAGAAAAAATACAAGCAAATAGAGGTATGAAAGCGAGCGTATAAAAATACTTTAATTTTAAAATTCCGTTAATCTCAAAAAGATGATGGTAGATCAAACTATAACATTAGTAGATTGTTCCCACCTAAATATTCGAGCATTCATAAGAAGTGGGGAGTTAACTTGATATCGTCATTGTTGATCAATGTTGCCAACTTGTGTCTTTCGAGCTCACTATTCCATGCTGTAAAAATTGACTAGTAATTATTTTAAACGGCAATAAAAGTGGTTAACGTACATATTACCTGGAAATAATATCACTTATCAGACTGCCAACACAGGAATTTTGAGCATCGCTACTGTACAAAGTTGGCAACTTCCCTACATATTTGCCTCCCTTGTAATACTGTAGGAACGCTGCAGTCCATTCACAGTTACTGCCAACATGTCGGATGCCCTGCTTAAGTACTACTTGCAAACTATACCTCCGAAGCTTGCAAACAAAGCTTAACCGAGTCTAGAAAATTACACCAAACGGACTACACACCGCATTCGTGCACACTCAGTGTAATAATAATTTGCTTAAGAATTATTTATTACCAGGCATTACACACACACTTATCTCCAGTTATATTCATACTAAGTATAATTTATATATGATAGACCTAACTTAAAGAAAAAAATACTGGTAAAACTTCTATTCAACCAAAAAGAAATACTTCAACGTTAACAGAGTACAACAGTCTCTAATAAATTACATTTAGTAAACAACCAAACGTGTCATGCGTGGAGTGATTCTTCAGATGTTTGATACAAAAAGTGTGGAAAAAACGCGAATAGACAAGCATAGGCTGTTCACATAAAATGAGCTCTTCCGAAAGCTCTGGCAAAGATCTACTTGTAAGAACATTGTGTATCCTTCTACCATGTGTAGAAATCAACGTTGCCACGGAGCTGTACCCTTTATCCATGCGTCAGTAAAGGGAAACTGTAAAATCATTATAAAAGTAAATATTTTATAATCCACACCCTTTATGCATTAAAAAAATCAGAAAGAAAACTAAATAATTGTAGTATTGACGAATGTTTATCGAATACTTTTAATTCAACGTTGAGACATAGATCTACTTCTCCCCCGTTGTTACCAACTTTATTCAGCGCTTGTCACTACGTGTGCCCGTTGAAAATACACGCAGATAAGAACGGTGACAATTTTCAACGGTTAATTTCAAAAGTGCTCACGTTACCGTGAACAGCCTTTACCGTGAATGTATGATAATTAACACTTGACTGTACGCGTTCTCTTACTGTGCGTATATTATGCTGAAATTAATTTGTGAATTACTGTTTAAAGGCGTCTAAGAAAAGTAACCTCACACAGATTGTCGTCATGTGACTAGGATTACTCAATCACCACCGGTTAATCAGGTTGATATTGAACGCTCAAAAGCAATTCAGGTTTTTGTGATTGCGTGAACTCAAAATAAACCTGAATATTAAGTGGACGTATTAAATTCTTAGTGATGGCGACGAATTATGTTATGTCCAAAGATAACTCGCGATTCAGAAAGAGGCAGTCCTACACAAACACAGTATCTTCGTAGTCAGCGCCAGGTTAGTATTCAATAGTCTTCCGTGTACTTGAGAATAGCCTCCTGTCCGTTATCTAATCAAAATACTATACTTGCTTCCATGCTCTACACAACACCACTTTTACGACTGTCTAACTTATTTGTTTGGGTTACATTTTTTACATATCCCCCCCCCCCCCCCAAATTACTCCTGTGTCGTTAGGTAATCCCTATTTAACCTAGAGTCGAGCCTGGAGTTAATCAAGTTGACGATCGACTTTGAAAACACGAGTAAACTTCAATCGGCACTGAGAGAAAGGCCAACAAAATATTTGTTTGTATCTATAGGACCAAAAACATATCAAGTTTCCACATCAAAATATTATGTTGAGTAAACAAAACTTCAAAAGTAACACAGTTAATTTTGTTAATCAAACAAAATATACATTTTAATA
Organism: Dryococelus australis; assembly: GCA_029891345.1. NCBI lineage: Eukaryota > Metazoa > Arthropoda > Insecta > Phasmatodea > Phasmatidae > Dryococelus > Dryococelus australis. The sequence goes on from CM056993.1 coordinate 240,839,939, forward strand.
AACAAAATATCTGTGTTGAACCATGAGAAGTTTGTCAAAAAAATATTTTGATGATTCAAATGTACAGGCTACATTTGTTTGGTCACAAATTGGATTGCCTTCGTTTTAAAATAGAGCTCGAGTGTTTTGCATTTATTGTGACGGGGTAGTAAATGTGTTTATAAGAACATTTATTGATGGTTAAGAACAGTATACACATCCTAACAAAACGAGTTCAACAGGAAAATAAAACGTCAAGCAGCAAAACTTGAAATATTTATTTGTGCACCTTGTCCAGTATATGAAACGAATGTGTTTAAAAACATTCCCTTTTCTAGGGCGTAGTGCTTCGGCGGAGATGATCTACGTTCTAATCTCGGCCAGGCTTTTGAATTATTTTATTAAACGAAAGTGTTTAACATACCTAGAGCCGACAACTCTTTGGTTGCTCCAGTCAAATCGTTGTTTAGGGCGATCAGATAAAAACAACAAAATGATTTGGTTACATCAACAAAATATTTTACTGCCCCTATAAAAACAATTGGTTTGGTTGCGCCAAAAAAACTGTCATTGGTTTAACAAAAGGTGATTCACTGTGGGGTCACGTACTGAATGAGCCGAGTAAATGTTTTACTCTAATCAGCTTAACAGATTCATGGTAAACTGAACACTTTTGAAAGCCGTGCTTAAGATCTACTTGTATGCACAGTGTGTGTTCTTCCAACATATGTGAAACTAACGTTGTAGCAGGCCTCATCACTTTATTCGTACGCCGATCAAGTGAAAACTGTCAAATATTATAAAAGTAAATATTTTACCAATTTGGTAATTAGTATACTTAACATAAATAAACAACCAGAAAAAATATGTATAATTTAAGATTTTACAAAAGCTTACCTAACACTTTTAATTCCTCGATAAGACTTGGAACTAGTTCCCCTCCATCGTTACCTACTCAACTGGGCTAGTCCCTGCCGGTAGGTCCGTTTAAATACATGCAATAAGGGACAGTGAATTTTTTCAAAGGTTGGTTTCAATAGGGCTTGGGTAACCGAGAACAGCATATACACGGCTTTACAGTGTCCGCACCATAGAGTAAAGATGAGGTAGACCGATCTCGTTGGCGACGCACAACCAATCTCCGTGTCCCAGCATTGAACTGGTTTTCTACCAACACGACTAACAAAAGCAGCGTGGAGTGGATTTGAGGTTAGAACACTGTTTAGTAAACTAGTGCTTCAAGATGTTTGCATACTTCCTCTGGCCATTTTGTAGCGCCGTTTGATTAAATTCACACTGGTATAAGTATTTTATTAATATAATAGTGCGTGCGCGGAATGGTCTAGCTCGTCCTTAATCTATGGTCCGTGCTCTATCTGCTGACTGACGCCGAAGACTGCGCTCTCACCTGAAGTCCTGTGTCTTCCTCGAGTCTTCTCCGCGCCGAGTTAACACCAGCGACGCTGATCCCAAACTGAGCACGGAGGAAAAGCTTAAGAGCAATCACAAAAAAAAATTGTGTGGACTTATGCCCGTGTGATTTCCCACCGTTGCGTACATGTTTATTTTGAAATTTGTTGTGGATTTTTTTTTTCTTTTGGTGATGCAGTTTCCGCCATAAACTAGGCGTAAGCATTCAGAAAATTTCGATATAAAGATTCTTGACCCACCCGGATTCCGAACCTAGTTCGGCACATGTCGAAGGAAACACCCTAAAAAAATTGGTCAAGAACGTCACCTATACTTGTATATTTGAGGGTTTGAAACCGATAAATACTGTATCCAACCGTTCCTTAGGTTTCTCACCGAAGCTGTACATAATGTTTCAAAAACACCGACAACGCGCATTTAGTGATGCAGGATAACGAGTTTAACGGTTTACAAGGGCGCAAGGCGAATGCTGAAAACATTCACTGCCCGGGTAATTTATAAAGCTAGTCAGTCGGTTAACCAACGATCACTTTTCAACTTTGAACATATCATTAAGTCCAGACTAACTGGCAATTCACAACCGAAATTAATTTTCTTAGCAATGACAGGGAGATGCAGTATGTAAGACGTGAATCTGTATTGTTATGTATGGCAAGAAAAGCCTTTAGGATAAAAAATATTAACTGAATCCACTAAACTACAACTGTTGGATTTATTTCAGTAAGGATTGTATCTATGTCAATATCAAAGTACAGACGAAAAAGGATTAATGAATGACTGTGACGGCTGGCATTTGGCGGATAGCTAGCGACACGACTGGCAGTTAAGTACATCCTTTTCTAGCTTGCCCGTGACTTAGTGAAAGGGGCTCACTTACAGGATACGAAGAGCTGTGGCTAGCCGGGAGGGGGATAAAATGGCAACAACGCAGATGGTGAAAGGATATTTATTACCAGAGAAAATTAAAGGGACCTAAAAAACCAGCTCCACCTCAGGGCAAATCTAGTTTCCAGGTGGAGGTGTCACGACACTATACCCCCGCTGCACACAAAGGAAAAACACACATTTAGCCAGACAAAAACAGTCACTTGTAAACAAAGGTCCCATTGTATGTGATTTAGTTTTGCACACCTGTCCCATACGTACTCATGTACATAAAAAGATATTTATATGTAAACGTATAGAAATAGTTGAAATGTGGGAGGTCGAAGTAAGCGCAGCATGTATGTGTATTAGTGACAAAGAAAACAATATATATGGAAATTTTACATTTAAATAAACATATATTTAACATTAGTAATGGTTCTTACAAAAGAGAGTACACATGGCATAGACATTAAGTACATATTTAGAATGCAGGGTCATCACCAGTATCAAGCGCTTCGTTTACAAGGTCAAAAGCAACATTGTCCGCCTGATCCTTTGTTGTTTGTTCATGCAACCAATTTGGAAGATTAACATTGAAGTAAATTCTGTAGGAAATTAATTCCGTTGTCTGTAGCTTGCTTTTTGTTTCCCTAACACCTCAGGATCTGAAGGCATACATTTAATGTAGAATATTCTCATTTGGGTTTATACGAGACGTTTCCCTAGCATGAAACAAGTGTAGAAACGTTTTAATATAGCTTATGGATAGCTTTCAAAACATCCTCTGACAATTGCTCTGGAGGCAATGGTAAGGATTTGACTATTGTATTGCCATGTATTAACAGTTTGTGTACTGTGGCACTCATTTTGTACTAGCCATAAATGTCTACCAGCAGTTTTGCTGTATCCAAACAGTAATCTTGAAACACTGCTGTACCTTCACATAATGACCATTTGACAGTCTGCACAGTATATGCGAAAATCTTTGTATTATCCTACTGTCCAGTCCAGTTATGTCAGCGACTTTATCCGAGTTGTCAAAGAATGATCTTGCAGTATTTCTATCATTACTGTTACCTCCCGCTTGCTTGGGCTCATCAACCATAAGACCCAACTCACCGTATAATTTGTTGGCCAAGATTTTTTTCCATGCTTTTGTAGAGGTCTTCGTATCTTTTACCCTTGCCTGAAACTGAATTATATCTAGCTTATATGAAATAGCAATGATGTTACAGGGTATTTTAACGACATTATCCATGTTATTGATGTCTTTTGTTGTGACTTTGCAGATGTTACAAACTTGTGTTCATTTTGTTTTCGTCAAAGCGTCCACGGTTTTGCAATCAAGCATAGCACATAAAAGTACATGCGGTAAGTGCAGCTGATTCGTATCAGATGTCCGATAAATTTTGGTTGGGCGAAGTTCATGTGTCTGTGTCTCAAAACTTGCCAATTCCTCCTTTATTCTCTTCAGTGTCTTTTTTCAGTCTGAAACTTATGGACCGACCATATTTCGTACTGTACGTACTTAGATTGCTCCACAAAATAATTTTAGCACCGCGTTACACACATTACATTTCCAAAGAAACGACTGTACACAGTATAATGTTGGAATCTCTGTATTTGTTTTTGTTGCAGAGATGTTGCTTCTATATAATATGCCCACCATTTCCATTCAAGACCCATGTCGATTGTGTGTATATTTTCGGGTAGGCGCTGCTCTAGAAAGTCGGACTAAACTTTATATAAACGGTTGACCGTGTGATCAAGCAATTCTTGTAATGGGCAATAGGCTTCATTTTCAATGACAATTATATCTTCTGGATAGCCTTGTGCCTTTGCCTGTGAAATTACATTGTATGGTGGATATATGTTTACACCTCTGATATTGGCACCACTCTGACTATTTAAATAAACTTCCTTCCCAAGATCTGAATCAACGATAAGGGCCATGGCTTTTTCTGGAGTGTAAGTGTGTTTGTTGGGAGCGACTTGTGGATTTCCTTCACTCTCTTCAAACTCCGTGGGGATGATTTTTTTGCAATCGTGATGACATCAGCAGCCATCCGTTTACCAATCTTCGGTAGGCTCTCCTGTGTGGCAAGGGCCAACATTCCATGTTCTATTCCAGACACGAGGAGGCTGACGTAGCAAGCCTTTGTTCGTTCACAACCTTCTGCAAACATTTGATTTGGCCTGCCTCGTTTATTTGTGGCATTTTCAGCTAAACATCGAGTACTCGCTACCATAGATGGCAGTGAATGTAGAGTCAAGCCACTGAGCGTTATTTTTGACAATATCTTTTTCAAATTTGTCGACTGTCATTGTATTTCCTAATCACTTTCGACGCATAACTTTTCAATGTCGCATTTAAATTACGTCTTTTGTCTTCAGTCAGCACGCGTTCATTATATTTGTCCATGAGGTACTCACGAAGTTATTCAGTGCACTTTAACTTACACATGCTATAGAACTTACCGTCTCTGAACATTGCGAACTGTTCCTTTTCGATGTCACAGGAACATCATCCGAATAGCTACCCGTGTACAATAGGGTTCATTTCAAAAAGTAATTCATAGCGATAATAATTCATAGCGAAAGCTAGTTTTTTCTGACACATTTGTGAGTAATAACGTTTGTGTATTTACAAGGAAAGAGAGAGGTACTACTTGGTACTTTTTATTGTAGACGTGCATGTAGTTTTACACGAAGGTCTATGCATACTCTTAAATAGACGTGAGTGGTTTTAGTTTAGAAGTTCTTACAGCTCTCTTCGAATAATCGTATATTCCTGTGGCTCCATGTGCACACGTGACCACTGATCAGTTCACCACATTCACGTCCGTACTTGTTACCTACTTTCGCGTGACTCACACATTGCGCTTCGTTTCGCCTTGCGTCGGCCGACTTCGGTGCTGTTCGGGTTCGTTTCGTAATGTGCTTTTGATGATGCATGCGTTATTAATACAATTTTTTTCAATGCCATTGCGGTAAAATGGCAACATTTATGTTTTTGTTTTTTGTTCACATAAATGTACGTTTTTTCTTTGTGTGCGCTGTATGAAACCATTGTCTGAACTGTCCATCACACAGAATGTATCAAGATAACGGGCGGTTTTAGAACTCTAGGTTTTCCAGCTAAACTCTTTTTTTTTTTTTCGACTGCGTACTCTGTTGCTGTGTTTTGAAGCATACACGAATTAGTCGAGATGAAGATGTATTTCAAAAACCACGACAATGCGATTTCACAGCACTTGTTTAGACAGTATTACATAATTGGTTTTAATGCCCGATGCCAGCGTGGATCCAGAGGGAGTTCACAGGGGAGATGAGACCCCTCCCCCTCCCGCCATACCGTGTCGCAGTCGTTTGGTGCGTCGCAGATTTAGGTTGCGGGATGTTCTGGGTTCGAATCTCAGGCAAGAAATGTGTGTAGTTTAAGTTAGGTTATAAGTTAGTTTGCAAGCCGTCCCCTGATAAACCATCCGGCATAACACCGAGGGACGTTAATAAGCCTGCTACGAAACGACAAAATAACCTCCACCCCCTTTTCCCTAAAAAAACAATAAACCCTCACTTTGATATTAAGTGTATTGTGAATGTTTTAAAACTGAACTGAATAATATATCATAATTGTTCAAGATACTCATTATATTTTAATAATTGAAATATTATTTCGTAAAATTATGAGAGTGTGTCTTTCCCCGTGCAACGACTCTATAAAGAGGCGCCTGCACAATGGGAAACTGACAGTTCCCTTCCCCAACAAAAAACCTAGCTACACTCCTGTCCTGTCCCTTCTGTGCATGGTATCTAAACGTGGGTGAATAGTTTCACAGAGACGGGTTCTGCTTCAAAGAAGAAGCCTGCAGTTACATGGAGACGCATGTGAACGCCAGAGAACATCGTTTCCGTACGGGCGGCAATTGAACGAAGCCCTCAAATTCCTGCTCCATGTCATTCCCTTTTCCATAGGTTATTGCAGTCTAGCGTTATCCGAACGTTGCATCAAGACCTACAGTGAACTTATTTTAGCACGCAATCCAAATGGTTAAAGAATAATGGGATGGAGATAGAGTAAGTCGTTTGAACTTATCATGGGTACGAAATAGTCAGTTATTCTGGTCCATTCTCTATATCAGTAAACACTGATGCTGGTACATTGTTAACATTTTCCGTATCTTACGGAAATTTTTACGAACAGGCACAGTAAATATACGGAAACGCAATCCGTAATGACGAAAAACGGAGTTAAGTGCGTAAATACAAAACATGGAAAATCTCTGTGTTTCTATAACATCGCGCTTCGGGCACGAACAATGGCGAGTCGACATGAAGCTTTCTTCCCCACTGTATCCAGAAAATTATCGTTTCTGTGGCAGTTAAGGTTTTCCATGTCACTAAGGCCTGTTTTTTCAAATATTAAGAAGTAGTAATAGGCGCCTGTAACACTTAGCAACGCTTGAAATACATTAATTTTAACAGCAATTAAAAAAGTTGCTTAAGTTACTAATATAGAAATTCAAAATTTATACCAGATTCACCGTGTGAGAGTTGTAAGTACGTGGTTAGGGTCGTCAGTTTGCAACTTTTTGACTCGGGTTCAAATCTTTCTTAAGTATAAAATATTTTAACTTTTTTAAGTATATTTTTATACTCAGAACACCCACAAAATGAAAATTAAAATAAAATAGATATTAAAAATAATTCAAACTGGAAGTACAGAAAACTAAGCAGGGAATTAACGGAGAGGTTCAGTGAATTTTTCGGAAAGTCCGTTTTTGAAAATGAATGTGTTCGTAATTTTACGGAGAGTTTACGGACACCTCTGGATAAATTTTTACCAGCACTTTTCCGTAAAAGGAAGGAATTTTTTTTAACAGTGTAGATGTACGACGTGGCCGAGGGAAACCATTTATCTTGTAAGTGGTTAGACGTTGGGTTTGTTTCTCGTCGCTTTCTTAGAAGACTTCAGTGTTATTTGCTGGCTTTTGCTATTTTTTACGAAATTTTTATTATATTATTTTATTGTCTGTATAAACACTGGTAAAGTATTTTGTCAACCTCGCCTAACAGTTCTGATTCTTTGTTAACGATATCTTATAGTATTTATTTGTCATCTTGAACACACGTCTGTCCAGCAGCAGCTGAAGTTAGCTTTTCTTTCGTATGTGTTTGAGATTAGATGCATTCTCGATACTTAAGTCTTCAAACTTCGTAGTTAGTAACACTATTAGGAGGTAATGATTCCCTGCTACCTCCAACTTGATTCATATTTATGTATCTTAATCAGTGAAAAACGTGGGGGGGGGGGGGGGGGAAAAAATTGGCTTCGCAAAGTAATCGGTAAAACACATTTTTAAGGCAATTCCATTTTGAAAACTTGCGAAATGGTTGTTTTGAAGTTGTATTTCCTGTGCCTAAAGTACCCCAATAACAAAATCCTTGCGTTTGACACCAAACTACAGCATATGTCGAATGGCCCATGCAATAACACATACCTATACCTTAAACACATCACACAAACTTTAAAATGTTGCCGACAAATTTCTGCCCGGAATAGTAATCTGCGGCCAAGGTTATTTACTTATCTGATAATTCAAAAACACAACCAATAAAAAAAAAGTCTCAGGACAAGAATATTATGGAGGCAAAAGTCGTGGGGCCTGGATTATTTAAGTTACAATTTTTCCTAACAGTAAAATGAAGAACGGCGTAATTACAAAAAAAAATTTAAAAAAAGTGAGTAAAATATTTAATTCTGGCTGGTTTTTATGATGTAACAGTGTCTCCCTCACAGGTCAGTCCATTACATTTAACAAATTCATGGGTTGATAACCATCTGCATTGTTGACTTTAAAAAAAAACTCACATCACAAGCCTTTGTATTCACGAAAAGCAATCTTTATGAAGATGACGTTATGCATAAATGGCGAAAGAAAACTTAACACTAGTCAGATGATAAAATATTGCAGTGATGCTATATACAAAGAAAGAGAGAACAAAGCGAACTATTATTGCGAAATCCATTACTTGGATCAAATAAGCCCCTATTTGCAGCACAGTTTTGAGTTGACAATACGATAAAATAGGTACAAATAGAGCTCGACCCGAATTATCACGCCCCCAAAAGATCCCTCTTGAGGGCATGAAAGCGGGACGGTCATCTGACTCCGGCAGTACCCACACTGTATTCCAATCAATGGGAAACCATTGATTCGCAAATCAGTAAAAATGGCTCCACTGAGAATCAGTGGAAAACCACTGGTTGTTTCAGTGAAAAAATTTCACTGATTGAAATGTTGGTTTTATTGAATGTAGTCAAATAATGAAGTGAAATAAGTATATTAACGATAGTTTACTATTTACATTTCGCAATTTACCGTAATTTAAAAAAGTAAAAATATTTCCGGAGCGGCCAGGATTGAACTCTCAAACATTTTTCTATTCTGGGCTGTTACCTTGCCATCTACGCTACCGCGTCAACTTTGAAAAACGAGAGGAAAACATATAGTTTCACAGCAAAATAATTAAGATTTAAATGGTATGTATTTACGATTCGTTTTTTATTTAATTGGTATGGTTACGATTATTAAAACTAATTTTATATATATATATATATATATATATATATATATATATATATATATATATATATATATTATGAGTGAACGCTCTTCATAGCATTATATGGAGTCTAATCCTTCAAACAGAGCGCTATGACGATTACATGAAAAAGAAATTAAAGACGTAAAAACGGAATGATAGGCTGTGTGTTCCTATTACCTCTTAAAATGACGTTTTGAAAGGCAAAACAAATTTTAAGTATTTTGTATTGGTTTTATTAGTTTATTCGTAGTTTAAACGTTGTTCGACGGCCATTTTTAAACGTCGTTTAACTGATCAGTCTGTTTCTAGAACTGTAGGAACTGCGCAGGAATTGGTTACACGTGTGAAAGCTTATCGTCGGCACTAAAGGAAATGTTCAAAATGTCCTCCATCAGCACGAACACATATATGAACCCGCCAGTGCATAGACGCCTGGATGCGTTGATGAATTCCTGGAAAATTCCTGATTGTTTCGCAACCCGCCACAAAATGGTTACGGAGGGTGCTCACATCGTCCACTGGGGTTACATATACAAGTACCTTTGAATGTCCCCACAAATAAAGGTCTAGTGGATTCAATTAAGGGCTCCTCGGAGGTGGCATGGCGCTGCAAATTACAGCTGCAATAGCATTCCACAGTAACATGATCCAGCCCGCTGGCAATACACTATAAGTTGTGTATTACGGGCTGTAGTAAAGAAAATTAACGTTTACGGACGTATGCTCACATAGTATATTTCATCCTCTATATGTGAGTAATGTTCCTTCGAAGTATTGGTATGCAATTTTGCAACATTACGTATGTATTGTTTGGTGGAGGAGCAGGCATTTTATGTTTGCATAAAACATTATTCCATTTTTCATTTGATTCATGTTTTGGTAATTGCGGATGTACCAAAAATGCTTAACACAGTTTCAACATAGTCTTAAGACTTTCCTTGTTGAAAGCAAATGATTTTAATGCAAAACCGGGAATAAATTAGCACGAAATTTTCGCCACGGCTGACCTTGCATATGTGAACATGAAGGTCTATTGTGGTAAGTAAGAGAGTTTTACATTAGATTTGCCGAAAATATTCCAACCTAGCCATGCTATGAAACACTCGTTTCGACGGCTATCCATTTTGGCCCATCACGATTAGACTAGTTCTAACTCACGTAACTTGTCTAGTGGAAACATGCCGACGAGAATGAACACGTGGCACAGTGACACGCTCGGAATTACCACGCGGAAGTGAATGATTTTTCTCCAGATATAGTATACTGACAGGCCTAACATAACCTCTATTAAATTTTACGTCTTCCTTATGAAAAATTTGCGTGTGTAAACTCCCATTAATTTATAAACTAATAATCATTATATACATTCTAAATTTCGTGTAATTACAATAAATTTTGACAGTTCTGTGATAATGGTTCCGCGGTTGTCAATAAAGAAAACAATGCTTGTAAATAAACGGTATAGTACAATCTCGGTTAGGGCTACTTCCAACTTTTCTGAGGCAATGATGAAGTTCTACTTCAAAGATATTTTTCCACCTCGTGATAGGGCAAATTTAACCTAGCCTAGAAAATTACACCAAAGAAACAACGCAAAACAATCGTGCACACTTAATATGACTGTATTTTGCAAAAGAACTATTTATTACTAGCCACTGCCAAAACACCTACTGTCTCGCTGCTTTTTATTCGTATTAACTATTAATTAGATATTATAATTCATAGAAAAATCAAAAGTAAAATTTCAATTTAAGAACAAATAAGGTAATTTAATGTCAACACAGGTAGGCTATCAAACGCCTGTGGATACATTATATATTTAGGAATCTACCAAGTACGGCATACATGGGGAGACTTTTCAAAGGTTTTATTCAAAAAGTGTGAATAAACCGCGAATAGGCTGTAAGTTCACACATGAATTTTTATCGCTTTATCCTCGTGTATACTCTCGTGGCAAATACTGAAAGACTGGCGTTAGGTAAATACAGTCCAGTGTTCTATATAGGATATTGTAGCTATGCAGCCAATCCAACCTGTTCTATTTTTCTTGTGACCAATTAATACTGCTTTGGTGAGTGAGTGGACTTCTTAACATCGAGGTCTTGAGATTCGACTAGGGCGAGAAAACCCGCCAACCAGTGGCATTGTACGACACGACTCCTACATGCGAAAATCCGGGGGCGACCCCGCTGAGAATCGAGCCCTGTTCGCCTAGGTGGGAGGCGAGTAGTCTAAACACTACACTATCGTGGCCCCCTACTACTTGGGGTTTGCTTATTTTATTTTGACTTGGCAACTTTTTATATGGAACGGCCTTGTTTTACGACTCTTTTTACGACATAGTATGTTTCAAATGTATATTATTTTGATAGGGTAATGGTAAATTTTGCTCTTACAGCAACATTTAACTTACTATAAACTGGACATTTTTAACTTCACCGAAAGAACAAAACCTAATAAATACGTCACTGTTTGCATCGATGTGAGTAATAGACACAATCGTTAAACATTTTCAGCAAAGTGACTTTACCCATAGAAATCGCTGGATTTCAAGTTTAATACAGAGATTGTTAAAAATTAATTTTACAACCCAAAACTAATGATCAAAAGGGTAATTTTTCAGAACTTGAATTTTCCAAACATTTTAACGTTATACAAAATGGTTTAAACGCCCCGATATTACATTTCACTCAACAAGACGCTCCTACAGCCAACTATGTTTAATTTAATGTGCAAATACAAAATTATTGACTACCGGTAAAAATATTCCGACGATATTCCTAAATGTTACGAAACAGAGCAAATGCACAATGGTGCCCGCCAGGCTAGAAACGAGACTAGTATATGTATAATACTCGGTCAGAAATGCTTAAAAAATTTTTTTTACTACAGGCGATTTTACATACCACAAAAAATTATGTATTAAGTTTTAAAATATAACTGGAACCATGAATGTTGTAGTTATGTAAGTTATAAATTAGAATTTTTAATTCTGAGTATAGTTTTTTCTACAGCCGTCGCCAAAATCGCCAACACAACATAGTTCATCTTGCAATAACTCATTAGCTGTTACAATAGCCAATTAGATTATTTACTGTTTACGTACTTTGTATGTTGGTCAGACGGTTTGTCAAAATTTACTGCTCTTTATGGAACGCACTGTACACACATTTAGGCTATTCACGGTAAAGTGAGCACTTTTGAGGCCCTACTTACTTTATTCTTTCAACCATTTTTAATCCTTTAACCACCTTTTAAAATAAAACATTGACGTGTAAGTAACAAACACAGTGTGTATATTCCACCGCACTCGGAATTTAAGGTATAAGGCTAAAATAAAACGTATGTATATGCTATTACTTCAAATGAAAGGTTTTTTCAAAAGTGCTCACTTTACCGTGAATAGCTTATATCGGCGCGTCTCGCCCTGTCCTACTTTACCGCTGTCAGCAACCCAAGTACATTTTTCGCCCTATGGATGACTGCGAGTAATGCCAGATGCGGAAAGTTTTAGTATAGGAGAAGACATTGGCAGATATATTTATCGTACTGTGTGCTGCTCAAACATTGTGCGCGTACCTTTGATGCAGGTAGAGCATGGTTCACAACGGAAATAAACTCGGCCAAAAAGATAAAATGAAATTTGACATTCAAGAAGAAAAAATATGCGACTAGGACTGTCAGAATATGATATAAGCTGAGACAACCATGAATTACGCATAATAAAGAAATGCAGCCATTGAAAAAATCAGGAAAAGTGAAAAAGAAATGTTTGTTATATTTTTTAATATTTTCTTTACTGGAATTAAGTGCACTGTTTTTTTTTATCTTAGCATGTAAATATGCATACACCCTACAAAAAAATTATAACAGTTACAACACGTTTTATTGGAAAAAATTAACAGTGTGCCGAACCATGTCCGTGTGACCACGAAACAATTTGTTAAGAGATCACAAAGGAAGGCTTAGTTTTGTATTAACTAAAATGAAAATTATTTATGATATTAAAACGAATTCGTGCTGATACTCCATATCTTGCAGATGAATATCCAATATCTGCACGCCGTAAATTGTTTGAATACTTTAATAGATTTTTAGATATTTGCTGTCTTTGTTATTCTCGGAGCTCTCACTGGAAACAGCAAGAATGCCTTGTTTATCCTCCATCAGTGCTCCATGAATGGCAAAGGCCGTAAATATTAAACCAAGAAAGAAGGTGTTCAAATTATTATGTATATCTTGTCGGTAAACCGTCTGAAAAACAACTTATGACCAAATTTTGGTAAATGAAATACTTTCGTACACTCTAAATCTGAATCAGTAAAAATTCCACTGTTTCAATCAGTCAGAAGTATCAGATTGATTCAACAGTCACTGCAGTGAATTTAACAGATGAATCTGTGGGGAAAAAAAAAAAAAAAAAAACCCAGATTTTCTTCATTTATCGATTCAGTGACATTTTCCACCGATTCATAAGTCATTTTTTTCACTGTTTACTCAGTGGTTTATTTTTAACTTGTGGATCAGTTAAACAGCGTGTAAAAATGCCCGTCAAATAGCGTTTAAAAATGGCCGCTAAACAACGCGAATCAAGTGAAAAACAACGAATAAACTAATAAAACCAATACAAAATACTTTCCAGAACGTGTTTCATCTTTCAAAGAGCCATTTTATAAGGTAATATGAACACTTAGCCTATAATTCCGTTTTTACGTCTTTCATTTGGTTTTCATGCACTCTCCACAGCGCTCTGTCTGAAGGTTTATAAACTGTATAAGTTATAATGTGATGAAGAGAGTGCACTCATGTATACTATTCGTTTTAACAATCATAAAGGTACCAATTAAACCAAAAACGAAATGAGAGCATACAGTTTAAATCTGTACGATTTCGCGGTGAAACTGTAAGACGCAGAGTATATTTTCCTCATTTTTTCGGTTTGGATTGGTACCCAGAAGCTAAGGTAACTGCCTAAAATCCTGGCCAACTGCAAAAATTCTCTTTTTAAATTACGGTAAATTGCGCAACTTAAATAGTAAATTATCATATATATGTTTATTTCACCCAATTATTTGGCTACTTTTAATAAAAAAACAATATTTAATTCGCCACTGCAGTCGGCCGTTACTTAATCAGTGAAATATTTTCACATAACTAATTCAATCAGTAAATTTTTTTTAACTAGAACGATCAGTGGTTTCCCACTGATACTTTTCAGTGAGAAAATTTCACTGATTGAATAAGAGACGGCCGACTGCAGTGGCGAATTAAATATTGTTTTTCTTGAATGAATGAAGCCAAATAAACATATTTACTTTATTTACAATAGGTTACTATTCATATTGTGCAATTGACCATATATTAAAAAAAAGTAAAAAGACTTTGCAGGTGGCCGGGGTCGAACTTTCACCGCCTTTGCACGTCACTTTAGCGCTGTTAATTTGCCATCTGAGTTACGAAGCGTGGTTACTAAGTGAGAGTAAAATGTGACTAATTTACTTTCGAAATTGTGAAGATTTTAATTGTATGCTATTACTTTTCGTTTTTAGTTCCATTGGTACCGTTAGGATTGTTAAAACGAACAGTACATATTAAATGCGTTCTCTTCACCAGCGCCGAGATAATTACATGAAAACGAAATGACAGGCGTAAAAACGGAATGAAGGCTAAATGTTCACATTACCTTGTAAAATCGTGTTTACAATACGAAACACATTTTAGAAGGATTTTTTTTTTTAATTCGTTGCTATATCACTTGATACACCGCCTTTTTAACGGCCATTTTAAAACATTGACGGCTATTTTTACACGCTGTATAACTGATCCATCAGTAAAAAACTAAACCACTGAAAAGAAGTGAAGAAAAAAAAATGGCCGATTATCAGTGGAAAATGTCACAGAAGCAATAAGTGAAGGAAATATGACTTTTTTTTTTCACTGATTCACAAGTTAAATTCACTGAAGTGATTTAAATGAGTCTGGTACTGCTGACTGGTTGAAACAGTGAAATTCTCACTGATTCAGATTTAAGAGTGTATTTAAGGGCCCTATATGGAACCATGCAGAAATACCTTCCGAGTAAAGGAGATGGCGAGCGGCCGAGAGGCTAAGGCCACGGTTTCGCATGATGCAGAACTACTTCACTTTAAACAAGTTCAGCTATTCACGAGGATACATTACCTTCGAACGAGTTCCGTTCGCAGTTGTTCCTTGTTCAAAGTGAACAACTTTCACAAGTAGTTTCGAACGACTTCACTTCTCTGCTGCGCTCCTATTGGCTGCTTCCAAGTAAACATGCAGTGTTGGCGGGCATTCCTGCACTTGTTGAATTAACTTAAGTTTAAGGTTGAATGTACTAATACCCACGTATTATACCTTTGCAGTAAAAGTGTAGGTTTCATAACAATTAAAAAGTTCAATAGTGATAAATGTTGGATGCTATTATAATTAAATACCATACATTTTAAGTTCCATGTTTGTTGAGGTTAGAATTGCCATAAATTTAATTCTGCTTCGGGTGTGTAACCGCGAAACACGTTCTGTTTTCAAACTTGTTCAGACATAGCTATCGAATGTACTTAGCTGAATGTGCTTAACAGCACTCGTGGAGTGGTGGAAACGGCAGAACCGTTATCTAGGTCACTGCTCAACATTTTCTTCCTCACCTTGACCGGCCGCAAAGATTATGCTTGGCCGCCAACCCACAGTCATAACACTCGTCGAACTGGTTTCTGTCGCCTACGGAGATGTCCCTCATCATCGGCACCGCGACTTCCTAGTTCTCGGATTGTTGCGTGTAACAGGGCTGGGGGCCGCGGTGGCTGAGCAGTTAGCCTTCTCGCCTCCCACCTGGTCGGATGTTCGCACGTAGGGACTTGTCGGACGATGGATGCTGCTGGACGGCGGGTTTTCTCGGGGATCTCCCGTTTCCCCCGGCCCTTCATTCCGACGCCGCTCCATACCTCAATCACACTCACCGGCACTCAAGACCTCTCCGTTAAGAGCCGCCCAAGTCTCTTCACTCACTCACTCATTATGTGAGTTAGTGATCGCAAGTCGGCCATCAACGAAGTTTAGCTTCGTTTCTTATTACAACCGTTTAGTTTGCGTCGACGATAAAAACGGTCGTGACCTACATAAACGCGGAAGACGTTACCGCGCAATTGCTTTGCGTCTGATGCAACGAGATACAAAGGTTGATTCACTTACATCTATAACCTCGTGAACTAAAACAGTTGCAATTAAAGAATGCCGAGTCTCTTCTGTAAATTAGAAACGCATTCGCTCTTTTGAAATTAGTTCAAGTTCACAGAAAAAGAATATATCCTTGTTTTCAAAACTAGTACGTATATTTTTAAGCAGTCAGTTCGCCCGTACGTATCCGTCCGATATTGAGCAATCTATTTGTAAGTATACTGCGTCGTGTAGCTTAGTGCTGCTGCCTTCACACAAGCAACAAGCTACATTCCTAAAGAATGAATCTGACAGTGTGGGTTTATATTTGCATATTATTTTAGTCAGCAGTCATTTCTCCGTTTTTAAATTAGTTTTATTTTTTTTCTTCACCATACACATAATTTATAAATAACTTTAAAATTGTTAAATTGTTTTGACTTTTCCACTATATTTGTACATCTATGTATTGAAAAATGATCTTACAGGCGCAATAAAACAAACAAACAACTCACAGGCACATTGTTTTGTTATTTATTACGTGTTCATTAAATTGAATGTTTGACGACGATGCACAAAGTATGACAATTTGTGCTAACAGTTGCACGAGAATTACAAAACTTCAGTGAGGTATTTGAACCCAACGTGCACTGTAACATCAATATTTCGAAATAGAAGCAGAATTTATTTGCGAGTTCCGAGTTTGCCACGTCATTATTAATGTTGTTTAGTCGACAGTTATTTTTCCGCGTTTTAACATACTAATTCTTTTAAATTATTTTTCACCATACACACAAATAATGGAAATTATCTAATATCTAAAATTCCTTACATTTGTTTAGTTATGTGTAACGTGTTAAAAGAAATTAGTAAAATTAAGTACTTTTCATGGTATGAAGTATTTATTATGAAATAGCACTTTAGGAGAATGTTCTGTTCGATGGAGTCTATTGTTTGGGTAAAATTCACGTTTCCCAAAGTTTCGTTGTCTCAAAACACCACATCTATTCTATAAACTCCTGATTTTATAAACAGATTAGAAGTATTAGTGTTTATAAGCAATGGTTATCGTTTCACACGAACAACACAGTGTAAGAGTATTAAACCTACCCAAATATTTACTGTCACAGTTCGCAACTTCGTGCTAAATGAACACGATTCAAAGTTTTACTAGACTATTTTAACGTGTTTATTTGTACTTATTTTCTTCTTCGCGCATTCATTCCAGTGACGTCCCAAATGGCCTTCTGAAAACTTTGAAGACGGAAGCGTGCATCGATTTTATTCGAAAAGAGAGAAATTATAACGTCGAATAATTGCAGACTGTCGTCGCAAAGTTTCGAGTTGAAGCAAAAGATAGCGACCGTCGCAAAGAGTCGCATGTACCCCCGCGTTTTGTGTGAAATAGTTGTTCGAGCGAATACGCGTGCGTATCTCGGTAAATAAATGTTCTGCAAATACGATTTTTTTGTCAGAAACTATAAAAGACAACTATCTATGGCCATATATATATATAACGCTTATCCATTACTTGTATTTTTGGAGAAAAATCGTGAAAATAGTCAAATATCGCATTTTTAAAGCTTTCCTATTCGGTTTCTTAAGCGGCAAGAGGAAAGTACGACCATAGAAGCGCAGTTTAATCTGTGGGATTTCACTGTATGTAATAAAACGCCACTGTTACAGATCAAATGTGCACGTCTTGTCGAGCCAAAAATATATATCGAAGATCGGGTAAATATACTGCTTCCATGCGCCGTTGGAGAGCAAAGTTGCTCTCGGAAGCAAACTGGCGCCATGTCTCATCATAATAGGCCTGCGGGACGGAAACGACGATGTTACATTTGCAAAGTTGATAACTTGGCGACTAATTACACGATTAGAACGAACGTGGTCTTTTTCAAATCGGGCACATGACTAAGATGTGAGAATGACTTGCGTTGGCGCCGCCTTAACAGCGAAGTATCAATTTCGTTATTTTCATTTCGATTGAGACGGGGTGTCTCAATTTTACCCTACTTGCCTCCCCCTTTTTTTTTCTCCATTTTGGTGACACGATCAAATTGGATTTGAAAATGTTGAATATTTTCTGGAACACGAACTAAATTTACAGTTTTTCGTTGCTCTGATGTTACGAGTAAAACGTTACCCTACTTTTGACACAAAGTTTTTAGCACGAGTTTATGTGGTACGTACAGAAAATGTAATCCTGATATACGTTCGCTATTTGTAATTGTTATTTTGGAATATTGGTTTCAATACATTTCTGAGGAAATTACTGTCAAAATACGGCTGCCTCGTTGGACAGGGGGACGTGCACCTATGAGCCTGATTTCAATTGGCCGAGCTTTAGAGTTTTAAAATATTGGTATTTATGTATAAATATCGGTCCAGGAGAGCCAATCGGTAGAGGTGGCTACTCCAAGAGAAACATATGACAGAGTCACAAAGAAACCCTCATAGAACCCCCGACCGTGTTTCTAATATAACCACAAGTCGAATTATTTGTTAATTTCTGCCAACAAAAAAGCTGTTCACGGTCAAATGAGCACTTTTGAAGTAATAGTTACTTTTTCCTTCCAGCCATATTTAATCCTTTAACCACCTTTTTAAATACATATTGTCATGCAAGTAATAATTAGTGTGTACATTCCACTGCACTCATAAGTCGACATCTAAAGCTAAATTAAAATATATTTGACTATTACTGTAAATGAGAGGGATTCCAAAA